>CM024593.1:15445019-16084870 GCA_014182565.1 Eucalyptus marginata
CCTCGAGAGGTTGGTGTCCTCTCGACCTGCCATCCATTTGAGGATGATATGCCGTACTGTACTACAGCTTCGTTCCTAATGCACTTTGCAGACTTTTCCAAAATGTAGCTGTAAACCTTGGGTCTCGGTCTGATGTAATCGTAACTGGTACTCCATGCAGACGAACAACTTGGCGCACATACAGATCTGCGTGTCTATCCAAACTGAGGTCCTTTCGAATTGCAATGAAGTGAGCCGACTTTGTCAGTCTGTCGACCACTACCCAAATAGAGTCATTACTTCTCTGACTTCTCGGTAAGCCCGTCACAAAATCCATTGTGATATGTTCCCATTTCCATTACGGCATCGCAAGAGGTTGCGAAATCCTCCGGCTTACAATGTTGTGCCTTCACTTGTTGACATGTCAAACACTTGGCGACATGCTTGGCGATATCCGCCTTCATACCTAACCACCAATAGTGTTGGCGCTTGGTTCGATACATCTTTGTCTTGCCCGGGATGAATCTTGCACCTTTGCTACGATGTGCTTCTGACAAGATCTCCTCTTTAAGCTCTACATTGTCAGGTACAACCAATCGTCCTCGGAACCTCAGGGTTCCGTCCTCAGAAATCTGAAAGTCAGTCTTCCTCTTCTCGGTATCCTCTTGTCGGATTTTCTGAATATCAGGATCTGTCAGTTGAAGTGTCTTAATCCTTATCTGCACTTCCGGCTCAATTTTGAGGGTGGCCATAAGGTTTGAAAGGTGACCTACCTCAAATTTGAAAATCGAATCTCGAGCTCTCTCGATTAAGTTCCATTCCTTAATCAATATATGAGCAACTGAAGACTTCATACTTAGTGCATTTGCGACTTTATTCGCTTTTCCTGGGTGATACAGAATATCACAATCATAGTCTTTCAGGAGTTCCATCCGGGATTTGGCCCTCATATTCAACTCCTTCTGAGAGAATAAATACTTGAGACTTTGATGGTTTGTGAAGATCTGGAATCTTTCTCCGCACAAATAATGTCTCCAAATCTTCAAGGCGAAAATAATTGTTACGAGTTCTAAGTCATGCGCCGGGTAATTCAGTTCATGGGGTCTCAACTGACGGGATGCGTATGCAACAACTCTACCATGTTGCATCAGCACGCAACCCAATCCTCTGAATGACGCATCATTGTAGATCTCATATCCTCCAGGACCAGATGGTATGGTCAACACAAGTTCGGTAGTTAGCTTTTCCTTAAGCTCTTGGAAACTACGCTCGCACTTGTCTGTCTATATGAACTTCTCTTCCTTCTTTAACAGTCGAGTCATAGGCAACACTAACGCTGAAAACCCTTCTATGAACCTTCTGTAATATCCTGCTAAACCCAGAAAACTTTTGATCTCTGTCATTATCGTCGGTCTCGGCCAGTTGATAACTGCTTCAATCTTGCTCGGGTCTACGGAGATTCCTTCTCCTGAGATCACGTGACCTAGAAAAGTAACACGAGTCAACCAAAACTCGCACTTGCTGAACTTAGCATACAGCTCATGAGTCCTTAGAGTCTGCAGTACCAACCTCAAATGTCCTTCATGCTCCTCGGGCTTCTTGAGTACACCGGGGATGTCATCGATGAACACGATCACGGAGTTGATCAGGTATGCTTTGGACACTCGGTTCATCGAGATCCATAAAAACGGGCGGGCGTTTGTCAATCAAACGGCATGACCGTGAATTCATAATGGCCGTGCTGAAAATACGAAACGCTGTCTTAGGTATGTCCTCCTTTCTGATCCTCAGCTGATGATATCCCGTCCTCAGGTCGATCTTTGAAAATATCGACGTTCCTTGTAATTGATCAAACAAGTCATCTATCCTCGGAAGTGGATACTTATTCTCGATCGTCACTTGATTGAGTTGTCGATAGTCGATGTACAGGCGCAACGATCCATCCTTCTTCTTCACAAATAGAACCGGTGCTCCCCAAGGTGATGCACTGGGATGTATGAATCCTTTATACAATAACTCTTGCATTTGCACCTTCAGTTCTTTCAATTATGATAAAGCCATCTGGTAAGGAGCCTTAGAGATTGGCTCTGTCCCGGGGGCTAACGCAATCACAAACTCTATTTCTCTTTCTAGCGGCAGACCTGGTAATTCTTTCGGGAACACATTTGGAAATTCTTGGACCACTGCTATGTCCTCAATCTTCAACTCAACAACTGTCGTATTCATAACAATTACCAGGTAACCTTGACAACCCTCGTCTAACAACCGGGTTGCCTCTAGAGACAAAATTAGAGTAATCGAGGGTCCTCCTCGACTCCTAATAAACTTGAAACTCTCACTCTCTACCGGGTTAAATTGGATCGCCTTGCGATAATAGTCTAGCTTAGCTCGTTGCTTGGTGAGCCAGTCCATGCCAATTATCAGGTCAAAATCATACATGGCTAGGACTATCAAGTCTATCTTCCCCTCTCGCTCACCAATCGCTAACGTGCAACCAGGACAACCCACTGTAACTAACACCTTATCCTTTAATGGTGTCAATATACTGACCATTGATTCCAACAATTCAGGAATCAATCCTACCACAACATCTTGCTCGGCTATAAATGAATGCGTTGCACCAGGGTCAAATAAAGCATAAGCAGCGTTGTTGTTCAGTGAAACAGTACCTGCAATCACATTAGGCGCATCCTTTGCCTATCCTATTGTGATAGCATAGGTCCTTCCTTGTACTGGAGGTCTGAGTAGTCCACTTTGCTGTGCATTTGGTGGCAGAAGTCCTCGATTCTGATTCATCTGTGGTGGTGGCGGCAACTGCAGCGGTCCCATCGGTCTTTTGGGACAATTTCTGGCCAAGTGACCTTGCTAGCCACACTCATAACAAGCACTCGGCCTAGAGTGGCACGGGGCCGACCCATGTCGCCTTCCGCAGAAGCGACACGCACCATTCTGTCTCTGAGCAGACTTTTCTATTCCACCCTTTCTGTTGGGTGGAATGGGATACCTTCCTCCAGACATAGGTCTCTTCCCAAACCTATTCCTATCCTGGTTAAAGCCAAACCGTGACCTAGATGTGGCGGCTTGTTCGTTCAGATTCTTCTCTATCAGCTAAGCTCGTTCGTACAGCTTGTTGTAGTTCTTTATATCTAATAGCACCAGTGAATTTTTCAACTTCGGTCGGAGGCCATCTATAAACCTCATTACCTTCTCCTCAGGATCTGCAATCAATCTCGGGGTGTACTGTGATAATTCGGTGAACTTCGCCTCGTATTGGTCCACAGTCATCGGACCCTGACGAAGGCGCAAGAATTCCGCCATCTTTAATTGCTTGGCACAATTAGAGAAGTATTTGCCATTAAACACTCTAACGAAGGTGTTCTATATCGGAACCACACATTCTGGGAAAACCTCTTCTCTGGTGTCTCTCCTCCAAGTACTTGCAATCCCCTACAATTGATATACTGCAAGGGTGACCTTTTCTTCTTCATTGCACCTCAGTAGTGCAAACGTTTTCTCCAATTCTTCGATCCAACGGGTTGTAGCCTCGGGATCTCCTGTCCCGGCAAACTTCGGCGGTTGTAATTTCAGGAACTGCTTGACGAGCTTGTGAATGGGTCTCTCATTCCCCTATGGAACTTCAGCAGGTGTGGCAGCAGTTGCGGCAGCTTGATTCTGGGCCTGCTGCCCCATCAGATTTTCGATTGCTTGGAGCGCCTGCATGATCCCCTCAAACCTGGGATCACCAGGGGCTGCTACCCCGACACCAACTGGCGGAACCGGCGGTGGTGTTGCACCACTTGCGCTGGCCTCTGCCTGCGCTCTTCCTCGGCCACCTCGGGCACCGCCTCTTGTTGGCATCCTCGCCCGAGTCACTGAGGATAAGGTCCTCTGCCTAGGAGTCCTCGACTCCTGATCACTCATATTGTAGCTCTTCTACAAAACCCGTTTCCAATTCCAAACTGAATTAGAAACTGAGTGATTACCACAACCAATTTACCAAACAACTATCAATCACATGCATCAGCATAAAATATAAAGGCCTTTCCTACTAACTATCCCAAGAACCCATCGCACCTTATCACTCCAAACTCAAACTTCACTTTGATACCATAAAAAGGGGATGTCACGCCCTGAACCCCGAGCGCGTGCCCATCCCTCTCTGGTTAATAAAATTTTTTTTGCGACTTCCCAGGACTAGTCGTCGACCCTTTTACTTTATTGCACATGCGGAAGTAGATTATAAATCCCCTGACAATAATCATCTCGAGATAGAAAAGCAGAACAATAATTTCACAAACAAACATGCCTTTATAAACATATGCTGAGTCAAGTACAAGAGTCTATGGCCAAAAGACTATTCTCCAAAAAGAAGCGGTCCTATTCGACCTATGCTTCAGATCACCTCCTCTCTGCTCCAGGTCCTCCACTCGATGACCCTGAAAGTGGTTATATAATAACCAGTGAGACAATGTCTCAACAAGTCTATACTCTAAACTTCGAGTAGGAGGGAAAGACGCTAAGAAGCGTCCTAAGCACGCAATCACACAATCAAGGAGACTTACCTCGTCTAAGTTCCACCCAGCAGGTCAGCATAGTTCATATCACAAATCAAAGCATCACTCAAGCTCTATTAATTGGAACACAATACTCAATTCAACATGGGTTTCTAGTTTTGATCTCAGCATATAGCACGGCCTACTCTCTGTTTGGCGGTCTTCTGGCATTGCCAGGCATCGTCTCACCCCATTGAGCACGGCACGTCACTACGTCGACGGCTTTCTCGAAGGAGCATAGGGTCTAGAATCTACTGCGATCGGCTTCCCTTTGTCAAGGGGTATCCTAAATAGGGATAACGTCCAGCTCAACAGCTCGGGACAATTTCTCTTAATCATCACACAATCACTCAAATATGGCCTAGGGCACCATGCATTGTACTCAAATGCTTCAATTAACATGGTGAACCTGGCCTTTTTCTTCGTATTAGAAATACGCATGAAAATAGTTGTGTGTGGGTACACGGTCAACTCGATCCAGAAAAATTGACATTCTTCCTTTTTAAAATCCCACTTTTTATATCGTATATAAAACCATTTTTGCTGTTAAAATCCGACACTCGGGATTTTCTGAATAAATATTGGAAATTCACGGGTTTTGGAATTAAATACCAAAAATCCAATCATCACCAATTTGCATAATTTAACACTCAATTGCAAAACTAACCACACCATTGCAATCAGCACGAAATTCGGTCACCGGTTATTCCGGCCTAATTTATGGAAAAATAATTAATAAATAAATAATTTCGAAATTTAATTAATTAATTCAATTTAATTTCTAAAAATACTAACCTAGGCCAAAATTATTAAATTAAATACCAATATAGACCCGAAAATTCCCGAACCCTTCTAGATAAATAATACAATTTATTTAGGCCTTAGCTAAACCATGCTAACCACCTAACATGCTCAATTAAATAATTAAATCATTAATTTAATCTAACTAACCACCTAATTCCTAATTAAATAAATCTAAACACCCCTTAGCATCAAAGCCTACTAAGAAGAGTTTAGAGAATAAACTCACCGGTGTATCGCGAAAACCGGTTCACTGCGACGACGACGTGACGGCGATAGAAATCTTAATTTTCGGCGGTGTCGACAAACTCTCGGCGGACCAACGGGCCCAACAAATCTCAGCCCAGCTGAGATTTGTTTTCAACTCGGGCTGGGCTTCACTTGATTCACGGGCTGAATTTCTTGTGGGCCTGACTTGCTTGAAGGTTGGGCCGAACCAACTTGCTGGAAATGGGCTGAACTAAATGGGCTTCTGCTGGGCCTGAATTTCTGCTGAAAGTTGGGCCAAAAGTTAGGCTGCAATGCGCTGGAGAGAAGACCAAACTGGGCTGGCTTGCTTCTGCAGATGGGCTTTGAAACTTGATGGAGATGCTGGGCCAAACTCGTTGAATCTGTGGGCTGAAGAAGAGGACCGCTTGGGCTGAAGACGCGCGAGGATGAAGCTGCTTCGGTGGCTTGTGGCTTCGGTGAGTGGGATGATGAGATGGATGTCTTCGGGAGCAGGGAGAGCACGGTGGACGCGTGGCAGCGAGAGGAGTCGAAGTCTTCAAAGCCAGCGTCGAGGGTGTCTGCTGCTTGTTGACCGAGCAAAGTGAAGACTCAAACGTGGCAGGTCTTCGTGAGTGGGGCTGTCGCATGTGACAAGGGCGAAATCAATAGGGGCTTTAGTGGTTGCTTCGTGGTTTCGGTGGGTTGGGCTGTTGCAGAAGAATTCAGTGGAATCGTGGGCAAAGAAGCTGGGGTCTTCAAGCTGGCGAAGAGGAAACACGGGCAGGTGGACTGAGGGGTAGAAAACGTGGACTACTGCGGTCAATTATGGGGAAGATGAGCTGGTCAATACTCGGCAAAAAGGAAGCAGGGCTTGCGGATGTGGAGAACAAGAGATGGAGGGGAATGGGCAAAGGAATAACAAATTGAGAGAAAGAGGAAGAGGCTTGCGGCAGCTAGAACAAATAAAAAGAAAATGAAAGATAGCATAGAGAGGGTAGTCGGTAATGAAGGGGATGGTTCGCACAATTGGAAAGGAGGAAGAGAGAGACAAGAAAGTCAAGGGAAATATCTATAATTCATCATGAATTGGTCCTCCCAAAAACCTACAAGTTTATCCTAATGTCCCCATTTTTTTTTCTTGAAAGATAAACCACAATTAATCCGAATTGAAGTCCCATTTTTCAGCCCTATGCCAATTCCGAATTTTACTCAATTTGAACTCCAATTTCCTCTCCAATCATCCAAATCGGGGTCCGATTTTGCTGAAGAAAAATCCCAAGCAATTTTCTTTAAATCCCTGACACTCAAAGGCTCTGCTTGGAAGTCCTAATTTCCATCGATTTAGCCCATTTGAATTTTCGTTAATTTTCTGCAGCGTCGGAAACGGTTTTCCGTAAAAATCTCGGAGTCTCTAAAAATTTTTCGAAGGATGAGTCGACGGTCCTAAAATAGATTGTGACACCACAAAACTTCCAATTTCTGAAATCGGGTTCAAATTCACAGTTATTTTCAATCTGACGCGCTTTTTGCGTGACCTAGTCTACCGGGTCACCTTTAGGAATTTTTGGTGCAATCGACCCGTGATCGATTTATCTTGAGTCACAATGTACATTTCCGACACATTGGTGACTCTCGGTTGTCGTGAAAATCTCAAGGTTTCAAATACGAACACAGGGTACCCAAAACGTCAGAAAATCAATTTAGTGCCGATCGGTGAGAATTTTGAAATCAAGTGGAATCACCCACATTCTGATCACATATCTCAGCCAAATTGACCTATCTCTGATTTCTGATCGATTTTGTCAGTGCCGTAATGACCCTTTTAGATCGACACGGTCGAGCAGTCGATTCCTGGTCGAATTCTTAAGTCCATTGCATTTAGATTCCTTAATTGTTTCCCCAGATAGACTAGTTATCTCGTGAGTGACCAACTCAGAGAATAACACTATAGACGCGTCGACGAAAAGCCCGATTTATTTAATCGAAAACAACTCAAAAAATTCAGAAAATTCAGGCTGTCATAGTTGCCGTCGCTCGGCCTTCGTCGCTCGGCCACCGTCACTCGGCCAAAGTTACTCAACCTCCTTCGCTCGACCGCCGTCGCTCAGCCTCCGTCGTAGGAGCACCGTGTCCCAATCTCGGTAACATTTCACCAACTTTAATGTCCTCAAATTCTTCGAGCCAGGACCGCATCCAACAGCTTCGAGTGGGCACGGAGGGCGAGCCTCTGGCGGCTCTGGCCTTCGATCATGAGCCAATGGTGGCACACGAGGGAGCACCGGCCCGAGTCGTCGAAGCATAGGTACTGGAAGACACAGGCTAGGCACTCGTGGGGGAGATCAGAGATGGAGAGGGAGAGATCGGGGGCGGCGCACTCGTCGGTGGCCTCCTTGAGCACCGGCCAGATCACGGCCTTGGACTTAGCCGCTGAGTGGCCGTCGTCGAGGTCAGGGTTGGGGTTGGAGCCACGGCCGCCAAGCGCGGGGGCCGTCGAGGATGGTGACTAGCCGGAGATTTAGGGTTTTGAATTGGGGGAGACACACCAAACGGCGTCGTTTTGTTGTTTGAATGCTGACTGTACTCTCCGGCGAACTACATCAGCTTAAAAAATTAATAAAAAAGTGACACGTCGGATTTCTGGCCAATCAGATCGGAATTGGCACTAAAATGGTCGTTTTTAAAACTTTTTGACACTTAAGTGATCCGACAGAAACTTTTGGCACCAAAGTGAGCGCCGTACACAACTTATGGCACTGATAGTGTACTTATCCCGCTACAATCAGATTATTGGATAAGCCCCCAATTATACCTTAAACCTATTTGTATTAAAATTGACTCCTCCATCGTTCGAGGAAAGACGTTGTCGGAGCTGATTAATCCAATCTATGTAAGCATCAATCACAGGTCAGAGCTAGCCGGGGTTAAATTATTTTGCAAATTTTGGAGGAGCTTTGAAGGGAGATTCCGGAGACGAGAGTAGAATGCGGGACGCCACTCTTAACATTAACCCAAGCTAGTCTCTTCATGAACAATGCTGTGACCGTCGCCCTCGTATAATCATATATTATATACTTAAGTTAATAATTGTATTTATAAATAAATCACTGAAGTATAAATAGTATATGATATCATAAATAACATATACAGAGCAGTAAAATCATGAATCAAGATCGATTATTAAAGAGGTAATTATTATATTCTCTCTTATTCTTCTCATAGGTATTTTTTAGGAACTTTGATGCTACTCGCTGCTTATTAGTTATAGCACCTGTTATTCATGAGATCACACAGCGTAATAAGTCTTGCACTACTCAAACTAGTTAACAGTTGTGGAATGCTGCTCATTGGAACGGACATAGACATTAACATGTCGATTTTTCAAAATTGAGATGAAGTTTTGATAAGTTGAGTTCATGAGTGTACTTTGAAACTTACTGCACCTGATGAGGGTGGTCAGCTTTCTTTTTTGTCGGTTTCCCAAAAGCGAAAGTGGCTCAGAAGATACGAGAGGAAATAATAAGTTAATACTTTTCACGGCCAAGTTAATTGCAACAGAATATGCTCTACCTCGAATGATGCCAAGGGACATAAAAAGAAAAAAACTAGTCGACTTATGCCGGTGCATGTTTGCTGTTTATGATCATTTGGGTTGGTATAAAACAAGTATTCAGTTCATAAAGGAGCTTAAGGAATCACTTGCTGATGATCACAGATCCACATCTAATTTTCATCACAATTAATCACAAGAATAACTTGATGTTCCTATTTGAATAACTCGTGGGTCTTGACTACCATCGACTATATATTTTGATCTTCAGAGGAAGCTTAGTAATGTAGAGTCAAAGCTCTGTCTTGTGGGCAATAATTAGTAGTAACCCATTTGTCTCAACGAGTTCACAAAACATTGAGAAAGAATTCGATCAAGTTTTTCCTTATGTCAACATATTTGATCTAAGTTTAAATGAATTCATAAGACGAGGTTGAGAGAATGATTTAATTGGTTATTGGATGAGTTCAAAGAGACTAATAACTAATAAGCATACGAGAACATGAACATTTTATCGTCCATCTAGCTAAAAAGAGGAGCAAAAGACTTATTTATGCGTGAAGCATATTGTTGTGCTCACTTCCCAGGATAACACCTCAAGAAAGGTGGTGAAAGATGGGTACATAAGAAGAAATTTCTTAACAAAGTTATAGCTGACCCAGTCAAATCCTAGCGAACTGTTTGCTAACTAGAGAACTTGCGGTGGGTTATGGTCAAAAGAAAAGTTGTTGACTCCTATAAAAGAAAAAGGATTAGGGCGTGCGTTCCCAAGTGTGCACTGTAGCCGCCAGCGGGTTTCCTGAGGTTTAGCCGCGAAGCTAGACAGTGAAGAAGGAGCCACATAGTGAAGGTTAGAGCACGAGCTGCACGGTGACTCTCGGTAGACGAGCCGCTCCCAAGAGGAAGAGCGTGAAGAAGACGACGGAGCTTTTTCGCACGCGCAAAGAAGTGGGCTTGAACAATTTAAACGTGAAAAACACTCAAGCATGTGAGTAATTGTAATACTAACTATTTATTATAGTTGATTATTTGCTATTAACCTCTTTTCATGAATGTATCAGACCAAACCATGTCAATCTTTAGTGTTTTTTTATTGTTCATCATTTATTTTTTAGTAATTTTGTATTGACTTAAATTACAAGATTCTGGTTAGTTTCCCCGTCCATTTTACGGTAGGTCCTATGATAAGCAAATTGGTAGGCATCTCCTCCTGCGGCCAGTGATGATGGTCACTTTGCCCTTGAGGTTTCTCTCCAGAGTTGGGTGCCCAGCCATTGCTCTCTGACTGGAAACATTCCACTATGAAGTGAATAATTTTCGTTGAGTTTGCTTGGCATGAAATGAAAAACTAAGAGAAGTCAACCGTTTTAATATAAAGCTCTCACGTCCGGGAGATCAATAAAATATTTCATCTTGACTTGTGCAAAAGGAGTAGCTATTGCACCACCCAGTAGTCGAACTATTTTATTTGTGCTGAGATTTTTTAAATTTCCGTCCATTAGGGTTTTGGTTCTATAAATGGGGATCGAATGATGCAAGATAATCCCAAATTGCTGCATTTCAAAATAATATCATGTGGTTGTTTTGGATTGTTTTTTATGATCAGCATTTGACAAGCACATTCGTTGTGGAGGCGGTGCGTTGCTCTCGTCCTTTCTTACTCCAACCGCTATGTTGTAAAGTGTATCTGCTTAATCACAATTTATATTTTGGGTGAAGATAAAAGGACACAGAGAATTTGGGACTTAATGAAGTAGAATTCCATGCATTTCCCAAATTACATCTGAGTTCTAATTCACGAAAAAAAGTGTAGCATGTGACTTTTACATGACGTGTCACAAGGTTGTAGCTTATTGAATTGAAAGTTAAATTCTCAAATTTATTTTTTCCTTAATATTACGGTTGAAGCAAATAAGATAAAAAAAGCATACATATGATGAGACCGATATGACTCAATTATTCCAGCCTTGTGCAGTTTTCAAGTTGTCGTCAAGATCAATCCCCTCAGCTTACTGAAACTAATGTCAACTTTATCAGCCGGTGCATGGTGGGGAAGATGGACAAAATCCGCATCTGGGTTGAGCAATTCCCACCTGAAAATTCCATTGCCAAACACTGTTGTGTATTTTATGATTCAATGAACTGGAATTTCTCTAAAGTGAGTGAGTAAAAGCTTCACTTTTCTTCTTACTTTGTATCCCACTGATAAATGATGAGTAGAATCGCCAGTTGCATCCTTGCAAGCATGTTTCCTGCACAGATTCTCGATTCCCCGCCGAACACTTGGTACACCTCCGGCTTCGCAGATCCCTGAAGAATATGACCAAGTATTATATAGGTTTCGCCCAAAAAGAGAACAAATTAGGGAAAAAGGAAAACGAGTGCTTTGTCCATGAACCTAACTAATATCGAGCCTTACATTCCACCTATCTGGATTAAGCACATCGGGTCATCAAAGTTTTCCGGGCTTGTGTGGATATATCGGAGCCACTGAATAACTTTCCATCCCTTTGGTATCCTATAACCTCCACAAATTTCAGGGATCCTTATTGCAAAACTCTATCTTTAATTGCTCTGGACATGACACGGCAGTCAGCACCAACTCTTATGTATTGGTCATAACAGTTCTTGTAGGTACAAAGTATCTAAGCCGGTCCAAAATAACGCAGGATTGCAGAGAAATCTTTTTGATAGGTACAAAATGGCCTTGGAAAGGCAGTCTTGCTAAGACAACAATTTGAAGATTCATCCCGTGGTAGAGCTGTGGGCCATATTGCATATGCTACTAATATCTATCTGCGAAGCTCCAATAGTGGCCATTCTTAATGTCTCCTCCACCACCTTTATATCAGTGATTGTCAGCTTCAAAAGTATTTTTTATCTTTTGGGCAACTGGTCACTCGAACTTTGAAATCCTCCTATAATTTTACCTTACCTTCTTAGTATATTTTATATTCGAGACATCTTCGCTCGTGATGAACTCACCATTCTTGTTCTGGCTAATGGACATGTTCTCTTCCTGTCATTCAAGTCAAGATCCCCAAGTTGCAATGAAACAGTGGATAAGAAGTTCTGATAATTAAGCTTTATAGAGTCAAACTATGTCGGTACCCGCAGTTTCTTTAGAGCATTGGGTTACTTGGCAAGGTAGTAAATCGCCCACGTCGATACAAATGCAGTGGACTCATGACCGGCAATCACAAGAATAATAATGTTATCTATTACTTCTCAGTCAGAAAGTTTTTTGCCTTCTTCATCTTTGATTTGTTGAATCTCGTCCACAAAATCGGTCACAGTTTCTGCCCTTCAGCTTTTCCTCTTCTCTAGCTCAACTCTAAAATTGCCTCGACTTTCTTCCGGCATTGCAATTGGATTGAAGAAATATTTCAGATCATTTGGGGTTTTAAATGGGCAGCTTGGCGTGAAACTAGGACAATTCAATTTGATATTGCTTTCTTGGTGTTCAGATCATTTTGCGTTGTAGTTATTGTAATTATGGTTAATGGATCAACGAAAGCCAATAATTATGATACGTCCTTTCTATTCACGTATCTCTTTTGGATTCATGTATTTCCTCGTCTTTTATGTTCACGTTTCTATTGATTTCATGAATTTCCTAGATTCATGTATCTTTCAGTTCATGTATTTATTGAGTTCATGAATCTCTTGAATTCATGTATCTTTGGATACATGAATCTCTTGGATTCACGTATCTCTTTATTCATGAATCTCGTGGATACACGCGTTTATTTAATTCATGTATCTCTTTAGTACATGAACTAAAAAGCTCTATAAATAGATAGAAGCATAGAGCTTCAAAAGAGGTTTTTGGTTTTGGTTTTTTCCAACTCGATTCCAAAAAGCTTTGATATACTTTCCTCTCTTATGTTTTTTCTGAGTGTGCTGGTTCAATTGAACGGTTTGATTGAATCCTGTTTGCATAGTGCTGATCCAAACAGGTTCGAGGTGTTGTATCTTGGGAGGCATAGTTTGTGAATCTGCGGAGCACCTTTGGCAGGAACTAATCGCCTTAAGGAGATTCAGATATCCGTACCTCACCTCCAATTTTATATTCTTATTACAACAAACAGTGTGTATTTTCTAGATTATTTTCCAACAATCTTAAGGCGATTATTTTACTCACTGTGTTTGTTGTTCTTGTCAGATTATTGAGATGGCTGAAAACAATCAAGTGCCCTTCAATGTCCCGAATGTTTCTAGAGACGTTCCTTTGGTCAATTCGACCGTTGCTATGGAAGATATTCAACCCTCAGGGTCTGAATTTGTAGCAGCTTATGCTACGGGCCCTTGGGCTAACACCAATTTTGGTGGTGCGGGTACAAGTCATATGACTGGTATACCCGGGACTGTTTTTCAGAACAGTACAAGCCAAATGGCTTTTGGCTCCGTGTCTGGAGGGGTAGTTCAACGAACTTTGCCGACTGTGATGGCAACACCTTCAGTAACAGCTAATGAGAAACCGGAGAAATTCACCGGAGTGGGCTTTAAACAAAGGTGGCAGCGAAAGATGTTCTTCTATCGACCATGCTCAATCTAACGAAATATTTATCGGAGGTGTGCCCGATAATTAGTCCGGATGAGCAAGATGTCATGACGCTCGGTGCGTTGGAGGCTTGGAAGCATGGGGACTTCTTATGCCGAAATTATATCCTTAATGTTTAGTGAATTCTCTTTATAATGTTTATTGTAATATTGAATCTGCTAAACAGTTATGGGAGTCCTTAGAGAAGAAATACAAGACGAGGACGGCGGCACCAAGAAATTTGTAGTTGCCAAATTCTTGGACTACAAGATGGTGAATTCTAAATCTGTCATGAGTCGGGTTCAAGAATTGCAATTAATTTTGAGTGACATCTCTGCCGAGGGAATGATTCTTAGTGAATCATTCCAAGTGGCGGCTATGATTGAGAAAATGCCTCCGGGCTGGTCAGACTTCAAAAATTATTTGAAGCACAAACGAAAGGAGATGAGCCTTGAAGATCTCATTTTGCGCCTTAGAATCGAGGAGGACAATAGAAGGAGTGCGAACCATTTGTCTGAGCCAAAGGCCAATGTAGTGGAATCTTCCAAATCCCAGCAAGATAGAAAAGGAAGATGTCTTTTCAAGGAAAAGGCAAGCGAAGGAACAGTTCCAGAAATTTCAAGGGACGTGTTTTATATGCAACAAGCACCGGCCATCGTGCTAAGGATTGCAAGAAGCGCCCGAAAAAAAGGCAAGAACGATGGTGCAGCCCAACAACTGAATTTGACGAACGTGACAGTATTGGAAGACTGTCTGCTGTGGTAATGTCTCGAAGCATCTCTCGGTGTCCAACACTAATGGCTGGTGGCTAAACACAGTGCTACAAATCACATTTGTGCGAGACAAACACATGTTCTCATCTTATGAGAAGGCTGAAGAAGATGAGAAACTTTATATGGCTAACTCTCGCATCTCGCAAAGATTGCCGGAAGAGGAAAGGTGATCCCGAAGTTTACATCGGCAAGGAGGTCGCCCTGCTGGATGTGCTGCATGTACCAGAGATTCGGAAAAACCTAATTTCTGGCCCCATACTTGTCAAAAAGGGTTTCAAAGTTATATTTGAATCTGGCAAATTTGTACTTTCTAAAGGAGGGATGTATGTGGGGAAAGGGTACTTGTGTAATGACTTGTTTAAGGCCAATGTGGCTGTCATTGATGTAAACTCAAAGTATGTGTACCCAAAGACTATTAATAAAGAAAAGTCTTCGATTTACACCGTTGTGTCTCCTTATCTATGGCATGGTAGATTAGGACATGTAAACTATGGTACAATGAAAAGAATAGCAAATTTGGGGTTAATTCCAAGATTTGAGTTGGATGCCTGTTACAAGTGTGAGACTTGTGTTGAGGCCAAGTTTGCTAAGAAACCTTTCAAATCCGTTGAAAGAACAAGTGAAGCTCTACAACTAATCCATAGTGATCTATGTGATTTAAAATTTGTAGAAAGTAGAGGTGGAAAGAAGTACTTCATCACATTTGTGGATGACTGTACTAGATTTTGCTATGTTTATTTACTAACTAGCAAAGATGAGACTATGAGCATGTTTGTCAAGTATAGAAATGAAGTTGAAAACCAACTTGATAAACGAATCAAAGTGCTTAGGTCGATAGAGGAGGAGAATACGGTTCAATCAAGTTCAAAGAGTTTTGTGCTAGTTTTGGAATAATTCTCCAAACGACGCACCTTATACTCCACAACAAAATGGAGTTGCTGAACGATTGAACAGACACTAAAGGAGATGGCTAATGCCATGCTTTTGAGTT
Source organism: Eucalyptus marginata (assembly GCA_014182565.1). Classification (NCBI taxonomy): domain Eukaryota; kingdom Viridiplantae; phylum Streptophyta; class Magnoliopsida; order Myrtales; family Myrtaceae; genus Eucalyptus; species Eucalyptus marginata. The sequence goes on from CM024593.1 coordinate 15,460,417, forward strand.
CGGGTTTACCTCGAACTTGTGGGGGAGGCGCTTTTAACTGCAAATTATATTCTTAATAAAATACCCCACAAAAAGACAGGTAAAATTCCATACGAGTTATGGAATGGAAAGTTGCCATCCTACAATTTTCTAAAAGTGTGGGGGTGCTTGGCCAAGGTGGCAATTCCTCCTCCTAAACAAACTCGGTTGGGACCTAAAACGGTGGATTGCATATTCATCGGTTATGCTCAAAATAGTAGCGCATATAGATTTTTGGTTCACAAATCTGAAAATGCGGAAATCCATGTCAATACAATCCTAGAATCAAGGGATGCTGAATTTTTGAGGATATATATCCTGCAAAAAGAAATCAAGGAGAACTTTCTCGAAAAGGCTTAGAGAATCGGAATCGAGAACGATGAAGTTGTGACTCAAGAAGCCGAACTTCGAAGGAGTAAAAGGTCTCGAATTGAAAAATCTTTCGGACCTGATTTTATAACATACATGTTAGAAGGTGAGCCTCAAACATATAAAGAGGCAATGTCATCTCCGATGCTCCTTTCTCGGAAAGAAGTCGTTGACAATGAAATTGATTCTATCCTAAGTAACTACACTTGGGAATTGATTGATCTTCCATCAGGAAATAAACCAATTGAATGTAAATGGACATTCACAAAGAAGCGTAGAGCTGATGGTTCCATAGAAAAGTATAAAGCATGACTTGTTGCCAAAGGCTTTAGACAAAAAGAGAGTTTAGACTACTTTGATACTTATTTACCGATAACAAATAACATCAGTTACGATATTGATTGCTATAGCTTCGCTATACAATTTGTAGATACATCAAATGGATGTGAAAACTACATTCCTAAATGGTGATCTCGACGAGGAGATTTATATGGAACAACCTGAAGGGTTCAAGGTCAAAGGACAAGAACACAAAGTGTGTAGACTTGTCAAATCATTGTATGGACTTAAACAAGCTCCTAAGCAATGGCATGAGAAATTTGACTAGGTAATGATTCAAAATGGGTATAGAATCAATGAGTGTGACAAATGTGTGTACACTAAATCCACAACAGTTGGATATGTACTTATTTGTCTATATGTCGATGACTTACTAATTCTTGGAGATAACATTGAGGTCATCAAAATCACCAAGAACATTCTCAAGAAGAACTTTGAGATGAAAGATTTAGGTGTAGCAGATGTTATACTCGGCATCAAAATTCTAAGGAATTCGATGGCTTAGGTTTAACACAATCTCATTACATTGAAAAGGTAATTGAGAGATTTAAAGGATTCGGCATTAAAGATCCAAACAATCCTTTTCTTTCGCACCTAACTTTAAGAAAGAACACTGGAAATAGTGTCAGACAGCTGGAATACTCTCAAGTAATCGGCAGCATCATGTATATCATGAATTGCACTAGACCTGATATTGCGTACTCAGTAAGCAAACTGAGTAGATATACCAGTAACCCCGGTCACGAGCATTGGGATGCTTTGATGAGAGTCTTAGGATATTTGAAAAGGACAAAAGACTATGTTCTACAATATGGCAAATATCCAGCTGTTTTGGAAGGTTATTGTGATGCCAACTGGATTTCAGATTCTGATGAATCGAAATCAACTAGCGGATATGTGTTCACGCTAGGAGGTGCCGCGGTGTCATGGAAATCTTCTAAACAAACTCTAATAACGCGCTCTACAATGGAATCGGAGTTTGTTGCTTTGGATAAAGCTGCTGAAGAAGCAGAATGGCTTCGACAATTTTTAGAAGATGTTCCAGTGTGGCCAAAACCTATTCCTTCAATTTGCATACATTGTGATAATCAAGCGGCAATTGCAAGGGCACATAATGTGATTTATAACGGTAAGTCTAGACACATTCGTCGTAGACACAATACCGTAAGGCGCTTGCTCTCAAATGGAATAATTTCTTTAGACTTTGTAAAGTCAAAGGAAAATATTGCAGATCCGTGACAAAAGGTTTGTCAAAAGAGCAAATAAATCTGCGCATCGAGGGGAATGGATTTAAAAGCCTTAACCCAATAAAGAGATTTCAGGGTGGAAACCTAACCTATGCGATTGGAGATCCCATGGACTAGGTTCAATAGGACAACGCAAATTTTGGAAACTCTAGTGTAAGCATTGTCTCCCATTCCTATGATACAACAGTGCTTTCCTACAGCATTATTAAGGGTACATTATGCGTTTAATGATTCCTATAACTTGGGATGTAACATCCAAGTGAGATATGGTAGGATATCTTTAATAGGAATGCACCTATATGCGTGGAGCTGGCCGACTCTATGAAAATCTTTAAAGGCTAGATTTTCTAAAGCACGCATGAATGCTGAGAGGTTCAGGGCCGAAAGAACGAACACAACCGAGAACCAATCTTGAATTGGAAGTACTCCGTGTGAGGTTTATTGTCTAGGCTTACACCAACAACTGGCGATTCAAGGCTTAGTCCATCGACTAGTTAAGTAAGTCCGATAGGCTTTCACTAAAGAAGGTTCAAAGCGAAAGCTACCTATCTTGATGCGGTGTATTTCAATAGGCATGCTCAGATTCCTTCGAGTCAAAAATGTTTTGTTGATCCATTAATGTGGGGGATTGTTGTAATTATGGTTAATGGATCAACGAAAGCCAATAATTATGATACGTCCTTTCTATTCACGTATCTCTTTTTCATGAATCTCATGGATACACGTGTTTATTTAATTCATGTATCTCTTTAGTACATGAACTAAAAAGCTCTATAAATAGATAGAAGCATAGAGCTTCAAAAGAGGTTTTTGGTTTTGGTTTTTTCCAACTTGATTCCAAAAGCTTTGATATACTTTCCTCTCTTCTGTTTTTTCTGAGTGTGCTGGTTCAATTGAACGGTTCGATTGAGTCCTGTTTGCATAGTGCTGATCCAAACAGGTTCGAGGTGTTGTATCTTGGGAGGCATAGTTCGTGAATCTGCGGAGCACCTTTGGCAGGAACTAATCGCCTTAAAGAGATTCGGATATCCGTACCTCACCTCCAATTTTATATTCTGATTACAACAAACAGTGTGTATTTTCTAGATTATTTTCCAACAGTAGTGTGGTATATATCTCGTCGACAAGAATATAACTTCAAGCTCATATACAAAGCAGGAGTATTGTGCAAGTTAATGAGACTGCAGTTGCCAATTTGAATTTTAGTTCATTCGCCCAACTAATCAGATCAAAGATTCCAATTCGATTGAACCTGCAAAGCTCAGTGATAGGCAGTTCCGGGGAGATTGAGCAACCGACCTTTTATCCCTTTAAACATTTCATGAAGAAACCGGTAGATCTCATCCAATTGTGGCCCTGACTCAAAGCTGATAAACAGTTTCTCAATGATCTCAAAGGTCAACTGTAAGCAAAGAAGAAACACAAAATTTCAGAACCACTAATAAAACCTTGAGGACGATTCGATCGGTAAAAATTAATCATGTGAACGATGAATTTATCTGATGGTAAGCCTATGCGATGGGCTATACCTTCTTAGTTTAGTGGTACGTGACGATTCTGTCTTTTATGGCCCACAACTCGAGGCCAGCAACCAAACGCGACTGTATCAAAGCAGCTATTCCGCGAAGAGCATCAGGTCGGTTAACTGCATTCAAGACAAAGCTCCTGAGCCTGGCATGTGCCTTTCCGTGAACCACCACTATAGAATTTGTGCCCACAAGATCAACATTCAGCCATTCCCAGAGAAACGCATCCTTGTCTCGGAAGACGAACTTGTTTACTGATGGGAAGCATGCTATGATGGAAGGCGATCCGAAAAGGTGAGTACTCTCAGCGTTACAGCCTAATTTATCTCTGATTAAGTGCTTACTCCCAACTGGAATCAAATCAACTTTTAATATGTTCAATGTTGTCTCTTAACTTAAATTAATGGAAGGAGAATATTGAAAATTTTCATATAGTTCAAAAATTTAAACATGAATCAAAAGTTCAGAAACTACGTTAAATAAATTAAAGTTCAAGGATTGCATTACACATTGAACTAAAGTTCATAGATCATATTGAATAAATAGAAAATTTAAGAACTACATTATGCATTAGGTCAAAGTTCAAGGACCATTTGCATCATTTTCCCTAAAACAAATCCTATAATATTCATAGTTTCAAAAGGAGCAAATCTCAAAGAAGAATGCCATAGCTCGACCACAAGAGAAACTATAGGCAAACCCTCACTTCCCAAACTTTAGAGGTTTTGCAGAATGATGAGGCAAAACCTGGAAGAGACGACCTTAAACAGCATTTACAGCAGTGATGGAGAATTTTCAAACATTAAGTACACCAAGAAAATATAAATTGCGAGGAAAATAAATCTAAATAAATATCAAGTTTCACATCTCGTATTTATATGTCGATTTGTACTGCTTACATTTTTAATTTTCATGTTCGTCAATAATGTAAACATAGAAAAAAATTCCACTGTTCTCATTTTTCAATAGGAATGAAAATTGCACCAAATTATATTGGAGTTTTATTTTCTAAATTTTTCTTTGGAAGTCAAAAATACGTATAACCAGATTGAGAAAATAATGTTGTACAAGTAACAACTTGGTTAAAACAGTCTTTCTTAGCGAGCTCTTTTTTTTTTTTTTTTTTTTTTTTTGGGGGGGGTGTGGGGAAGATAAGTGCGTTTGAGAAGCCCACGTAAACCTCTTGAAGTTATCTTTCTTCTCCTAAAATCCGAGAGGAGAAGGCAATATCGAATTAAATTCCACCTCTGGTTTCATTTTTACCCCCATTCTACCTTCGTAATTTGATTTAACAGGAATCATCACCTTGGAGAGCTCAATTAGCATTTGAAGAGGAAGAAGGCTATGATCGCAAGCACATAAGCGGAAGTCCTGTGGCAGAGTTGAGTATCAAACGGGTATTCCGCTTGCTCTTATGCACTTTGGGGTTCGTGCCCACCAATTGTTTGAAAGATTGCCAATCACAGGTTGGATGGATTTTGCGCGCATTACGGGGAATCCCTTATCCGTTGATGAATCGATATGTTGCCTTTTTTCTTATTGGGGCATGCTTTGTGGACAAGTTTTCAGCTTGAGGACCTTGACTCACGATGGAAGTTAGTCTTTGATGGTTCCTTGTACAATAAAAACGCCGCATAGTTGATTAGGTGCTTTCTGTGTGTGCAGCCAAAAGAATTAGTCTTTCAATGGACGAGAATGTGGGGTCCTCTTTGCCAGAAGATATCCTCGACTAGTTGTTTGCTTATTCTAAAACCACAAGTCTAGCGGACGCCTCAGAAGTTCTTGCAAAAATATCAAGAAATGCAGGCCAGCGTGCGGATCTTGCTTCAAGGAGTGTCCCTGCTTTGATACTGGATCTAATTTAAGAAACTTGGAATATTTGAATTCTGAACTTCAGGTACCATCACTGAAGCTTATGAGGAACCTATGTGCTTGGAGAGTTTGTAAATCAGGATACTTTCATCGAGAAGAATGGAGTTAGGATCATTTTAACCGTCTTGAGGGCTATGATGCACACTATTGCCTTAGATTGTGGAGCCGTCAGGATAGCCCTCCAATCTCTAGCAAATGTCTCATTGGCTGGAGATAGAGGTATTAAATGGGTTGTGCAACCCATTTATGGTTAAATGGGTCGTTAATGAGTCAAGCTTTATTTCCTAAAACACCCATAATGAGTTTTAATGGGTCAAGATTAAGATATATGGGTCTTAAATGGGTCGGCACTCTGACCCATTTAAGACGCATTTATCAACCTATTAAAAAGAAATCCATTTATTTTAACTCAAAACCTCACCATCTCTCTCTAGTCTCTTCTCTCTTTAACTTTACAATTTTTTTTTTATAAAAACTGAAAATATAATTATTTTTTATTTTAATTTTCCTTTTTTTTTTTCTTTTTTTTTTTCTTTCTTCTTCCTCCGGTTGCCCGGCACGACGATGGCCGGCGACCAGCCGGGGCGAGCCTCGAGCTCGGCGGCGTCGGCGAGCTCGAGCTCCCCAGATCTGGCGAGGCGGAGGCCTCGCCAACGTCCGGCAAGTTGCGGGAGGCGGGCGAGGGAGAGGAGACACGGAGGCTTTTTTTTGGTGCTTTTTAGTTTGGGAAGGAGTGCGTTTCTGCACCTGCTCAAAATCGGACGATCCATCCATCCATCCATCCATCCATCAGGTTCTCTCCTCTTCCCTCTTCTTCATGTCCTGCATGCCGGTATCCATGGAGACGGAGATGCACATGTGCGTTGCTCCTCTCTTTTCATATCATTCGACTTTCTTGTTGCACAATGCATTCATCATCATCATCATCATCTGCTTCCACCGTCATCCATGGCGATCCGTTCCTAATTCGCCTCTTCGATTGAATTTCGCATCTTTTTTTCGCTTCGAAAGGAAGTCAATCTATCCATCCCCATCGGTATTGTGTATTGCCTCTAGATTTCAAGGGGAAGCCAGGGAATAGTCATGGGAGGCACAAGTCTCATAACAAGATTCCTAATTTCTTGTAATGAGAAAGAGAATTGAGTGACTAATTTAATTTTAATTTTTAAAAATTTAATTTTTTTAAAAATAAAAATAATTAAAATTTTAAGTTTTTAAAAATAAAATTAATTAAAATTCGATTTTTAAAATAATTATTTTAAAAATTATAAAAATTTTCCATTAAATTTGTGTTGTATAAAAATATTTTAGTTTTTAAATATATATATATAATTTTTTTGAAAAATTATTGATTGGATTTGTATTGTTTGGAAGTTTTTTAGTAATATAATATTTAAAAAAAAAAACATAAGAATAAGTTTTCCTAAATTTGGTTAAATATGAAAATATTTTATTAATATGGGTCGGGTTGGGTATGGGTCGGGTATGGATCAAAAAAATTTACATTAGACATAAATGGGTCATAAATGGGTTAATGGGTCAATTTAGGTCAACCCATTAATGACCCGACCCAAACTCGACCCGACCCACCCGTTTAACAGCTCTAGCCGGAGAGAGACACCAGCAAACTATTTTGGTTCAATTCTTTTCGAATGAATTTCTCATGCTTGCAAGAATTTGGAGCCAAGACATAGTTGATCCTTTGTGTATAATACCATATACTTGCCAAGATGGGAACCCTGTACACCTGGCAGAGTTGCGTGGAGATCCTGGTTTGTCTTTGGTGTCAGAAATTGCTCGGACTTCTTTAGTAGGTAGGTTCCATTTTCGCTTACTTGTCTTTAGGCCACGTTCTCAATTTATTTTCTTCCTACTTTGATTGAACCTAATCATGTTCTTGTCTTCGTCACATACTGTCATTTTCTCTTGTTTGACAGTTGGATTTCGAGAAGAATGGTTTAGGTTGCTTCTCTCAGTAATCTGCTTAGAAGAATCACATTTACCTAGTTTATTTGCCAAACTAGCTGTTGCTACTGCTTATGACAGCGAAGATGTCCAAATGGGCTTTGATGAGTTTTCACTAGATCAAGCATTTCTCATTAGCATCCTGTGAGAGAATAAGGCTCTATTTGTTTGTGTTTGTGTTTTTTGTTTATAAACAAAATTTCTGTTTTTTTGCTCCAGGGGAACAAACAAAGAACATAAACGCGTTTGTTTGCGTTTTTGTTCCAAATCTATTTTTTTGTTCCCAGAAACACATTTGGAACAGAAACAAGAAACAAGAAAAACGTTTTTCTTCCTTCTCGGAACAATTTTTAAGAATAAATTTTCTCTCTCCTCTCTTTTCCTTCTCTTTTTTTTTTTTTCTTTTCCTTTTGTTTTTCTTTGGCCGGTCGCCGGCCTCGGCCATGGCCGGCGACCGGCCGTCGAAGGTCGGCGACCTTGCCAAGCGTCACCGGCCCTGGCGAGGCCGCCAGGTCGGCCTAGCGGTGGCCCGGCAAGGCCGAGCGTCGCCGTGCCGGGCGAGCTCGGGCTCGTCGGATCCGGGCGACCCCGAGCTCGCCCAACCAAGGCGAGGCTCGGTGAGCTCGGACTCGCCCGATCCGGCGAGCTCGAGCTCGCCCAGCCAAGGCGAGCCCGAGCCTCGCCCAACCATGGTGAGGCTCGTCCTCGCCGGGGCCGCGAGCCTCGCCATGGCGGGGCGAGGCCGCTAGCCCATCGCAGCCGGTCGCCGGCCATGGCCAAGGCCGGCGACCGGCCAAAAGAAAAAGAAAGAAAAAAAGGAAAAATATTAAAAAATATTAAAAAATTAAAAGAAACAAAAAAAGAACACAAATTTATCAAACGTGTTTCTGTTCATTTTTTATTCCCGGAACAAGTTTACCAAACGCGTTTTTCTCGTAAAAAATTGTTTCCCGGAACATAAATAATTTTTTATATTTCTGTTTCCTGGAACAATTTTTGAACAAAAACAAACAAACGCACCCTAAATGATGTCACCATCTCTACCGAGTTTACATTATATGTGGATTCTTCACAAAAGCTAGCAGGCTTGTTGATTTTTTCGGGGGAGGGCACGTTAGGTCTTCCTGCAGGGTCATATCCTTGGTTTCACACTCACCATGCTGAGAGATATATGCGCACAGGATGGTTCACGAAGACTCATGGGAAATACAAAAGACACAACAGGCGCACTTTCTCCTCACGTCTTTTGAATTCGATTCTGAATTGCTCCGTGAACTTGAGCCTCCTGCAATTATCAAAAAAGCCATTAATCAGGGTCAGCACCAAAGGCATGCAGATTCTAAACAATAGAAACAATGCCCTGACAAAGGGTTTCGGAGAGACACTGTTGCAGTCACTGGCAACTATTTGTACAGGATGAGGAGCGTGCAAGATGAGATCAGATGCAAGGATGGGGTTATTCTGCTTATGCAACGTTGTGGATGAAGATAAGTCGTTCTTGAGAGAATAGGGTATTTGGACAGTCAGAAACTTGTTCGAGGGAAATACCAAAAACCAACAAGCAGTTGCTAAATTGGAGCTTCGGAGAACTGTTAATACACTGGAGATTGCAGAGCTTGGGCTTCCAGTGGAGTTGGACCAGAAGACTGGAAGACTAAAGCTTGTAAATTCTACCTGAAAATTGTCAAATGTCTATTAATCCACTCGATCAACAAACCCTTTTCAGTAGTTCTTAAATTTTTCCATGATGTGTTTCTCTAATGTTTTAATCAACAGAAATTTGCTCCATGGTATCATGGTGACAATTTTTGTCCAAAGACATTGAGGGGAAAGCGAGATTAAAGAAATTTTGATGCATTAGGATGTTCTTATAAATGTTTGTTTTGAAAGAGAATTCTCATTTTCACTTATAAAAATACGTTTTCAGGACCACAGGCGGTGACAATAGAGTTTTTCTCGTTTTCCTGTCTGTAATGAAAATTTACTCTTACAGAAATAAAGGACCTTCCGGTCCTGGAGACATAAGTAGGTCGGTGTTGTTAAGAGAAAGGGTTTTTTTGACTAAGGAAGTATCAGAGAAGTATATGTATGGTTAACGGAAGTGGTCAATTAAGAGAGGATTATGGCGATCACCGTTAGATAGTGTCGAGCAGTTTCTTTCATTTACAGTCGGTAGCTATTGAGAACATTAGTTTTCAAAGATATAGAAACTGAACGCCTTGCTTCTTCTAGCTGACTTCTCAGACTTTATACATGCACTGTTTTGTTATTTCAATGTTCCTTAAAATGGTGAAATCTGGTTTATCTCAACTTATAACCTATGCCACTTTGTTATTTTCATTAGTTCTAGGACACTTGTGTGATGCGATCTCATGCGTTAACGGCATAAAGGCATATCAAAGCATAAGCATACAGTATCCACCTGGTAGGGTCATACTTATAGAATGCTCTCTATGGTAGTGTGCTAATCAGGATGAATTTATCTTGAATCTGAAATTGAACACAATCCTTTCCCACCAATATCAACAGCAATTATCTCGCCGAACCCCTGTCAAAATCTTGGGGGAACAATAACTCTTATAAGAAGCCTTTCTTGGCAGTTCTTGGTCTTCTATAGATTTTCTAGGTTTGGCACACAATGGAAATATAGAGCAACAACTGCTTTCTAATGATTCCAGTAAAGTACAAAGGTACCGGTAAGAATTTGATACAAGAGAGCCACATAGCAAAACTTAAGAAGCTCAAGGAACTTCATTCCTGGGCTGAGAACGAGTTGATTGTGAATATTGTTGAAGCTCTCGACAATGATTTTGTAAAGGCCTCGACTTAGCTAGAGGTATGCTACTGCTTGGCTCTTTGAAGGAGACAAAGAATGCAAAAAGGGCAAAACAAAATACTTTCTTCTTGGAATTTATACCAAGATGAGTTAATGAGGAACAAAGATTTTTGTCCAGGAAGATGGTTCAATCATCCATTCTGACAAAGGATGTTCCATCCTGGAAAAAACATTAGAGCCAAAGAATATTTACAATAGCACTTGCTGAGAGCGAAATGGAGATCCAACTTACCTGGCCATGAAATGCGTAATTTAGGACTTCCACAATCTCTCCTAAAGAGAAGATTCTGTTGCAATAACTTTGTACATGTAATCTTTTTGTGGTTCATTTTCTTATTATGATTTTAGTGGCGTGTATATAGATTTTTTATTATAACCCAATTAAAATCGAAAAAGAATAAAATATAAATTGCGCCTAGTCGTGTTTGACTATCCACTTATAACTTCTTCTTTTTTCTCTCATTATGTATTTCATTTAAAGTCGAATGATTGAACATTCATTTTATTCCGAAAATCATGAATGTAACTTCCTGGAACATAAGACCAAAAACTAAATAAATAACCGACAGCATTATTTCCAGCCAATTTTATCTCTCATCTTTTCATTTTTTTTTCCGTTTATTTTTATTTAATTTTTAGTAGTTAGTTCTTTTTCTTTCCCTTTCTCAGTCCATCGTCTCTGATGCGTGGGCCTCTCAAATCTCTTTCTGCTTTCCTTTATTCTTCTTCTACGTCAAAACATTTAGCACTCACTGATCAATCACGCGACGATCTTCATGGACACAGGCTCTATACGTTAATCAATGACGCGGCCCAGTATAGCGCTGAGAACGGCGCAGCACAAACATGCTTTACCCCATCGTCGTAGACCTCCGACCACCACAGGACTCACACCCACAATCGCCGATCACCACGCGAACACACCCAAATAAACGGGGCTCAAAGACAGAAAAAGAAACAACGCGCGAGAGAGCATATGTTAGGACCGGGTATACAGAACGATAAGAATCTTTCTCTTAATTATCGAATAGAGCTCAACGCCTCTGTTTCCTTCATAAGCGATAGAAACAGAGCAAATGGAAATTACCATGGTGATTTGGATTTCTAGCCTCGTCCGGTGAGCAGATCGGAGAATGGAGGTCCTAGACGTGTCGGCAATGAAGATGGGCACCGGCCAAGGAGCTCCGAATGAGAATGAAGTACTTCAAGCTTCCCACCAGAAAACGGGGCAGAAAAGAGGAGTTTCGGCGCGGGCGGTGGGAGCGGCGGAAATTGACGGCCACGGCAGATTTGTGGCGATTGAGAACGACGAAGAACACCTGTGAATGAGAGAAATCAGTGATGATCTTTCATTAGCTCTCGGCTCCTCCCAAAATCATGCTCTGTTTTCAGGTACACGTGTAATTAAAATCCGAGGAATTGTTATACACGTGCAATTAAATTCAAAGTACGATTTTTTTGAGAAAAATTAGGGGGCAGACAACAATTCGTGGTTAATTCGGAGATTGACAACAAATTATTTTTCAGAATCACTCGTCCGAGAATGCACTCAACGGTCACAACGGTCACAATGGCCACGCAGTCGCTCCTTGCCCTAATATTTCCTTATTTGAAACTCCCGGATCTCACTGATGATCCACTCAGAATTCTCATCTTCTTCAAGTAATTCCTAATATTTCCTAATTTGCAATCGCACCAGCTTTCTTCTTCCCCTCCCTCTCACCCCTTCTTCCTCTCTCTCTCTCTCTCTCTCTCTCTCTTCTTTCTCTCTCTGTGAAAACCCACGATCATCATCTTTTCGTCTTTTCATCTCTCCATCACTTGGCGATAATGGGGTATCAAAGTCTTCCAGCGGCGACGGTCTATTTTCGGTCTGCAAACCGTCTTTCAAAGGGGGAGAGAAAGATGGAGTTCGATTTCTCATCTCTTCATCTCTTGGCGGACGCAGCTTCATTGGTCTCCGAAGGAAAGCTAAGTCTCGCGGCTCCCTTCTTGGATCGTGATGATGAGAAGAAGGTCGCCGTCATGACCACCAATACTTTTGGGTCAATCGGGGTTGGATGGACCGTTAAGAAGAAGAGATCACCGCGAGCGCGAAGGCTGACAATCCACGCCCAGAAGTCAAGTTCTGATCCATTTGTCGTCGTCCAAAACAACAAGCAAGAGCCTTCAAGAGTTGTCGCTGAGCACTGCAAGAAGCGTTCACGCACATTCGATTCCTCCGAAACCCAAGAATCGGGTAGAGTTTCCAAGAAGCCCAAGAAAGCTCCCAAGATGGGTCTCGCTGCTCTAATCGGACCAAGCGAATTGCCAACAAAGTACATGGACAAAATACGGGAAATGCGTGGTCAAGATATGACACTTGTGGTGGACAAGACACTTACTGCTACAGACATGAGCCGGGGCCAAAGTAGGCTCTCTATACCCAACAAGCAGATAAGGCAAGGTTTCTTGAGCGAAGAAGAGATCCGAATCCTAAATAGGCAGGAGGGCATTAAGGTTTCCCTCATTGAGCCGTGTCTCGAGGTTTCTCACGGGTTACGACTCAAGAAGTGGAATTACACGAGCAAAAATTTTTCTTATATGCTGACGGAGAGATGGAATGCAGTTGCGCATCCTTACACGCGGAATGAACTCATGAAGGATGTCGTTATTCAGCTTTGGTCCTTCAGGGTGGATGGCAGCCTTTGGTTTTGCCTCAGGAAAGTTGAAGCACCAACAAGGCAATGGAAAGCATGGCTGTGATCTTCCTCCTATTTCGTGAAGAGAAAATTCACGACATTACTCTAAGTTCACTACAGTACATAACTAGTTAGTTTCACTTTTCTTATACTTTTTTTAAAATTTTGATGTCTAGGTAATTTCATTTTTTTCTTGTTATTTCGGGACCGCTATTGGTGTCTCGATGAATTTAGGAAGTGATAGGAATTGGCGTAGTCCTCATAGATCAACAGTGGTTGATCATGATTTTTTTATGAAGTTTTTTGTTGCTCTCGAGTTTTTCTTTTTCTGTATTTTTGGTTGGATTTTGCACTGGAAAGTGCACATACTACTATGGAATCAATGATCATTGGAATGGCTATAGACACTAAAGTGTCGATTTTTCCATAATGAGATCTTTTTGAAAATTTTAACTATTTTTCATATGCCAGTGGATGTCGTCGTTAAAGAAACGTGCACGGTAAAGAACTCAAAGTCATAAAAATGACAACATAGAGAGTCAATAGATAAAAAAAGGTATTTTTAGTCAATCACAAGTTCAATTGACACCCACCAATAATATGTGCAAGAAGAAGATTGACATTAGACAAACCAAGTTTAAGAATTCTTGACCGGCAAATTAAAAAAATCCATTCGAAATAATATATCCACTCATCAATGGACTCATATAAATGCACCAAACCAAACCAAACGCTCCTAAATTATGAAGGTATTAACTTGTCACAAACCAAACCACCTAGACCATATAAATGAAACAAGGCATCAACATGCCCAGTCTTTCCTATGAAATATGTCCAAACATGCCACCATCAATATGGTAATACATAATAGAAACTGTCATGAACCTTGTGAAGGATGTAAAGTCATTGTATATATCTCTTAGTATTCACATGATCAAATTAGCTAACTGAGCTCAAAGGAGTAACAAAAACTCCGACTGTATATAGGCTACGAAATGCCATGTTGACTATGGTTAAAACCCTTTAAAATTACCTAGGCTTTTCCACAAGTAGAGTTGTCTAAATATTTATTCATGGAGAGTACACCAGAAGCTCTCTTCAAGCATCCAAAAATGGGAAATCAGTAATTCATGAGAGGTCAACCACTAGAACACACATCAAAAGTGTCTAAAATCCTTTGCCTCAGAGAAGACAAAGTAGTAGCAGCAACATCAACTTACGGGTTTATGATGCTTTTCCTTTTCTGAGTATTTAAGTTTGTTCTTTCTTTGGGAACCTCGGCTATGGGACTCAGTAACTCTGCTTCCTTCTGGTGTAGCGTCACCACAGCTTAAGCTTTTGCTACAACCGATGCATCATCATCTCCTGCTGCAAATATCATCTTTATTGCTGCCACAATCTGCCATAGAAGAAGTTAATAAGTAATCAACATTTAGGCAGCACCAGAGATGGACAAAACAAGTATGCCTGAAACAAAGGGCAAGAATGCCTGGAACAAATGCTTGATAGAAACATTATGGGTAGGCATTCTATCTCCAGATAGTAGCCCAAGATCTCAATATCTCCGAATTTTTCAAAGTAAATATCCCTCTCCTTCTCAAGACTATCCACTGATGGCTTCAACTCTATCATATATTTTTTGTTGTCATTGCCAAAATTACCCAACTTGCTCAACTACTTCTCACTTTAAGTACCTCTTCAGCATATGTCGAACCTGCACTAGCAACGGTTCCAGAGGTCTTGGCTAATTGGTAAGTCAAGCTTGCAGAAGGATCCAGCTAACACAGAGCCTCTGTACCCTCCTTGGAAGCCCTATCTCCAACACCAAAAGATATGCATCTAACAAAACTAAAACAACATCAAATTAAATTTTTATCCATTAAGAAAAATGAACAAGCATTGCATAAGTGACTAACCACATAGGAAGGCCCATCTTCTTTATCCTTGATCGTGGAATAAATCTAGCAACCTAGCATTCGCTGTTTAGCATACTATAAGAGTTGTAACAACTGGAATGTTATGTGATTGAGACATTTGATCAAACAGTTCAGCTGCAAGCCCTTGATTCAGGGCATTGTTTTAGACCCATCAACTGTTTACCTCGTCCCTTTCTTTTCCTACCACCTCCCCAAATGACATGAACCAAACACGAGAAACTTCAAAAGACTGACCAAATTTCTGCTTCAAAAGGGCAAACGCTTTCCTCACGAAAGCACCCAAAAAGATAACCCATCAAGAAAATGAAACCCGAACGCAGCGGCATTGCCAATACAAATGGAGAACAAAACACAGAGAACCAACTGCTGCGCATCTCTCTCTCTATCTCTCTCTCTCTCTCTCTCAGGTTAATCTGGCGGGACGTGCGAGCGACACTTCCATGTCATTCTCTCTGCTACATGGAAAGGTAGGATAGGGGGTGTGGAAATTGTGAAAAGCTATTTTTAAAATTACTTTTTCGACCTTATCTTTGTAAATTTATTATTGTCGATTATGCCTAAAATAGTCATTTAATAAATGAAATTTCGAATGAGTTATTATTCTCTGAAAGTTTTTTCTCAGTTCATGTCAAAATACTCCAAGTTTCAAAGAAATGGTGCCCCCTCGCGTTTAACTATACGTAAAGGAATTATTTTGTTGTGATTTTGATAAGAGACAAGGATAGTGTAGTAAGTTCGGCTTGTTAATGTGCCCGGTCTCCACCGTTTCTTCACAAGCCCCTGAAGATAAAGAACAAAATGGTGGGCCCGGTGGAAATCTGTTCTTCATGTTTTCCTCCCCTAAACTTTCTCAAATTCTTTTCAGAGGGCCGTTTTTCACATTCTCTACCAATTTCCCTTCTCCCTCCGTGCTTCGTCCATCCAGACAGAGCGTTATTTAGAGCGTGTGAGAGGGAGAGAGAGATGTGAGTTATCTTAAGGAGGCCCAAAGAAGTGAGGCAAAAGGTGAAATAAATATATGCGGGGAAACTCATTTTACAAAATAAACAAGGAATTTTCTGGTATTTAATACCCAACGTATATAATTGCGGGTTGATCCTTACCAAAAGAAATTTCTAGGGCAGACATTAATGTCTGGTAACAAATGTTACGATAAAAAAAAAAATTGTCATGAATTTTTCATTGGTTAAAGCGAAAAGGGGTTAGAAACAGCATATACGACCATTGGAACTCGCTAGAAGAAGGTACTTTTCGAGGGATGATGGAAGTGCCTCGACGTTATTGACCGTTCCAAGCACCACCATTACTTCCTTCTCATCAGACCTCAACTATCATTTTCACAATTTCATTAATCATTTTTCAGATAAACCTTCACCTAAACCTATCAAACGGATGAGTCAAATTAAGTTTAGATCAGGTTATAAATGGTCCGAATCAAATTAATCCATAAACTTGTTTATGACTCATTTATTTGTGATGTAAATTTTTTGATTCATACCTAACTTGAGTTGACTCGACTCATCCACTATCAATTCAAGGCTGGGAAAATTAGATCCTTTATCCATGGTTGACTTGGGGATTGGGATTACCCAATAAAATAAATAAATAAAAGAACAAAAGGAATTGCCCTACATAATTCAGTAAATTTGAGTCGACATTATTGATATTCGATTTTTAGTTGACGTGTTGATAAAGGTAAAATCTTGAGTTTAAGGTTTTCGATCGTGATGGAACCCTTTTCTCAAGCAAAAAGTGTCTTTTTTCATTTCTTTTTCATTGTCCTTCATTTGTAAGTAACTTCTTAATCATTTTCATCAAAAACTCGAAAAGTCAAAAGTTGACTTTTTAGTTGACTTTTTAGTTGACCAAAAACGCCACCCATGAATCAAAATTTGGCTTTCTGTACAAAAAGTTTCCAAATAATCCCAATTTCACTTTGGCCATAAAATTTTTCGAAAAAAAAATCAAAGTATTGGCCACAAATCGACATTTTAGTGATTAATCATTAAAATGTTGACTTTTGGTCAACCATTTGATAAAAAAAAATTAAAATGTGAAAATTCAAAAATCATCGCATTTCCTTCTCTCTCCGCTGAGATTGCGCGTGTTAGGCTAGTAAAGGGATGCCCCTATGAAATATCATTATCAAATTTATGGATTTTGATAAGATGCGAACTTGAAATTGATTGAGATGATGAAAATATCAAATTGTTTGTACTTGATCTGTGAGGAATCAAACGTTTGTTGAATGCTTAATCAAACACTAATCAAGGATCAAATTAGAAAATGGTTCTCTTAAGGTGTTCATGTAACTCAGACATGAAGTTGTTCCTTGCTTTGCCGACAAGGTATTTTACATAGGTATCATATGAAGATCGAAGTAACACCGACACATGACACATGACATAACGCGACATGACACGTGATACGTCGTTTCTAAAAAAAAATAGAGAATTTCGACAAGTTGGGACACGTTGTATAAAAAAATATATTTTTATATATACATAATAAATTATCATTTTTATGATTATTTCAATCAAATTAATTTGATTCAAATTCATAAATAATAAATAATAAAAAAAGTCTAGAATGAATTTAAACTAAAAATATTAATCTATCATTTATTAATATCATTCTTTGTTTCAATTTAACAAATTCAACTCCATTACAATAATCCATAAATTTTGAAGAAAAAAAAACTAGCAATTCACATCTTGGATTCACCAGTCAAACATATCGGAAAGAAAGAGAAAAAAACTTGGGGTGTGAATTTTGTATCATGGGAAGTGAGAGTCAAAAGAGAAAAAAAAAAATTTAAATTTGTCTCCTTTTCCCATTTATTATTTTTATTATTTTTCATATATATACATTTTGACCCCTCATTTATTGAAATTTTTTAAAGTTGATCTCGCATTTCGGAATTAGAAACTCGCATATTGAAATTCCAACTCGAGTGTCGAGAAACTTGACCAAGTGTCGTATTTTTTCCGAGTGTCGGAAAGTATCGGAGAGTGTCGGACACGTGTTGAATTGTCCAACATGACATGAAGGCTCCTGAGAGAATGTCGGTCTTTCTAGGTGAAGATAACACACAAAAAAGCAGGTCAATAAAGAAAGAGAATTCGAAATTCATGGATAAGGTTGATTGTAATTAACAAAGAAATGTCATATTTCCTAAATCTAGGTTACTTAATTGGTATATTAAATTAAATGTGACTAAAAGTTATTGGATACTTACTTTACTGCTCACTTCCAATCTGACATAAATTTTGTAGATTGATTTTAACATATCTAGTATTGATTGGATGTAACAATATCACGCGAGAGACATAATAGTAGATATATGTCATTTTGATTATATTCAATGTCATTTCTAGGACTTGTGTTTTGCTCCGTCCCTTTCCTCTAATCACTCTCCTAAGGTGGCTAATTATCTGTATTTAAGAATACCATCGAGGCCGGGCGAGTATCTCGTCACTTTATTGAACTCCGATGCCCTCCGTCTCAGTCTTCAACCTCCTCGCATGTACCCTTCCCGAGGCCTCCGACTCCATTGAATCAGCTGAGGCTGTCTACTCCGGGTGGATTGATCGAGCCAAGTCGTTTCTCGTGAACGTGTCGGGCAATGAGGCAGAGAGTCGTTCGAGAGTCGTTCATTTATTGTGCGTGGCTGTGGTATCGGTTTCTCCTTGCTAATCTAATGTGGAACTCGTCAGTTATTTTCTTTATTGGAGGAATGCAAACTTACTAGTAGGTAAATTATGCTAAAGGTTCCTTAATTATGGGCGAGCTGCATTTAAAGACTTTGATTTTAGGATTGATAAAGCTTTGATGCACCGTTGTAGGGATTTCCCACTTATAACCTAGGCGAGCCCAATCAGCTACACAGTACCACAGAGGCTGCGAATATAGACCACTGTCACATTATCGAACTTGGCGGTGCAATTAACGACGGTGGCAAGAGGTGGTCCCGTGCTTCTGTTTGGCGATAGACACCATGGAAAAGACGACTACAACGCCCAATGGAGTTAAAGAAACAGTCAATTGACGAGCTTTGGAGGAGTGTGGGCGGCTAGGGAAATAGCTTAAGAAGCTCAAAAGTGATAAAGCTAGTACAAACACCTAAAGGGGGGTGAATAGGTGTTTAATAAACTTTTTCGCAGGACTTAGAGGAATATGATTGATGGATAGTAAAATAAGATTCAGCTATGAATAACACGAAAGCGTAAATAAGAAGTTCAAGGATTAGAGAAGATGAACACATAATTTATAGTGATTCGGCTTATTCCAAGCCTACGTCCACTCTCCCACACCGACAGCCCACCGGTTGGATTTCACTATGAATCAAAAGAGTCGTTATAGTATCACGTCCTTGATTCCACAGTGTAGAAACTCAGCTACATTTCCTCAAGGTCTCACAAGTATTTAATCTCTCTTTTGAATACAAGTTTCGCTCAACAATTGAATCAACAAAGAACAAGGAGCTTCAGACTTTGGAATTTATCTATTACGCACTAACTTAAATAACCAGAGCTTCTCCTTTTTATACTCCTCAATGCCTTCATACCCGTTGGCACTTTCCAAAGGAGTTCCTCCATCAAACCGTTGGACAGAATCAATTAAGGAGATCTTCGAGTTACTTAAGGAAAGAGATGATAGCCCATCAATCCTGCTCGCCCATACAATCGGGATCTAAGTTTCCATAAGTAGAACCTTCCAAGTATACCTTGTCAATCAATCAATCTAACTTATTCGAGTAAAGATAAAACGAATAAGATCTTTAAATGCTATCTCCAGCCGTAAGGGACTTCTTTAACTGCTTGAAATAAATCTTTAAATAAATCCTTGATACTGGATAGATCTTCTTCAACAGTCTAGATACTGTCAATGATGGCAGACTTTAAATCTTGAATCTGATGGTCTTCAGACTTTGACAATAGAGTCTTCAAGTCTTCAGATTAGACTGATGGAAACGTTTTGTCAACATCGAAACATATAAGGAAGTTTTCTCCAACAATCTCCCCTTTTTTTATGGTGACAAAACTTTCCTGTATATTTGTAAAATTTGCATGCAAAACAATACTCAAGCAAGCAAGGATACGATATCTCATAAATAATAAATAAGTTAGAGATAGTATTAAATCTGCATCCACAGGAAATTGGTTAGTCCTGTACAAACAACTATCTCATACCAATATTGTACCAAGTATGCTTAAGATACTGTAAAGCAATCATATAAACAAACATAATCCGCAAAAGTCACACCACACTAGATAAGAGGTTAAAGTCAGAGTAAAATCTGTTCAAACAGAACAAAAAACAAATCTGCAAATCTCTCCCCCTTTTTGTCAGCATTAAAAAGGTAGAGACAAAATAAGAATTGATTTAAAATGAATTAAGATGATTTGGGAACGCGAATAAGCTGGAAATCTTCCATTGACTTGACTGTTTTCTCCAGCTTCCTCAAATCCTCCTTCAGATGAGCTAAATCTTCACCCTTGGTAGTTGCTTGAATTTGAAGATTAAGGGCCCGAACTTGATTGATCAACGATTCTGAAGAGGCTTTATAAGCATTATGCATGTTCTGAAATTCGCATCACAAGGCATAAATCTGACATTTCAACTCCATGAGAATATCAACCAGTCTTCGAAAGTCTACGGAGTTGTCTGTTTAAGTGCTTGCCTCGACATGGTCAGATAAAGGCACATCCAAATTCGGAGAAAATACCTCATGACCTTCTTCAGGAAAGTAAGAGGCATACACATCTTCTGGATTGGTAGGAGAACGACTAATGTCATCACTAGTAAAAGCAAGAGAAGGAGTACCTCTTTTCTCTGCAGCTCCCCCTGTGTCTGTGTCTTCAGGTGGAGAAAAGTACTCTTCCTGCTCAACTTCCTCTACAGTGACAAGATGATCTTGTTCTCCTTGATTCTCCTGATTTTCGTCTTCTTTTTCCTCTGTCTCCTTCCTTCTTGTTTCCCTCTCTTCACTCCTCTCCTCGGTCTCTTCTAGTCTTTGTCTAAACTCTGTTTCTGGAACAGAACGCTGCAAATTTCTCAAAGCAAGAGCAGAGATGGTAACATCATCATCATCTTCTTCTTCGTCCTGCAAGATGATTGCTCTTCTTCTTTTTGTTGGAGCTGTCACTTGCTCCTTTCCTTTTCGTTTTGCAGCAACAGAGTCTTGATGAATTTGTTGAGGAGTCTTCTCTTTGAACTTTTCCAGAGCCTTGTTCAGCTTTTTCAGATGCATTTTAGAAACCATCTTCAGCCCTACCACCATTTGTTCGCACGATCGAACACACAGAATTCTTGGAGGCTGGATGTTGAAATGTCTGAAAAGCTTTGTAACAAGTGCTGAGTAGGGAAGTTGACCCTTGTCTTTCATCATTGATCTGTACATGTAAAACATGATAGTATGTGGCAGAGAGAATTTTTTACCAGCATTGATGGCGTACATCAGTGTTGCTTCTGAATGGGAGACATCAGTGTTCGATGTGGACTTGGGTCTAAGACAATTGATCACAATTTTGTGAAGCATGATATTCGAAGCATTCATCCTTGAATAAGAAATCCTACCTTCTGCCATTCCATCTCGAACAAGCTCCACTGTCGCACAGTCAGTAGATACACTAATTGATTGAAATGAACCTCTCTCAACTCCAATCACATTAGCCAATATGTCCATATCCACAACAAAGTCCTTATCTTTAACATTGAATGAGAAACTGTTCGCATCCCAAAAGCTTAGATTTGAATAAAAATAAGCAGTGAGTTCTGGATGGGCTACTGTCGAATCAGAACAAAAACGTTCAAGCTAAAGTAAAGTGAACTTCTCTCGCAACTTCACATTTAGGGAGTCAAGAAAATCAAAATCCACACTCCTTGGATTCATCACTCCTCGTTTCAATAACTTAGAATAGATCTGCTTATGTTCTTCAGAACGAAACAGATTTGAACTTGGTTGACGTACATCTGCAGCAATACCCATTCTCGGCTTGAAATTAGTAAACATTTTTTCATCATCATTGCTATCAGGCTGACTAACTCCTCCGACACGAGGATCACTTGGGAAATTTGCAAAGGCCCTATCTGCAAAGCCAGCAGGAGCAATTCCCAAACGTTCCATTGTTTGCAAAAAGTAGGTTTCATTTCTATAACCCTTCTCTTTCAGAAATTCATCGATAATAGTCATTGGAGAGCCTCCATCCTTTAAAGCTGAATAAAGTTTGTAATTAAAGGCAGGCTTTTGAGTTCTTATAGGTTCAGCATCTTCGATAACTTCCTCCGTTCGTTGCTGAACATTCTGAGGTCTAGCCTGAGGAGATTGACGCGGTTGAGAATGTTCTGGGCTCTCTGTTCCCTTGGAGAATCTTCTTGCTCGCAAGGTCAAAATGTGTAGGACCCTCACCCATATGCTGTGGTCCCCCCTTGCGATCCTTGAAGACTTTCTTTGGAAAGACATTGTCACAGTCTTTGAGGATTTCCAAACTCAATTCGCGAGAAAGATGAAAACTTTGAGGATTAAAGTAGAGAGTAAAAGTGAGAAAATGGAGTTCTGTGTTTTTAGGGTTTGCGAGTAAAAAGAAGAAGAAGAAGAACAACAATATATATAAGGCAATTGAATCGGGGGAATACGAATCGTCACAATAAAAAATTGCCTTTTCAAAAAATAAATGCCTTTTTGAAAACAAATAACTGCTATAAGAAATAACTTCTTTTTCAAAGAAAATTTAGAAAGATAAAGATAATCAATTAGGGATATATAGGCTTACCTTTCTAAAGATAAATTAAATCAACTTATAGTCGTGATCTAAGATCATCTGGGTCTGAGCGACTTTTGGGTATCTTTATCTCTGAGTTTGAGCTTCTTCAGACTTTATAACATTAAGCTTGTACCGAATAGACTCAAATTGACTTTTCTCCAGAGGTTTTGTGAAGATGTCCGCCAGTTGATTTTTTGAATCGATAAATTGAATCAGTATCTCTCCATTTTGAACATGATCTCTTATAAAGTGATGTCGAATCTCTATATGCTTTGCTCTTGAATGAAGTACTTGGATTCTTGGTGAGGTTGATTGCGCTTGTATTATCACATTTAATCTCGCACATGACTCTTCAATTCCAAAGTCTCTTAACCGTTGTTTTATCCATAGGATTTGAGAACAACAGCTTTCCAAGAGCTACATATTCTGCTTCGGCCGCTGTTGAAAGAGCAACCGTACTTTGCTTTCTAGAGAACCAGGATACCGTCCTGTTTCCAAGTAGTTGACAAGTGCCTGAGGTGCTTTTTCTATCAACTCTACATCCAGCAATATCCGCATCCGAGTATCCAAGAAGAGTAAAGTCTCCCCTTTTGGATACCATAGATCCAACGACGAGGTTGTTGCAACATACTTGATGATGCGTTTTGCAGCACTCAGATGAGATTCCTTGGGATCTGATTGAAATCTGGCACACATACAAATACTAAACAAAATGTTAGGTCTAGAAGCAGTAAGATAGAGAAAAGAACCAATGATGCTTCTGTATCGCTTCTGATCAACTTTCTTTCCTCCTTCATCCTTGTCTAGCTTCGAGGAACTTGACATTGGTACATCAGTTTTCTTGCAATTCTCCAACCCGAATTTCTTAACAAGTTCCTTAGCATATTTTTCTTGATGAATAAAGATTCATTCCTTCAGTTGTTTCACTTGTAGACCAAGAAAGAAAGATAGTTCACCCATCATGCTCATCTCGAATTCTTCCTGCATAGACTTAGAAAATTTCTTGCACAGATTTTCATTAGTAGATCCAAAAACAATGTCATCAACATATATTTGAACGAGTAGAAAATCTTTACCTTCTCTTTTAATAAAAAGAGTAGTGTCTATTTTACCTTTCACAAAGCCACTATGGATTAAAAATTTGCTTAACCTTTCATACTAAGCTTGAGGTGCTTGCTTTAATCCATATAGAACTTTTTTCAGTCTGAATACATAGTCTGATCTTCTTGAGTCTTCAAAACCGGGCGGTTATTCCACATAAACTTCCTCTTGAATGAATCCATTCAAGAATGCACTTTTGACGTCCATTTGAAATAGCTTGAAATTTTTATAGTATGCAAAAGCAAGTAATAAACGAATTGCTTCTAACCTTGCCACTGGTGCGTAAGTCTCATCATAGTCTATTTCTTCTTCTTGTGTGTATCCTTTGGCCACGAGCATTGCTTTGTTCCTTATGACTTTCCCTTTTTCGTCCATCTTGTTCCTGAAAACCCATTTAGCACCGATAATAGATTTACCTTTTGGTTTAGGAGTTAATTCCCAAACATTGTTGATGCTGAACTGTCTGAGTTCTTCCTGCATAGCTTCAATCCAGCTTTCATCTGATAAAGCTTCCTCTATGCTTTTGGGTTCTATTTCAGAAATAAGAGTGACAGCACTAGACTCTTCATGCCTTTTGGATCTTGTACGCATTCCTTCATCAATGTTACCAATGATGAGTTCTTTGGGATGACTAGACTTGTGTTTCCAGTTGTTGGTAGGTCGGACAATTTGTTCATCTTTTTCTTCATTTGAGTCTTCAAGATTCGTTCGTTGTTGACCTTCTATAGTCTGAGCTACTCCAGAGGAATTGGAATTTGTAGAGTTTGGATTGAGCTCAAAATCTTCAGGTTGAGTTGGAATCAATTGATTTTGTGTAAAGTCTTGGAATTTGACATTCATTGACTCTTCCACAAATTGAGTTTTCTTGTTGTATACTCTGTAGGCTTTGCTGGTTGTTGAATATCCAAGGAAGATTCCTTCATTTGACTTTTCTTCAAACTTACCAACATGATCATTTGCATTTTTCAAGATAAAACATTTGCAGTCAAATACATGAAAATATGACACAATTGGCTTTTTTCTATTGAACAACTCATAAGGAGTTTTCTCTAGAATAGGCCTTAGGAAAACTCTGTTAATAATATAACATGTTGTAGACACAGCTTCAGCCCAAAAACGAGATGAAATGTTACTTTCTATTAAAAGAGTTCTTGCCATTTCTTACAAAGATCTATTTTTTCTTTCCACTACTCCATTTTGTTCTGGAGTGTATGGCGAAGAAAAAACATGCTTTAAACCACATTCATCACAGAAATTTGCAAAGTCTTGATTTTCGAACTCACCTCTATGGTCTGTTCGAATGCTTGTGATAATGTATCCTTTCTCATTTTGAATTTTCTTAGCAAATTTTGAGAAGTGAGAGAAAGTTTCAGATTTACTTGATAAGAAGAACACCCAAGTATAGCGAGAATAGTCATCTACAATTACCAAGCAGTATTTCTTCCCACCAATGCTTTGTGTTCTAGTTGGTCCAAAAAGATCCATATGCAGAAGCTGCAAAACATGATCGATTGAGACTTGATTTACGTGGTTTAAAGGAATTTCTTACTGTTTGCCCAGAACACATGGTGTACATAATTCTGTCTTTTGAAATCTTAGGTTGGGCAGTCCACGAACAAGCTTTTTGGAAGAGATCTTGGCTATCTGATTCATACTGACATGACCTAGTTTTCTATGCCATAGATTCTCTTCATCTTGAATGGAGATTAGACATTAAGAGCTTTCTGATTTGATATCAAGCAGATAGATGTTTCAATGCCTTCGACCAGTAAAGGATTGAGACAAATCCTTATTGATTCCTGAACATGTGCCTTCTTGAAAGTTGATTTTGAAACCAGTGTCACACAGTTGGCTTATACTGAAAATATTGTAGTTTAAGCCTTCCACTAAGGAAACGTTGTTGATTGTTAGACTCCCAATCTTGACAGTTCCAAGACCAGTGATTCTTCCTTTGCCATTTTCTCCAAAGAAAACTCTTCCACCATATATTTGGGTAAGCTTTATGAAGTAATTTGAATCTCCTGTCATATGTCTCGAGCAGCCACTATCCAAGTACCACTTAATCTTTTCTTGATAGTAACCTGCAATTAGAGGTGTTAAACGGGTGGGTTGGGTCGGGTTTGGGTCGGGTCATTAATGGGTCGACCCAAATTAACCTATTAACCCATTTATGACCCATTTATATCTAATGTAAATTGTTCGACCCATACCGACCCGACCCATACCAAACCCATACCCGACCCGACCCATATTAATAAAATATTTTCATATTTAACCAAATTTAGGAAAACTTATTCTTATGTTTTTTTTAAAAGATTATATTACTAAAAACTACCAAACAATATAAATCCAATCAATATTTTTCACCGACCAAAAAAAAAATAATAATAATTTTTCAATTTTTTACAATTTTTCAAAAAATTATATATATATATATTAAAACTAAAATAGTTTTATACAACACAAATTTAATGGAAAATTTGTATAATTTTTAAAATAATTATTTTAAAAATCGAATTTTAATTATTTTTATTTCAAAAAATAAATTTTAAATATTTTTATTTCAAAAAATAAATTTTAAATATTTTTATTTTTAAAAAAATAAATTTTTAATTATTTTTATTTTTTAAAAAATTAATTTTTTTATTATTTTATTTTTATTTTTAAAATATAATTTTCTTTTTTCTTTTTTTTTCTTTCTGTTTTTCTTTCTTTCTTCTTCCTCCCGGTTTGCCGGCACGATGGCCTGGCGACCGGCCAGCGAGGCTCGAGCTCCCTGGGCGCCGGCGAGGCGGCCCTCGCCATCCGGCGAGCTCGAGCTCGCCCGACGCCGGCGAGCTTCGAGCTCGCCTGGCCGGTCGCCGGCCATCGCCGTGCCGGCAACCGGAGGAAGAAGAAAGAAAAAAAAAAAAAGAAAGAAAATGAAAAAAGAAAAGAAAAATGAAATCAAAAATAATTATATTTTCGGTTTTTATAAAAAAAAATTGTAAAGTTAAAGAGAGAAGAGACTAGAGAGAGATGGTGAGGTTTTGAGTTAAAATAAAGGGGTTCATTTTTAATGGGTTGATAAATGGGTCTTAAATGGGTCGAGAGTCGACCCATTTAAGACCCATATATCTTAATCTTGACCCATTAAAACTCATTATAGGTATTTTAAGAAATAAAACTTGACCCATTAACGACCCATTTAACCATAATGGGTCAATAAATGGGTTGTGCAACCCATTTAACACCTCTACCTGCAATTATGCAAAGATTTCAAGTTTTCTTTGGTACCCACACTTTCTTGAGTCCAGGGGAGTTAGTTCCAAAAGTAGTCTTTGCCCAGTTTCTCTTAACAGGTTTCTAGACTTTAGGACAATCCTTCTCAAAATGTTCCGAGCTGTTACACTTTGAACATTTAAGAGCACTTCGACCAACAGATTTTACAAATACTTTTTGAAAATGATTTCACGTAAAAAGCTTTAGCGGTCTTTGTTTAATTCTTTTTTTTTACCTTTCGAAAATCAATTAAATTAACGATTTCGATGTCATTCCCAAACCTGATTTATGAAAATAAGGTCTTTGAATTGAAATAATTTTATCAAGTTTTTCAGATCCATTTGAAAACTTTTTGAAATATCTGTAATATCCTTTTTCAAGAGAATGTTTTCTTTCGAAAGAAACTCTTCATTTTCTTTTGAATTTTTCAAATTGTTGTTCATTCTCAAATTTTTCTTTCGGAGAAATTTCATGTTGTCTTAGTATTGAATTTTCCTTTTTAAGTTCAAAAATCCTTTTAAGAGATACCTTTAGGCTAAGACAAAGTTCATCAATGTACTTTGAAACTTTAATGGGAATTTTAAAGTTACTTACCTCAATTTCCTTATTAGAATCTGAGTCTGAGTCTGTCTTAGAGTCTGAGTCTGATTCTGAGTTTGCTATCAGACAAATGTTGGCATACTCTTTATCACTCTCTTCACATTCTGTGTCGCTCCAAGTCTCTACTTTGAGAGCTTTCTTGAGTTTCTATGTATTTCCTTTCTTTTTCTTCAGTAGAGGATAATTGGGTCTGATGTGTCCTTTCTTTTTGCATTTGAAGCAAACCACTTCCTTGTTGAACTCATTATCTTCTGTTGCTTTATTTTGAGATCTTTGAGGATACTGCTTCTTCCAGTTGTACTTTCTTCCCTTTTTGTTCAACTTTCTAAATTTCCTTATCATGAGTGTCAATTCATCATCGTCCAGATCGTCTTCGATATCTGTAACATCAGAATCATCATTAGACTTTAAAGCAATTGATTTTTTTACCTTTTGGTCCTTCATCCTCATTGATTTGCTCCACTTCATAAGACTGAAGTGTGCCAACTAATTCATCGACAGATAAAGGCGCAATCCTTTGAGTTTCTCTAATGGAAGTCTTGATGTGATTCCAATCTTTAGAAAGTCCTCACAGCAACTTGTTGACTTTCATTTGTTCTGAGATAGGTTGCCCATGATATGCGAGACCATTTACAATTTCTGTAAAATGGCTAAACATATTAGTAATGGTTTCTCCTGGCTTCATTTTGAAAGCTTCATATTGCCCAAGAAGAATATTGATCTTTGTCTCTTTGACTTGATCGGTTCCTTCATAAGTAACATGTAATCTGTCCCAGACTTCTTTTGCTGTTTCACAGGATGAAATTCTGTTATACTCATTAGGAGATAAAGCACAATATAGAGAATAAATAGCTTTTGCGTCGAGAGCTTGTCTTTTGGTTATATCTTCTTGTGTCAATTCTCTTGCATTTGTCACTTCCTTTCCTCTTTCTGAAGTTGAAGTTATTGTTGGAATAACTCCTTTTTCCACTACATCCCATTCAAGAGGATCTTTTGATCTGAGGAAAGCTTTCATCTTGTTCTTCCATACGTTGTACTCTTTTCCATCAAAGTAAGGTGGTCTGGTGTTGCTCTGACCTTCGATCAGTCCTGTAGCCAAAATACTAGCCATAGATCTTTAGCTTAAGAAGTAAAACACTTCAATAAATAAGCACACATGCTCTGATACCAATTGATAAAGCTAGTACAAACACCTAGAGGGGGGTGAATAGGTGTTTAAGAAACTTTTCGCAGGACTTAGAGGAATATGATTGATGGATAGTAAAATAAGATTCATCTATGAATAACACGAAAGCATAAATAAGAAGTTCAAGGATTAGAGAAGATGAACACATAATTTATAGTGGTTCGGCTTATTCCAAGCCTACGTCCACTCTCCCACACTGATAGCCCACCAGCTGGATTTCACTATGAATCAAAAGAGTCATTACAGTATCACGTCCTTGATTCCACAGTGTAGAAACTCAGCTACACTTCCTCAAGGTCTCACAAGTATTTAATCTCTCTTTTGATTACAAGTTTCGCTCAACAGTTGAATCAACAAAGAACAAGAAGTTTCAGACTTTGGAATTTATCTATCACACACTAACTTAAATAACCAGAGCTTCTCCTTTTTATACTCCTCCATGCCTTCATACACTTTCCAAAGGAGTTCCTCCATCAAACCGTTGGACAGAATCAATTAAGGAGATCTTCAAGTTACTTAAGGAAAGAGATGATAGCCCATCAATCTTGCTCGCCCATACAATCAGGATCTAAGTTTCCATAAGTAGAACCTTTCAAGTATACCTTGTCAATCAATCAATCTAACTTATTCGAGTCAAGAAAAAATGAATAAGAAGATCTTTAAATGCTATCTCCAGCCATAAGGGACTTCTTTAACCGCTTGAAATAAATCTTTAAATAAATCCTTGATACTGGATAGATCTTCTTCAACAGTCTAGATACTATTAATGAGGGCAGACTTTAAATCTTGAATCTGATAGTTTTCAGACTTTGACGATAGAGTCTTCAAGTCTTCAGACTAGACTGATGGAATAGTCGGTGACTGGAATTTTATACTGATTACAATTGTGTGATATGCTTATTTAATTGAGTTCTAATTTGAGTTGATTGTGTGTGATTGTGCTTCTGGGAATTTATTACTAAAATTATCTAATTTCCGTAATTAATAGGAAAATCACCGAGCGTCGGTTTATAACGCCAAAAATGGATTTGTGAACTGTTGAAATTAGTGAGATTTTCAAATGTGAAAATATTGTATTTTTGGCTAAAATCGACCGTGTACCCACACACGAATATTTTATTGTGAAGGATAAAAATGATGATTTGATTAAATGATAATTTTCGGCATACTATGAAAGTATGGCTGGCAGCTTCTAGCGAGCATATATAATATACTATATCAGTATTTGAGGCAGCTTCTGGCGAGCATGTATATAGTATATTATCTCAGTTTATGAAGCAGCTTCAGGCGAGTTATATTATCTATTATCAGCTTAAAGTAAGCAGTCCCAATATGGTCGGACTTTATAGATAGTATTGAATGGGCCGACCAAGGAAAGGTCGTGATGACATATAATTGACTGAGTCCATTGATCGATGATTCAATCTGGCTGGATAAATTGACTGTGAAGTGATTGGTTGTGATATGAACTGTACTGACTTGCAGGAAGGAACTGAGGCCAAGGTAAGCCATTTGAGTCATGATTATGCTTAGGCAGCGCTTTCGGCGTATTTTCTTCCTTGTCGAGGTCTTAAGCGTTTGAACTTGCTGAGACATCGTCTTACTGGTTATTGTATAACGATTTTCAGGTCCCTAGGGTGGAGAACCCGGAGCTTGAGGCGGAAGGGTCAGGAGCATGGATGGCTCAGAAGTCCTTTTTGAAGATAGACTTACTAGACCCTAGTGTTGACCTCTATTTGTAAATCAGATCGTTTGTAAAAGTTATGCTAATTGATTTCAAAATTGTGGCTCTACTTTTCTATCCTATCATTGCGTTGTCTGGGAATTATTTATTTGCTTCCGCATGTGCATTAAAATGAATGGGTCGGCGACACGTCCTGGGACGTCGCTATTAAATCGACTAAGGAGGGATGGGTATGCACTCGGAGGATTGACGCGTGACAAATTGACTCATTGAGGAGCTGCCAAAGACAACGAAACATTATCAACTCACATTGACGGACGTATCGGTCTACTTCGGCCAGTGAATGAAATGTCACAAATGGTGTACAAAGACGGGCAAATTACAGAACTTTAAGTTGGTGACAAGACACGGAGCAATCAGTTAATCACACGATAGTGGAATGATGAGGCTCGGACCAATCAGTTGAAGGTTTGTTAGGGATGCGCAGGTTGGGACATTGACAATTGAAATTGCACGACATTCAATTTAATGCTGTGTAAATCGGTTGGATCATTATTATGACTTCGAATTGTCATATCAAAGTAGTGTATTTAGCTAATTTCTTCAGCATCTAGCCATGTTATTTGTGATTGTTTTGGTGGTTTTGTCTCTTGGCTTGTCCTACTTTTCTATCCCGAGATGGTTACTGTCAGGGGATTTAATATTTGCTTCCGCATGTGCAATAAAATGAATGGATCGGCGACGCATCTTGTGACGTCGCAAATTTTATCGACCTCCAAGGGATGGGCACACGCTCGAGGACCGGGGCGTGACATCTAAACCTTTTTTCTTTTCCCTTGGACGGAAAAAGAGAGGTCGTGACACTTACGTTCAGTCACTTTTGTTGATTGCAATTGTGTGATATCTTTATTTAATTGAGTTCTAATTTGTGCTGATTGTGTGTGATTGTGCTTTTGAGAATTTATTCCTAAAATTATTTAATTTCTGTAATTAATTGGAAAATCATCGAGCGTCGGTTTATACGCCAAAATTAGATTTGTGGACTATTGAAATTAGTAAGATTTTCAAAGGTAAAAATATTGTATTTTTGGCTGAAGCCGACCGTATACCCACAAACGAATATTTTATCCGGAAGGATAAAAACGGTGATTTGATTAAATGATAATTTTCAACATACTATGAAAGTATGGCTGGTAGCTTTTGGCAAGCATATATCATTTTCCGCATACTATGAAGGTATGGCTGGCGCTTTACGGGGAGCATATATAATTTTCGGCATACTATGAAAGTATGACTGGCAGCTTTTTGGCATATATAATATACTATATCGGTATTTGATGCAGCTTTTGGCCAGCATATATAGTATATTATCTCAGTTTATGAGACAACTTCTGGCGAGCTATACTATCTATTATCAACTTAAAGTAAGCAGTCCCGATATGGTCGGACTTTATAGATAGTATTGAATGGGCCGACCAAGGAAAGCTCGTGATGACATGTAATTGACTGAGTCGATTGATGGATGATTCGATATGGCTGGATAAATTGACTGTGAAGTGATTGGTTGTAATATGAACTGTACTAACTTGTAGGAAGGAACTTAGGCCAAAGTAAGCCCTTTGAGTCGTGATTATACTTAGGCAGCGCTTTGGGCATATTTTCTTCCTTGTTGGGTCTTAAGGGGTTGAACTTGCTGAGACATCGTGTCACATAACCATTTTCAGGTCCCTAGGGTGCAGAACCTGGAGCTTGAGGTGGAAGGGTCAGGAGCATGGATGGCTCAGAAGTCCTTTTTGAAGATAGACTTACTAGATCCTAGTGTTGACCTTTATTTGTAAATCAGATCGTTTGTAAAAGTTATGCTAATTGATTTGAAAATTGTGGCTCTACTTTTCTATCTAATCTTTGTGTTATCTGGGGATTATTTATTTGCTTCCGCATGTACATTAAAATGAATGGGTCGGCGATACGTCCTGGGACGTCGCTATTAAATCGACCAAAGAGGGATGGGTATGCACTCGGAGGATCGGGGCATGACAAATTGACTCATCGAGGAGCTACCGAAGACAACGAAACATTATCAACTCACATTGACGGACGTATCGGTCTACTTCGGCCAGTGAATGAAATGTGACAAATGGCGTACAAAGACGGGCAAATTACAGAACTTTAAGTTGGTGATAAGACTCGGAGCAATCAATTAATCACACGATAGGGGAATCATGAGGCTTGGACCAATCAGTTGAAGGTTTGTTGGGGATGCGTAGCTTGGGACATTGACAATTGAAATTGCACTACATTCGATTAAATGCTGTGTAAATCGGTTGGATCATTATTATGACTTCGAATTGTCGCATCAAATTAGTGTATTCAGCTAATTTCTTCAACCTCTAGCCATGTTATTTGTGATTGTTTTGGCAGTTTGTCTACTGGCTTGTCTTGCTTTTTTATCCCGAGATGGTTATTGTCAGGGGATTTATTATTCGCTTCCGCATATGCAATAAAATGAATGGGTCAGCGGCGCGTCTTACGACGTCGCAAAATTTTATCGACCTCCGAGGGATGGGCACGCGCTCGAGGATCGAGGCGTGACACCTAAACCTTTTTTCTTTTCGCCTGAATCGAAAAAGAGAGGTCTCGACACCTATGTTCAGTCACTTTTGTTGATTGCAATTGTGTGATATCTTTAATTAATTGAGTTCTAATTTGTGCTGATTGTGTGTGATTGTGCTTTTTTGAGAATTTATTCCTAAAATTATTTAATTTCAGTAATTAATTGGAAAATCATCGAGCGTCGGTTTATACGCCAAAATTAGATTTGTGGACTATTGAAATTAGTAAGATTTTCAAAGGTAAAAATATTGTATTTTTGGCTAAAGCCGAACGTATACCCACACACGAATATTTTATCGGGAAGGATAAAAACGGTGATATGATTAAATGATAATTTTCAACATACTATGAAAGTATGGCTGGTAGCTTTTGGCAAGCATATATCATTTTCCGCATACTATGAAGGTATGGCTGGCAGTTTCTGGGGAGCATATATAATTTTCGGCATACTATGAAAGTATGACTGGCAGTTTTTGGCGAGCATATATAATATACTATATCAGTATTTGATGCAGCTTTTGGCAAGCATATATAGTATATTATCTCAGTTTATGAGACAACTTCTGGCGAGCTATACTATCTATTATCAACTTAAAGTAAGCAGTCTCGATATGGTCAGACTTTATAGATATTATTGAATGGGCCGACCAAGGAAAGGTCGTGATGACATGTAATTGACTGACTCGATTGATGGATGATTCGATATGGCTGGATAAATTGACTGTGAAGTGATTGGTTGTAATATGAACTGTACTGACTTGTAGGAAGGAACTGAGGCCAAAGTAAGCCCTCTGACTCGTGATTATGCTTAGGCAGCGCTTTGGGCATATTTTCTTCCTTGTTGGGTCTTACGGGGTTGAACTTGCTGAGACATCGAGTCACATAACCATTTTCAGGTCCCTAGGGTGGAGAACCTGGAGCTTGAGGTGGAAGGGTCAGGAGCATGGATGGCTCATAAGTCCTTTTCGAAGATAGACTTACTTGATCCTAGTGTTGACCTTTATTTGTAAATCAGATCGTTTGTAAAAGTTATGTTAATTGATTTGAAAATTGTGGCTCTACTTTTCTAGCGTATCTTTGTGTTATCTGGGGATTATTTATTTGCTTCCGCATGTGCATTAAAATGAATGGGTCGGCGACACGTCCTGGGACGTCGCTATTAAATCGACCAAAGAGGGATGGGTATGCACTCGGAGGATCGGGGCGTGACAAATTGACTCATCGAGGAGCTACCGAAGACAACAAAACATTATCAACTCACAGTGACGGACGTATTAGTCTACTTCGGCCAGTGAATCAAATGTGACAAATGGCATACAAAGACGGGCAAATTACAGAACTTTAAGTTGGTGATAAGACTCGGAGCAATCAATCAATCACAGGACAGGGGAATCATGAGGCTCGGACCAATCAGTTGAAGGTTTGTTGGGGATGCGTAGCTTGGGACATTGACAATTGAAATTGCACTACATTCGATTAAATGCTGTGTAAATCGGTTGGATCATTCTTATGACTTCGAATTGTCGCATCAAATTAGTGTATTCAGCTAATTTCTTCAACCTCTAGCCATGTTATTTGTGATTGTTTTGGCAGTTTCTCTCCTGGCTTATCTTGCTTTTTTATCCCGAGATGGTTACTGTTAGGGGATTTATTATTCGCTTCTGCATATGCAATAAAATGAATGGGTCAGCGGCGCGTATTACGACGTCGCAAAATTTTATCGACCTCCGAGGGATGGGCACGCGCTCGAGGATCGAGGCGTGACACCTAAACCTTTTTTCTTTTCGCCTGAATCGAAAAAGAGAGGTCGTGACACCTACGTTCAGTCACTTTTGTTGATTGCAATTGTGTGATATCTTTAATTAATTGAGTTCTAATTTGTGCTGATTGTGTGTGATTGTGCTTTTTGAGAATTTATTCCTAAAATTATTTAATTTCAGTAATTAATTGGAAAATCATCGAGCATCGGTTTATACACCAAAATTAGATTTGTGGACTATTGAAATTAGTAAGATTTTCAAAGGTAAAAATATTGTATTTTTGGCTAAAGCCGACCGTATACACACACACGAATATTTTATCGGGAAGGATAAAAACGGTGATTTGATTAAATGATAATTTTCAACATACTATGACAGTATGGCTGGTAGCTTTTGGCAAGCATATATCATTTTCCGCATACTATGAAGGTATGGCTGGCAGTTTCTGGGGAGCATATATAATTTTCGGCATACTATGAACGTATGACTGGCAGCTTTTGGCGAGCATATATAATATACTATATCAGTATTTGGTGCAGCTTTTGGCAAGCATATATAGTATACTATCTGAGTTTATGAGACAACTTCTGGCGAGCTATACTATCTATTATCAATTTAAAGTAAGCAGTCCCGATATGGTCGGACTTTATAGATAGTATTGAATGGGCCGACCAAGGAAAGCTCGTGATGACATGTAATTGACTGAGTCGATTGATGGATGATTCGATATGGCTGGATAAATTGACTGTGAAGTGATTGGTTGTAATATGAACTGTACTAACTTGTAGGAAGGAATTGAGGCCAAAGTAAGCCCTTTGAGTCGTGATTATGCTTAGGCAGCGCTCTGGGCCTATTTTCTTCCTTGTTGGGTCTTAAGGGGTTGAACTTGCTGAGACATCGTGTCACATAACCATTTTCAAGTCCCTAGGGTGCAGAACCTGGAGCTTGAGGTGGAAGGGTCAGGAGCATGGATGGCTCAGAAGTCCTTTTTGAAGATAGAATTACTAGATCCTAGTGTTGACCTTTATTTGTAAATCAGATCGTTTGTAAAAGTTATGCTAATTGATTTGAAAATTGTGGCTCTACTTTTCTATCTTATCATTGTGTTATCTGGGGATTATTTATTTGCTTCCACATGTGCATTAAAATGAATGGGTCGGCGACACGTCCTGGGACGTCGCTATTAAATCGACTAAAGAGGGATGGGTATGCAATCGGAGGATCGGGGCGTGACAAATTGACTCATCGAGGAGCTACCGAAGACAACGAAACATTATCAACTCACATTGACGGACGTATCGGTCTACTTCGCCGTTGAATGAAATGTGACAAATGGCGTACAAAGACGGGCAAATTACAGAACTTTAAGTTGGTGATAAGACTCGGAGCAATCAATTAATCACACGATAGGGGAATCATGAGGCTCGGACCAATCGCTTGAAGGTTTGTTGGGGATGCGTAGCTTGGGACATTGACAATTGAAATTGCACTACATTCGATTAAATGCTGTGTAAATCGGTTGGATCATTATTATGACTTCAATTGTCGCATCAAATTAGTGTATTCAGCTAATTTCTTCAACCTCTAGCCATGTTATTTGTGATTGTTTTGCGTTTCTCTCTGGCTTGCCTTGCTTTTTTATCTCGAGATGGTTACTGTCAGGGGATTTATTATTCGCTTCCGCATATGCAATAAAATGAATGGGTTAGCGGCGCGTCTTACGACGTCGCAAATTTTATCGACCTCCAAGGGATGGGCACGCGCTCGAGGATCGGGGCGTGACACCTAAACCTTTTTTCTCTTCGCCTGAATCGAAAAAGAGAGGTCTCGACACCTATGTTCAGTCACTTTTGTTGATTGCAATTGTGTGATATCTTTAATTAATTGAGTTCTAATTTGTGCTGATTGTGTGTGATTGTGCTTTTTTGAGAATTTATTCCTAAAATTATTTAATTTCAGTAATTAATTGGAAAATCATCGAGCTTCGGTTTATACACCAAAATTAGATTTGTGGACTATTGAAATTAGTAAGATTTTCAAAGGTAAAAATATTGTATTTTTGGCTAAAGCCGACCGTATACCCACACACGAATATTTTATCGGGAAGAATAAGAACGGTGATTTGATTAAATGATAATTTTCAACATACTATGAAAGTATGGCTGGTAGCTTTTGGCAAGCATATATCATTTTCCGCATACTATGAATGTATGGCTGGCAGTTTCTGGGGAGCATATATAATTTTCGGCATACTATGAAAGTATGACTGGCAGCTTTTGGCGAGCATATATAATATACTATATCAGTATTTGATGCAGCTTTTGGCAAGCATATATAGTATATTATCTCAGTTTATGAGACAACTTCTGGCGAGCTATACTATCTATTATGAATTTAAAGTAAGCAGTCCCGATATGGTCGGACTTTATAGATAGTATTGAATGGTCCGACCAAGGAAAGGTCGTGATGACATGTAATTGACTGAGTCGATTGATGGATGATTCGATATGGCTGGATAAATTGACTGTGAAGTGATTGGTTGTAATATGAACTGTACTGACTTGTAGGAAGGAACTGAGGCCAAAGTAAGCCCTTTGAGTCGTGATTATGCTTAGGCAGCGCTTTGGGCATATTTTCTTCCTTGTTGGGTCTTAAGGAGTTGAACTTGCTAAGATATCGTGTCACATAACCATTTTCAGGTCCCTAGGGTACAGAACCTGGAGCTTGAGGTGGAAGGGTCAGGAGCATGGATGGCTCAGAAGTCCATTTTGAAGATAGACTTACTAGATCCTAGTGTTGACCTTTATTTGTAAATCAGATTTTTTGTAAAAGTTATGCTAATTGATTTGAAAATTGTGGCTCTACTTTTCTATCTTATCTTTGTGTTATCTGGGGATTATTTATTTGCTTCCGCATGTGCATTAAAATGAATGGGTCTGTGACACGTCCTGGGACGTCGCTATTAAATCGACCAAAGAGGGATGGGTATGCAATCGGAGGATCGGGGCGAGACAAATTGACTCATCGAGGAGCTACTGAAGACAACGAAACATTATCAACTCACGTTGACGGACGTATCGGTCTACTTCGGCCAGTGAATGAAATGTGACAAATGGCGTACAAAGACGGGCAAATTACAGAACTTTAAGTTGGTGATAAGACTCGGAGCAATCAATTAATCACACGATAGGGGAATCATGAGGCTCGGACCAATCGCTTGAAGGTTTGTTGGGGATGCGTAGCTTGGGACATTGACAATTGAAATTGCACTACATTCGATTAAATGTTGTGTAAATTGGTTGGATCATTATTATGACTTCGAATTGTCGCATCAAATTAGTGTATTCAGCTGATTTCTTCAACCTCTATCCATGTTATTTGTGATTGTTTTGGTGGTTTTGTCTCTTGGCTTGTCCTACTTTTCTATCCCGAGATGGTTACCGTCGGGGATTTATTATTCACTTCCGCATATGCAATAAAATGAATGGGTCGGGCGCGTCTTACGACGTCGCAAATTTTATCGACCTCCGAGGGATGGGCACGCGCTCAAGGATTGGGGCGTGACACCTAAACCTTTTTTCTTTTCGCCTGAATCGAAAAAGAGAGGTCGTGACACCTATGTTCAGTCACTTTTGTTGATTGTAATTGTGTGATATCTTTATTTAATTGAGTTCTAATTTGTGCTGATTGTGTGTGTTGACACCTAAATTTTTGCCCAAAAATCATTTCCAAAAAAATGGGAACTTGTTTTTCCACAAAAATATTTCATGTCAAATTCTTGCATATAGATTATCTAGGTGTTTAGTATAGTTTTTTTTAAATGGAATATGTTTTTCCTTAAAAAAAAAAAAAAAAAATTAAATTAAATATATAAAAAGATTAAAAAAAGGAAAAAAAGATAAAAAAAGTTGGGACCAATGATCTAAATGTGACTAGCCAAGCCTGGGAGGTCAGATTGGAATGAAAATGGCAAATTAGGGCCAAAATGCAATTTCCAAAAGTTGAGGGACCAATTCGCAAATTTTGCAAAATTTTGCCCGAACCCTTAAATCATCATCTTGGTCACCAATTAAGTTGAAATTGAACTTGGGCCAACTCGAATCAATCAAATCGGGCCAAAAAGACCAAGTTTGTATTGAATTGGGTATTTTCAGATAAGAAAATGGCCAATTTTGAGGGACTTTCTTGTAAAATTTCTTGGGCAAAATTGTGAAATCTGGTCGAGATCTTAAACTAGTATGCATGAGCTTGCTAATTGATCAAAAATCGCAGCCAAATTGATGGATTAAAGCACCTAAACCAGCTACCAAAACCCAGCCCACGGTTTAGCCTCAATTCGGAGTTGCTGAGTAAGCAACTTGGTGGCCCCACCATATCCCACTCAGCCCCCCATCCAGCCTGATCTTTGCACGTGATTGAAGACAATAATGAGTAGTGCCAGTGGATGGAAATTGGCCAGGGATAAGCTGCTGAAGGCACGGGAAAATCGCACCAAATCCGGACACTCAACAGCTGCAGAAGTTGGAAAAATTGGCTAAATCAGAGAGTGGGTGAACTAGCTCAGTTGGCAGGCTTGGTAGGTGGACAAAAGGCCGACCAAGAGATTGATGATTGCAGTGGATAACATCTACGAAGCATGCTCTTTTGAGGGATGAGAGAGAGGGGACGAGAGAGAGAGGAGAGAGCTCGGAATCGTTCCCCAAAGACACCTTTAGAAGCAACTCAGAAAGCAAAAACCCAGAAATTCCAAATCAACCTTCAGGGAGAAAAGTGAAATTTTCACAAACTTGCAGCCAAAATTAGCCAAAACCTTCAACTAGAGAGTGAAAATTCACTCAAAGATCTTTCCAACCATAGGTCGCACGTCCCAAATGAAGATCGGGAAGGCCTCCTAAACCCCCCGAAAAACACCCTCCTGGCGGGCAAGAAACACTCAGAATTTTTTCTAAGTGTTGAACCTGGTTAGTCATGAGTGAGAGAAAGCGAGTGTTTTTGAGAAAATTGAGAGACAAATGAGGAAAGCCATGACCTACAAGCCAAACTAGAATACATATAGTTTGGGTTTGTTTTAATTTGGCCAACAAAAGAGGTTCTGAAGCTTGATTTTGGAGGTTAATGAAAACCTTCGTTATCAGTTCTTTCTTTGCAGATCTTGTTTTCCAGTTGAAGAAGCCAACTTCCACGGGCCCCCGAGGATAATTTCTTGGTTTCTTGAGCGAAGAACCACTTGAAAGGGAAACTAAGAAGCAATGTAAGCATCCTAGATGTATTTTCTTTCGAGTTTGAGTACGTTTTGATCATGAAAATCAAGAGGAAAACCAACTCGGAAAACTGATTTCTGAGGCTGAAATTTTTCTAAGTGTTTGAAATCTCTTCAAGAGTTTTGCAAGTGTGCTTCTTGGAGAGGTCGTTTTGATGTCTTTCGGTGGGCCATTCTCTATGATTTTTGTTGCATTTGAAAGCTCATGTTACCTACTTTCACTCGGATTAAGTAGTGTTTCTCTTAGATCTTGCATGTGATAAGTGTCGGGGCTTGAACATGGGCATGCAACCTGTTTGCTTGACTTGGGTTCAAACCCAGATTTGCAAAATCAGCTCAAACCCGTGTATTTGAGGACGATTTTAGTTGGGTTCTTGTGTGTTGTAGGCTATGATTTCTATCTAATATTGCTCCTTGCATGTGGTAGTATAATCTTGATGCTTTAGTTCCACATAATATTGCTCATCGGTGAAGATTGAAGGCCGCAAACATGGCCCGCGAAGCTGTTTTGGGGTGATTTAATGCATGCCAAGTGTTCGATGAAATGCGCAAACCAAGTTTCGATCTTGAAACGGTCGATTTGAGCTTGATTATTGTGATATTCATGTGCTGTGTTACTCCATGTTAGCATAAATCGGTTTAAGGAATTATTATTAATATTTTTAAAAAAATAATAAAAAATGAAAAAAATGAATATTCAAAAATATCAAAAAATGTTGGATGTTATCAAATTAAGCCAAAAATGACATCTAGGAGATTTTCCTAATTTTATAAAGTCATTTTTTCTAATTAAATGATATTTTGGTATTTTATAACCATTTTTGTAAATAATCTATTTTGCTTAGATTAAAATTATTTAGAGTAATTTCATGCATCTAGGGTAATTTCATGCATATTTAAATTCTCATTTTGCTCACGGGGGTCCTGTCCCGGGGCGTGATAACAAGGCCATGTAATATTATTTGCCCGACTTGTATCGGGTTTTCCTTTTTCGCATTTATTTTCAAGTTATTTCAATTTCTTGGATGTTTACTTATACACCGCTTTTCATTAATTTGAGTGTAAATTTCTTTTCTAGATTATGTTATATTAAAAAAAAAAAAACCTACAAAAACATTTGCATTGACACTTAGTGGTTTCATAAAGATTATAATTGGTAATCAAGAATATGTGGCCATTTAGATAAATAACTTTTCAAGTTAGTGGTACCGCAAGGGCGCTAATAGAAACATTAGCGTAAACAAGTCCCCGTTCCTAGAAATCTCTGGTTGCGTAGGAATTGAGACAACACTCCCGTGTCTTGATTGGATTCTAGCCGACCCCAATAGGCTAGTGGCGACTCCTAGAAATACATAGGTTGTTAAGAACCAAAAAAACAAAATCCAACGTCAATGCGAGGTATGGGCTTGGGAGAGCCCGCGCCTGGTCTAGGGCCATTGGTCCGCCTCTTTGGCAAAATACCCCTAAACCATTTTTTCTTTTCCCCCGAATGGAAAAAGAGGTCGTGACAGTCCGTGATTGTGCTTTTTTGAGGATTTATTCCTAAAATTATTTAATTTCAGTAATTAATTGGAAAATCCTCGAGCGTCGGTTTATATGCCAAAATTATATTTGTGGACTATTGAAATTAGTAAGATTTTCAAAGGTAAAAATATTGTTTTTTTTGCTAAAGTTCGACCGTATACCCACACACGAATATTTTATCGGAAGGATAAAAACGATGATTTGATTAAATGATAATTTTCAACATACTATGAAAGTATGGCTGGTAGCTTTTGGCAAGCATATATCATTTTCCGCATACTATGAAGGTATGGCTGGAAGTTTCGGGAGCATATATAATTTTCGGATACTATGAAAGTATGACTGGCAGCTTTATGAATATATAATATACTATATCAGTATTTAATGCAGCTTTTGGCAAGCATATATAGTATATTATCTCAGTTTATGAGACAGCTTCTGGCGAGCTATATTATCTATTATCAACTTAAAGTAAGGAGTCCCGATATGGTCGAACTTGATGGATAGTATTGAATGGGCCGACCAAGGAAAGGTCGTGATGACATGTAATTGACTGCGTCGATTGATGGATGATTCGATCTGGCTGGATAAATTGACTGTGAAGTAATTGGTTGTAATATGAACTATACTGACTTGTAGGAAGGAACTGAGGCCAAAGTAAGCCCTTTGAGTCGTGATTATGCTTAGGCATCGCTTTGGGCATATTTTCTTCCTTGTTGGGTCTTAAGGGGTTGAACTTGATGAGACATCGAGTCACATAACCATTTTCAGGTCCCTAGGGTGCAGAACCTGGAGCTTGAGGCGGAAGGGTCAGGAGCATGGATGGCTCAGAACTCCATTTTGAAGATAGACTTACTAGATCCTAGTGTTGACCTTTATTTGTAAATCAGATCGTTTGTAAAAGTTATGCTAATTGATTTGAAAATTGTGGCTTTACTTTTCTATCTTATCTTTGTGTTATCTGGGGATTATTTATTTGCTTCCGTATGTGCATTAAAATGAATGGGTCGGCGACACGTCCTGGGACGTCGCTATTAAATCGACCAAAGAGGGATGGGTATGTAATCGGAGGATCGGGGCGTGACAAATTGACTCATCGAGGAGCTACCGAAGACAACGAAACATTATCAACTCACGTTGACGGACGTATCGGTCTACTTCGGCCAGGGAATGAAATGTGACAAATGGCGTACAAAGACGGGCAAATTACAGAACTTTAAGTTGGTGATAAGACTCGGAGCAATCAATTAATCACACGATAGGGGAATCATGAGGCTCGGACCAATCAGTTGAAGGTTTGTTGGGGATGCGTAGCTTGGGACATTGACAATTGAAATTGCACTACATTCGATTAAATGTTGTGTAAATCGGTTGGATCATTATTATGACTTCGAATTGTCGCATCAAATTAGTGTATTCAGCTAATTTCTTCAACCTCTAGCCATGTTATTTGTGATTGTTTTGGTGGTTTTGTCTCTTGGCTTGTCCTACTTTTCTATCCCGAGATGGTTACTGTCAGGGGATTTATTATTCACTTCCGCATATGCAATAAAATGAATGGGTTAGCGGCGCGTCTTACGACGTCGCAAATTTTATCGACCTCCGAGGGATGGGCACGCGCTCGAGGATTGGGGCGTGACACCTAAACCTTTTTTCTTTTCGCCTGAATCGAAAAAGAGAGGTCGTGACACCTATGTTCAGTCACTTTTGTTGATTGCAATTGTGTGATATCTTTATTTAATTGAGTTCTAATTTGTGCTGATTGTGTGTGATTGTGCTTTTTTGAGGATTTATTCCTAAAATTATTTAATTTCAGTAATTAATTGGAAAATCATCGAGCGTCGGTTTATATGCCAAAATTATATTTGTGGACTATTGAAATTAGTAAGATTTTCAAAGGTAAAAATATTGTTTTTTTGGCTAAAGCCGACCGTATACTCACACACGAATATTTTATCGGGAAGGATAAAAACGGTGATTTGATTAAATGATAATTTTCAACATACTATGAAAGTATGGCCGGTAGCTTTTGGCAAGCATATATCATTTTCCGCATACTATGAAGGTATGGCTGGAAGTTTCTGGGGAGCATATATAATTTTCGGCATACTATGAAAGTATGACTGGCAGCTTTTGGCGAGCATATATAATATACTATATCAGTATTTGATGCAGCTTTTGGCAAGCATATATAGTATATTATCTCGCTTATGAGACAGCTTACGAGCTATATTATCTATTATCCACTTAAAGTAAGGGGTCCCGATATGGTCGGACTGGATGGATAGTATTGAATGGGCCGACCAAGGAAAGGTCGTGATGACATGTAATTGACTGAGTAGATTGATGGATGATTCGATCTGGCTGGATAAATTGACTGTGAAGTGATTGGTTGTAATATGAACTATACTGACTTGTAGGAAGGAACTGAGGCCAAAGTAAGCCCTCTGACTCGTGATTATGCTTTGGCAGCGCTTTGGGCATATTTTCTTCCTTGTTGGGTCTTAAGGGGTTGAACTTGATGAGACATCGTGTCACATAACCATTTTCAGGTCCCTAGGGTGGAGAACCTGGAGCTTGAGGTGGAAGGGTCAGGTGCATGGATGGCTCAGAAGTCCTTTTTGAAGATAGACTTACTAGATCCTAGTGTTGACCTTTATTTGTAAATCAGATTGTTTGTAAAAGTTATGTTAATTGATTTGAAAATTGTGGCTCTACTTTTCTATCGTATCTTTGTGTTATCTGGGGATTATTTATTTGCTTCTGCATGTGCATTAAAATGAATGGGTCGGCGACACGTCCTGGGACGTCGCTATTAAATCGACCAAAGAGGGATGGGTATGCAATCGGAGGATCGGGGCGTGACAAATTGACTCATCGAGGAGCTACCAAAGACAACGAAACATTATCAACTCACATTGACGGACGTATGGGTCTACTTCGGCCAGTCAATGAAATGTGACAAATGG
Organism: Eucalyptus marginata; assembly: GCA_014182565.1. Lineage (NCBI taxonomy): Eukaryota > Viridiplantae > Streptophyta > Magnoliopsida > Myrtales > Myrtaceae > Eucalyptus > Eucalyptus marginata. Next base: position 15,504,931 of record CM024593.1, read on the forward strand.
CGTACAAAGACGGGCAAATTCAGAACTTTAAGTTGGTGATAAGACTCGGAGCAATCAATTAATCACACGATAGGGCAATCATGAGGCTTGGACCAATCAGTTGAAGGTTTGTTGAGGATGCGTAGCTTGGGACATTGACAATTGAAATTGCACTACATTCGATTAAATGCTGAGTAAATCGGTTGGATCATTATTATGACTTTGAATTGTCGCATCAAATTAGTGTATTCAGCTAATTTCTTCAACCTCTAGCCATGTTATTTGTGATTGTTTTGGTGGTTTTGTCTCTTGGCTTGTCCTACTTTTCTATCCCGAGATGGTTACTGTCAGGGGATTTATTATTCACTTCCGCATATGCAATAAAATGAATGGGTCAGCGGCGCGTCTTACGACGTCGCAAATTTTATCGACCTCAGAGGAATGGGCACGCGCTCGAGGATTGGGGCGTGACACCTAAACCTTTTTTCTTTTCGCCTGAATCGAAAAAGAGAGGTCGTGACACCTATGTTCAGTCACTTTTGTTGATTGCAATTGTGTGATATCTTTATTTAATTGAGTTCTAATTTGTGCTGATTGTGTGTGATTGTGCTTTTGAGAATTTATTCCTAAAATTATTTAATTTCAGTAATTAATTGGAAAATCATCGAGCGTCGGTTTATACGCCAAAATTATATTTGTGGACTATTGAAAGTAAGATTTTCAAAGGTAAAAATATTGTATTTTTTGCTAAAGCCGACCGTATACCCACACACGAATATTTTATCGAGAAGGATAAAAACGGTGATTTGATTAAATGATAATTTTCAGCATACTATGAAAGTATGGCTGGTATCTTTTGGCAAGCATATATCATTTTCCGCATACTATGAAAGTATGGCTGGCAGTTTCTGGGGAGCATATATAATTTTCGGCATACTATGAAAGTATGACTGGTAGCTTTTGGCGAGCATCTATAATATACTATATCAGTATTTGATGCGGCTTTTGGCAAGCATATATAGAATATTATCTCAGTTTATGAGACAACTTCTGGCGAGCTATACTATCTATTATCAACTTAAAGTAAGCAGTCTCGATATGGTCGGACTTTATAGATAGTATTGAATGGGCCGACCAAGGAAAGCTCGTGATGACATGTAATTGACTGAGTCGATTGATGGATGATTCGATATGGCTGGATAAATTGACTGTGAAGTGATTGGTTGTAATATGAATTGTACTGACTTGTAGGAAGGAACTGAGGCCAAAGTAAGCCCTCTGACTCATGATTATGCTTAGGCAGCGCTTTGGGCATATTTTCTTCCTTGTTGGGTCTTAAGGGGTTGAACTTGCTGAGACATCGTGTCACATAACCATTTTCAGGTCCTTAGGGTGGAGAACCTGGCGCTTGAGGTGGAAGGGTCAGGAGCATGGATGGCTCAGAAGTCCTTTTTGAAGATAGACTTACTAGATCCTAGTGTTGACCTTTATTTGTAAATCAGATCGTTTGTAAAAGTTATGTTAAGTGATTTGAAAATTGTGGCTCTACTTTTCTATCGTATCTTTGTGTTATCTGGGGATTATTTATTTGCTTCTGCATGTGCATTAAAATGAATGGGTCGGAGACACGTCCTGGGACGTCGCTATTAAATCGACCAAAGAGGGATGGGTATGCACTCGGAGGATCGGGGCGTGACAAATTGACTCATCGAGGAGCTACCGAAGACAACGAAACATTAGCAACTCACATTGACGAACGTATCGGTCTACTTCGGCCAGTGAATGAAATGTCACAAATGGCGTACAAAGACGGGCAAATTACAGAACTTTAAGTTGGTGATAAGACTCGGAGCAATCAATTAATCACACGATAGGGGAATCATGAGGCTCGGACCAATCAGTTGAAGGTTTGTTGGGGATGCGTAGCTTGGGACATTGACAATTGAAATTGCACTACATTCGATTAAATGCTGTGTAAATCGGTTGGATCATTATTATGACTTCGAATTGTCGCATCAAATTAGTGTATTCAGCTAATTTCTTCAACCTCTAGCCATGTTATTTGTGATTGTTTTGGCAGTTTCTCTCCTGGCTTGTCTTGCTTTTTTATCCTGAGATGGTTACTGTCAGGGGATTTATTATTCGCTTCCGCATATGCAATAAAATGAATGGGTCAGTGGCGCGTCTTACGACGTTGCAAATTTTATCGACCTCCGAGGGATGGGCACGCGCTCGAGGAACGGGGCGTGACACCTAAACCTTTTTTCTTTTCGCCTGAATCGAAAAAGAGAGGTCGTGACACCTATGTTCAGTCACTTTTGTTGATTGCAATTGTGTGATATCTTTATTTAATTGAGTTCTAATTTGTGCTGATTTTGTGTGATTGTGCTTTAGAGAATTTATTCCTAAAATTATTTAATTTAAGTAATTAATTGGAAAATCATCGAGCGTCGGTTTATACGCCAAAATTAAATTTGTGGACTATTGAAATTAGTAAGATTTTCAAAGGTAAAAATATTGTATTTTTGGCTAAAGCCGACCGTATACCAACACACGAATATTTTATCGGGAAGGATAAAAATGGTGATTTGATTAAATGATAATTTTCAGCATACTATGGAAGTATGGCTGGTAGCTTTTGGCAAGGATATATCATTTTCCGCATACTATGAAAGTATGGCTGTCAGTTTCTGGGGAGCATATATAATTTTCGGCATACTATGAAAGTATGACTGGTAGCTTTTGGCGTGAGCATATATAATATACTATATCAGTATTTGATGTGGCTTTTGGCAAGCATATATAGAATATTATCTCGTTTATGAGACAACTTCATGCGAGCTATACTATCTATTATCAACTTAAAGTAGCGCCTCGATATGGTCGGACTTTATAGATAGTATTGAATGGGCCGACCAAGGAAAGGTCGTGATGACATGTAATTGACTGAGTCGATTGATGGATGATTCGATCTGGCTGGATAAATTGACTGTGAAGTGATTGGTTGTAATATGAATTGTACTGACTTGTAGGAAGGAACTGAGGCCAAAGTAAGCCCTCTGACTCGTGATTATGCTTAGGCAGCGCTTTGGGCATATTTTCTTCCTTGTTGGGTCTTAAGGGGTTGAACTTGATGAGACATCGTGTCACATAACCATTTTCAGGTCCCTAGGGTGGAGAAACTGGAGCTTGAGGCGGAAGGGTCAGGAGCATGGATGGCTCAAAAGTCCTGTTTGAAGATAGACTTACTAGATCCTAGTGTTGACCTTTATTTGTAAATCAGATTGTTTTTAAAAGTTATGACAATTGATTTGAAAATTATGGCTCTACTTTTCTATCTTATCTTTGTGTTATCTGGGGATTATTTATTTGCTTATGCATGTGCATTAAAATGAATGGGTTGGCGACACGTCCTGGGTCGTTGCTATTAAATCGAGCAAAGATCGGGTCGTGACAAATTGACTCATTGTGGAGCTACCGAAGACAACGAAACATTATCAACTCGCATTGACGGATGTATCGGTCTAGTTCGGCTAGTGAATGAAATGTCACAAATGGCATACAAAGACGGGCAAATTACAGAACTTTAAGTTGGTGAGAAGACTCGGAGCAATCAGTTAATCACACGATAGGGGAATCATTAGGCTCGGACCAATCAGTTGAAGGTTTGTTGGGGATGCGTAGGTTGGGACATTGACAATTGAAATTGCACGACATTCGATTCAATGTTGTGTAAATCGGTTGGATCATTATTGTGAGTTCGAATTGTCGCATCAAATTAGTGTATTCAGCTAATTTCTTCAACCTCTAGCCATGTTATTTGTGATTGTTTTGGCAATTTCTCTCCTGGCTTGTCTTGCTTTTTTATCCCGAGATGGTTACTGTCAGGGGATTTATTATTCGCTTCCGCATATGTAATAAAATGTATGGGTCGGCGACGTGTCTTGCGACGTCGCAAATTTTATCTACCTCCGAGGGATGGGCACGCGCTCGAGGATCGGGGCGTGACACCTAAACTTTTTTTCTGTTCACTTGAACGGAAAAAGAGAGGTCGTGACACCTATGTTCGGTCACTTTTGTTGATCTGCAACTTGAGAACATGGCTACCACCACTCTCTCTCTCTCACCCCCTCCAAGGTTAGCAGCAGCCAATGGCCGGCTGCTGGGTTGGTAGCTAATTTGAGCCATAGAAAAAATAAGAGCGTGTATTTTATTGATACTTAGATGGACTAGGGCCAAAATGACCCTTGGAGCCTACGAATTCTAGATCTGAACATGATCTTATCTTACAACTAATCTATTTCTACAAGAGAAGAAAGATGCTACTGGACATAAGGATGTTTCCCCAAATACAAGGGATGGAGCTAAATTAGAAACCAAACCATGAGGCTCATCGTCCACCCGAGAGATGGGATTCTGCGACAGAAGACGAGTGCGTAAATGCCTTGGACATGGAGGATGGATAAGACATGGCCAAATGGTCAAAACCTTCGTGATAAGCGAACATTAACCCGCCTGAGGAAAGGCCCATGGACAACAGATCCGGCACCGGAAGATCACCCTCCAAGTACTGCAAAAGTTGACGCATGCTTGGCCTCATCAACGGGTCAGAGTGGGAACAGATCAACCCGAGTTTCAGCACCAACTCCATCTCTTCTTCCACAAATTCCGCCCCCAACCTCGGATCTCTAGCCTCGAGAATTGCACCTCTGTCCCAGCAAGAAAATACCCAGTCCACTAATATCACCTCCTCCGGGTCCTGAAGCTCTATCGGTCTTCTCCCGCAGGCTACCTCGAGCAAAAACGCTCCAAACGCATACACGTCGGTGTTCCTAGTGGCCTTGCCTGTTCGCGTGTGCTCAGGGGCGAGATAACCGAGTGTTCCTACCACATGAGTCGTTTGAGGGTCGGTTCCATGGTCGTATAGTCTTGCAAGCCCGAAATCTCCAAGTCTTCCATTTAATTCAGCATCTAGCAAGATGTTACTTGCCTTTATATCCCTGTGGATCACCACTTGCTCCCACCCTTCATGCAGATAAAGCAGCCCAGATGCCACTCCTTTGATCACCCTGAATCTTTGCCTCCAATTGAGGGTCACCTTTGGTTGGTTATGGAGGTATTTGTCGAGGCTCCCATTGGGCATGTAGTCGTAAACCAAGAGCAACTCCCCTTTCCGACGGCAGTAACCGAGGAGCGAAACTATGTTGCGGTGACGGAGTCGACCAATGCTGACGATCTCCGCTATGAACTCTCTTATGCCCTGTCTCGACTCATGTGAGACCCTCTTCACCGCAATCTCTATCTTCGATGTGGGTAAGATTCCTTTATAGACTCGACCAAACCCTCCTGTCCCTAATAGCTCTTGCTCCCGGAATCCTTTTGTCGCAATATAAAGGTCTTTGAACTTGAACCGGTGCGGGCCGTAGTCCCTCTCCCACTCTTCAAGGACCTCAGCGAATCTCCTTTTCCTTCTTATCACGTAAACCACGCTCAAGATCAGCATCGATACAATGAAAAGAACCATTAGCGGGAGCCCTATAGTCAGTACTTTTGACGTCTCCTTCTTACCGATCCGAGGAAGCTTAGGAAGTTGGGACAAGGCAAGTGCCTGAGCCTCTCCATTTACCCTGAAGCTCCAACCCAGAACATAGTGAGAAGTTAGGAATGGACCGGTCGATGATGAGAAGCCGACATACATGCTTTGGTTGATGATTGACGAGAGATCCTGCCTAAGAGAGAAAAGGGGAGTTTGCGGTTTTTGCACATTGATTGGAGCCAATGTGACATTGATCCGCTTTACAGTTCCATCGTAGTCCACCCAAACTTGCATTTCTTTACCACTGCTTAGAGTCAAGTTCTTGAACTCACCACCATCTGCATAATACCCCGCCTGAGTTGAGTATGCTGATGTCAACCCATTCAAGTCGATTCCGACATGATTATCGTTGATGTCTTTAAACTCTGGGTTCTGGATTAGGTCAAGTTCCACCCCAAACACATGATTGGTGGAGTTGCCGTTGTTAGTTTCGTTGAACATGCCAAGGTATTGGTTCACCAAGGACCCAGGGAGGCCTCTCTGGGGCACGATCACGAAGACGATCCCATGGCCGCTCAGAGTGGCATACTGAGGAGCTTGAATTGCGAAGACGAAAGTGGTGGAGAAGGAGTAGACGGAGCCATTTGGCGAGTTCTTGAACTGGACAGGGTCGGGATGGAAGGCGTGGCCCTTCTGTTTTTTGGTGAAGTTGGTCACCTTCAGGAGGCCATTGGAGGTGACTGCGGCGATCCCATCGAGGCTCAGATTGGCCGATCGGAAACCGTTGTAAACAAAATTGGTCTCTTGAGCGTAAGCAAAAACTGGTAGCAGAGAGAGCACGGCCAGAATCTTGAAGAACATGGCTCAAAGTCTGCTTAGCAATTAGCTGAAGAAGGATGCAGCTACAAGGGCTATAAAGATCCAGAAGAATCTTTATCTAACAACGTCAAACAAATGGTGCAGATTTCAAATATTTCTGCTCCACGTGAGTCCTACGATTGACGAATGACTTGGACTTAGACGAATCCATTAGAGCCCTATTCATGAGGCAAAGAGGACTAGGACGAATCCAATAGAGCCCTGTTCATGAGGCAAAGAGGACTTCAAGGTGAGAGAGAGAACTTCGATTTCATATTGCATTTGCGGTCGCGATGACTCTGAATAAACAAATTGGATGGAGGCTACTGAGTAGTTCGCAATCTGACTGCTATGGACGTTGGGTATGACACCAAAAACCATTCATTTAATTGATTTTCTAAAAGTGAAGGAAATAATCAAACAAAGACCTACAAAAACATTTTACAAATATCATTTTCAAAGAGTTTTTGTAAAACCTGTTAGCCGAAGTGCTCTCAAATGTTCAAAGTGTAACAGTTCAAAACATTTCGAGAAAGAATGTCCCAAGGTTTGGAGATCTGTTAAGAGGGATTAGGCAAAGACTGTATTTAGTACTAACTCCCCTGGACCCAAGAAAATGTAGGTACCAAAGAAAGCTTGAGTTCTTTTTATAATTGCAGGTCACTATCAAGAACAAGATCAAGTGGTATTTTGATAGTGGTTGTTCGAGACACATGATAGGAGATTCAAGTTGTTTTATAAAGCTTGTTCATATAAATGGTGGAAAAGTTTATTTTGGTGGAAACAACAAAGGAAGAATAGTTGGATGTGGAACTATGAAGATTGGAAGTCTTACAATCAACAATGTTTCTTTGGTGGAAGGATTGAATTAGAATCTGCTCAGCATTAGTCAATTGTGTGACACTGGAGTCAAAATCAATTTCCAAGAAGGCATTTGTTCAGGAACAAGTAAAGATTTCTCTTAATCTTTCACTGGACGAAAATATAGGAATATTTATCTTCTGGATATAAAACCAGAAAGTTCTCAATGTCTAATATCTATTCAAGATTAAGCAAATCTTTGGCATCAAAAGCTTGGCCATATTAACATGAAGCAGATTGCCAAGATCTCCTCTAAGAAACTTGTCCGTGGACTCCCCAACCTTTTAGTGAAACATACCTTTTAGTTCTTTTCCCACCAAATTATGCTAAATGAAACTTCACTCCCTCTTTTTATACAAACTACCGTGCATGATATGACAATGATATAAAGATAACTTAATCAATCTAATAAGAGAACTAAAGTAAATGTCTTTGTAGAGGACAATAACAAAGGAAGCTTTTAAGGTAAGCTTTTAAGGTAAACAGGTGATTAATAAACTATATATGTTCATAAGATAATTGGTCATAACCTTCTAGAGCTTTGACACCATTACACAATATCTCTCAATCTTTGAAAGGTTTAGGAGGTACTGCACTTGGTGACTTCTCAAAGTTCGCTTCTCAAAGTTCGGGAGAATTTTGACTAATTACTTAAATTTATGTACATGTGGTATGTTTCACCATGAATAGTAACATGATCTTTATTATTTTTTCTCATGGGTCCATGTTATAACATCGTCTTACTTTGTTTAATTAAATATAGGTTTTAATCTAATTCTTTCTATTTGCAAATGGAAGCACTAGAAACATACTATTCATTGTTTTTAGGGAAAAAAGCCACCAAAAACCCCAAACTTTGCCCAAAGTGACAAATTTACCCCAAACTTTTTTTTGTGACATGAAAAACCCTGAAATTTGCTAACCGTGACACATTTACCCCAAAATTTTATTTGTGACACAAAAAACCCTGAACTTTCATTTGTGTGACACTTTTACCCCAAATCATAGGGGCATTTTGGTCTTTTTACTTTTTTAAAAACACTTTTTTAAACTTTTTTTATTTTTTTATTTGTTTTTCTTCCCTCCGCCGGCGTCGGCAAGGGCCGCCCTGCCGGCGTCGGGCGAGGGCTCCGCCATGGCCGGTGGAGGGAAGAGAAGAAAAAAATTAAAAAAATAAAAATAAAAAACAGAAAAATAAGACGAAAATGCCCTTAATTGGGTAAATGTGTCACGTTTGCAAAGTTTAGGGTTTTCATGTCACAAAAAAGTTTGGGGTAAATTTGTCACTTTGGGCAAAGTTTGGGGTTTTTGGTGGCTTTTTTTCCTTGTTTTTATTTATTTATTATTATTTGTGCCCTCTATTATGTACTGTCAAGACCTATAATTTCATTTGCTCATATAGTATCATAAAAGGAACGGTATGTGTAAAAATGTCCATTAATGTTTATACTATTATCTATATCACATATTGTTGGACCAGCGTGTTATAGATCTGTTCTTGTTTTGAGCTAAATAAAATCTGAATTTTCAATATCTCTATCAATTCATAGCTTTTCATATTAGTAGGACTAGAATTATCACCTAGAGGGAGTGAATAAGCGAATATGTGGAATTTAAGAGTAAGCAATTCTAACATTGCAATAGGACAGCGTATGATGACAAATATGTGCAGTGCTCAGATCTTACTAGTGTGTAATAATCTATCACAAGAAATAAATGAGATTTTAAGGATAGAAAAATACACACAACAATTATAGTAGTTTGGCTTATGATAAGCTTACATCCACTCTTCAGCGTTAATAGTTTATTGATTGGATTTCACTAGAAAATCAATTAGAGATTACAACAACTGAGTATTCGCTACTCAAGCATGTGTGATCAAATCTTTTGATCTCACACTCAACAACTTTTAAGAGATTACAAGTTAAGCTCACAAAGATGAATTGTAACAACGAAGCTCTCTTTGAAGTTTAGAATTTTTAAATTTAGAATCTCATATTTCCTTCAGCATCACGACCTCCTTTTATACTCCTCAATATATAAGCATTGAATTGAGGCTTTCTAAAGAAAAAATAAAACAAGAAAAAAAGAAGCGGAATGGGTACTTTAATGTCTAGCGATATTGGAATAAAGGGATGTTTTTCGAAAATCTAGATTCAAAACGAGCTTTTTCGGTACTCTAGCTTTTATAGGGTCACATCGATTTCGTCATCGTATTATTAAGCCGAAGGTGCAACACTTCATGCTCCATGTGATACTATTAATATGATACGTGTGGTCATCCTTCGACGGCTTTAAATGTTGGGCCTTGCATATGTGGATTTGAATGAGGGTTTAAAAAAAATATCTCCGTATACTCCGGGTACTGATTGACAATGATCCTCCTCAATTAAATAATCATGCTACTAACGAAGCCCCAACCACCACCACCCCAGGGACCAAATCAAACCACGACAAATGAGATTGTTGATTGCATGCGATGCGCAACATTTTCCATCGCAAACATTAAACCATCAGGTCCCACTTTTGCACGATGTTTGGCCCATACGTGTCCATATCCTATCTGTTAAATTATGACTCGAGTTTGAGCGTTTGCAAAAACGCGATTTGCTGGACTCTTGAAATTGCACAAAAGAGGAAATATAAATTAAAATATATTGGAAGTTTTTATAATCTTTCCTTGCAGTTACGTATTCTTATTGTAAAAGGGAATTCGAACGTGGGCCCAGAGTCAAAGTTGTGGACTCAGGGCACACCTATAATAATTTATTATTATAGGAATTTCCTCCTTGGCGTGAAGCTGCTGCAGAATCGTCGAAGCCTCTGCACGCGTGAAAGAAAAAGGAAATAGGTGGGCCCAGGTCAAAGTTTGACCTGGGCACACGTAGCCCACGTATAAAAGAGCTGCCGAAGCCCTTTACGAAAAAAACAAGTCGCAGAAGGGAGCCGCGAAAGAGGTTATTCTTTCGGTGGGTTGCTGCACGTACAAACCTACGGAGAAAAGGGAGCCGCACGTCAAGCTAAAGAGAGAGCTGTGCGCACGTTATACTTTGATCCAAAGGGACGCGCGATAATTTTGTGCCGTGAGTTGGGTTTTGAGTTAAATTGGGGTTTGGGAAACACCGAGAGAGTGTTTGAGTGACTTGAGTGTGTAATCTTCTTGTATCGCTTGATCTATAGTGAAATTCGCTGCTGTTCTCCCCGTGGACGTTGGTCTTTACGACTGAACCAAGTAAATCTGGTGTCCGATTTATTTTCTTTTTCTGTCTATATTATTGTTCGATCGCTTGCCCTATCGCAACTATTGGTATCAGAGCCAAGCTTGGCTAAGTTGAAGCGAATCGATGGCGACAGAAGAAGTAAGAGTGAGAATCGACAGATTTGATGGGAAGGATTTTAGTTTCTGGAAGATGCAGATTGAAGATTATCTTTACCAGATGAAATTGCACTTGCCCTTATCTGGGGAGAGACCAGAGACGATGAAGCAAGCTGATTGGGATTTGCTGGATAGACGAGCTATGGGTGTTATTCGGCTGACGTTGGCTCGTAACGTCGCGTTTAACATCTTGAAGGAGAAGACCACTGCTGATTTGATGCAAGCCCTGTCGGATATGTACGAGAAGCCCTCTGCGATCAACAAGGTCTGTTTGATGCGATGTCTGTTTAATTTGAAGATGAGCGAAGGTGCGTTAGTTGCAGATCATATCAATGAATTCAATGTGATTGTTAGTCAATTGAGTTCCGTTGAGATTGATTTTGAAGATGAGGTACGTGCTTTGATTCTGCTATCCTCATTGCCTAATAGTTGGAATACTACATTCTTCTGCTGTTGGTAATTCCTCCGGGTCAACAAGTTTGACGTTTGATGGGGTTCGAGATTTAATTCTGAGCGAGGACATTCGTAGAAGAGAATCTAGCGAACCTGTATCTGCTGCTTTAGTAGGTTAAAATAGAGGAAGATTTATAACACGTGGGTAATAGTAGTACTAATATAAACAGGCGTAATTAGTCTAGGACTGCTAATGTTGTCTGTTGGAGCTGTGGCAAGAGGGGGCATCTTAGAAGGGATTGCCTTAAGCTAAAGAATGAGAAGGGTAAGGGAATTATGGTTGATTCTGCAGATAATGTTGCAGCTGTAGTAGATAGTGCCGATTATGTCTTGTCTGTCACTAATGATTCATCGCTTGATGGATGGATTTTGGATTCTGGTTGTTCTTTTCATGTCACACCAAATAGAAATTGGTTTATCACTTATCAGTGCACGGGTAGTGATAAAGTCCAATTAGGGAACAACGGCCGAGTGCGATGTTGTGGGTGTTGGTGATGTTAAAATCAGAATGCATGATGGTATTGTGAGGACATTGACCGGAGTAAGGCATGTTCTAGAGTTAAAAGAACTTAATTTCCTTGGGTGCCCTAGATTCAGGTGGTTGCGGGTATTCTTCAAAAGGTGGAGTTACTGAAGGTTGTTCGAGGTGCCTTGGTGATAATGAAAGGAATCAAGCATGGAGACCTGTATAAACTTCAAGGTGAGACAGTGAAAAATTTTGCTGCGGAGACGTCGGATGCATCTGTTCGAGAGTCTTTTGACTGCTCGAGGAAGACCTAGGTGTTTGTGCCAAGGCACAAGTTTAATGCTGGTGTCAGGATCACGCAGTCAAGAGCTTTGATCGAGATGGAGACTAGTAAGTCAATCAAACATATGCAGACTGACAATAGCATGGAGTTCTGCTCGGAGCTGGCAAATAAATTCTGCATGAAAGAGAGCATAGTGAAACACCGCACTAGTGCACAACAATTTGTAGAATTGACGAGAAGAACATTACTAGAGACGGCCCGTAAAATTATCTCTAGTGCTGGTATTGCTAGGAGAATTCTAGCTAATGTGCTAAGTACGGTAAGCTACCTGGTGAATAGATCCCCATCAACTACTATTGAATGGCAAACTCCCCAGAAGTGTGGTCAGGTAACGTTGCTGATTATTCTATTCTTAGAATGTTTGGTTGCCCGTGTTATTTTCGAGTGAGTGATGGTAAGCTTGATTGGAGGGCAAGGTGCATATTCCATGATTATGCACAAGGTGAGTGAGGCAATTAGTTGTGGTGCCCGGATATAAATTCACCTGTTGACAGCAGAGAAGTTACCCTTGATGAGTCTCCAGTATTTTTGGCTAGGAGTGATCATAGCAATATTCAAACGGATCTAAACGGTGTTTAGCTTGAGGTGGAGTTGCGACCAAAAACTCCTGAGGTAGCATATACAGGTACTGGCAAAGTAATCGACACAAATGGTGCTCATAGCGAGGTGGAGCCTATAGAGTCAATGGTTGCTGTAACTGCTAATATTGACAAGGTATGTATTCGATCTCCTAACAGATATGGATGCAATAATGGTTTTACTTTATCTGCGGTTGAGGAGGTTGTGTCAGAAAATCCTTGCGGAGCAGTTAAAGGTACATGTGGAGTTGGTATTCTGATGAGGTCCTCGGTTATGGCAAAGTTCAAGCGAGGCTTGGACTTGGATAATATCTATGGCGGTTGAGCTCATCGGGGCTATGGGAAAGTAGCGGCGAGTTTGAATTTTTTGCGAAGCGGTGCAACTTGGCTCAAACGTCGAGCCAAGGTGGAGGAATTGTTAAATTATGACTCGAGTTTGAGCGTTTGCAAAAACGCGATTTCTTTGACTCTTGAAATTGCACAAAAGAGGAAATATAAATTAAAATATATTGGAAGTTTTTGTAATCTTTCCTTGCAGTTACGTATTCTTATTGTAAAAGGGAATTCAAACGTTGGCCTAGAGTCAAAGTTGTGGACTCTGGGCACACCTATAATAATTTATTATTATAGGAATTTCCTCTTTGGCGTGAAGCTACTACAGAATCATCGAAGCCTCTGCACGCGTGAAAGAAAAAGGAAATAGGTGGGCCCAGGTCAAAGTTTGACCTGGGCACACGTAGCCCACGTATAAAAGAGCTACCGAAGCCCTTTACGAAAAAACAAGTCGCGGAAGGGAGCCGCGAAAGAGGTTTTCTTTCGGTGGGTTGCTGCACGTACAAACCTACAGAGAAAAGGGAGCCGCACGTCAAGCTGAAGAGAGAGAGCTGCGCGCGCGTTATACTTTGATCCAAAGGGACGCGCGATAATTTTGCCGTGAGTTGGGTTTTGAGTTAAATTGGGGTTTGGGAAAAACCGAGAGAGTGTTTGAGTGACTTGAGTGTGTAATCTCCTTGTATCGCTTGATCTATAGTGAAATTCGCTGCTGCTCTCCCCGTGGACGTAGGTCTTTACGACTGAATCACGTAAATCTAGTGTCCGATTTATTTATTTTTTCTATCTATATTATTGTTCGATCGCTCGCCCTATCGCAACACTATCGTCAATCGCGTTTTCTATGTTTCTGAATTTTCCTTCTCCCTCCGCCGAGATTGCGCATGATAGGCTAGTAAAGGGGATGCCCCCATGAAATGTCATTATCTAATTTATGGATTTTGATAAGATACGAACCTAACATTGATTGAGATGATCAAAATATCAAATTGTTTGTACTTGATCTATGAGGAATCAAACGTTTATTGAATGCTTAATCAAACACTAATTAATGATCAAATTAAAAAAATGGTTCTCTTTATGTGTTCGTATAACTCATGCATGAAGTTCTTCCTTGCTTTGCCAAGGTATTTTACGTAGGATTTACATCATGTGAAGATAACACATAAAAAAGCTGGTCAATAAAGAAAGAGAATTTCAAAATTCATGGATGAGGTTGATTGTAAATTGTGACTAAAAGTTATTGGATACTTACTTTACTGCTCACTTTCAATTTGACATAGATTTTGTGTATTGATTGTAACATATCTAGTATTGATTGGACGTGACAATATCACAAAAGAGACATAATAGTAGACATATGTCATTTTGATTATATTCAATGTCTTTTCTAGGACTCATGTTTTGCTCTGTCCCTTTCCTCTAACCACTCTCCTAAGGTGGTTATTTATCCGTATTTAGTTATACAATTGAGGCTGCGCGAGTATCACATAGCTTTGTTGAACTCCAATGTCCTCCATCTCGTCTTCAACCTCTCCGCAAGTACCCTCCCCGAGGTCTCCGAATTCACCGAATCAGCTGAGGCTGTCTAATATGGAACTCATCAATTATTTTCTTTAATTTGAGGGATGCAAACTTATCAGTAGATAAATTATGCTAAAGGTTCCTTAATAATGGGCGAGTTGCATTTAAAGACTTTGATTTTTCCAGTTCTAGGATCGATAAAGGTAGGATGCACCTTTGAAGGGATTTCCCGATTATACCCCAGGCAAGCCCAATCAGCTACATAGTACACATCACACAGCCTGCGATAATAAACCACGTCTCACAGTTATCAAACTCAGCAGTGCAATCCACGACGGTGGAGGTGGTGGTCCCCACGTTTCTGTTTGGCGATAGACGCCATGGAAGAGACAACGACAACGCCCGACGGAGTTAAAGAAACGGTCAATTGACAAGCTTCGGAGGAGTGTGGGCGGTTAGGGAAATAGCTGAAGAAGGTTGAAACTAATCCCTTTCTCCGTTTTATGATATGCAAGGTAAATTTCAAATACCAAAAAATGAGGAACCTGTTCTAACGAGTAGATTCTGGATTCTTAATGGAACTTATACAGAATTTGGACCCACTCACTCCTAACACAACCATTCTCTAGATGCCACTGCAGGAGAAAAAAAGTGAGCCCCTCCGGCTTTTCTTGTTTCTCCTCTTTTTTGATTTTTTTTCCTTTTTGGTGGCTCTATTTCCATACAGAAAATATCAAAATACACACCTTTTTCAGTGATAAATTTTCACAATTAAATTTGTAATTATCACTAATCGAGAAAATCCTATGAACCACGATTTTTGAAGATAAACTCCTCAGGGTTTCATCTTGATTCCCCAGTTTGTCGGCTGAGCATGGCAGTAAAAACACGCTTTCTGAACCGGGAGAGCCATTTGCGGACTTCGTCGAAAATTGAAACCATTTCTCGTGTAGAATTGGTCTATGTTTCACTGCCCTTGCGTTTCTTGGGTTTCACAAAGCAGAATTGGTACTTTAATATCGAGTGTTATTGGAACAAAGGAGAGATTATTCCAACATCGAGATTCAAAACGAGTTTTATAATATCCTAGCCTCCATGATGTCAGGCCAATTTCGTAAATTTTCTAATGTATGAGGATGATAAACAGCGCGGCTCACCTTACACATAGTACAAGACACAATTGTTGGGCTGGCTTTGAATCGGACGCCTCATGCTCCGCGCTAAACGCATGTACATATAATTCCTCCGTTTCCATCACATAGAATAGTTGGGTTTTTATTTTGCCCCGCTTAGCCTTTTAATTAGATTTTCATAGGCTGGAATAATTTAATCATTCAAATATAGCAGCAAGTGATTTTTAGTTAAAGGAAAGCGCGAGAAGCTATCAAGTGATTTTTAGTTCATTTTTAAGATAAACCCAATTTCACCATTTTTTTTCGGTAATGTGGCCTTTGCTGCTTGTTATAAACATTTGAGTCCATTACACGTGGTGACTTCAATCCTATGCTTTCACTAGGTATGATCCATTACTTTTTTTGTTATTAACGGTACGGTACACTGCATACGATCAACTCTCAGCAGTTGGTTAATAGTATGTAAAAAATATGGTCAATAGAAACAAGAATTTCAAAATTCATGGATCGGATTGATTGTTAATAATGGACAAATATTGACTAAGTCTGGGTTACTAAATTGGCATACTAAATGATGTGATGAAGTATTATTACATGTTAAAAATGACCCACTTACTTTACTGCTTACTTTTAGTCTGCTATAAGCTGATTTTAACATATAATATCATGTGATAAGCATAACAATTGATATATGTCATCTGGGTGGTGTAGGTACACAAGAATACTTTTCTTTTTTAAGAGTGGTATTTTGTTCCATCACTTTCCTTAAATTCACGCTTTTAAGGTGGGTTACAAAAATGGACGATTATATTTAGTTAGTTTACACATAGGTAATATTTCTGCTTTGTGATCCAATGAGGTTTGGCAAGGACGAACAACTTATAATCCTTTTCTTGAAATTACTAATAGAAGGACGGTTGGGGGCTCACATCGTTTGGTGAGTGAGCCATGTCCAAAGTAGGGTGTGTTTGGGAGAGCCTTTGTAAATTAAAGGGATAATGACACAAATGGTCCCTAAATTTTGATTCAATGTACAATGTGATCTCTAAACTTTTAATTTGTTTAATGTGATCCCCAAACTTTTAATACTTGTTTGATTTAATCCCTGAACTATATAAAAATATTGAATATTATCCTTCCATTTATTTAAGTTTAGAGCTAATATTGAACATTTCAAATAGTCTAGGGACTAAATTGATAATGTACCAAAAGTTCAAGGATTACATTAAGCAAACTAAAAGTCTAGAAACCACATTATACATTGGGCTAAAGTTCATGGACCACATTGAGCACATTAAAAGTTCATGAACCACATTGCACATTGGGTCAAAATTCATGAACCATTTGTGTCATTTTCTCCAAATTAATAGGACTTTAGGTTTAAGGTTTTCATGGAATGTAAATATTGTTTGATAAATCTTATTTGCAAAAATGCAAATATGTGCGTGGTAAATACTATTTGCTTTGGGTTATTTTATAAAGAATTCTTAAAATGAAAAAACAAAAGGAAAAGAAAAAGAAACGGACAGTAGAGAGGACGAGCAGGTTGCAAACATAGAAGGAACATTTATACTTGCCTTCAGAAAAATCAAAGAGGTATTTCCCTTCGTTAAGGTGAGAGTACACGATTCTTCTTAAGGCAAGACCCACATTAAAAATAAATAAATAAATAAATAAATAAAAATAAAATTGGTGATTCAAAACTTCATTAAGGCCTACCACCTATAACGCTCTAGCCCGTGTGATGTCACGTCGATTTCATCATTAAATTGCTGATAAAAGTTGGTAACAATAACAATAATGACTAGATGCCCCATCCTTACGGATACAATGTACAATTATTGGCCTGGCTTTTCATCTGCCCAAAATGAATCGGACAGCTCTTGCTCAACGTGAAACACATGAACATATAGTCCACCTGTCCTCTTTTTTTTTTTCACTTTTGTTTATTGGTCGAAATATGGTTTGCCTGTTTACATCACAGACAGCGGTCGGGTTTTTATTTTGCTCCGCTTAGCCGTTTAATTAAATTTTCATTGGCCAGAATAGTTCAATTATAAATGGGAGAAATAGAGGGAAAAGTGTTAGAAAAGTCCTAACGTTTTGCATTTGTACTAATTTAGTCATAAACATTTTAATGATGCTAATTTAGTCATAAATCTTTTGAACTAATGTCAATTTAGTCTTAAACCTTTTAGTTTGGTGCCAATTTAGTCCTTCTAGCTTATTTTAGCTGGATTTTGCTGACGTAGACATCGGCCTGTTGACATGGCACCGACGGCGCCGTGGATAATTTTAATAATATTTTAATAATGTTTTGATTTTTTTATTATTTTTTATTATTTTTTTTTTTCTTTCTTTCTATTTTCTTTCCTCTCTTTTTTTCCTTTTTTCTTCTTTTTTTTTTTTTTTTCTCTCCCCTCGATTTCTTCTTCCTCTTGGTAGTGGCCAGCCGGCAAGTGAGGGCCGGCCACCAGCCATGGCCAGGTAGGCTAGCCTCACTTGGCTAGGGTGAGAACAAGCCCCGGTGAGGGCCGGTGTAGCCGGATCGGCCCGGGCGATGCTAACCTACCCCGGTGAGGACAACTCTGCGAGGCCGGCCCTCGCCCAAGCTAGGGGCGGCCTCACGGGGCATCGCTCGAGTGAAGGCGATTGATAAATCTATAAAAATAGATTTATTTTACCTATTTTAAGTAACAAATAATGCAATATCTATGAGAAAATATTTGGATTTCTTTCTGATTATTTGAATTTTCTTTGTTTATGCAAAATAATGAGATATGGAGAAAATAAGGAAAATAATGAAAAAAATCAGGAATTCAAATCAAAAAGCAATGGAAGATAGATATCAAATCGAGATCCTCGATTTACTCCATAATTTTATACGCAATTGCTTGGAGATAAGGATTTTGGATATATCCTATAAATAGGAAAACATTGAGAGCCTGAGGGAGCAATTAGGTTTTTGTTAGATCGTTTTTCATTGTTCTAAGAATTTTTCAAGTATTTTGAAGAGAAGACAAAAGTGGTGATAGAATTCTTGTTATTTGATTCAAGATGCTGGGTTTGATTTATATTTATATTTCTTCTTCTACTATGTTCTAATTTTCTTTTGTTAGGGCTACGATGTAGCCTAACCATGATAATGTGAATTTCATGATTTTTATGTTTTGCAATTGATTTCATTCATGCAAATTATATATTATTGTGCATAATGCTTTTAAGTGATTGGCCACCACTTGAATGATATGATGTGCATGTTTGAGACTGAGAAATGATAATATGCAATTGTTAATTATAATATATAACCATGAATTAAATGTGGATATAGATATACCGCGTTATTTGTGTAGTTTTCGGTGATAAGGTAATCCAAAAGACTCGTTGTAAGTTTGGAATATTCATAATTTTTAATCCACTTATGTTTATTTTAATTCACGAGAGAGATATAGGGTGCGTTTGGTTGGACTTTTGGGGAAAACCTTTGGAAAAATGCAAAGGACTTTGAGTTAAAGAGGTTTTTCAAAATGCAAATTGTGTTTGGTAAATTATAGTTTGAAAGTCCATTGTGAAATACCTTTGTGCAAAATAGTGTTTGGAGAGATAATTTTACAAATGACTTTGGTGCTTAATAAAAAAATAAAATAATAAAATAAAAAGTTGGCCGACAAGGTAGGCGGCCGCCGCCGGCCTCAAGCAGCCCCGGAGACACCCGGCAAGGGCCGCTTGGGGTCGGGTGACTGCGGCGAGGGCCGCCTAGGGTCGGGCGACACCCGCGGCCCTTCACGGAGGTTGTGCCCGAGGTCGCGTGACCTCCGACGCCGGCACGACCTAGATCTCGGTCGGCTTGCGACCAGATCTGGGTTCGCCGGTTCACGTGACCTCGTGGCAACCGAGATTTGGGTCGCGCGACCTCCCGGCGACCAGATCTGGGTCGCGCTTGAGGTCGCGTGACCTTCGGCGCCGTGCGACCCAAATCTGGTCGCCGCGAGGTTGCGCGACCTCTCGCGACCCGAGATCTGGGTCGCGCCTGGGTCATGCAACCAGATCGCGCGGCCTAGATACCCGCCGGAGGTCGCGTGACCCACCGGCGACGGTCGCCGTGACCGTCACCGGCCTCTCGCTAGTCCATCGCCCGCCCTCAACAACCCTGCACAATCCGAACGTTTGCCAACGAAGAAGATGCACAGCTCAACGAAGAAGATGAACAATAGAATGAAGCGCAAAGCCAAAGCTGAAAGCCCAAGGCAGCCCTGGAGGTGCCTTGGGCTTTCAGCCTTCATAAGGCTAGCTTTGGCTCAATGGGGTTTCAAAAAAATTTTCCAAACACCTAATACTTGGCCAAAAGGCCTTTAGGTGTCTAAAGGTACTTGGGAAAGCAGTTCCCAAACGCAGCCATAGTGGATTAATAAACTGAGTAGATTTGATATACCTAGAGATATGATAGTAAATAGATTTGGAAATTCCGCTATCACATGTTTGATATTGTTCTTGTACCCACAATAATCTGAAATTCATATCTAGTGGTTATAGTGAAATCCGATGCTCTAACATATTTATCTGATTGATTTACTGCATTTAGTCTCCAAATTTTATTTTTTAATTTATTTTCAATTATATTTTGATCTGTTAGATAAATTTTAGAATTAATCTATTTTAGTATTTAATTAGTTTATTAATCATCGATCTCGGTGAGATGATACTCTTTCTCATCATTATATTACTTGTTTGACACATTCACTTGCGTTTAGAATTTTACGAACAAGTTTTTGGCGCCGTGGACGAGGATTGTTTGTTTAATACTAATTAATATTGATACCAGATAATTCTAATTTTAATCTAGATTTCATTTTGTTTTATTTTTCAAGGTGTAAGTTGGTTTATGACACGTAGCCAACAAGGGAAACTTGCTGAGCTTGATCTAGAAATCGAGTGTACATTCAAAAGGCGATTGAGAGAACAGAGAAATCACGCTAAGAAAATGGCAGACGGTGAGAATGAAAATCCATGTAGACTCTTAAGAGATTATGTTGCACCAACAGTTCAAGGTACCACATCAAGTATCAGAAGACCTGCAATTCAAGCAAACAACTTTGAAATCAAGCCATCACTCATTCAAATGCTTCAACAATCATTGCACAATTCAATGGGCTACCAAGCGATGATCCAAACGCTCACATCGATGATTTTCTTGAAATTTGTGACACCATTAAATATAATAGAGTTACAGATGATGCTATTAGATTGAGATTATTTTCATTCTCTCTTAGAGACAAAGCTAAGAGTTGGCTTTCTTCTCTTCCTGCAGGATCAATCACTACATGGAATGATATGGCTCAGAAATTTTTTGGTAAGTTCTTTCCACCTGCAAAGTCTGTGAAGATGCATAACAATATTACTTATTTTATGCAGATGGATAATGAATCATTATATGAAGCATGGGAAAGATTCAAAGAATTTCTTAAGAGATGCCCACATCACGGACTACCCGTATGGATGCAGGTACAAACTTTTTATAATGGCTCTAGTACAAATCTTCGTTTTATGATTGATGCAATTGCAGGGGGAACTTTAAATAATAAAACACCAGAAGAAGCCTACAATCTATTAGAGGAGATGGTGTCTAATAGTTATCAGTGGTCTACTGAGAGACTACTAATACGAAAAGCTAGCGGAGTTCACGAAATGGATGCTTTTGCTGCAATTGCTGCACAATTTGAAGCACTCAACAAAAAAGCTATATAATATAAGTGTTTCAGCCATGAAAATTCAGAATTTGACATGTGATTTTTGTGGTGGAGGACATGTTAGCATAGAGTGTCAGATAGGTAATACTTTAAAACAATCTAGTGAAAATTCTAATTTTGTTGGGAATTTTAATAGGTCACTGAATAATCCCTACTCTAACACGTACAATCCAGGATGGCGCAATCATCCAAATTTTTCGTGGAATAATCAGAATGTGACAAGACCACCGGATTCAAACAATCAGAAGAGACAAAATCAAATTTGGAAGATATAGTCACCAAACTTGCTAACACGACTCATGACTTCATCAAAAGCACAGATGTGAGATTTTAAAATCAAGAGGCTTCAATCAAAAATCTAGAGATGCAAGTGGGTCAGTTAGCAAGCATGATATCAGGGAGACAACAGGGTTCTTTGCTGAGCAACACGGAGAAAAATCCAATTGAAAACATAAAGGCTATAACCCTGATAAGTGGTAAACAAGTGGGAGAAGAAGATGTCAAACATGAGATTTTCAGAGACAAGGAAGATGTGATCAATAAACAATCAAATGAGATAAGCAAGAGTAAACTTTTTCCAGATAATCCCAAGCCATATGTGCCACCAATTCCATTCTCTCAGCGACTCCAATAGCATAAAATAGATAAGCAATTTTTTTTTAAAAATTTCTTGATGTATTTAAAAAATTGCACATTAACATTTCTTTTGCAGATGCCTTAGCACAAATGCCTAGTTATGCAAAAATTTTGAAGGAGATTTTGGCAAACAAAAGGAAATTGGAGGATTATGAAACTGTGAAGTTAATGAGGAGTGTTTGGCCATCCTATGAAACAAATTACCTCCGAAATTAAAAGATCTAGGGAGTTTTACTATTCCTTACACTATTGGGGATTCTTACTTTGAAAAAGTATTATGTGATTTAGGTGCAAGTATTAATCCGATGCCTTATTCAGTTTTCAAGAAATTAGGATTGGGCGAGGTAAAAGCAACCACAGTGTCACTTCAACTGGCTGATCGATCAATTAAATATCCAAGAGGTATTGTGGAAGATGTTTTGGTAAAAGTTGACAAATCTATATTTCTTGTAGATTTCATAGTTCTTGATATGGAGAAAGATTTTGAGGTACCACTTATTTTAGGTCGACCCTTTCTAGCAATAGGAAGAGCTATTATTGATGTACAACAAGGGAAGTTGATTCTTAGAGTTCAAGATGATCTTGTTTCATTTAATGTTTTTAAAGTAATGAAATATTCATCTGATGATAATTCTTGTTTTAGAGTTGAGACAATTGACAAGTTGGTAAATGAGGTTTTTCAAGAAAATATTTTTAAAGATCCACTTGAAGCATATCTGATTCAACCAAGGGACAAAGATATTCAAAATGAGAAGATAAAAGAGTATGCAAATTTCATACAAGCAATTCCACCATTTTCAAGGCAGAAGGCAATTAAATTTGAGGAGTTTGGACAACACATAACAAAGCCTAAACCATCAATTGAAAAGCCTCCAATACTTGAACTCAAATCCTTACCTTCTCATTTGAAATATGCTTATATAGATTGATGGAGGAGAAACTGCTCAGAGTATTAAGAGAGCATAAGGGTGCAACTGGATGGAAAATAGTTGATATCAAGGGAATTAGTCATTCAATTTGCATGCACAAAATTTTGATGGAGGAACAATAGAAACCCACTATCCAACCTCAAAGGCATTTGAGCCCGAAGATGCAAGAAGTAGTAAAAGCTGAGGTAATTAAGCTACTTGATATAGGTATCATCTATCATATCTCTGATAGTTCCTGGGTAAGTCCTATACAAATTGTGCCAAAGGAAGACGGTATGACTGTTCAGAAAAATGACAACAATGAATTGATTCCAACTAGAACAGTTATTGGGTGGCGTGTGTGTATGGATTATAGAAAATTGAATGATGCCACTAGAAAATATCACTTTCCTTTACCATTTATTGATCAGATGTTGGAAAGACTTGCGGTACATAAGTTTTATTGCTTTCTTGATGGATATTTGGGGTATAATCAGATTCTTATTGCACCAAAAGATCAAGAAAAAACTACTTTCACTTGTCTTTATGGTACTTTTTCTTTTAAAATAATACCCTTTGGTCTTTGTAATGCACTAACTACTTTTCAGAGATGCATGATGGCTATTTTTTCTGATATGGTTGAAAAATATATTGAGATTTTCATGGATGATTTTTCCGTTTTTGGCTTATCATTTGATTCTTGTTTAAATAATTTGGCTTTGGTCTTACAAAGATGTGAGGAGACTAACCTTGTTTTAAATTGGGAGAAGTGTCACTTTATGGTACATGAAGGAATAGTTATCGGGCATAAAATTTCTCGAAATGGAATAGAAGTCAATCGAGCCAAAGTGGAGGTCATTGCAAAATTGCCTCCACCAACATCTATGAAACTTGTCAGAGGATTTTTAAGGCATGCAGGATTTTACAAGCGATTTATAAAAGATTTTTCAAAAATTGCTAAACCTCTTTCTAATCTTTTGAAAAAATATGCTCATTTTAATTTATGTTGAATGCATGCAGGCTTTTAACACTTTAAAGGAGAAGTTAATGTCAACACCAATTATGGCAGCACCAAATTGAGATTTACCTTTTGAACTGATGTGTGATGCTAGCGATTCTACAGTAGGAGCTGTTTTAGGACAAAAGAAGAATAAAAATTTTCAAACCATATACTATGCCAGTCCAACCTTGTTAAGTGCACAATTGAATTATTCAACAACAAAAAATGAACTTTTGGTGGTAGTTTTTGCTTTTGATAAATTCCGTTCTTATTTAATTGGCTTACAAATTATAGTTTATTTTGACCACTCTGCTCTTAAGTATCTACTTGAAAAGAAAGAATCAAAACCCTGTTTGATCAGGTAGATTCTATTGTTGCAAGAATTTGATTTGGAAATCAAAGATAAGAAGTGGACTGAAAATCTAATTGTATATCACTTATCAAGAATTCCAAATTCAAAGGAATAGGTAAGATCAATTTTGGAAGAGTTCCCTGATGAGAAAAATTTTTCCATCAAGTCCACAAAAATTCCCTAGTATGCCGACTTTGCAAATTATTTGGTAAGTAATGTTCTTCCTCCTGAATTATCATATCAACAGAAGAAAAAAAATTCTTTTTTGATGTTAAAAATTATTTTTGGGAAGAACATTTCTTATTTAAAGTATGTGTAGACCAAGTCATAAGGAGATGTGTTCCAGACAAAGAGAGGGCAAACATTCTATATCATTGTCAAAATGGAGAGGCAGGTGGCCATTTTGGTGCCACCAAAACTGCAGCTAAGATTTTACAATTTGGATTTTATTTGTCCACACTTTTTAAAGATGCATACTCATATGTAACTTCATGTGATAGGTGTCAGAGAACTGGAAATATTTCAAGAAAAAATTATATGCCTTTAAACAATATTATTGTGTGTGAATTATTTGATGTTTGGGGTATTGATTTCATTGGACCCTTTACACATTCTTATGGCAATTTATACATTTTAGTGGCTGTGAAGTATGTGTCTAAGTGGGTAGAAGCTATAGCATTGCTAACAAATAATACTAAGGTTGTGGTCAAATTCTTAAAGAAAAATATTTTTACTCGATTCGGTATTCCCAAGGCAATTATAAGGGGAGAAGTACACTATTGGTGCCATAAGTTGTGTACGGCGCTCATTTTGGTGCCAAAAGTTTCCGTCGGATTACTTAAGTGCCAAATCGGAGGAAAACGATCACTTTGGTGCCACCGACGAAAATTCCGGCCAAAATGATTACGTGGCTTTTATATTAAAAAAAAAAATTTACGTGGCTTAAGATTGTCCACAGTGGATGGCATAAAACGACGCCGTTTTCCTTTCTTCGTAAGAAACGACGTCGTTTCTTGCCATCCACCGTGGATTCACATAAGAAACGACGCCGCGTTGCTCCATAGCAAAAAACGATGTCGCTAAAGAGGGAGTAAAATAGGGTTCGTATACGATTCTCGACGCCAGTCGTAGATCACTCACCCACTGTCGATCACCCACCATCGTTCGCTCGCCCGCCGTCGCTCGCCCGCCGTCGCTCGGCCACCGCTATAGTTGCGCCATCATTCACAGTCGTTCACTAGCTGCGTCCCCAACTCTCGCTCACTCAGGTTTGTCATGTTCTCTACGTGGGTCAATTTAGTGAAAAATTTAGGGTTCCGACGGGCAGGTTAGGGCGCGGAGGGCAAATTGAGGGCTCAGCTCAGGGGGAAAGTAGTGGGGAAAGTGGTGGGGATGTCACTTTTATGGCGACGGAATAGAAAAATTGAAGGTTCGTTCGCTTTCTGTTGTGGGGACCGAATGAAAAATAGGGCACCGAGGGGCTTGACTCGGAGAGAAACAGTGGTGGGACCGAATTTGTTTGTTTAATTAATTGGACTACTTCTGTGGGAGACCGAATGTGATTGAATTGAAAAATGAGTAGTGGGGACCTCACTATGTTTATTTAATTCGGTTTTTTTTTTTCTGTAAATGCACCGAATTGGGGAGATTTTAGTCGCATTTGTTTCTTGACAACAAAACGACAAGGACTTGCATGTGAAGTTGCTAATTCTGTCATGTGGTCCCAACAAAACGATAATGACTATTTTTCTGTTTTTTTCATTGGGTGCAGCATCGACATGGACGCAAATCAGGTAGGCATCATTGTTTGCTATGGTGGAGAGTTTGTTATTGGCACTAAAGATTGGGAATATAATGATGGAAGTGAAGGTATTATCTATGTCAATGTTTGGAAGCCATCATATATTGATTTTCTGAAGGATTTGGTGTATTTTTTACGATGCAAAGTGCAAAAACTACATTACTATGTTCCTGGGAAGGAATTGAAGGATGGATTGAGATTTTTTAATGACAATAATGGTATTAAGGATATCATTTACCATTATCTTCACGATGAAGAAGCTAAGGTATATGTTGAGTATTATAGTGAGGATGAGGATGAGGATGGGGATGAGCAGACCACTGAAGGAGGAGAAGTGAGGGATCATGTTCAAGCGAGTAATCAGGTCGGGGATGAGTTTAGGTTAGATGAAGGGCAAAATGAGAGGGAGAGAAGTCATATTGATAGAGATGAATAAACAGGGAGATGTCTTGAAATCTTGGGTGAAGATGTGGGCGATGAAGACTTCATTGGATTAGAATGGGAAATTGCTTTATCCAGTGAATCAGAAAATGAATGTTTGGCTTAAGTAAATTTGCCAAGTGACGAAGATGATGATGAACTCGCACAGTCAAGACAAAAGTAAAGGAAATTTCTGAGAAAAAAACTTGCAGCTTCAGTAAAGAGGCCCGAGCCAGTAAATAGGGATGGAGATCCAGCTGAAGGTAATAGAAGTGAAGATGAAGAAAGCTGCGGTGATGAAGTTGCTGGTTCGGAAAATGAGTGCTCAGTTATTGACTAATGAATCAATGGTGCAGCCAAATAAGAATGCTCCAAAGAAGAAGAAGACAACGGGTATAGCTGCAAAACAGCCATCCAAAAAGAACCCAACACCAGTTCCATCTCAACCAACGATTGGGAGCAGTAGTGATGATATGGACCAACACATGACACGTGCTAGAACAAAAATAGCCGCCGTAAAAAACAAGGAAAAGGAAAATGAGGTGACAGAAAGCCCAGTTAAAGAATCTGCACATCCAACTCGAAAGAGTGCTCGGATTATGAATCAATTCAAAGCTCCAAGAGGAAAAGGAGATCATGGTGTTGTCAATATTGACTGATGGGAGGGTGCTGGACATGGTCTTTTTTTATGTGGTGCTAGACATGGTCTCTTTTCATGTTTTCTTTTTTTAGGAGGGTGCTGGATATTATATCATTAATGGTAGTTGCTGCCTGCATATTGTCATTGTTTTTTTTTAAGAGGGTGCTGAACTTTCGATAATTGGGGAGTGAAGTTAGACATGTTTTTCCTTTCTTTCGTAAACAATCAATCAATGTTAATGGCAAGTACTGGATTGACTATTTTCTCTTGTGTTGGTTTCGGCTAGAGTGCTAGCAAGTCAGTTATGCTGTATATTTTATTTTTTTTGTTGCTGCAATGTTGCTATTGCTGGTTAAAGTTGTGGATTATAATGAATTTGTGGGGTTCTAGTTATATGTGTTGTTGCAAGAACATTTTGGGTGCTGGTACATCTTGTTGCATCAACACTTGTATGGGCTGGTGCAAGAAGATGCACCAGCAACCCAACTGGTGCAAGAACAAGGTGCAAGTCAAAAGACATTTGACACTAACATGTTCTTTTTTAAAAAACTTGTGCAACATAAGTGATCACTTTATAATCGCAACTGGTATTTAAATAATCACTTTGTTATCGCGACTGGCACTTAAATGATCACTTTTATAAAAACTTGGCACTCAAGCGATCACTATTTACAACTTATGGCACTGAAATGGTCAATCGTGAATTTGCCACCATCCTTTAATTTCGCCATGGTTTACAGTTGCAGCAAACCAGCAAACCATTACCAAATAAAAAATGCAACAAACCATTATATTTGAAGCAAAAACTAACCAAAACAAACATTAACAATACACAACTAAACAACAAAACTTTTAAGTGCTCACAACTAATGCTTTCCAAGTCCAACCTTGCATTTCTACCCATAGATTACAACAACAAAAGTTTCTTTCAATTTTTAGCCTTGAAACCTCCCTCTTCAAATGGTCCACCAGAGATGTTAAACCCTTCATTTGAGCTTGCATTGAGTCGACATCCTCCAACTCGTCCATTAACGTAGGTGGAGGTTGATTTCGGCCTTCAAGTAACTCCAATATCACCTCTGTTGCTCTATCAGATAATTTCCTATCAACCCATCTGAAATATTGGCACTTCGAGCCTTCTCTATATCTACCGCACCCATGGAATCTTCTCCCGAGATTCAACCGAGTCCAAGATATTCTTTTCGGACTCGGTAACCCACAATAACAGTAACACTCACCATATAATTCACTTTTCTTATAGGAATGTGAGCCGCTGCTGAAGCTTCTGTCCTCCATTTGCAAGAGCAAGCTGATAACTTTGGAAGAAAATCGAAGTATGCACTCGAAATGGTCGAATTGGGGATTTAGGGTTTTCAACTTCCGGTTCTAGTCGAAATTGGGGATTTAGGGTTTCTTATTTGGGGGAAAACGGTAAACGGCATCGTTTTGTTTTTTGTATGCTGATTGTATTCTCCAGCAATCCACCTCGACGTCAAAAATTAATAAAAAACTACCACGTCGGATTTCCGACCAACCAAATCGACGATGGCACCAAAGTGATCGTTTTTCAAAATTTTTGGCACTTAAATGATCTAACAGAAACTTTTGGCATCAAAGTGAGCGTCGTACACAACTTATAGCACCAATAGTGTACTTCTCCCCAATTATAAGTGATAGGGGGACACATTTTTACAACAAATAATTTGAAGCACTTTTGAGTAAGTACGCAGTCACACATAAGGTTGCAACCCCTTATCATCCTCAAACTAGTGATCAAGTAGAGGTTTCAAATAGGGAAATCAAAAAAAAATTAGAAAAAACAGTAAATGCCTTTAGGAAAGATTGGTCAAGAAAATTTGATGATGCACTTTGGGCCTATAGGACAGCATTTAAAACTCCAATTGGGATGTCTCCTTTTAGGCTAGTGTTTGGGAAGCTTGTCACTTACTAGTGAAATTAGAGCATAAAGAATATTGGGCATTGAAATTTTTGAATTTTGACAGGCAGTTGGCAGGTGAAGAAAGATTATTGTAACTGAATGAATTGGAGTAATTTCACAATGAGACCTATGAAAATTCTAAGTTGTACAAAGAGCGTACAAAAAGATAGCATGACAAGCACATATTCGAAGAGAATTCAAAATTGGTAAAAAAATCTTATTTTATAACTCTCGTCTTAAACTTTTTCTAGGAAAATTGCGGTTTCGATGGTCTAGTCCTTTCATAGTTACACAAGTATTCCCATACGGAACAGTTGAAGTTGCGCATAACACTGAGGGCACAGTCAAGGTGAATGGTCAACGTTTGAAGCCTTACTTTGAAGGTGGTTACAACAAGTAGAAGACCACCATTGAACTTCATCCTCCAAAATAGCGACATCTGAGATAGTTTGGCTGAAAACTATAAAGCAAGCACTTCTTGGGAGGCAACCCAAGCATTTTAACTATGTTTTTTTTTTTCATTTATTTTTAAGTTTATTTTTTTGCAAAAAAAAAGGAAAAAAAAAAAAGATTAACTTTTCTCTGTTTTATCCAAGTTAATTTTTTTAGGGATCATCTTTCAAGAGTTTAATCATCGAGGTCATCTATGAACTTATCCTACAACTAGGGGAGTTTTTTTCTTCCTATTTCTATTTTTCACATTGAGGACACTACTTCATTCAAGTTTAGGGAGGAGACAACAATTTTGGCTAAATCTTTTTCTTTTCTTTTTTAGTCTATCATGATTGCATTCCTTGTTGTGAATTTTTGCGATTCTTAGGAAAAATTAAATTTTATTTAAACTTGCAATTGATGTGTGAGTTAATTTTAATTCTGATTATGTTGATCCACTTTACCGAGCACTAAAAGTCCTTAATTTTTGAATTGTGTGTAAATCTGGAGAACATTAATGTGATTTATGTGATTTTCTTAGATTTCACCCAAATCTTAGAATTTGTTTGATTTTCTCTTGAGACGAAATTCTAAGCTACATCTAACTAAGAAAATGATTTAGGCTAATTTTGGATCGAGTGAGCCTTTGAAGCTAACCTTGTTTATTTATCCTTAGTTACCCTATTGAGCTTTAATTATTACCCAATTTTTCATTGACACCCATATATGTTTAGCCTAGCCATTATCAAATTATTTCATTGTCTCATGTCCTATGAACACGTTAATTTTTTTTTTTTTTTGGATAAAAAATTGTTTGAGCTTAATAGAAATTTGGGAGGAATGATGGAGTACGAAAAAAAAAAGTGATTGCTATGGTTGTTTGGGGTGTATTATAAAAAAAAAAATTACTTTTATGGTTCCTTATTCAACTTTCAATTGAGTGAGCCTTTTGGATACTCAATGGGTTGGAATTTTCATGTTTTATTATGAGAGACTTTGGAAGAAACTCCACCATAAAGCAATTCAAAAAGAGAGAGAGAGAGAGAGAGAGAAAAAAAAAAAGGAATGATGATATATGGTGGCAGAAAAATTATCTTGAAAGAGTGAAATTAGACAGTGACATTGGCTCTAATTAGATCCTAAAAATTAACGTGTTGATGGGTGATTTGAGCTTAAAATTACCACTATCTCACCTTTAGCCCAGCCTTATATTACAAACTGAGAAAAGTCCTATTGATTGGTTGGATAATTAGCTTACATTAGTGGAGAGAGGAATGAAAAGCAAACCTAAGAGATTTGGTCATAATTATTGATAATTTTTTAGAGGTTACATGTCAATATGAATTTATTTGGATTGCATATAATTCGAAAAAGATGAGGACTCTCTCACACACACTTGAATCACATAGTTAGAATTGGTCTTAACTTATAAATCAATTTCAATGTTTGGATGAAATTTATGTTTTTCTTTGAATTGTGAATTTGAGCAATTATGGAAAGATGTCATGGAGGAGGTTGTTAGCTTGAGTATGTGCTATGTCTTGATTTTGCTCAAGGACTAGCAAAATGTTAAGTTTTAGGATTTGATAACTCTATAAAAATAGTTATTTTACCTATTTTAGGCAACAAATAATGCAATATCTATGAGAAAATATTTGGATTTCCTTCTGATTATTTGAATTTTATTTGTTTATGTAGAATAATGAGATATGAAGAAAATAAGGAAAAAAATGGCAAAAATCAGGAATTCAAATCAAAAAGTAGTGGAAGATAGATATCAAATCAGAGATCCTTTGATTTACTCCTTAATTTTATGCACAATTGCTTGGAGATAAGGATCTTGGATATATCCTATAAATAAGAGAATATTGAGAGCCTGAGGAAGCAATTAGGTTTTTGTTAGATTGTTTTTCATTGTTTTAAGAGTTTTTCAAGTATTTTGAAGGAAAAACAAAAGTGGTGACAAAATTCTTGTTCTTTGATTTAAGATGCTGGGTTTGATTTATATTTTTATTTCTTCTTCTACTATGTTCTAATTTTCTTTTATTAGGGCTACGATGTAGCCTAACCATGATTATGTGAATTTCATGATTTTTATGTTTTGCAATTGATTTCATTCATGTAAGTTATATATTATCGTGCATAATGCTTTTGAGTTACTGGCCACCACTTGAATGATCTGATGTGCAAGTTTGAGACTAAGAAGTGATAATATGCAATTGCTCATTATAATATATAACCATGAATTAAATGTGGATATATATATACCGCATTATTTGTGTAGCTTTCAATGATAAGGTGATCCAAAATACTCATTGTAAGCCGGGAATGTTCATAGTTTTTAATGCACTTATGTTTATTTTAATTCACATAAAGATATAGTGGATTAATAAACTAAGTAGGTTTGCTATACCTAGAGATAGAATAATAAATAGATTATGAAATTCCGCTATTACATGTTTGATGTTGTTCTTATACCTACAACAATCTGAAATTCATATCTAGTGGTTATGGTGAAATCGGATGCTCTAACATATTTATCGATTGATTTACTCGCATTTAATTTCCAATTTTTTTTTATAATTTATTCTCAATTATATTTTGATCTGTTAGATAAATTTTAGAATAATCTATTTTAGTAATTAATTAGTTTATTAATCATCGATCTCCGTGGGACGATACTCATTCTTATCATTATATTACTTGTTTAACACGTTCACTTGTGTTTAGAATTTTACGAACAGCGATGCCTAGTGAGGTAGCCCTTGCCCGTGCAAAGGTTTGCCTCACTCAGGCCAAATCCGGCTAGGCCGGCCCTCAACCAAGCACGGATCGGCCTTGCCCAAGCCAAATCCAGCGAGGCACCAACCCTCACTAGGGCTTGGCCTCGCTCCGGCCGTGAGGCCAACCCGCTTGGCCATGGCTAGTGGCTGGCCGTCGCTTGTCGGCCGGCCTCCGCCAAGAGGAAGAAGAAAGGGAGGAGAGAGAAAAAAAGAAATAACGAAAAGAAAGGAAAAAAAGAATTTTTTTAAAATTAGAATAATATAAAAAATTAAAATATTATTGAAATATTATTAAAAATTGTCAATGTCAGCGCCGATGATGTCATATTAGCGGGCCGGAGTCCACGTCAGTAAAATTCGACTAAAATTAGCTGGAATGACTAAATTGGTACAAAACTAAAATATTTAAGACTAAATTGACACTAATTTAAAAGGTTTATGACTAAATAGGCACCAAATCAAAATGTTTAGAACTAAATTGGCACAAATTCAAAATGTTTGGGATTTTTTTGACACTTTTCCCGAAAAATACATGGTAAAAAATAGTAACATTTTTGCATGCAAGAATTGGTGATGATGCCTTACCACCCTTAAGAACAGCTTTAGAGGATAGCACGGGGATTACATTCCCCTATGCCCATCTAACCTCTCTCACAGAAGCGATGGAGTGATTTTATTTTCTTCAAATTCTCTCTTTCACCAAATATGTCGTTTGTACACATCGTGGTGGGGTATCTTTCAAATGTATACAGAACGAGTGTAATTGCATAAAAGATATATTCGATTGCATGCATGCAATATTTGTCTTCTGTACTTGCATATCTTTTTTTGCTCTAAAATAGAGAGAATATTAACGACTATCCTTCTTGGAGGAACTTTTGCTTAACTAATTTATTAATTGCTTCACCTTCCATTGTTTGAACCAATTCTAGTTCGCGACAAAGAATGAAGAGAAGACAGATGAGTTGGATTTTGCACTAAATTGTCATGTAATGTACAAGCATGTGTGGCCACTTTATATAAAGATAGAGCAAACCCTACTGCAAACACATTTTTGGAGGAAAAATTGTTAAAAAAATTCTAAACCTATTATGCTAATGCCAATTTAATTATAAACATTTTATTTGTGTCAATATAGTCCTAAACTTTTTGACCCAGTGTTAATTTAGTTATTTATGACAATTTTGGCTGAATATTACTAACGTGGACGCCGACCGGCCTATGTGGCAAGACCAGTGCTAACATAGACAAATTTTAATATTTTTTCGATTTATTTATTTATTTATTTATTTTCCTTCCTTTTCCTCTAGCCAGTTGTTGAGGTCTGATGACTAGCTAGAGGTGAGGGCTGGCGAGGGAACTCGCTAGAGTTTATGAGGGCGGCCTCGTGCTGGACGAGCAAGGCTAACCCTCACCAGATCTGGCCAGGCTAGCCAAAGGCTCACCTCTATCCAATCGTCGAACCTCAATGACAATCTAGAGGAAAAGGAAAGGAAAAAAAAAAAAAAGAGAAAAAATAAATAAAAATTTGAAAGAAAAAAATTATTAAAAGTTGTCCACGTCATTCTTAAGCGACCATACCACATGTCGGCCAGTGTCCGCATTAAGAATATTCTGGTCAAAATTAATTGGAATGACTAAATTGGCAGTAGAGTCAAAAGACTTCTAAGACTAAATTGACACAAATGTAATAGATTTATGATTTTTATGATACTTTTCCGCACTTTCGGGTGATGTTTACCCACACGTGTCCATCTTTTTGTCAATTGAACTTTCTATATTTCTAAGTTTCCTTCTCTCTATGCCAAGAATGTGCATGCCGGGCAAGGAAAGATGTTTCCATGAAATAACATTATTCAATTTATCAATCACATAAGATGCCAACCTAAAGTCGATTGAGATGGCTCAAATATCATATTTTTGTACTTGATCTATGAGGAATTAAGTCTTTATAGAATGCTCAATCGAAACACGGATAAGGATTTAATTAGAAAAGGATTTTCTTAAGGTGCTCTTATCATTCATGCTTGAAAAACTTTCTTCCTTGCTTTGCTGAGAGGTATATTATATAGTGTCCATATCATTGGACAATAACACGTAAAAAACCTGGTCAACAAAAAAGAAAATTTCAGATTGTGTAGTGGCAAATTTGGCTAATTTGTAATTAGTTGGCAGATGGAACCGCGAATCTTGTGCGTGACTAAAAGGAGAAGTAAAGTCAATGGATAAGGATTCAACGTCAAAGGCCCCACCTAAGACAACTCAAGGGACAAGGTGCTCTGTGGGACATGGCTCACTCCCCAAAAGAACATGTATTTGTCCTTACACACATGGACTGTTGCTCTAGAATCTAACCACCAACCAGATTGGACAGTGATAGAATTAATTTTAGAAATCATAGCCATCGTATCATTAATTTCAGAAATTTTCATGTTCGAAAACATGGTTAAAATCATGGCCACATAATTTTCTTCAACCAGATTTGCATTTGCTTTCACCGTCGGAATGTTCTTGTCCTTTGTAATTAGTTGGCAGATGGAACCGCGAATCTTGTGCGTGACTAAAAGGAGAAGTAAAGTCAATGGATAAGGATTCAACGTCAAAGGCCCCACCTAGGACAACTCAAGGGACAAGGTGCTCTGTGGGACATGGCTCACTCCCCAAAAGAACATGTATTTGTCCTTACACACATGGACTATTGCTCTAGAATCTAACCACCAACCAGATTGGACAGTGATAGAATTAATTTTAGAAATCATAGCCATCGTATCATTAATTTCAGAAACTTTCATGTTCGAAAACATGGTTAAAATCATGGCCACATAATTTTCTTCAACCAGATTTGCATTTGCTTTCACCGTCGGAATGTTCTTGTCCTTTGAAATGCTCTTGCAGTGAATGCATTCCTTGGCGTAGTGTCCCTATTTGTCATAAACAAAACAGCAACCTTTTTTCTTCTTTTGTGTTCTCTTAAATTTATGCCCGCTTTTTACTTTGAAGTTTTGGCCGATTTTCCGTTTTCTTTCCACAACATTCACCTTGGAATTGTACAAAATAGAATTATCACGTAAACGTGACTCTTCCTCAATGCGAAGATGTTTCTATATTTGCTCCAAAGTAAAGTCCTCTGACTTATGCATCAGCCTTTCTCTATAGTCTTTCCAACTTGGAGGCAATTTCGCAATAATTGCTCCAACTTGAAAAGCTTTTAGAATATCAATCTTGAGGGCACAAATTTTATTCACAAGTACTTGCAATTCATGGACTTGTTCTAGCAAGAGTTTAGTATCAATAAACTTGAAATCAAAATACTTTGTGATTAGATATTTGTTGGTACCTTACTCCTCCGCTTTGTACTTGAATTCCATTGCATTTCAAATTTCTCTAGCCGACTTCATTTCAGTGAATAAGTCATACAGACGATTGGACAGTGTATTTAGAATGTGTCATTGACAAAGTAATTCATCCTCTACATGATTCTTCTTCTCCTTATTAACTTTCTCAATGGCTTCTGCACTTGGTTGTCCTCCCTCGGAAGTAGGCTTCGGATCTTCTATAGGCGCCAAGTTAGGATCCAGTATGTAGGAAATCTTCAGAGCAATAAGTAAGAACATCTTCTTGTCCCTCCAGCGAGAAAAGTTATTCCCATCGAACCGGTCCAGTTTGAGCATGTTTTGATTTATCACTTTGATTGTCTCCGACTCAATTGTTGCGAAATAAATCCTTAAAATTGTTGAGAAAATACTGCTTCGAATAGGGTAGAACAATGAAGATGAATCTTTAGAGTACTCGAGTCGGACTTTGAGGAGTGATATCACTTTCTTTAAGGATTTATTTGCCCCACAAAGTTGCTAATGGTCACCGGAAAATATCCTCCAGGATACAACAAAGTCTCCAAATGAGAATACTAGATATCAATTCTAGTATTTCTTCAGGGTCTCTCTAGGAAACAATTGAAAGAATGGCCGTAGTTTTCAGAAAGAAGACTCGAAAACATGAAAAATGATCACATAAATTCTTCCTCAATCTGACAAGTATATATAAAATAGTCTTAAAACGTAGACAACTATTCGTGAAAAGTTGCAAAAATGAACAAACACATTCTTTCGAAAATTGCTCAAATGAACAAAGGTGTTCATTCGTAAGAAGTTAAAACCAAACAAATGCAACCCTTCGGGAAAGGTTGCAAATTGAACGGGTATCTTTTTCAAAGGTTGTCTTAAAAGAACACAAACAAAATTCGGAATAAAATGAATTATTATTATTTAATAAATAAAATTTCGAAATTATTATTTATTAATTTCCGAAAATTCTCAATAAATAAGGAGAAGTACACTATCAATGTCATAAGTTGTGTACGGCGCTCACTTTGGTGCCAAAGTTTCCGTCGGATCACTTAAGTACCAAATCGGAGGAAAAACGATCACTTTGGTGCCACCGGCGAAAGATTCCGGCCAAAATGATTACGTGGCTTTAAAAAAAAAAAATCGACAAGGCCTTCAAACGACGTCGTTTTCGGTCCTCCTTAAGAAAACGACGTCATTTTTCCGTCCTACATGGATGGCCTCACAAAAATGACGTCGTTTAACTCATTTGGGGATTTTTCCGACCTAACTCGCTCGGCCTCCGCCGTCGCTCGCTCAGCTGCCATTACTCGGCGCTGTTCGGACGCCCTCAACGGCACACGAGGGAGCACCAGCCCTAGTCGCCGGAGCCTAGGTACCGGAAGACAAGTGGCCATCGTCGGGGGTGGGGGTCGGGGTCGGGGGTCGAGTTCGAGGTTGGAGCCGCGGTCGCCGAGTGGCCATCATCACGGTCGGGGTCGGGGTTAGGGTTGGGGTCGGGGTCAAGGTCGGAGTTGCGGCTGCCGAGTGGCCATCGTCAGGGTCGGAGCCGCGGCCGCCGAGCGCGGGGGCCGTCGAGAACGACAACTAGCCGAAGATTTAGGGTTTTGAATTGGGGGAGACACCAAACGGCGTCGTTTTAGTGTTAGGATGCTGACTGTACTCTCCGGTGAGCCACATCAGCTTTAAAAATTAATAAAAAAGTGCCACGTCGGATTTCCAGCCAACCAGATCGGAGTTGGCACCAAAGTGAGCGTTTTTCAAACTTTTTGGCACTTAAGTGATCCGACAGAAACTTTTGCCACCAAAGTGAGCGCCGTACACAACTTATGGCACTGATAGTGTATTTATCCCCAATAAACAAAACAACCTTTGAATTGATTAAAGTTAATAAGATAACCATACGAAATAAAAAAATAAAAATAAAATAACAAATGGATTAGTGCTAATTAAATCGCTAAGTGCTAAGTGCGCCAAAATTGCGCAATTATTCGTGCACCCACACGCGGGTATAGTGAGGTCTAGTTCATACCTAATCATTCCTTTTGATACACAAAGGAAACCTCACACTTATAAATTAGCACATTTCCTCCCATTTTTCCTATGTGGGACAAAGAGAAATGCACTAAGTTTGTTTGTAACAAACAAACTTCCAACATGAACTTCATCACAAGGAGGCTGGTCAGAATTCATACAGGTTACTGCCAAAAAAGGAGATGTTCAAGGATTCTTTTTAGCCTAGCAAATAGGTTAATGTTCATAGAAGGGTTTATAGTAGAGAGACGAAGAGTGTGTTACTATTAGATAAGCCCCCTGTTATAACTTAAACCTGTCTTTAACCAAATTTGCTCTTACATCATTCAGGGAAAGACATTCTCGTTATCGAAACTGATTAATCAAATCTATTGTAGCACATGTTACATTAAGCTTTTTTAGCAAAACCTACAAAACATTAGTGCGTTATAAGCGAGTTGGCGACATGAGTATGATATGGGATGCAATATTAATGCTCTCCAAGACTCTTTTAAACCCAAAGCACAAGTTATAACACACCCAGTTAGAAACATTGATACACATTGAAGTTCATGAATCGATTGACAACTGAAAATAAAATAAGATTTAACCTGAGCCATTGCTCCTGAAAGGACAAAATTTGGTTTTCATCTTTTTAGTCGGTAAAGCATGGAATCAGGGCGCTTCGTCGTCTGTCAAAACCACAATGAACAGAAGTTTTGTGTCAAATTACTTCGCAAATTTCGAAGAAGCTTATTTAACCCGGAAGGTTTCAAATGAAGCTTTGAAGGAAGAATCTCTGTGTGGGGTTGACCACTTAAGATTGTCTTCATTCTTTTTGTTAAGATATGAAATCTTTTCTGATATTATCTTTTGAATATGAAATCTTTTGATATCTTTTTGATTTTCATATTAGCATACCAACTGTAGATGAGTTGGTATTCCATGATTCTTGCTCTGTCAAAGATTGTATTTTTCCTTCTCTTTATAAGCGTGTACAATCTGTAAATTATGAACTATGAAAAATCATCTACAAATTGTGAGCTTCTTCATGGTATCAGAGCAATTCTGCTCCTAAGAGTTTTTTTTTATCCGACTGTTCTGCATTTTTTTTTTGCAATCTTCTGCACCCTTTAGCCATGGAAGTCCCTTCGAGAATCAACTCGCACCACCTCGAATTCTAGTTCCGTTTCCATCGGAACAATTGCACCTAATGGTCTGATCTCGATCTCAACCGCCGTCCAATTGCCATTCAAGCTCTCTGCTGCCAATTATCCCTCTTGGCGTGCTCAATTTCAAGCGCTACTCATTGGTTATGATTTAATGGGATTTGTTGACAGAACTTTTGTCTGTCCACCTCTCACCATTTCAACTGGAAATCAAACGGTGCCAAATCTAGCCGCAACAACTTGGATTCGCCAGGATCAGCTCTTGCTTCATGCAATTTTTGCATCTGTATCCAAAGCCGTGATTCCTCTCATTGCCTCTTGCAATTCGTCACACGCTGCCTGGACAAAACTCATGAATTTACATGCAAATAAATCCCGCTCAAGAGTTATGCATCTCAAGGATCAATTCTCTACCGCTTGCCGAAACTCACGTTCTATTTCAGAATTTTTGCAGGAACTTAAAGCCCTTGCCGATGAATTGGCAATCATTGACACTCCTATCTCTGATGATGATTTAGTCATTCATGCACTTCGAGGACTTGGAACTGAATACAAAGAAATCGCAGCAGTGATTAGGGCTCGTGAAAACACAATCAGCTTTGAAGAAATGCATGACAAATTGGTGGCCTATGAAACCCAACTAAAACTGGAGGAAATTAGACTTGACGCAGCACTAGTCACAGCCAACTACAGCAACAGAAGCCGTGGCATAGGCAGCAACTCTCGCTGGCCCAATAATCGCAGCCGTCATCAAAATTATTCCAGATCTAACCAGCATCGTGGACCTTCTCATAGGAGGTATTATGATCGGGACAACAGAGAGCCTCGTCCGACATGTCAATTTTGCGATCAATATGGACACTCGGCCAAATCTTGTTTTCGCATTCGAAATAGTCTTCGGGAACCTACTGCTCATGTTGCAACAGCTCCACGACAAGAAAATGGCTGGCTACTAGACTCAGGAGCATCACATCATGTCACAAGCAATCTCAACAACCTCACCACTCACTCAGAGTACGAAGGCCCCGACGAGATCGTCATTGGTGATGGCACAGGTTTGCGTATCAGTCACGTTGGTTCTACTAATTTATCATATCCAAACCAATCCTTTAAATTAACCAATGTTTTATGTGCACCTGATAGTACAAAAGACCTGATTTCCATCTCACAATTTTGTCGCAATAACCACTCATCTATCGAATTTTTTGCCAACTATTTTTTGGTGAAGGATCTTCGCACGGGAGTGACGTTACTTCGAGGAGGGCTTAGCAATGGTGTGTATCGGACGCCTCTCACAAACACTCATCCAAAATTCACAGCCTTTGTCAATGAGCGAACAAAACCGATGGTTTGGCACAATCGACTAGATCACCCTTCATTTCGTATTCTCAGTCATGTTCTTAACAATTTTCCAATTCGTTTGTCTTCTGAGTCAATCGTAGGCTCTAAGTTATCCTATGATGCGTGTCAATGCAATAAGAGTCACAAACTTCCATTTGGGATATCAACTCTTGTAAGTCATTTTCCGCTTGATATTATTTTTCCGATGTTTGGGGTCCCGTGTCAACCGCTTCAATTGATGGTTTCCGTTACTATCTTATATTTGTTGACCACTATACGAAATACACTTGGCTTTATCTTATAAGAAAAAAATCTGATGTTACTCAAATTTTTGAACAGTTCAAAAGCTTGGTTGAAAAATAATTTTCTGTCTCTATTCGAAATTTATACTCGGATGGTGGTGGAGAATTTCAAAACTTGAAACCTTTTCTTGCAAAACATGGAATTTCCCATCTAACTACACCGCCACACACACCGGAACACAATGGAACTGCAGAAAGAAAACATCGACACATAGTTGAAACCGGACTTGCCCTATTACACAAAGCAAATCTACCACATTCTTTTTGGTCATATGCGTTTCAAATTGCTACATACCTCATTAATCGTTTACCAACACCCGTTCTAAATATGCATTCACCATTTCAAACATTATTCCAAATGGCTCCCAATTATAAAAAACTTCGCACATTTGGTTGTCTTTGTTATCCGTGGTTACGTCCATACAACACAAATAAACTTATGTCCCGCTGTCGACAATGTATATTTTTAGGGTATTCATTGTCACAAAGTGCATATAAATGTTTTGATCCACAAAATAATCATCTTTATATCTCACGTCATGTTGTGTTCGAAGAAAACACATTTCCGTACCAAACACTTCTTAATACTAAAAGTGTCTTGTCAACCCCTCAAAGTTCATTTCCTCCACCTATTGTTTCACTTCCAGTTTTAGTGCCAAACATTGGACCATCTGCACAGGTGCCCCCTCGAAGCAACATTCCATCCCGTGCTGCATCCTCATCGACTTTCCAACCCTCAAATCAATCCCAACAAATGCCACCTCTTGCAAACCCAATTGCCACTATCAATAATGACCAAACATCAATCCCCCAAAATCCACCTACAAGAACTCACAACATGACCACTAGATCCCGAAATAATATTTTCAAGCCAAACAACTCAACCACATCATCACCAAACATCCACTTCCACCAACTATAGAACCAACGGGAATTACACAAGCTATGTGCGATCCTCAATGGTGTGAAGCAATGTCGGCTGAGATCAATGCCCTTATTCGTAACGGGACTTGGGAACTAATACCTTTGATCCATCTTTGAATGTTGTAGGTTGCAAATGAGTTTATCGCATAAAAAGACGTGTGGACGGCAGTATCGAGAGGTACAAGGCACGTCTTGTGGCCAAAGGTTTTCACCAACGACCGGGCCTTGATTACACCGATACATTTAGACCGGTCATCAAACCAAATACTATTCGGGTGGTTTTATCATTGGCTTTAATGCGTGGATGGACATTGAGACAAATGGACGTCAACAATGCCTTCCTCCAAGGCACTCTTCAGGATGAGGTTTACATGTCACAACCGCCTGGCTTTAAAGACCCAGAAAAACCAACACACATTTGCAAACTTCGCAAAGCCATATATGGGTTAAAGCAGGCTCCGCGGGCTTGGTATAATGAGCTAAGTTCATTCCTTCTCGCAAATTCATTTGTCAATTCAAAGAATGATAGTTCGCTGTTCATTTACTCTCATGGTGGTGTTCAAGCCTATTTTTAGTGTACGTGGATGATCTCATTATCACAGGAAGTAACCAAAAGTTTGTTTTGGACTTCATCAACGCTCTCTCTAATCGGTTCTCAATTAAAGACTTGGGGCCACTGCATTTCTTTTTGGGAATTGAAGTCATTCCTACAAAGACTGGCTTACTTCTTTCTCAACATAAATACATAAGAGAGCTACTTGAGAGCTTCAAAATGGGAGATCCAAAAGAGGTAGCGACACCATTAGCCACAGGTCAATCTCTTTTGGTTCATGACAAACAATCACCAGCCAATGCTATAGAATTTCGAAGCCTCATTGGCGCACTTCAATACCTCAACATCACTCGCCCGGATCTTGGTTTTGCCGTAAACAAGCTATCTCAATTCATGCATAAGCCGACCACAACCCATTAGACAGCTGCAAAAAGGCTTTTACGCTATCTTAAGGGAACATTATTCCATGGGTTGCACTTGCGACGCGACACACAACCTGTCCTTCATGCCTACACTGATGCAGATTGGGCAGGTAACATTGATGATCACACATCTACTTCGGGTTTTGTGATTTATATAGGGGCCAATCCTATCTCTTGGAGTTCTCGAAAGCAACAATCGGTTGCACGGTCGTCTACTGAAGCAGAATATCGTGCCATTGCCATGGCCTCGGCGGAACTCATTTGGGTAAAATCTTTGCTTCAAGAACTTGGCATTCACATGGACACGACACCAAGCTTGTATTGCGACAACATAGGTGCTACTTATGTTTGTGCAAATCCCATCTTCCATTCCCGAATGAAACACATTGAGATAGATTACCATTTCGTTCGGGAACTTGTTAAAGCCGGCAAGATGCGAGTCTCTCATATTTCCA
Source organism: Eucalyptus marginata (assembly GCA_014182565.1). NCBI lineage: Eukaryota > Viridiplantae > Streptophyta > Magnoliopsida > Myrtales > Myrtaceae > Eucalyptus > Eucalyptus marginata. The sequence continues at coordinate 15,547,549 of CM024593.1, forward strand.
CCCATGATCAACTTGCCGACATTCTCACGAAACCGTTATCAAGGCTGCGGACAATACAATTACGAGACAAGATGGGCGTTTCCGATGGAACGTCCATCTTGCGGGGGCGTGTTAAGATATGAAATCTTTTCTGATATTATCTTTTGAATATGAAATCTTTTGATATCTTTTTTATTTTCATATTAGCATACCAACTGTAGATGAGTTGGTATTCCATGATTCTTGCTCTGTCAAAGATTGTATTTTTCCTTCTCTTTATAAGCGTGTACAATCTGTAAATTATGAAATATGAAAAATCATCCACAAATTGTGAGCTTCTTCACTTTTGAGGGGAATTTAGTCTCTTCATGAACAATGTTGTGACCCTTGCCCTCGTATAATCCAATATTATATGCTTAACTTATAATTGTATTTACAAATAAATTATTGAAGAATAAACAATATCTTACTTATATCATAAATAACATATACTGAGTATTAAAAATCATGAATTGGGATTAACTGTTAAAGTGGCGATTCTTATGTTCTCTCATCTTTTTTTTAGGGATATTTTGAGAACTTTGATGCTATTAGCATAAATCATAACCTTATTCCACCAAAGAGGCTGCAAATGTAGGAAGTCACCTTGTTGTATACACAACATGCATAATTTGGAATCAGAGCCAGACATGATTAATGGATGGGCTGGCTCGCAATCAGTGGGCAAAACTGGACAAAAATTTAAACCCAATTAGTGGGCGGGCTGGGCCTAGGCAAGGACCTTGAGGCCTGGCAACCCACATATTTACTAAAAGATGAGATTGTATATGTAATTAGTTGCTTCAATATTTATGAAAACTATTAGAAAAAAAAATTCTAATACGGTAGAGAAAAGCAGTATAAAACTCACAGGTAAACTGATAAAACAAAATAACACAAAGTCCTAACATATCTTTATTTGTTTTCCATTTACATTAATCTTTATTGAACAAAAATAGAAAAAGAAAGGTGGCTCGATGGGCTGGACAGGCCCGCCCATGTTTTTCCCTTGGGCTGGCCCAGGCACTTCCCAAACCTGCAAGTTCGGACTTTGGCAAGGGCTCAAGGTTTCAAGCCCAAGGCCGGCTAGAGCCCGCCTAGGCCTGCCTAGTGAGCATGTCTAGGAAGAGCATACAAAGGGAGCATTATTGTTTATGTGTTGTATAGAGGATCTTCGATCTTGCGGTCACAATAGAGACTCTTGCGGTCTCCTCGGAGACTAGCTAAATTATGTTAATTCATGTTAACTCTCACTTAATTATCGACATACCATGGCAGTTTCAAGTTTTTTTATTTATTCATTGAGACTGTGACATTATAATATAAAAGAAACTGATTTGTAGATGAATTTTGGTCAATTTATAGGATCGATTACTGTACGATAAAAGATATTTTTACATTTCTTCTTCTTACTATAAAGATAAATTAGTAATTCTTTATTGGTAGGACGTCTAGGACTCTTTGAGCGCCTAAGAAGGAAAAAATAGTAATTGGATGTTTTTTATTTTATTTTTTTGTTAGTCTATTACAAACAAATAAAACACTGTTACATAAAGTGTCATAGATGGACGCCTAATCAAGTGTGCTTTAGGCACATGATCATTGAGAAATGCATTCAGCATGCGTGTACTAAATCTTATTTACTAAGTGACATGACGTGTAACTATTGATGGATTGATTACATGAGCTCATTCACATCTTAGGGCACCGTCTTTCAATGATCATGTCTTCATTCACGAAAGAACCCAACATATAAGTAATTGAATATGAGCCATCTTCATCCATCGACAATAGACGCTCCTCAAAAAGTAAACCGCCCGCATGAATCCCTGTGAATATTATTGATGAAAAACGAACTAATCAAATATGATCATCTCATTTAAACTTTGTTCGGGAGATGAAAAATGGCATGTGAGTGCGGAAAATTGGAGAAGAATTTAAAATTTGTTTGAGAAGGAAAATGGGTTTCCTTCCCTTTCAAAATTTGCCCCTCTTCCAAGGTCCTGTTAGAAAATGTGAGTTGTACGCCTCAGTAAATCTAAATAAGAAGCTTCCAAAATGTTACCAAGCATAAGGTAAATAGTATTTGTGTGCTAACATAATAGATACTGCTCTAGTCGTGGGTCCTCTGCTCTATCAAAACTTTATACATGGTGACAATCTAGTTTAAGATGATGCAAAACTTATCTACCAGAGTAACGATCTACATATGGGTGATTTGAAGTCTCTTACGGTCACTTAAATTTTACCCCAAAATTTTTGGAGCACCATAGAAATTGCCTAGATGGATCTGTCCTTGTTTGGGATGCCTTTCATTGAGCTGCTATGCCATGCAATCACAAACGGGAAAAACCACGCAATGCCTTGTTGATCTACAGAAGAGACTCAAACTTAAGAGTTCACTGTGGACGTTTAAGAGCATGATATGCAGATGTGTTTAGAGATTAACTTATCTATCAATTAGTCCTTCATTGCCCCATGCATATATTGTAGAAAATTCTAACATCGTGTAATCACTTGCATTCACCACCCAAAGTGTCGGAGACGAGGAGCCAACAAAAGTCACTTATAGGATGCATAATACTTTATGTAGATGTGTTTGGAATCCTCTACATAAATTTAAATCCTACCTTTTTTGCTGTAAAAGAACACTTCAGTGCTAATTCTCTTCTTTTATTTTTTTCCCTCTCTTTTCCGCTATTCTTCCTTCTCCCCCATAAACCTTGACCTCTTTCTTTTTTTCGGATAACCTAGGTATATAACTGTAATTAATCGGCTATCTAGAGATGAACTAGCGAACAACCCATCCTCATGACCTCTTCTCTACATAAATCTAAATTCTCTAGGACAAGAATCGAACACGCAAACACCGATATTGGAGGTGAAAGCACGACAAAGCTTTTGCCACTAGGTCTATCTCGGGGAGAAACCTATTTCGTTAGATGTTGCCCTTTTTCTCTCTCCATTGTTCTGGGGGGAGAGGGGAACAGATTTGGGGATCAAGTTTGGCGGTGTAGGTGATTTTTATAAAGTATGGTGGCATTTAAGGAAATTACAGTCAGATTAAATGGGGTGAGTGGTTGAATGTTGACCCTTTAATTGATTGCAGATGTATGAACTATTTACATGGAATAAATTAAATATGTATATTAACTTCTTAAATAAATGCGATTATATCGGATGAATTAAACTTCAGCGGCTAAGTTGAAGTCAAAGCTCAAGTAACTTTTCGAATGAGAATCATTATAGATATGTGAATAGAGATGAAATTGAAATTAAATTAACCGACAACTCCAAAATAGTTCTATAATGGAAATACAAAATGCTAAGATTTAAGCTAAAATTCAGAATAAGCCAAATTTCATAGGAGAAATTAAAAGTTTGATATATGTAATTTTAAGAAAAAATTAATTTAAATTCCAAGATATATGTTATTGGCGCAAAGCGCGTATGCTCAACGGAAGAGGTTAATTTAAAGCATACAAGCACAATTATTGTCATTGGCCAAACACTTTCAGACCTACTCTTTTTCAGCAGACCAATCAGTTAGCGGTCTTCTGTACAATGAACTTCTGTATTTATAATTTCTCGTTTTTTTTTTTTTTTTGGGGTTCTCGTGGAGTCTAAGGGTATACATGTTCGAGGGAACACGTCATGGATAGTGCAAGTCTAGTAATTCACTTTACTTCACAGAACTGCCGCATGAATGTTATTGTCTTGACAATTTTGTTACAGAAACTGAAACGGGTATTGTTTGATCATTCGTTTGCTCTCGATGGTATCTATTGCCCATTGCCAGTTTTGCTTTCCACGTCTTTTTTCCTTCTGTGATGCTCTTTGGAATAGTCCTCATTGAAAACCCATTTAAATTTTGATGAGTAACGATTTTCCACGGACTAATTTATGAATGCCTCCAAAATCGAGTTTCTGATTTCTCTTCTGCGTCCCTTTATTGATGTTTACTTTTCTCTCTGGCTGAGAGATAAGTGAGGCCAGTGATACCCATTTACAGTAACTTCAGGATTTTCAATTTCATTAGAAGCGCCAATGTAATGGCTAAAGACCTGAATTGGGAACCTGGAATACTCATCAGGTTTGCCCATACTGAATGGTAATGATAGTATTTACATGAAGATTCTAAAAGACCCCTTTTGTATCTCCAAGCGTGATTCGTGCGATTTCTTCTTCAAATATCAGTCTTTGAAATTGCTTCGTTGGGAGATGTTGCATGGGGCAATCATGAGCTTTATAGGAAGTCTGCGGCGCGGAAGATCTAACTAGTGCATTAAATAGTACCTGAACTTTCATGATTAAGATATGTAACATCTGATATTAGTAGTAGTTGGTCATTTGTTGTGTCTTTGAGGTACTGGTTGAAAATTTATCTTTCCTCCTTTCACTTGTCGCATCAGTTGCTGGAATCAAGAAGCCTAAGCCCGGAGGCGAAGCGAAAAACAAGGGAGAGGAAGTCGAGAGTGGAAATGTCACGGCCCAGAATTTCACTTTCCATGAGGTAGCCAGGGCCACGAAGAATTTGTGACGGGAGTGCTTGTTGTGGCGAAGGTGGGTTTCGTCGAGCATACAAAGGAACTCTCCAGGGGACTGGGCAGGTGATAGAGGGGCTTCTACTCGCTCCCTCTTCTTTATCTTGGAAAGATGTGAGGCCTATGAAATCACGCTTTCCTTTTTCGTCAGGTGGTTGCCGTCAAGCAACTCGACAGACATGGACTACAACGAAATAAGGAGTTCCTCGTCCATGTCCTCATGTTGAGTATTTTGTCAGACTTGGTGTCTTGGCATCCTACATTTGTCTCACTAATTGGCGGTCAACATATTATCACATCATAAATCTGCTTGTGCAGTTAGGACTCCAATAAAAATGGTTCGATCGTCCATTCTGAAAAAGGATTGTTCCATCCCGGAAAGAACATTAGAACCTGAGAAGATTTAGGGCAGCAGTTACTGAAAATGAAATGGGAACTGACTTGTACAGATCTCTGTGTCTGGCCTAGTCATGAGATGCTTAATTTAGGAGGACTTCCGTGATCTCTCCTAAAGAGAAGGGGTTCTGTTGCAATAACTTTGTACATGTAATATCATCATGGTTCATTTTCTTGTGATGATTTTAGTAGCATGTATATCTTTATTACAACCCGATTTAAGTCAAAAAGGAATAACATTTAAATTGTACGTGGTTGTGTCTAACTATCTGCTTATAGCTTTTCTTGTGTAAAACGAATGAAAAATTCATTTTATCCCGAAAATCATGAATGTAACTTCCTAAAGTATAAGATCGCAGACTAAATGAAATTCAAATAAAATTATTCTTGAGACTTAAGAACCTATCCGACAACTGTATTTTCCAAATATTTTTATCTTTCATCTTTTATTTTATTTTTCCGTTTATTTTATTTATTTTTTAATAGTTATTTCTTTGTCTTTCCCTTTCTCAGTCCATCTTCTCGTATGCAACAGCCTCTCAACTCTCTTTCTGCTTTCCATTAGTCTTCTCTATTTCTAATCATTCAGCACTCACTGATCAATCACACGTGGAACTTCATCGACACAGATTCTACCCCTTAATCAATAGACCATACCTGAACTACACCAGAGAACAATGCGTCCCGGTATTGCGATAAGAACAGCGCAACACAAACATGCTTTCCTCCATTATCATAGACCTCCGGCCACCACATAACTCCCCCCACAATTGCAGATGACCACGCAAACACACCCTAGTGTAGGGAACTCAAAGACAGAAAAAGGAACAACACAGCACGAGAGAATATCGGGACCAAGCATAGCAACCAAGAGAAACATACCGAAGATGAGAATCATGACACAAATTCAATGACAAATGAATATCATATTCCAACAAAAGACGACCCATAAATGAGGCCTTAACGAGTCAAGAACAGGTTGGATTGAGGTAGCATGACTTTCGGTTCAAGGGTTGAGAAGCACATCTTGATTTATTCAGTTCGAGCATTTCATCAAACGAGTGATACGCATATCAATGAACTTGTACACATAAAGCGAAAATTCAATTTCAGCTCATCACAACAACATCAACACACACTAAACACATTAAAAGAGCTTCAGTCACGAATATCTTTTCTCACAAACATCAAATAGAGCTCAAGGCCTCTGTTTCATTCGTAGGCGACAGAAACAGAGCGAATGGATTTTACATTGGTGAATTGGATTTCTAGCCTCGGCTGGTGTGAAGATCAGAGAATGGAGCTCCTAGACGTGTTCGCAATGAAGATCAGCAGCTGCAAAGGAGTTCTGAATGAGGACCAACTACTTCAAACTTTCCGGCCAGAAAACAGGGCAGAAAAGAGGAGTTTTGGCGCCGTGGTGGGAGCGGTGGAGATCGACAGCCACGGCTGATTTCTGGCGATTGAGAACGACGAAGAAGACCTGTGACTGAGAGAAATCAGTGATGATGTTTTATTAGCTCTCGGCTCCTCGCAAAATCATGCTCTGTTTTCAGGTACAGGTGTAATTAAAATCCAGAGAATTGTAATACACGTGCAATTAAAATCAAAGTACAATTTTTTGGTGAAAAATTCGGGGGCAGACAACAATTCGTGGTTAATTCGAGATTGACAACAAATTATTTTTCAGAATCACTCGTCCGAGTAAGCACTCAACGGTCACAACGGTCACAATGGTCACGCAGTCGCTACTTGCCCTATTATTTCCTAATTTGAAACTCCCGGATCTCACTGATGATCCACTCAGAATTCTCATCTTCTTCAAGTAATTCCTAATATTTCCTATTTTGCAATCGCACTAGCTTTCTTCTTCCCCTCCCTCTCAACCCTTCTTCGTCGCTCTCTCTCTCTCTCTCTCTCTCTCTGAAAACCCACGATCATCATCTCTTCGCCTGTTCATCTCTTCATCACCTGGCGACGATGGGGTATCAAAGTTTTCCGGCAGCGACGGTCTATTTTCGGTCTGCAAACCGTCTTTCAAAGGGGGAGAGAAAGACGAAGCTCGATTTCGCATCTCTCAGTCTCTTGGCAGACGTAGCTTCTTTGATCTCCCAGGGAAAGCTAAGTCTCGGGCCTTCCATCTTGGATCGTGATGTTCAGAAGAAGGTCACCCTCGTGACCACCACCACTTTTGGGCCAATCGGTGTCGGATGGATCGTTCGGAAGAAGAGATCCCCGCGAGCGCGAAGGCCGACATTCCACCCCCAGACGTCAAGTTCTGACCCATTTGTCGTTGTCCAAAACAACGAGCAAGAGCCTTCGAGAGCTGTCGCTGAGAACCACAAGAAGAGGTCGCCTACATTTGATTCCTCCGAAACCCAAGAATGGGGAAGAGTTTCCAAGAAACCCAAGAAAACTCCCAAGACTCCCAAGACGGGTCTCGCGGCTCTAATCGGACCGAGCAAATTGCCGACGAAGTACATGGACAAAATTCAGGAGATGCAAGGTCGGGATATGACGCTCGTGGTGGAGAAGACTCTGACTGCCACGGACATGAGCCGAGGCCAAAGTAGGCTCTCTATACCCAACAAGCAGATAAGGCAAGGTTTCCTGAGCGAAGAAGAGATCCGAATCCTAGATAGGAAGGAGGGCATTAAGGTTTCCCTCATTGAGCCGTGCCTCGAAGTTTCTCACGGCTTGCAACTCAAGAGGTGGAATTACCAGAGCAAAAATTTTTCTTACATGCTGACAGAGAGGTGGAATGGGATTGCCCATCCTTACGCGCGGAATGAACTCATGAAGGATGTCGTCATTCAGCTTTGGTCCTTCAGGGTGGACGGCAGCCTTTGGTTTTGCCTCAAGAAAGTTGAAGACCAACAAGGCAATGGAAAGGATGGCTGTGATCTTCCTCCTATTTCGTGAAGAAGAATTTCTTGATATTTCTCTAAGTTCATCATGGTACATAACTAGTTAGCTTCACTTTTCTTATACTTTTTTTAATGTCTAGGTAATTTCATTCTTTCCTATTATTTCGGGACCACTATTGGCATCTCGATGAAGTTAGAAGTGATAGGAGCTGGGGTAGTCCTCATAGATCAGCTATGGTCGACCATGATTTTTTGATGAAGTTTTTTGTTGTTCTCGAGCTTTTCTTTTTTTTGTATTTTCGGTTGGATGTTGCATTTTATACGTTCAAATGAAAAGTGTATATAGTGCTATGGAATCACTAAGTATTGGAATGGATATCGACACTAAAGTGTCAATTTTTCCATATTGAGATTTTTATAAGTGACGAGAGATGACTCACTAGGATGTACATTAGATTGAAAGCACCCAAAATACTTTGCCTCGGAGAAGACCGAGTAGTAGTAAGCAGCATCAATTTCTGGGCATATTATACTTTTCCTTATTCCCAATATCCGAGCTTGTTCTTTGTTCGAGAACCTCAGCTCCGAGACATAGTGACTCTGTTTCTTTCCGGAGCAATGACACCTTGGCTAGAGCTTCTCCTTCAATCGGTGCATCGTCATCAGCTGCATGCTCCACAATCTGGCCAAATTAAAAGTACATAAACGATAGACCAAATGATACCACAAAAACAAGAACCAGCAAAAAGTTATCCATGTGAAAACTGGCCCAATACGATTAATCTCTCTATATAAGCTTCTGCAAAGTGAAAACAAACTGAAGTGATTAGAAAAGACAAGAAGCTGCATAATACGAGCATTTATGCACAACATTTCTTTGAGGACGAGACTAACTTAGAACTGTTGCAGGCTTCACGCATGTAGGACTGTGTTGAGTTTCTAACATAAGGCTCGCTACTACTCATTGGCCTGGACGGATAAAGCACATATTTTTTCACTCCTTCCGAGGGAGACAACCCTATAACTGGCAACATACCTTCCCAGGAATCTTCGTCTAAAACTCTGGAAACCTTAAGAAGGATAATAACTTCAAAGAGGCTCAGTCCAAGGCAAATCATTTTGCTTCTTGACGGAGGAATTCGATTTAAGAAACTATTATCCTTCCTTCCGTGCATCTACTGCTTTGAATCAAGTGTAGTTACTGTGGTGTGAAATGTTTTACACAGCTTCTTGTGAAGAGGTCCACAATGTGATCCATAAATTTTTAATTTATTTAATGTGATCCCATAATTTTTTGTACATGCTCAACTTAGTCCTTGAATATATGAAAATGTTCATATAATTCAGTAATTAAGTTGAGCATGTACAAAAAATTATATGAAAATATTCAATGGAAGGACAATATTATACATTTTCATATATTCAAGAACTAAGTTGAATATGTAGTAAAAGTTCAAGAATCACATTGCATATTGAGTTAAAATTCATGAACAATATTAAACAAATTAAAAATTCAGGGATTACATTACACATTTGGTCAAAGTTCAAAACTATTTGTGTCATTTTTCTTCAAATAAATCCAATAACATTGATAGATAAAAAATAAGCAAATCCCAAAGAAGAATGCCACAGCTTGCCCACAAGAGAAACTATAGGCAAACCATCACTTCCCAAACTTTTAAGAGATTTTGTGGAATGACGAGGCAAAACCTGGAAGAAATGACCTTAAACAGCAATGATGGGGAATTTCCAAATATCGATGTACGTCGAGAGTAATGTAAAGTGAGAGGAAAATAAATTTAAAAAAAATATCAACTTTCACATCTTGTATTCATATGCCAGTTTGTATGGGTTAATATGACAGAAAACATTTTTAATTTTCATGTTCATCAATAATGAAAACAGAAGAAAATTTTCAATGCTCTCATTTTTCAATAGGAATGATAATCGCTCCAAATCATATTGGCGTTTTATTATTATTTTTATTTTAGAAGTCAAAAATGTATATGATTAGATCGAGAAAATAATGTCGTACAAGTAACAACTTGGTAAATCAGTCTTTCTTAGCGAACTTCTGTAAAGGCGGTGAGGCTTCATCGTCTGAGATGCTCGCAGAAACCTCTTGAAGTTCTCTTTCTTCTCCTAAAATCCGAGAAGGAGGAGGCAAAATTCGAATTAAATTCCACCTCTGGTTTCAGTTTTACCCCCCGTTCTATCTTCATAATTTGGTTTTACAGGATTCGTAATTCGCAGTTTGGTTAGGTGCTTTGTGTGTGTGCAGCCAAGAGAATAATTAATCTTCAATGGACGAGAATGCAGGGTCCTCTTCGCCAAATAATATCCACGACAAAATATCAAGAACTGCGGATGGGCGTGCGGATCTTGCTTCAAAGAGTGTCCTTGCTTTGATACTTGATCTAATTCAAGGACACTTGGAATATCTGAATTCTGAACTTCTGGTATCATCACTGAGGCTTCTGAGGAACCTATTTGCTTGGAGAGGTTCTAAATCGGGATAATATCATCGAGAAGAATGGAGTTGTGATCACTTTGACCATCTTGAGGGCTCTGATGCACATTCCTGCCTCAGATTGTGGAGCCGTCAGGATAGCCCTGCAGGCTCTAGCAAATGTCTAGTTGGCTGGAGAGAGACACCAACAAAACTATTTGGCTTCAATTCTTTCCGAATGAATTTCTCTTGCCTGCAAGAATTTGGAGCCAATAGATAGTTGATCCTTTGTGTATGATACTATATACTTGTCAAGATGGGAACCTTGTACGCGTGGCAGAGCTGTGTGAAGATCCTGGTTTGTCTTTGGTGTCAGAAATTGCTCGGCCTGCTTCAATAGGTACGTTCCATTTTCGCTTGCTCCTCTTTAGACCACTTTTTCAAGTTTTTTTCCAACCACTTTGATTGAACCTAATTGTGCTCTTGTCTTTGTAACGTCATTTTCTCTTGCTTGACAGTTGGATTTTGAGGAGATTGGTTTAAGTTGCTTCTCTCAATTATCTGCTTAGAAGAAGCACATTTACCTAGTTTATTTGCCAAACTAGCTATTGCTCCTATTGACGATAGCAAAGATGTCCAAATGGGCTTTGATGAGTTTTTACTAGATCATTAGCATCTTGTGGGAGATTCTAAGTGAGAGAAAAGATGATGTCGCCATCTCTAACGAGTTTACATTATACATTCTTGGATTATTCAGAAAAGCTAGCGGGCTTGTTGATTTTTCTAGGGGAGGGCAAGTTAGGTCTTTCTGCAGGGTCCTCTCCTATTGATGTCCTTGGTTACGCACTCACCATGTGGAGAGATACATGCGCACCGGATGGTGCACAAAGACCCATGGGAAATACATGACGCAACAGGCGCACTTTTCTGTCGGGTCTTTTGGATTTGCTTCTGAATTTGCTCTATGAACTTGAGCCTCCACAATTATCAGAAAAGCCACTGATCAGGGTTAGCACCAAGGGAATGCAGATTCTAAACAACTGAAACAGTGCCCTTACAAAGGGTTTCGAGAGACATTGTTGCAGTCACTGGCAACTGTTTGTACTGGAGGAGGAGCGGGGAAGATGAGTTCAGATGCAAGGAGTGTGTTGCGGATGAAGAAAACCTGTTCTTGAGAGAATGGGGTGTTTGTACAGTCATAAACATGTTAGAGGGAAATACCAAAAACCGAAAAGCAGTTGCTGAATTGGAGCTCTGGAATTGTTAATACACCGGAGATTGCAGAGCTTGGTCTTTGAGTGAGTTGGATCAGAAGGCTGGAAGACCAAAGCTTGTAAACTCCCTTGGAAAATGTCAAATGTCTATTAATCCACTTGATAAGCATACCCTTTTCAGTAGTTTCTTAAATTTTTCCATGATATGTTTTTCTAATGTTTTAATTAACAGAAATTTGTTCCATGATATCTTGCCCCTAGACATTGAGAGGAAAGCAACACTAAAGAAATTTTGATGAATTAGCGTGTTCTTATAATATTTGTTCTGAAATAGAATTCTCATTTTCACTTACAAAAATACATCTTCAGGACTATAGGCGATGACAACAGAGTTTTTCTCATTTTCCTTGTCTGTGATAAAAATTTGCTCTTACGGAAATAAAGGACCTCCAACACCTGGAGAAGTAAGTACATTGGTGTTGTGAAGAAAAAAAGGGTAGAGTAAGGAAGATCGGAAAAGTATTTGTATGGTTAAGGGAAGTGGTCAATTAAAAGAGGATTATGGCGATCGCCATTGGATAGTGTTGAGCAATTTCTTTCATCTGCTGTTGGTAGCTATTGAGAACATTAGTTTCATAGATATAGAAATTGAATGCCTCGCTTCTTCTTGCTGATTTCTCAAACTCTATACCTGTACTCTTCTGTTGTTTCGGTGTTCCTTAAATGGTGAAATCCGGTTCATCTCGACTTATAACTTGTGCCACTTTGTTATTTTTATTAGTTTTAGGACACTTGTGTGATGCAACCTCGTGGGTTAACAACATAAAGGCATGTCAAAGCGGAAGCATATGCTATCCAGCTGACCAGCCATACTTATAGAATGCTCTATATGGTAGTGCCCTACTCAAGATGAATTTATCTGCCAGCTCTCAGCAGAAGAAGACTTCCCCTAGCAGGGGCAAATCTACTAGTTGGGCTGCCATTCATCTAAAGCATCCACAAGGACATGCTCTTGAATCTGAAATTGAACATGATCCTTTCCCATCAATATCAAGAGCAATTGTCTTGCCGAACCCCTGTCAAAATCTTGCGGGGAACAATAACCCTCATAAGAAGCCTTTCTCGGCGGTTCTTTGGTCTTCTGTACATTTTCCAGGTTTGACACACAACGGAAATGAAGAGCAACAACTGCTTTCTAATGATTACAGTAAGGTACAAGGTACTAGTAAGGATTTGGTACAAGAGAGCCCACGCAACACGACTTAAGAAGCTCAAGGAACTTCATTCTTGGGCTGGAACGAGTTGATTGTGGTATCGTGGAAGCTCTCGACAATGATGTTGTAAAGGCCTCGACTTTACTGGAGGTATGCTATCTTGTAGTCAATTAATCAACCATTGTCTTCAACTTACAAGTATTTTGTAATTTCATATCTTGGCATCCAACATTTGTCACAGTATTTGGCATGGAATACTTATTAACATTTTTTCACACCATTTATCTGCTTTTGTAGTTAGTGACGAAGATGGTTCGATCACCCATTCCAAAAAGGGATGTTCCATCCTGGAAAGAACATTGGAGCCCGAGATCTCTTTGATCAATCACGTGAGGATCTTCATTGACACAGGTTCTACACATTAATCAATAGACCATACCTGAACTATGCTGGAGAACATTGTGCCCCGGTATTGCGATAAGAACAGCACAGTACAAACATGCTTTCCTCCATCATCATAGACCTCTGGCCACCACAATACTCACTCCACAATTGCAGATGACGACACAAACACGCCCAAGTACATAGAACTCAAGACAAAAAGAAACAAAACGGCGAGAGAGCATATTGGGACAAAGTATAGCGACCAAGAGAACCATACCCACGATGAGAATCATAACACCAATTCAATGACAAATGAATATCATATTCAAACAGAAGACGACCCATAAATGAGGCCTTAATGAGTCAAGAACAGAAGCACATCCTAATTTATTTAGTTCGAGCATTTCGTCAAACGAGTGATGTGCACTTCGATCAATGAACTTGTACTAATATGAAGCGATGATTCAATTTCAGATCATCACAATGCGCGTTCAAGACATTAAAAGAGCTTCAGTCACAACCTATTTTCTCTTAAACATCAAAGTTTCGAATGAGAACCAAGTACTTCAAACTTCCCACCAGAGAACAGGGCAGAAAAGAGGAGTTTTGGTGCGAACGGTGGGAGCAGCGGAAATCGACGGCCACGAAGAAGAAATGGTCACCTCCCAAAATCATGCTCTGTTTCCGTGTACACCTGTAATCAAAATCAAAGTACAAATTTTTGGTGAAAAATTCGGGGATTGACAACAAATTATTTTTTAGAATCAAATCGTCCGAGTAAAAGCACTCAACGGTCACAACGGTCACAATGGCCACGCGCCTTTGTTCTTGCCCCCAAAATATTTCCTAATTCGAAACTCTCGTATCTCACTTGATGATCCACTCAGAATTCTCATCTTCTTCGAGTATTGCTCGCCGCTCGTTGAAATCCCACGCGCCTCTGTTCTTCCCCCTCTGTCTCGCCTCCCTCTCTGTCTGTCTCTGTCTCTCTCTCTCTCTGTGAAAAGGCTGTGACCGAGAGAAATCAGTGATAATGTTTTATTAGCTCTCGGCTCCTCGCAAAATCAAAGTGCAATTTTGGTGAAAAATTCGGGGGCAGACAACAATTCGTGGCTAATTCGGAGATCGACAACAAATTATTTTTCAGAATCACTCGTCCGAGTAAGCACTCAACGGTCACAAAGCCCTAATATTTCCTATTTTGAAACTCCCGCATCTCACTTATGATCCTAGTATTTCCTAATATTTCTTCTTCCCCTCCCTCTCACCCTTCTTCGTCGCTCTCTCTCTCTCTCTCTCTCTCTCTCTCTCTGAAAAACCCACGATCATCATCTCTTCGTCTGTTCATCTCTTCATCACTCCGCGATAATGGGGTATCGAAGTTTTCCGGCAGCGACGGTCTACTTTCGGTCTGCAAACCGTCTTTCAAAGGGGGGAGAGAAAGACGAAGCTCGATTTCGCATCTCTCAGTCTCTTGGCAGACGTAGCTTCTTTGATCTCCGAGGGAAAGCTAAGTCTCGGGCCTTCCATCTTGGATCGTGATGGTGAGAAGAAGGTCACCCTCGTGACCACCGCCACTTTTGGGCCAATCGATGTCGGATGGATCGTTCGGAAGAAGAGATCCCCGCGAGCGCGAAGACCGACATTTTACGCCCAGACGTCAAGTTCTGACCCATTTGTCGTTGTCCAAAACAACGAGCAAGAGCCTTCGAGAGCTGTCGCTGAGAACCACAAGAAGAGGTCGCGTACATTTGATTCCTCCGAAACCCAAGAATGGGGAAGAGTTTCCAAGAAACCCAAGAAAACTCCCAAGACGGGTCTCGCGGCTCTAATCGGACCGAGCAAATTGCCGACGAAGTACATGGACAAAATTCAGGAGATGCAAGGTCGGGATATGACGCTCGTGGTGGAGAAGACTCTGACTGCCACGGACATGAGCCGAGGCCAAAGTAGGCTCTCTATACCCAACAAGCAGATAAGGCAAGGTTTCCTGAGCGAAGAAGAGATCCGAATCCTAGATAGGAAGGAGGGCATTAAGGTTTCCCTCATTGAGCCGTGTCTCGAAGTTTCTCACGGCTTGCAACTGAAGAGGTGGAATTACAAGAGCAAAACTTTTTCTTACGTGTTGACGGAGAGGTGGCATGGGGTCGCGCATCCTTACGCGCGGAATGAACTCGTGAAGGATGTTGTCATTCAGCTTTGGTCCTTCAGGGTGGATGGCAGCCTTTGGTTTTGCCTCAAGAAAGTTGAAGACCAACAGGGCAATGGAAACGATGGCTGTGATCTTCCTCCTATTTCATAAAGAAGAAATTCATGATATTTCTCTACGTTCACCCCGGTACATAACTAGTTAGCTTCACTTTTCTCATACTTTTTTTTTAAAAAAATTTCAATGTCTAGGTAATTTCATTCTTTCCTATTATTTCGGGACCACTATTGGCATCTCGATGAAGTTAGAAGTAATAGTAGCTGGGGTAGTCCTCATAGATCAACTGTGGTTGATCATGATTTTCTGATGGAGTTTTTTGTTGCTCTTCAGTTTTTCTTTGTTTGTATTTTTGGTTGGATTTTACATTTGATATGTTCAAATGGAAAGTGTATATATAGTGCTATAAAATCAATGTTCATTGGAATGACTATAGACACTAAAGTGTCAATTTTTTTCATATTGAGATCTTTTGAACATTTTAACTATTTTTCATATGTTAGTGGATGTCATCCCTAAAGAAACATGCACAGTAAAAAGAACTCAGGAGAATATGACATTATGTGATGAAGACAAGAATGCAATTAGGTTCAATCAAAGTGGGAGGAAAAGAACTTGAGAAAGTGGCCTAAAGAGAAGCAAGCGAAAATGGAACGTACCTATTGAAGCAGTCCCAGCAATTTCCGACACCAAAGACAAACCAGGATCTCCACACAGCTCTGCCACGCGTACAGGGTTCCCATCTTGACAAGTATATAGTATCGTACACAAAGGATCGACTATGTCTTGGCTCCAAATTCTTGCAGGCATGAGAAATTCATTCGGAAAGAATTGAACCAAATAGTTTGTTCCAGCCACTGAGACAGTTGCTAGAGCGTGTAGGGCTATCCTGATGGCTCCGCAATCTAAGGCAGGGGTGTGCATTGGAGCCCTCAAGATGGTCAAAGTGATTCCAACTCCATTCTTCTCGATGAAAGTATCCTGATTTACAACTTCTCCAAGCACATAGTTTCCTCAGAAGCTTCAGTGATGGTATGAGAATCTCAGAATTTAAATATTTTAAGTGTCCTTGAATTAGATCAAGTATCAAAGCAAGGACAATCCTTGAAGCAGGATCCGCATGCCCATCTGCATTTCTTTATATTTTCGCAAGAAACTTCTAAGGCATCCGCTAGACTTGTGGTTTTAGAATAAGCAAACAACAGATCGAGGATATCTTCCGGCAAAGAGGACCCCACATTCTTGTCCATTGAAGATTAATTATTCTTTTGTCTGCACACACAGAAAGCACCTAATCAATTACGCGGCGTTTTTATCGTACAAGGAACTATCAAAGACTAACTTCCATCGGGAGTCAAGGTCCTCAAGCTGAAAACTTGTCCACAAAGCATGCCCCAATAAGAAAAAAAGGCAACATATCGATTCATCATCAACAGTAGGGGGTTCCACGTAATGAGCGCAAAATCCACCCGACCTGTCATCGGCAATTTTTCAAACACTTGGTGGGCACGAACTACAAAGTGCTTAAGAGCAAAGCGGGATCCCCGTTTGATGCTCAATTCTGCCACAGAACTACCGTTGATATGCTGGGGATCATAACCTTCTTCCCTTTCGAATGCTAATTGAGCTCTCCAAGGTGATTCCTGTAAAACCAAATTACGAAGATAGAATGAGGGGTAAAAATGAAACCAGTGGTGGAATCTAATTCGAATTTGCCTCCTCCTTTTCGGATTTTTGTAGAAGAAATAGAACTTCAAGAGGTTTCTGTGAGATTGTCAAACGACGAAGCCCAACGCCTTTACAGAAAGTTCGCGGAGAAAGACTGTTTTGCCCAAATGTTACTTGTGCAAAATTATTTTCTCAATCTGGTCATATGTATTCCTGGCTTCTAAAGAAAAAAATAATAATAAAACACCAATATATTTTGGTGCAATTTTCATTCCTATTGAAAAATGAGAGTAGCGGAATTTTTTCTCCCGATTTCATTATTGATGAACATGAAAATTCAAAATGTTTTCGGTCATGCTAACCCATACAGAGCGGTCTATGAATACAAGATGTGAATCTTGTTATCTATTTACATTTATTTTCCTCACACATTACATTTTTCTTGGTTCACATCAATATTTGAAAGTTCCCATCATTGCTAATTAAGGTTGTCTCTTCCCGGTTTTGCCTCATCATTCCACAATATCTCTTCAACTATTTTATATGAGGGTTTGCCTATAGTTTCTCTTGTGGTCAAGCTGGGGCATTCTTCTTTACAATTTGCTCATTTTAGATCTAAGAATGTTGTTCAATTTGTTTTAGAGAAAATGATACAAATGGTACTTGAATTTTGACCCAATGTACATTGTAGTATTTGAACTTTTAATTTGTTCTATATGGTCATTGAACTTTCAACTTATCCAATGTAATCCCTAAACTTTTAATATATGTTCAAGTGAGTTCCCAAACTATATGAAATTGTTTAATATTTTCATTCCATTAATTTGTGTTCAGCTTATCAATTTATGGTTGTGGCAACGTTCGTTTCACGGAAAATAAATTCCTTGAGGAAAATGTCTTCCATGAAAGGAAAATAGTCTTTTAAATTAGGGAAAAATGTTTTCTACTTTTAAAAAGTGAAAAATATTTTCCTCACTCGACCTCTCTTATTTCACACCTTTACAAATCATCACTTTCTCCTTCCCTTTCTTCTTCTTCTTTTTCTTTTTTCATTCCAATTATTTTTTTTAATTTTCTTTTTCTTTTTAATTCGAATTATTTTTAATTTCCTTTTTTTTTCTTTTTTTTTCTTTTCTTTGTTTCCCATCTTCTTCTTTTTGGCTAGCCGTCAACCGTTCTTGCTAGGCGAATCTCGAGCTCGTCGATCTCAAGCTCACACTATACACTCTTGCTTATCATTTTCTTTATTTACTCTACCCTACAGTTGTACATTGCTAAAGCAAATGGCTCTACATGCTTTGCTTATTTTTTCTGTTGTTTATTAGAACACAAAAGACGCAGGGGAAGAACAAGCCACTCAACTAGAAGATTCTCATTAGGGTTGTACATGCTTTGCTTATTTTCTCTTTTGCTTTCTTTTAAAATCCATACGAACATTTTTTAGAGTAGATGAGCGTTTGGCGCAATAAGGGAACAAAGATATGAAGCAAGTTTGCCAGATTAAAAGGCAAGTTTATATTTGATGGATTTATAGATCGATAAATGATGCATGCCTAAGTGGTGAAGTCTTAGAAAATATTTTTTCTTACCGAACACCGGAAAATATTTTCCAAAACATTTTTAAGTTTTTGCCAATATCGAAAAATATTGTCATTTTCCTTGGAAAATGACTTTAAAAAAATTTCCGGAAATCGCCCATTTTCCGAGAAACGAACGGACCCTAATGAAAAAGGTTTTTCATTTCAGTGGAAAATTGAACATTCCTGTTATTTAACATGTTGAAGCCCCCAAACTTTAGGAGTAGTACAACTTTTGCACTCAACTTTTAACCATTACACGATACGTATCTAAACTTCAATTTTGTAAATGCCATTAATACTTGGTTATATTTATCATTAGCATGTGCAATGGAAAAAAGGAAATCTTTCTTTTTTTACCCAAGATTTCGATGAAAATGAGAAAAATGGAAGATGGAGAAAAATAAATAAAATCAAAACATATGTATCAGAAAACACGAATCTCGCTAAATAAAATCTGTCAATATCGGATGAATAAACTAATAGAACTAGTAAACTATTTTAAGAAAAATAAATGCGGTTAAGTATGAAATTAAAATACTCATTATGTGTTTTAAATAGTTAACTAATACAAAAATGATGCACCCAATAAAAATATTTAAAAATATCACGTTGGATTTCGGTTAATTATTTCCTTTATGAGTTGAGGACATAATTCCCTTTTATTATTATTATTTTTTTATGTATTTTTATGAATCAATTTTTCATAAATTAAATCAATCAACCATTTAAATATACATGGTGAGCTAACAATTGTTGTCCACTGAATTTCTTTCTTTTTGACGATTAGAGCTTTTCCATCTTTATTTAATTTGTGTTCATTCTTTTTCTATGAATATCTTGCTTCAACTCTGTTATATTTATTAGATGCGAAGCAGTTGGTTCTCTGTTATTTCTTCATCATTTGTATTGGCAATGCCACTGCGCTCGGGTGACTTCCTTTTTTCTTAATGGGTTTTCTTTCTTGGTGTTTTCGTGAGGAATGTTTTGCCCTTTTGAAGCAAAAAATTGGTCGGTCTTCTGAAGTATCTCGTGTTTTGTTCATGTTGTTTGGGAGTTGGTTGGAAACGAAAGGGATGAGGAAACAAGTTGATGGGTCTCGAACAATGCCCTGAACCAAGGGCTTGCAGTTGAACTATTTGATCAAATGTCTCAACCATGGAGCATTCCGATTTTTACAGCTCTTGTGGTATGCTAAACAGCGAATGCTAGGTTGCTAGATTTATTCCATGATCAAGGATACAGAGGGGCCTTCCTATGTGGTTGTCTCACTTAGAGATGAGAGTAGTGTGTCTTCCGTATTGCTTATTCATTTTTCTTTATGGATAAAAGTTGAAATCCATGTTGTTTTAGTTTTTTCAGATGCATGTATCTTTTGGTGCATAGGGCTTCCAAGGGGGTAAAGAGGCTGTACGTCATGTCGATCCTCCTGCAAGCTTGACTAATCAACCAGCCAAGACCTCTAAGAGTAGTTCCTAGCGCAGGTTCGGCATATGCTGGAGAGGTACTTAAGGTTAGAAGTTGTTGAGCAAGTTGGGTAATTTCTGGCAATGACAACAAAAATTATATAACAGAGTTGAAGCTGTCAGTGGATAGTCTTGAGAAGGAGAGGGATTTCTACTTTGAAAAATTTGAAGATATCGATATCTCAGGCTACTATCCTGAAATAGAATGCCTCCCTATACTGTTCCAATCAAGCATTTGTTCCAGGCATTCTTGCCCTTTGTTTCAGTCATACTTGTTTTGTTCATCTCTGTCGCTATCTAAATGTTGATTACTTATTAACTTCTTCTTTGGCAGATTGTGGGAGCAGTAAAGGTGATATTTCCTGCAGGAGATGATGATGCATCGGTTGTTGCAAAAGCTCAAGCCGTGCTGTAGTGACATCGGAAAGAAGCAGAGTTACTGAGACGCATTGCCGAGGTTCCCAAAGAAAGAACAAGCTCAAATACTCAGGAAAGAAAAAGCATCATAAACCCGTAAGTTGATGCTGCTGCTACTCCTTTGTCTTCTCTAGGCAGAGGATTTTAGACACTTCTGATGTGTGTTCTAGTGGTTCATCTCTCATGAATTACTGACTTTCCATTTCTGGATGCATTCCTTGTTCGTAAGCTTGAAGACAGCTTCTGGTGTACTCTCCATAAATAGATTTTTAGACAACTCCACCTATGGAAAAGCCTAGGTATTTTTAAAGGGTTTTAACCATAGTGGATATGACATTTCGTAGCCTATATACAATTGGAGTTTTTGTTACTCCTTTGAGCTCAGTTAGGTAATTCGATCATGAAGGACTTACAGATACATACAATGACTTTATATGCTTCACAAGGTTCATGGCAGCTTGTGTTGTGTATTACCACATTGATGGTGGCATCTTTGGCCATATTTCATAGGAAAGACTGGCATGATGCTATGTTTCATGTATATCGTCTGGTTGGTTTGGTTTGTGACAAGTTAATACCTTCATAATTTAGGAATGTCTGATACCGTGTTGTCTATTCTAGTTGGTGCATTTTTATGAATCCATTGATGGGCGGATGTATTATTCCGAATGGATATTTTCAATTTGCTAGCCAAGAGTTCTCAAAACTGGGTTTGTTCGATTTCAATCTTCTTCTTGCGCAAATTATCAGTGGGCGTCAATCAAACTTGTGTTTGCCTAAAAATACCCTTTTTACCTATTGATTCACTACGCTGTCATCTTTACAACTTTGAATTCTTTTTACTGTGCACGTTTCTTTAGCGATGGCATTCATTAACATATGAAAAATAGTTAAAATGTTCAAAAGATCAAATCGACACTTTAGTGTCTATAGTCATTCCAATGAACATTGATTTTATAGCACTATATACACTTTCCATTTGAGCATATCAAATGTAAAATCCAACCAAAAATACAAAAGAAGAGTAACAAAAAAACTCCATCAGAAAATCATGATCAACCACAGTTGATCTACGAGGACTACCCCAGCTACTATCACTTCTATCTTCATCGAGACACCAATAGTGGTCCCGAAATAATAGGAAAGAATGAAATAACCTAGACATTGAAATTTAAAAAAAAAAAAAAGTATGAGAAAAGTGAAGCTAACTAGTTATGTACCGTGACGAATGTAGAGAAGTATCATGAATTACTTCACGAAATAGGAGGAAGATCACAGCCATCGTTTCCATTGCCCTGTTGGTCTTCAACTTTCTTGAGGCAAAACCAAAGGCTACCATCCACCCTGAAGGACCAAAGCTGAATGACGACATCCTTCATGAGTTCATTCCGCGCGTAAGGATGCGCGACCCCATTCCACCTCTCCGTCAACACGTAAGAAAAATTTTTGCTCTGGTAATTCCACCTCTTGAGTCGCAAGCCGTGAGAAACTTCGAGGCACGGCTCAATGAGGGAAACCTTAATGCCCTCCTTCCTATCTAGGATTCGGATCTCTTCTTCGCTCAGGAATTCTTGCCTTATCTGCTTGTTGGGTATAGAGAGCCTACTTTGTTCTCGGCTCATGTCCGTGGCAGTAAGAGTCTTCTCCACCACGAGCGTCATATCCCGACCTTGCATCTCCTGAATTTTGTCCATGTACTTCGTCGGCAATTTGCTCGGTCCGATTAGAGCCGCGAGAATTGTCTTGGGAGTTTTCTTGGGTTTCTTGGAAACTCTTCCCCATTCTTGGGTTTCGGAGGAATCGAATGTGCGCGACCTCTTCTTGTGGTTCTCAGCGACAGCTCTCGAAGGCTCTTGCTCGTTGTTTTGGACAACGACAAATGGGTCAGAACTTGACGTCTGGGCGTGGAATGTCGGCCTTCGCGCTCGCGGGGATCTCTTCTTCCGAACGATCCATCCGACACTGATTGGCCCAAAAGTGGTGGTGGTCACGAGGGTGACCTTCTTCTCAACATCACGATCCAAGATGGAAGGCCCGAGACTTAGCTTTCCCTCGGAGATCAATGAAGCTACGTCTGCCAAGAGACTGAGAGATGCGAAATCGAGCTTCGTCTTTCTCTCCCCCTTTGAAAGACGGTTTGCAGACCGAAAGTAGACCGTCGCTGCCGGAAAACTTTTGCACCCCATTATCGCCAAGTGATGAAGAGATGAACAGACGAAGAGATGATGATCTTGGGTTTTCACAGAGAGAGAGAGAGAGAGAGAGAGAGAGAGAGAGAGAGAGAGAGCGACGAAGAAGGGGTGAGAGGGAGGGGAAGAAGAAAGCTAGTGCGATTGCAAATTAGGAAATATTAGGAAATACATGAAGAAGATGAGAATTCTGAGCGGATCATAAGTGAGATGCGGGAGTTTCAAAATAGGAAATATTAGGGCTTTGTGACCGTTGAGTGCTTACTCGGACGAGTGATTCTGAAAAATAATTTGTCGTCGATCTCCGAATTAGCCACGAATTGTTGTCTGCCCCGAATTTTTCACCAAAAATTGTACTTTGATTTTAATTGCACGTGTATTACAATTCTCTGGATTTTAATTACACGTGTACTTGAAACAGAGCATGATTTTGCGAGGAGCCGGAGCTAATAAAACATTATCACTGATTTCTCTCGGTCACAGGTCTTCTTCGTCGTTCTCAATCGCCAGAAATCTGCCGTGGCTGTCGATCTCCACCGCTCCCACCACGGCGCCAAAACTCCTCTTTTCTGCCCTGTTTTCTGGCCGCGAAGTTTGATCTTCATTGCCAACACGTCTAGGACCTCCATTCTCCGATCTGCACACCAGCCGAGGCTAGAAATCCAATTCACCAATGTAAAATCCGTTCGCTCTGTTTCTGTCGCGTATGGATGAAACAGAGGCCTTGAGCTCTATTTGATGTTTGTGAGAAAAGTTGTGACTGAAGCTCTTTTAATGTGTTTAATGCGTGTTAATATTGTTGTGATGATCTGAAATTGAATCTATCGCTTCATATGTGTACAAGTTCATTGATCGAAATGCATATCACTTGTTTGATGAAATGCTCGAACCAAATATATCAGGTGTGCTTTTATTTAACCCTTGAATCGAAAGTCACGCTACCTCAATCCAAGCTGTTCTCGACTCATTAAAGCCTCATTTATGGGTCTTCTTTCGTTGTAATATGATATTCATTTGTCATTGAATTGGTGTTATGATTCTCATCTTCGGTATGTTTCTCTTGGTCACTATGCTTGGTCCTAGTATTCTCTCTCGCTGTGTTTTTTCTTTTTTTGTCTGAGTTCCATATACTAGGGTGTGTTTGCGTGGTCATCTGCAATTGTGGTGGGAGTTCTGCGGTGTCCGGAGGTCTATGATAATGGAGGAAAGCACGTTTGTGTTGCGCTGTTCTTATCACAATACCGGGGCGCATTGTTCTCTGGCGTAGTTCGGGTATGGTCTATTGATTAAGGTGTAGAACCTGTGTCGATGAAGTTCCTCATGTGATTGATCAGTGAGCGATGGCTGTTTAGACAGAAGAAAACTAAAGGAAAGCAGAAGAAGAATTGAGAGGCTGTTGCATCATAGACGATGGACTGAGAAAGGGAAAGAAAAGAAATAATTATTAAAAAATAAACAAATATAAAGGGAAATAAATAAAAGATGAAAGATAAAAAAAAAATAACTATTAAAAAATAAACAAATATAAACGGAAAGGAATAAAAGATGAAAGATAAAAATGGTTGGAAAATAAGGTTGTCCGATAGGTTGTTTTGTCTCAACAATAATTTTAATTGAATTTCATTTAGTTTGTGATCTTACAACAAGTTTTTTTTTTTTTTTCTTACAACAAGTTAGGAAGTTACATTCATGATTTTCGAGATAAAATGAATTTTCAATCATTTAACTTTAGATGAAATACATAATGAGATAAAAAAAAAAAGATAAACGGTACTCAAACATGACCAGTGTAATTTATATGTTAGTCCTTTTTAACTTAAATTGGGTTGTAATAATTAAAAAAAAAAAGCTATATAAATGTTGCTAAAATCATCACAAGAAAATGAAAAACGATGAGATTACATGTAAAAAGTTATCGCAACAAAACCCCTTCTCTTTAGGAGAAATCATAGAAGTCCTCCTAAATTAGGCATTTTATTGTTAGGTAAGACAGAGATCTTTACAGGTCAAATCTCCATTTTGCTTACAGCAATTGCTATTGTAAATCCTCTCAGGCTCTAGTGTTCTTTCCAGGATGGAACAATCCTTTTCATAGTGGATGATTGAACCATCTTTCCTGGAGTCCTAATTGCACAAGCAGATGTATGATGTGAGAATATGTTGACCGCCAATAGTATTACGTGCCAATTAGCATGACAAATGTTGGATGCCAAAATACCAAGTTTGAGTCTGACAAAATACTTGAAAGTTGAAGACAACGGTTGATTGATTGAGTGGATGCACAAAGTGAAGAAAGTAAGTAGACTAATATGTACAAAGACTAAGGACTCAAGTAGAATGGCACCGGTACCTCAAAACGCGTACTACATGCTTCTTGAATCTCAAGTAACATCCTCGTCCTCCTCCCAATCCAGCTTGAGAGGTGAAGACTTCAAATGCGCCAAAATAAACTTTGTTCAAGTGGAATCATCCTAAGTTCCTCTCTTGCCCTACCCCCCCAAAAAAAAGCAAAGAAAGATTTTTCATCAACCGTATATTTGTTGACACTGTTAAAGTCATTGTTAAGAGCGTCGATGCCACCAGAAAGTTGAGATGAACCGGATTTCACCATTTAAAGAACACCAAAACAACAAAAGAGTGCAAGTATAAAGTTTGAGAAATTAGCAATAAGAAGCAAGGCATGAAGTTTCTATATCTATGAAAACTAATGTTCTCTATAGCTACCAACTGCAGAGGAAAGAAACTGCTCAACACTTCATCCTCTCTTAGTTGACCACTTCCCTCAACCATACAAATACTTTTCCAATGCTTTCTTACGCGTTCCCTTTTTTCTTCAAAACACTGGCGTACTTCTCCAGGATTTGAAGGTCCTTTATTTCCATAAGAGTAAATTTTTATCACAGACAAGAAAAACGAGAAAAACTCAATATTGTCACCGCTTGTAGTCTCGAAAATTAAAACAAACATCATAAGAACATGCTAATTCATCAAAATTTCTTTAATCTCGCTTTTCCCTCAATGTCTAGGGGCCAAAATTGCCACCAGGATGCCATGGACAAAATTTCCGTGGATTAAGACATCAGAAAAACACATGATGGAAAAATTTAAGAAACTATTGAAAAGGGTATGCTTATCAAGTGGATTAATAGACATTTGACAACTTTCATGCAAAATTTACGGCTTTGGTCTTCCAGTCTTCTGATCCAACTCCACTCGAAGACCAAGCTCTGCAATCTCCGGTGTATTAACAGTTCCCCAAAGCTCCAATTCAGCAACCTCTGGTTGGTTTTCGGTATTTCCCTCGAACAAGTTTCTGATTGTCCAAATACCCCATTCTCTCGAGAACGGGTTATCTTCATCTGCGATGCTCTGCTGCATAAGCAGAGTAATCCCATCCTTGCATCTGAACTCATCTTGCATGCTCCTCCCCCAGTACAAACAGTTGCCGATGACTGCAACAATGTCTCTGCGAAACCCCTCGTAAGGGTACTGTTTCAGTTGTTTAGAATCTGCACTGCCTTGGTGCTGACCCTGATTAAGGGCTTTTCTGATAATTGGGGGAGGCTTAAGTTCATGGAGCAAATGCAGAAGTGAATCCAAAAGACCCGAGGAGAGAAGTGCGCCTCTTGCATCTTGTGCATTTCCCATGGGTCCTCCCTCATGCACCATACTATGCGCAAATTATCTCTTAGCGTGGTGAGTGTGTAACCAAGGACATTGATCCGAGAGGACCCTGTAGGAAGACTTAACTTGCCCTCCCCCAGAAAAATCAACAAGCCCGCAAGCTTTTCTGAATAATCCGAGAATGTATAATGTAAACTCGTTAGAGATAGTGACGACATTTATTCTCCCCCAGGTGCTAATGAGAAACGCTTGATCGGGTGAAAACTCATCATAGCCCAACTGTACATTTTTGCTGTCATCAGCAGGAGCAGCAGCTAGTTCGGCAAATAAAGTAGGTAAATGTGCTTCTTCTAAGCAGATGACTGAGAGACCATCATGTATACTTAAAGGGTTGATTTAATTTAAGAAAAATTCATTGACGAAAATACATGAAAAAAATAATAAAAGGAAATTATGTCCTCAACCCAGAAAACGAAATGATTGATTGAAACCCAATGTGATATTTTAAAACTTTTTTATTAGGTGCATCATTTTTGTATTAATTAACCATTTAAAACACATAATGAGTATCCAAACTTCGTACTTTGATCTTCTTCTTTTTTTGAGACCTCTTGTCCCATATTACTTAACCGCATTTCTTTTCTTTAAAATAGCTTACTAGTTCCATTAGTTAATTCATCATATAACAACTGGTTATATTTAGTGAGATTTGTGTTTTCTGATGCATATATTTTAATTTATTTATTTTTCTCCATCTTCTTTGTTCTTTTTTTTATTCATTTTCATGGAAATCAAGGGTAAAAAAGAGATTTCCCTTTTCCATTGCACATGCTAATAAAAAATATAACCACCTTATTAATGGCAATTACAGTGCAATGGTTGAAAGTTTAAAAAATATAACCAAGTATTAATGGCAATTACAAAATTGAAGTTCAGAGGTGTAATGTCCAATTGTTGACATGAACCCAGACCAACGTACGCTCTCCATGCCCAATTCACAGGTACTCATAGGTTTTTTGAGCAACCAAAAGATGAGAGCTCTACAGAGCGAGGAAAGCATTAAGATTTGATGTTTAGGTTTCCCTCATCAAGCCATGTCACACGGCCCAGAGGCTTCCGGGCACAATGGACTAAGGATCATCCAAGAAGACCAGCGAGCCTTTAAGTGCTAGGGTTCTATTCTAGAATTTTCTTAGGGGTGAATATGGAAAATGCACACTATTCTAGAGTGTTCTTGTCATTTATGTGGATAGTTGGCAAATGGGGAAATAAAAATCTTCATTGTTAAATTGAATAGAGATCTGTGGTTGTAATCCAAAGAATACTTATTATATAGAGGTCTCATCCCCTCATTTGTATCATCTCATAAGTAAAAAAAAAAATTATTTGTGTCATCTCATAAGTAAAAAAAAAATTAGAACACTTTTTTGGCAAGATAGAGATTTAAAAACTTACTGATCCCAAAGCTATTGAGAAATAGATTCAAAAACTTGAGATATTATCTAATAAAATAGGCATGATGTCCATTATAAACAAATTTAAACAACCAATGTTGTTTGAAAATAGCACGCCAACCTCGTTAGGACCTAGGGAGGTGGAGCCTCACTATGATCTACGAGCTCCACCTTGCTAGTCTCGAACGAGCTCTACCTCGTAAGATCTAGCTTAAGCCTCACCAGCCTCGGTCTTGAGGTTGGTGAGGCGAAGCTGGTGAAATTTCTCCAATTCTAAATGTTAGATTTAACATTCTCTCTAAAGAGTTTCTCTTTACGATTTGCGAACACTCTCAAAATACAACATGGGTTGCAACTCAAGAAGTGGAGTTACACAAGCAAAACTTTTTCTTTTATGTTGATCGAGCGGTGGAATGCGGTCATGCGTCCTTATAGGCGGAATGGACTCAAAAAGGATGGTCTCATCCACCTTTGTCCTTTAGAGTTGATGGCAATGTTTGCTTTTCCCTCACAAAGGTTGAAGCACCAGTCCAAAATAATGGAAAGTCTATCTCCTCACAAGTGATTGTCGGGAAGAGATTCAAAGAATATTTCCGAGTTAAGTAAATTTGCCATGTATATCTATTTAAAATCACATTCTAAAAGTGTCTAGGTAATTTCGTGTTTTTTTATATTTAGTAATAGTTGGAGTTTCAATGAAGTTAGGAAGTAACGGAGCTGCGGTAGTCCAATTTCATGAATCAACCATGGTTGTGTTGATTTTTTTGATGGAGGATTTTGTTGTTCTTAAGCTTTCTTGTCGTTTTGGTCGAGTCTTTGCATTTGATACGTTCAAATGACAAGTGTATAGAGTGCTGCAGAATCGATGATCATTGGAATGGCCATAGACATTAATGTGTCAAATTTTCAAGATTGAAATGAAGTTGTGATTAGTTGAGTCTACAGGTATACTTTGAATGTATGGAGTCAACTTCCACATTTGTTTGTTTCCTAAAAGCCAAAGTGGCTCTGAAAATACAAAAGGAAATAATAAGTTATGATTCGTGATCAAGTTGATTGCAATAGAATATATTTTATATCACATGAGGCTAAAGATGGAAAAAGCAAAGTTCTGATCGACTTATACCAGTGCATGTTTGATGTTTGTGACCATTTGGGTTGGAATAAAACAAGTATAATGTTCATAAAGGAGCTTAGAGAAATTATCACAAACCCTAATGGCTCTGAACATATAAAAGGAAAGTGGCTCTGAACATACAAAAGGAAATAATAAGTTATGATTTGTGATCAAGTTGATTGAAACATAATATGTTTTACCTCTCACGAGGCCAAAGATGTAAAAAGAAAAGTTCTAATCGACTTTTACCGATGCATGTTTGATGTTTGTGACCATTTGGGTTGGAATAAAACAAGTATTATGTTCATAAGGGAGCTTAGAGAACTTCTTGGTGATGATCACAAACCCAAATGGCTCTAAATATACGAAAGGAAAGTGCCTTTGAACATACAAAAGGAAATAATAAGTTATGATTCGTGATCAAGTTGATTGCAATTGAATGTGCTTTACCTCGCATGAGGGCAAAGATGTAAAAAGGAAAGTTCTTATCAACATTTAATGGGAGAAGTACACTATTGGTGCCATAAGTTGTGTACGGCGCTCACTTTGGTGCCAAAAGTTTTCGTTTGATCACTTAAATGCCAAGAAATTTGAAAAACACTCACTTTGGTGCCAACGCCGATCTAATCGGCTGGAAATCCGACATGGCCTTTTTTTTTATTAATTTCTTATGCTTATGTGGCTCGCCGGAGTTTCCGTTGGATCACTTAGGCCTTCAAACGATGTCGTTTTAGCATCTTAACACCAAAACAACGCCGTTTGGTGTCTCCCCCAATTCAAACCCTAAATCTTCGGCCAATCGCCGTCCTCAACAGCCCCCACGCTCGGCGGCCGTGGCTCCAACCCCGACCCCAACCCCGACGATGGCCACTCAACGGCCGCAGCTCCGACCCCGGCCCCGACCACAACCCCAACCCCGACCCCGACCCCGACCCCGACCCCAACCCCGACGACGGCCACTCGGCAACCAAATTGAAGGTCGTGATCTAGCCGATGCTCGGGGAGGCCGCCAACAAGTGCGCCACCATTGATGTCTCCCCCTCCATCTCCGATCTCTCGACAAGTGCCTGGCCTGCGTCTTCCAATACCTAGGCTCCGGCGACTAGGGCTGGTGCTCCCTCGTGTGCCGTCAAGGGCATCCAAATAGCGCCGAGCAATGGCGACCGAGTAAGCGACGGCAGCCCAGTGATGGCGAAGGCTAAACGACGACGGTCAAGCGAGCTAGGTCAGAAAAATCCCCAAATGAGTTAAACGGCGTCGTTTTTGTGAGGCCATCCATGTAGGACGGCAAAATGACGTCGTTTTCTTAAGGAGGACCAAAAACGATGTCGTTTGAAGGCCTTGTCGATTTTTATTTTTTTTTAAAAAGGCCACGTAATCATTTTGGCCGGAATCTTTCACCGGTGACCGGAATCTTTAGCCGGTGGCACTAAAGTGATCGTTTTTCCTCCAATTTGGCACTTAAGTGATCTGACGGAAACTTTTGGCACCAAAGTGAGCGCCGTACAAAACTTATGGCACCGATAGTGTACTTCCCCCACGTTTAGTGGTGCATGTTTGATGTTTGTGACCATTTGGGTTGGAATAAAACAAGTATTGTGTTCATAAAGGAGCTTAGAGAACTTCTTGGTGATGATCACAAACCCACATCTTAATTTCAACAAAGTTAATTACAAGAATACGTTCAAGTATGTTGATGCTCCACTTTGAATAACTCGTGGGTCTTGACTCTCATCAGTTATATATATTGGTTTTGAGAGAAATGTTTATTTTTACGCTCATCTCATGAGTAATAATCCGTAGGGAGCCATTTGTCTCGACAAATATACACAAGCGTTAAGAAAGAACTCGATCAAGTTTAAGTGGTGCATAAGGCGAGAGACTGAGAGAAGAATAACACATGAAGAAAGGTGGCAAAACATGGGTACATAAAATAAGACAAAATTACGTAATAAAGTTATAGCAGACCCTATCAAATCCCAGCCAACTGTTAGCTAACCGGAGCGCAATGGGAGGAATGGCATACAAAAGCTCAGGCTACATATAGGCTATTGCATCCAAGTCAACCCTTTGCCAGAACCTTTAAAATTACTCAACTTTTCATAAATATCATACAGTTCCTTGAATAGTTATTGAGAAGGAAGTACAACAAAAGTAGTTCCCAAGCCCATGGACCAAAGAAGCAATGTGCCTTTAAAAACAGAGAAATCAGTAAGTGACGAGAGATGACTTACTAGGATGTACATTAGATTGAAAGCACATTAGATTGAAAGCACCCAAAATCCTTTGCCTCGGAGAAGACCAAGTAGTAGTAAGCAGCATCAATTTCTGGGTTTATTATACTTTTCCTTATTCCCAATATCCGAGCTTGTTCTTTGTTCGAGAACCTCAGCACCGAGACATAGTGACTCTGTTTCTTTCCGGAGCAATGACACCTTGGCTAGAGCTTCTCCTTCAATCGGTGCATCATCATCAGCTGCATGCTCCACAATCTGGCCAAATTAAAAGTACATAAACGATAGACCAAATGATACCACATAAAACAAGAACCAGCAAAAAAGTTATCCATGTGAAAACTGGCCCAATACGATTAATCTCTCTATATAAGCTTCTGCAAAGTGAAAACAAACTGAAGTGATTAGAAAAGACAAGAAGCTGCATAATACGAGCATTTGTGCACAACATTTCTTTGAGGACGAGACTAACTTAGAACTGTTGCAGGCTTCACGCATGTAGGACTCTGTTGAGTTTCTAACATAAGGCTCGCTACTACTCATTGGCCTGGACGGATAAAGCACATATTTTTGCACTCCTTCCGAGGGAGACAACCATATACCTTCCCAGGAATCTTCGTCTAGAACTCTGCAAACCTTAAGAAGGATAATAACTTCGAAGAGGCTCAGTCCAAGGCAAACATTTTGCTTCTTGACGGAGGAATTCGATTTAAGAAACTATTATCCTTCCTTTCGTGCATCTACTGCTTTGAATCAAGTGTAGTTACTGAGGTGTGAAATGTTTTACACAGCTTCTTGTGAAGAGGTCCACAATGTGATCCATAAATTTTTAATTTATTTAATGTGATCCCATAATTTTTTGTACATGCTCAACTTAATTATTGAATTATATGAAAATATTTTATATAATTCAGTAATTAAGTTGAGCATGTACAAAAAATTACATGAAAATATTCAATGGAAGGACAATATTATATATTCTCATATATTCAAGGACTAAGTTGAACATGTAGTAAAAGTTCAGGAATCACATTGCATATTGGGTTAAAATTTAGGAATAATATTGAATAAATTAAAAATTCAGAGGTTATATTACACGTTTGGTCAAAGTTGAAAGACCATTTGTGTCTTTTTTCCTCAAATAAATCCAATAACATTTTTCTTTTTTATGACCTAGGGAAGCCCCATACACCGCGGGTGGCTAGAGTAAACCCTGGGGCCCCACGGGAGGACCCACCACCCCCGTGGAACGAGTAAGACACGAAGCGTCTCCGCGGTGAGTCGAACCCTCGCCCTCCGAGAAGGGGTCAGTGGGTCCCCCCACAATGGGAAAGACTTGCCAGCGGAGCCACCGCGGCCAGTGGTTAAATCCAATAACATTGATAGATAAAAAATAAGCAAATCTCAAAGAAGAATGCAACGGCTTGTCCACAAGAGAAACTATAGGCAAACCATCACTTCCCAAACTTTTAAGAGATTTTGTGGAATGACGAGGCAAAACCTGGAAGAAATGACCTTAAACAGCAATGATGGGGAATTTCCAAATATCGATGCACGTGTAGAGTAATGTAAAGTGAGAGGAAAATAAATTTAAAAAAATATCAACTTTCACATCTTGTATTCATATGCCAGTTTGTATGGGTTAATATGACAGAAAACATTTTTAATTTTCATGTTCATCAATAATGAAAACAGAAGAAAATTTTCAATGCTCTCATTTTTCAATAATAAAGATAATCGCTCTAAATCATATTGGTGTTTTATTATTATTTTTATTTTAGAAGTCAAAAATGTATATGATTAGATCGAGAAAATAATGTTGTACAAGTAACAACTTGGTAAATCAGTCTTTCTTAGCGAACTTCTGTAAAGGCGGTGAGGCTTCATCGTTTGAGATGCTCGCAGAAACCTCTTGAAGTTCTCTTTCTTCTCCTAAAATCCGAGAGGGAGGAGGCGAAATTCGAATTAAATTCCACCTCTGGTTTCAGTTTTACCCCCCGTTCTATCTTCATAATTTGGTTTTACAGGATTCGTAATTCGCAGTTTGGTTAGGTGCTTTGTGTGTGTGCAGCCGAGAGAATAATTAATCTTCAATGGACGAGAATGCGGGGTCCTCTTCGCCAAATAATATCCACGACAAAATATCAAGAACTGCGGATGGGCGTGCGGATCTTGCTTCAAAGAGTGTCCTTGCTTTGATACTTGATCTAATTCAAGGACACTTGGAATATCTGAATTCTGAACTTCTGGTATCATCACTGAGGCTTCTGAGGAACCTATTTGCTTGGAGAGGTTTTAAATCGGGATAATATCATCGAGAAGAATGGAGTTGGGATCACTTTGACCATCTTGAGGGCTCTGATGCACATTCCTGCCTCAGATTGTGGAGCCGTCAGGATAGCCCTGCAGGCTCTAGCAAATGTCTAGTTGGCTGGAGAGAGACACCAACAAAACTATTTGGCTTCAATTCTTTCCGAATGAGTTTCTCTTGCCTGCAAGAATTTGGAGCCAATAGATAGTTGATCCTTTGTGTATGATACTATATACTTGTCAAGATGGGAACCTTGTACACGTGGCAGAGCTGTGTGAAGATCCTGGTTTGTCTTTGGTGTCAGAAATTGCTCGGACTGCTTCAATAGGTACGTTCCATTTTCGCTTGCTTCTCTTTAGACCACTTTCTCAAGTTTTTTTCCAACCACTTTGATTGAACCTAATTGTGCTCTTGTCTTTGTAACGTCATTTTCTCTTGCTTGACAGTTGGATTTAGAGGAGATTGGTTTAAGTTGCTTCTCTCAATTATCTGCTTAGAAGAAGCACATTTACCTAGTTTATTTGCCAAATTAGCTGTTGCTCCTATTGACGATAGCAAAGATGTCCAAATGGGCTTTGATGAGTTTTTACTAGATCATTAGCATCTTGTGGGAGATTCTAAGTGAGAGAAAAGATGATGTCGCCATCTCTAACGAGTTTACATTATTACACACTCACCATGCGGAGAGATATATGCGCACAGGATGTGCACAAAGACCCACGGGAAATACATGACACAACAGGCGCACTTTTCTGTCGGGTCTTTTGGATTTGCTTCTGAATTTGCTCTATGAACTTGACCCTCCACAATTATCAGAAAAGCCACTGATCAGGGTTAGCACCAAGGGAATGCAGATTCTAAACAACTGAAACAGTGCGCTTACAAAGGGTTTCGGAGAGACATTGTTGCAGTCACTGGCAACTGTTTGTACTGGAGGAGGAGCGGGGAAGATGAGTTCAGATGCAAGGAGTGTGTTGCGGATGAAGAAAACCTGTTCTTGAGAGAATGGGGTGTTTGTACAGTCATAAACATGTTAGAGGGAAATACCAAAAACCAAAAAGCAGTTGCTGAATTGGAGCTCTGGAATTGTTAATACACCGGAGATTGCAGAGCTTGGTCTTTGAGTGAGTTGGATCAGAAGACTGGAAGACCAAAGCTTGTAAACTCCCTGGAAAATGTCAAATGTCTATTAATCCACTTGATAAGCATACCCTTTTCTGTAGTTTCTTAAATTTTTCCATGATGTGTTTTTCTAATGTTTTAATTAACAGAAATTCGTTCCATGGTATCTTGCCCCTAGACATTGAGAGGAAAGCAACACTAAAGAAATTTTGATGAATTAGCTTGTTCTTATAATATTTGTTCTGAAAGAGAATTCTCATTTTCACTTATAAAAATACATCTTCAGGACTACAGGCAATGACAACAGAGTTTTTCTCATTTTCCTTGTCTGTGATAAAAATTTGCTCTTACGGAAATAAAGGACCTCCAACACCTGGAGAAGTACATTGATGTTGTGAAGAAAAAAAGGGTAGAGTAAGGAAGATCGGAAAAGTATTTGTATGGTTAAGGGAAGTGGCCAATTAAGAGAGGATTATGGTAATCGCCGTTAGATAGTGTTGAGCAGTTTCTTTCATCTGCTGTTGGTAGCTATTGAGAACATTAGTTTCATAGATATAGAAATTGAATGCCTCGCTTCTTCTTGCTGATTTCTCAAACTCTATACCTGCACTCTTTTGTTGTTTCGGTGTTCCTTAAATGGTGAAATCCAGTTCATCTCGACTTATAACCTGTGCCACTTTGTTATTTTTATTAGTTTTAGGACACTTGTGTGATGTGACCTCATGGGTTAACGGCATATAGGCATGTCAAAGCGGAAGCATATGGTATCCAGCTGACCAGCCATACTTATAGAATGCTCTATATGGTAGTGCCCTACTCAAGATTAATTTATCTCCAGCTCTCAGCAGAAGAAGACTTCCCCTAGCAGGGGCAAATCTACTAGTTGGGCTGCCATTCATCTAAAGCATCCACAAGGACATGCTCTTGAATCTGAAATTGAACATGATCCTTTCCCATCAATATCAAGAGCAATTGTCTTGCCGAACCCCTGTCAAAATCTTGCGGGGAACAATAACCCTCATAAGAAGCCTTTCTCGGCAGTTCTTTGGTCTTCTGTACATTTTCCAGGTTTGACACACAACGGAAACGAAGAGCAACAATTGCTTTCTGATGATTACAGTAAGGTACAAGGTACTAGTAAGGATTTGGTACAAGAGAGCCCACGCAACAGGACTAAGAAGCTCGAGGAACTTCATTCTTGGGCTGGAACCAGTTGATTGTGGTATCGTGGAAGCTCTCGACAATGATGTTGTAAAGGCCTTGACTTTGCTGGAGGTATGCTATCTTGTAGTCAATTAATTAGCCATTGTCTTCAACTTACAAGTATTTTGTAACTTCATATCTTGGCATCCAACATTTGTCACAGTATTTGGCATGGAATACTTATTAACATTTTTTCACACCATTTATCTGCTTTTGTAGTTAGCGACAAAGATGGTTCGATCGTCCATTCCAAAAAGGGATGTTCCATCCTGGAAAGAACATTGGAGCCTGAGATCTCTTTGATCAATCACGTGAGGATCTTCATTGACACAGGTTCTACATATTAATCAATAGACCATACCTGAACTATGCTGGAGACCATCGTGCCCCGGTATTGAGATAAGAACAGCATAGTACAAACATGCTTTCCTCCATCATCATAGACCTCCGGCCACCACAATACTCACTCCACAATTGCAGATGACCACACAAACACGCCCAAGTACATGGAACTCAAGACAAAAAGAAACAAAACGGCGAGAGAGCATATTGGGACCAAGTATAGCGACCAAGAGAACCATACCCACGATGAGAATCATAACACCAATTCAATGACAAATGAATATCATATTCAAACAGAAGACGACCCATAAATGAGGCCTTAATGAGTCAAGAACAGAAGCACATCCTAATTTATTTAGTTCGAGCATTTCGTCAAACGAGTGATGTGCACTTCGATCAATGAACTTGTACTAATATGAAGCGATGATTCAATTTCAGATCATCACAATGCGCGTTCAAGACATTAAAAGAGGTTCAGTCACAACCTATTTTCTCTTAAACATCAAAGTTTCGAATGAGAACCAAGTACTTCAAACTTCCCACCAGAGAACAGGGCAGAAAAGAGGAGTTTTGGTGCGAACGGTGGGAGCAGCGGAAATCGACGGCCACGAAGAAGAAATGGTCACCTCCCAAAATCATGCTCTGTTTCCGTGTACACCTGTAATCAAAATCAAAGTACAAATTTTTGGTGAAAAATTCGGGGATTGACAACAAATTATTTTTTAGAATCAAATCGTCCGAGTAAAAGCACTCAACGGTCACAACGGTCACAATGGCCACGCGCCTTTGTTCTTGCCCCCAAAATATTTCCTAATTCGAAACTCTCGTATCTCACTTGATGATCCACTCAGAATTCTCATCTTCTTCGAGTATTGCTCGCCGCTCGTTGAAATCCCACGCGCCTCTGTTCTTCCCCCTCTGTCTCGCCTCCCTCTCTGTCTGTCTCTGTCTCTCTCTCTCTGTGTGAAAAGGCTGTGACCGAGAGAAATCAGTGATAATGTTTTATTAGCTCTCGGCTCCTCGCAAAATCAAAGTGCAATTTTTTGGTGAAAAATTCGGGGGCAGACAACAATTCGTGTCTAATTCGGAGATCGACAACAAATTATTTTTCAGAATCACTCGTCCGAGTAAGCACTCAACGGTCACAAAGCCCTAATATTTCCTATTTTGAAACTCCCGCATCTCACTTATGATCCGCTGAGAATTCTCATCTTCTTCAAGTAATTCCCAATATTTCCTAATTTGCAATCGCACTAGCTTTCTTCTTCCCCTCCCTCTCACCCCTTCTTCGTCGCTCTCTCTCTCTCGCTCTCTCTCGCTCTCTCTCTCTCTCTCTCTCTCTCTCTCTCTCTCTCTCTGTGGCAAAACCCACGATCATCGTCTCTTCGTTTGTTCGTCTCTTCAGCACTTGGCGATAATGGGGTATCGAAGTTTTCCGGCAGCGACGGTCTATTTTCGGTCTGCAAACCGTCCTTCAAAGGGGGAGAGAAAGACGAAGCTCGATTGCTCATCTCTCAATCTCTTGGCAGACGTAGCTTCATTGATCTCCGAGGAAAAGCTAAGTCTCGGGCCTTCCATCTTGGATCGTGATGTTGAGAAGAAGGTCACCCTCGTGACCACCACCACTTTTGGGCCAATCGGTGTCGGATGGATCGTTCGGAAGAAGAGATCCCCGCGAGCGCGAAGGCCCACATTCTACGCCCAGACGTCAAGTTCTGACCCATTTGTCGTTGTCCAAAACAACGAGCAAGAGCCTTCGAGAGCTGTCGCTGAGAACCACAAGAAGAGGTCGCGCACATTCGATTCCTCCGAAACCCAAGAATGGGTAAGAGTTTCCAAGAAACCCAAGAAAACTCCCAACACGGGTCTCGCGGCTCTAATCGGACCGAGCAAATTGCCGACGAAGTACATGGACAAAATTCAGGAGATGCAAGGTCGGGATATGACGCTCGTGGTGGAGAAGACTCTTACTGCCACGGACATGAGCCGAGGCCAAA
Source organism: Eucalyptus marginata (assembly GCA_014182565.1). Classification (NCBI taxonomy): domain Eukaryota; kingdom Viridiplantae; phylum Streptophyta; class Magnoliopsida; order Myrtales; family Myrtaceae; genus Eucalyptus; species Eucalyptus marginata. Next base: position 15,585,562 of record CM024593.1, read on the forward strand.
GTAGGCTCTCTATACCCAACAAGCAGATAAGGCAAGGTTTCCTGAGCGAAGAAGAGATCCGAATCCTAGATAGGAAGGAGGGCATTAAGGTTTCCCTCATTGAGCCGTGCCTCGAAGTTTCTCACGGCTTGCGACTCAAGAGGTGGAATTACCAGAGCAAAAATTTTTCTTACGTGTTGACGGAGAGGTGGAATGGGGTCGCGCATCCTTACGCGCGGAATGAACTCATGAAGGATGTCGTCATTCAGCTTTGGTCCTTCAGGGTGGATGGCAGCTTTTGGTTTTGCCTCAAGAAAGTTGAAGACCAACAAGGCAATGGAAACGATGGCTGTGATCTTCCTCCTATTTCGTGAAGAAGTAATTCATGATATTTCTCTACGTTCACCCCGGTACATAACTAGTTAGCTTCACTTTTCTCATACTTTTTTTTTCTTAAATTTCAATGTCTAGGTAATTTCATTCTTTCCTATTATTTCGGGACCACTAATTGCGTCTCGATGAAGTTAGAAGTGATAGTAGCTAGGGTAGTCCTCATAGATCAACTGTGGTTGATCATGATTTTCTGATGGAGTTTTTTGTTGCTCTTGAGTTTTTCTTCTTTTGTATTTTTGGTTGGATTTTACATTTGATATGTTCAAATGGAAAGTGTATATAGTGCTAGAAAATCAATGTCCATTGGAATGACTATAGACACTAAAGTGTCGATTTTTTCCATATTGAGATCTTTTGAACATTTAAACTATTTTTCATATGTTAATGAATGCCATCGCTAAAGAAATGTGCACGGTAAAAAGAACTCAAAGTCGTAAAGATGACGACATAGTGAGTCAATAGGTAAAAAGGGTATTATTAGGCAAACACAAGTATGTTATTCCTTTTCAACTTAAATTGGGTTGTAATAAAGAAAGCTACATCCATGCTGCTAAAATTATCACAAGAAAATGAAGTTTGAGAGAAGAAGCAAATCATTCAGTCTCTATATCTATGAAAACTAATGTTTCTCAATAGCTACCCTACTGCAGATGACAGAGACTGCTCAACACTACCTATTCACGATCGCCATATTTCTCTCTTAGTTGACCACTTCACTTTACCATACAAATACTTTTCCAATACTTCCTTACTCATACCCTCTTTTTCTTCAGAATACTGATGTACTTATTTCTCCAGGACTTGAAGGTCCTTCATTTCCGTAAGAGTAAATTTTCATCATAGACAAGGAAAACGAAAAAAACTCCATGGTCACCACCTGTAGTTCTGAAAACGTATTTATAAGTGAAAATGAGAATTCTCTTTTAAAAGAAATGTTATGACAACACGCTAATTCATCAAAATTTCTTTAGTCTTGCTTTCCCCTCAATGTCTAGGGGCAAAAATTGCCACCAGGATACCATGGAACAAATTTCTGTTGATTAAAACATTAGAGAAACACATCATGGAAAAATCTAGGAACTACTGAAAAGGGTATGCTAATCAAGTGGATTAATAGACATTTGACATTTTTCGGGCAGAATTTACAAGCTTTGGTCCTCCTGTCTTCTGATCCAACTCCACGCGAAGACCAAGCTCTGCAATCTCCAGTGTATTAACAGTTCCCCGGAACTCCAATTCAGCAATGGCTCATTGGTTTTTGGAATTTCCCTTGAACATGTTTCTGACTGTCCAAATACCCCATTCTCTCAAGGACAGGTTATCTTCATCCACAACGCACTGCTGCATAAGCAGAATAACCCCATCCTTGCACCTGAACTCATCTTGCACGCTCCTCCTCCAGTACAAACAGTTGCCAATGACTGCACCGATGTCTCTCCGAAACCCTTTGTAAGGGCACTGTTTCAGTTGTTTAGGATCTGCCCTCCCTTGGTGCGGAGCCTGATTAATGGCTTTTCTGATAATTGCGGAAGGCTCAAGTTCACAGAGCCAATTCAGAAGCAAATCCAAAAGATCCAACGAGAGAATTGCACCTGTTGTGTCTTGTGTATTTCTCATGGGTCCTCGTGCACCATCCTGTGTGCAAATGTCTCTCAGCATGGTGAGAGTGTAACCAAGGACATCAACCACAGAGGACCTTGATAGAGGAAAAATCAACAACCGGACCGCTAGCTTTTCTGAATAATCTGAGAATGTATAATGCAAACTCTTTAGAGACAGTGACATCGTTTATTCACTCATTTTGGATCTCCCACGCTATGCTAATGAGAAATGCCTGTTCTGATGAAAACTCTTCACACCCCAACTGTGCATCTTTGCTGTCATCAGCAGGAGCAACTGCTAGTTTGGCAAAAAAAATAGGTAAATGTGCTTCTTCTAAGCAGATGACTGAGAGAAACAATTTAAACCATTCTTCTCGAAATCCAACTGTCAAACAAGAGCACATGACATTATGTGACGAAGACAAAAACGCAATTAGGTTCAATCAAAGTGGGAGGAAAAGAACTTGAGAAAGTGGCCTAAAGAGAAGCAAGCGAAAATGGAATGTACCTATTGAAGCAGTCCGAGCAATTTCTGACACCAAAGACAAACCAGGATCTTGACACAGCTCTGGCAGGTGTACAGGGTTCCCATCTTGACCATTATACAGTATCATACACAAAGGATTAATTATGTCTTCACTCCAAATTCTTGCAGGCATGAGAAATTCATTTGGAAAGAATTGAACCCGAATAGTTAGCTGGTGTCTTTTTCTAGCCAATGAGACATTTGCTAGAGCCTGCAGGGCTATCCTGGTAGCTCCACAATCTAAGGCAGGATTATGCATCGGAGCCCTCAAGATGGTCAAAGTGATCCCAACTACATTCTTCTCGACGAAAGTATCCCGATTTACAACCTCTCCAAGCACATAGGTTCCTCATAAGCTTCAGTGATGGTACTAGAAGTTCAGAATTCAAATATTCCGAGTGTTCTTGAATTAGATCAAGTATCAAAGCAAGGACACTCCTTGAAGCAAGATCCGCATGCCCATCTGCATTTCCTGATAGGGAATGCTAGGTTGCTAGATTTATTTCACAATCAAGGATACAGAGGGGCCTTCCTATGTGGTTGTCTCACTTAGAAACGAGAGTAGTGTGTCTTATGCATTGCTTATTCAGTTTTCTTTATGGATAAAAGTTGAAATCGATATTGTTTTAGTTTTTTTAGATGCATCTATGTTTTGATGTTGGAGATAGGGCTTCCAAGGGGGTAAAGGGGATCTACGTCATGTTGATCCTCCTGCAAGCTTGACTAATCAACCAGCCAAGGCCTCTAAAGATAGTTCCTAGCGCAGGTTTGACATATACTGAAGAGGTACTTAAAGTTAGAAGTAGTTGAGCAAGTTGCGTAATTTCTGAGCGGAGAGTCTTGAGGAGAGGGAAATCTACTTTGGTAAATTTGGAGATATTGAGATCTCAGGCTACTATCCTGAAATAGAATGCCTCCCTATAATGTTTCTATCAAGCATTTGTTCCAGGCATTGTTGCCCTTTGTTTTGGGCATACTTGTTTTGTTCATCTCTGTTGCTGTCTAAATGTTGATTACTTATTAACTTCTTCTTTGGCAAATTGTGGGAGCAGTAAATGTGATATTTCCTGTAGGAGATGATGATGCATCTATTGTTGCAAAAAGCTCAAGTTGTGGTGTCGCTACACCAGAAAGAAGCAGAGTTACTGAGACCCATTGCCAAGGTTCCCCCAGAAAGAACAAGCTTGAATACTCAGGAAAGGAAAAGCGTTCTAAACCTGTAACTTGATGCTGCTGCTACTACTTTGTCTTCTCCTAGGCAAAGGATTTTAGACAATTCTAATGTGTGTTCTAGTGGTTCATCTCTCATGAATTACTGACTTCACATTTCTGGATGCATTCCATGTTCGTAAGCTTGAAGACAGCTGCTGGCGTACTCTCCATAAATAAATATTTAGACAAGTATATCTGTGGAAAATCCTAGGTAATTTTAAAGGGTTTTGACCATAGTCGACATGGCATTTCGTGGCCTATAGATAGTCAGAATTTTTGTTACTCCTTTGAGCTCAGTTAGCTAATTTGATCATTAAGTACTTACAGATTTATACAATGACTTTATATCCTTCACGAGGCTCATGGCAGTTTGTGTCATGTATTCCCACATTGACGGTGGCATCTTTGGCCATATTCCATAGGAAAGAGTGGCATGTTGATGCTACATTTCATGTATATCGTTTGGATGGTTTGGTTTAAGGCAAGTTAATACCTTCATAGTTAAGAGTGTTTGATAATGTATTGTCTGTTCTGGTTGGTGCATTTTTATGAGTCCATTGATGAGTGGATGTATTATTCCAAATGGATTTTTTCAATATGCTGTTCAAGAGTTTTGAAATTGCATTTGTTCCATTTCAATCTTCTTCTTGCGCATATTATTGGCGGGTGTCGATTGGACTTGCGATTGCCTAATAATACCCTTTTTACCTGTTGACTCACTATGTCGTCATCTTTATGACTTTGAGTTCGTTTTACCGTGCATGTTTCTTTAGCAATGGCATTCATTAACATATGAAAAATAGTTAAAATGTTCAAAAGATCTCAATATGGAAAAAATCGACACTTTAGTGTCTATAGTCATTCCAATGAACATTGATTTTATAGCACTATATACACTTTCCATTTGAACATATCAAATGTAAAATCCAACCAAAAATACAAAAGAAGAAAAACTCAAGAGCAACAAAAACTCCATCAAAAATCATGATCAACCACAGTTGATCTATGACTAACCCAGCTACTATCACTTCTAACTTCATCGAGACTTAATAGTGGGTCCCGAAATAATAGGAAAGAATGAAATTACTTGGACATTGAAATTTAAAAAAAAAAAAAAGTATGAGAAAAGTGAAGCTAACTAGTTATGTACCGGGGTGAACGTAGACAAATATCAAGAATTACTTCTTCACAAAATAGGAGAAAGATCACAGCCATCCTTTCCATTGCCTTGTTGGTCTTCAACTTTCTTGAGGCAAAACCAAAGGCTGCCATCCACCCTGAAGGACCAAAGCTGAATGACGACATCCTTCATGAGTTCATTCCGTGTGTAAGGATGGGCAATCCCATTCCACCTCTCTGTCAGCATGTAAGAAAAATTTTTGCTCTGGTAATTCCACCTCTTGAGTCGCAAGCCGTGAGAAACTTCGAGGCACGGCTCAATGAGGGAAACCTTAATGCCCTCCTTCCTATCTAGGATTCGGATCTCTTCTTCGCTCAGGAAACCTTGCCTTATCTGCTTGTTGGGTATAGAGAGCCTACTTTGGCCTCGGCTCATGTCCGTGGCAGTAAGAGTCTTCTCCACCACGAGCGTCATATCCCGACCTTGCATCTCCTGAATTTTGTCCATGTACTTCGTGGGCAATTTGCTCGGTCCGATTAGAGCCGCGAGACCCGTGTTGGGAGTTTTCTTGGGTTTCTTGGAAACTCTTCCCCATTCTTGGGTTTCGGAGGAATCAAATGTACGCGACCTCTTCTTGTGGTTCTCAGCGACAGCTCTCGAAGGCTCTTGCTCGTTGTTTTGGACAACGACAAATGGGTCAGAACTTGACGTCTGGGCGTGGAATGTCGGTCTTCGCGCTCGCGGGGATCTCTTCTTCCGAACGATCCATCCGACACCGATTGGCCCAAAAGTGGCGGTGGTCACGAGGGTCACCTTCTTCTCACCATCACGATCCAAGATGGAAGGCCCGAGACTTAGCTTTCCCTCGGAGATCAATGAAGCTACGTCTGCCAAGAGACTGAGAGATGCGAAATCGAGCTTCGTCTTTCTCTCCCCTTTTGAAAGACGGTTTGCAGACCGAAAATAGACCGTCGCTGCCGGAAAACTTCGATACCCCATTATCGCCGAGTGATGAAGAGATGAACAGACGAAGAGATGATGATCGTGGGTTTTCACAGAGAGAGAGAGAGAGAGAGAGAGAGAGACGAAGAAGGGGTGAGAGGGAGGGGAAGAAGAAAGCTAGTGCGATTGCAAATTAGGAAATATTAGGAAATACTTGAAGAAGATGAGAATTCTGAGCGGATCATAAGTGAGATGCGGGAGTTTCAAAATAGGAAATATTAGGGCTTTGTGACCGTTGAGTGCTTACTCGGACGAGTGATTCTGAAAAATAATTTGTTGTCGATCTCCGAATTAGCCACGAATTGTTGTCTGCCCCGAATTTTTCACCAAAAAATTGCACTTTGATTTTGCGAGGAGCCGAGAGCTAATAAAACATTATCACTGATTTCTCTCGGTCACAGGTCTTCTTCGTCGTTCTCAATAGCGAGAAATCTGCCGTGGCTGTCGATCGCCATCGCTCCCACCACGGCGCCAAAACTCCTCTTTTCTGCCCTGTTTTCTGGCCGGGAAGTTTCATCTTCATTGCCAACACGTCTAGGACCTCCATTCTCCGATCTGCACACCAGCCGAGGCTAGAAATCCAATTCACTAATGTAAAATCCGTTTGCTCTGTTTCTGTCGCGTATGAATGAAACAGAGGCCTGGAGCTCTATTTGATGTTTGTAAGAAAAGAGTTTGTGACTGACGCTCTTTTGAGCTCTTTTGAAGTGTTTAATGTGACCTGATGTTGTTGTGATTTTCTGAAATTGAATCATCGCTTTATATGTGTACAGGTTCATTGATTGAAATGCATATCACTCATTTGATGAAATGCTTGAACTAAATAAATGAGGATGTGCTTCTATTCAACCCTTGAATCGAAAGTCATGCTACCTCAATCCAACCTGTTCTTGACTCATTAAAGCCTCATTTATGGGTCGTCTTTTGTTGGAATATGATATTCATTTGTCATTGAATTGGTGTTATGATTCTCATCTTCGGTATGTTTCTATTGGTCGTTATGCTTGGTCCCAGTATTCTCTCTTGCTGTGTTGTTTTTTTTTTTTTCTTTGTCTGAGTTCCATTTACTAGGGTGTGTTTGCGTGGTCATCTGCAATTGTGGTGGGAGTTCTGTGGTGTCCGGAGGTCTATGATAATGGAGGAAAGTATTTTTGTGTTGCGCTGTTCTTATCACAGTATCGGGGCGCGTTGTTCTCTGGCATAGTTCGGGTATGGTCTATTGATTAAGGTGTAGAACCTGTGTCAATGAAGTTCCTCGTGTGATTGATCAGTGAGCGCTAACTGTTTAGACATAGAAGAAGACTAAAGGAAAGCATAAAGAGAATTGAGAGGCTGTTGCATCAAAGACGATGGATTGAGAAAGGGAAAGAAAGAGAAATAACTATTAAAAAATAAACAAATATAAACGGAAAGGAATAAAAGATGAAAGATAAAAATGGTTGGAAAATAAGGTGGTCCGATAGGTTGTTTTGTCTCAACAATAATTTTAATTGAATTTCATTTAGTTTGTGATCTTACGACAAGTTAGGAAGTTACATTCATGATTTTCTTCGGGAAAAAATGAATTTTCGATCATTTAACTTTAGATGAAATACATAACGAGATAAAAAGCTATAAGCAGGTAGTCAAACACGACCAAGTGTAATTTATATGTTGTTACTTTTTGACTTAAATTGAGTTGTAATAAATAAAAATAAAAATAAAATAAAATAAAAAGCTATATAAATGTTGCTAAAATCATCACAAGAAAATGAACCATGATGAGATTACATGTAAAAAGTTATTGCAACAAAACCCCTTCTCTTTAGGAGAAATCCCAGAAGTCCTCCTGAATTAGGCATTTTATTGTTAGGCAAGATAGAGATCTTTACAGGTTAAATTCTCATTTTGCTTTCAGCAATTACTATTGTAAATCTTCTTAGGCTCTAGTGTTCTTTCCAAGATGGAACAATCCTTTTCATAATGGATGATTGAACCATCTTTTCTGGAGTCCTAATTGCACAAGCAGATGTATGATGTGAAAATATGTTGACCGCCAATAGTATTAAGTGCCAATTAGCATGACAAATGTTGGATGCCAAAATACCAAGTTTGAGTTTGACAAAATACTTGAAAGTTGAAGACAACAGTTGATTGATTGAGTATACGAGTGGATGCACAAAGTGAAGAAAGTAAGTAGACTAAGATGTACAAAGAGTGAGGACTCAAGTAGAATGGCACCGGTACCTCAAAACGCGTACTGCATGCTTCCTGAATCTCAAGTAAACATTCCCGTCCTCCTCCCAATCCGGCTCGAGAGGTGAAGACTTCAAATGCGCCAAAATAAACTTTGTTCCAGTGGAATCATCCTAGGTTCCTCTCTTCCCCTACCCCAAAAAAAAAAAAAAAAAAAAAAAAAGATTTTTCATCAACCATATATTTGTTGACACTGTTAAAGTCATTGTTAAGAGCGTCAATGCCACCAGAAAGTTGAGATGAACCAGATTTCACCATTTAAGGAAAACCAAAACAACAAAAGAGTGCAAGTATAAAGTTTGAGAAATTAGCAAGAAGAAGCAAGGCATTAAGTTTCTATATTTATGAAAACTAATGTTCTCTATAGCTACCAAGTGCAGAGGAAAGAAACTGCTCAACACTTCCTAATGGCATTCGCCATAATCCTCTCTTAGTTGACCACTTCCCTCAACCATACAAATACTTTTCCGATGCTTCCTTACGCGTTCCCTTTTTTTCTTCAAAACACCAGCATACTTCTCCAGGATTTGAAGGTCCTTTATTTCCATAAGAGTAAAATTTTATCACAGACAAGGAAAACGAGAAAAACTCAATATTGTCACCGCTTGTAGTCTCGAAAATTAAAACAAACATCATAATAACATGCTAATTCATCAAAATTTCTTTAATCTCACTTGTCTAGGGGCCAAAATTGCCACCAGGATGCCATGGACAAAATTTCCGTTGATTAAGACATCAGAAAAACACATTATGGAAAAATTTAAGAAACTATTGAAAAGGGTATGCTTATCAAGTGGATTAATAGACATTTGACAATTTTCATGCAAAATTTACTGCTTTGGTCTTCCAGTCTTCTGATCCAACTCCACTCGAAGACCAAGCTCTGCAATCTCCGGTGTATTAACAGTTCCCCAAAGCTCCAATTCAGCAACCTCTTGTTGGTTTTCGGTATTTCCCTCGAACAAGTTTCTGATTGTCCAAATGCCCCCATTCTCTCAAGAACGGGTTATCTTCATCCGTGACGCACTGCTGCATAAGCAGAGTAATCCCATCCTTGCATCTGAACTCATCTTGCATGCTCCTCCCCCAGTACAAACAGTTGCCGATGACTGCAACAATGTCTCTGCGAAACCCCTCGTAAGGGTACTGTTTCAGCTGTTTAGAATCTGCACTGCCTTGGTGCTGACCCTGATTAAGGGCTTTTCTGATAATTGGGGGAGGCTTAAGTTCATGGAGCAAATGCAGAAGTGAATCCAAAAGACCCGAGGAGAGAAGTGCGCCTCTTGCATCTTGTGCATTTCCCATGGGTCCTCCCTCATGCACCATACTATGCGCAAATTATCTCTTAGCGTGGTGAGTGTGTAACCAAGGACATTGATCCGAGAGGACCCTGTAGGAAGACTTAACTTGCCCTCCCCCAGAAAAATCAACAAACCCGCAAGCTTTTCTGAATAATCCGAGAATGTATAATGTAAACTCGTTAGAGATAGTGACGACATTTATTCTCCCCCAGGTGCTAATGAGAAACGCTTGATCGGGTGAAAACTCATCATAGCCCAACTGTACATTTTTGCTGTCATCAGCAGGAGCAGCAGCTATTTCGGCAAATAAAGTAGGTAAATGTGCTTCTTCTAAGCAGATGACTGAGAGACCATCATGTATACTTAAAGGGTTGATTTAATTTAAGAAAAATTCATTGACGAAAATACATGAAAAAAATAATAAAAGGAAATTATGTCCTCAACCCAGAAAACGAAATGATTGATTGAAACCCAATGTGATATTTTAAAACTTTTTTATTAGGTACATCATTTTTGTATTAATTAACCATTTAAAACACATAATGAGTATCCAAACTTCGTACTTTGATCTTCTTCTTTTTTTGAGACCTCTTGTCCCATATTACTTAACCGCATTTCTTTTCTTCATTGACGCAGGTTCTACATATTAGTCAATAGACCATACCTGAAGTATGCTGGAGAACATCGTGCCCCAGTATTGAGATAAGAACAGTACAGTACAAACATGCTTTCCTCCATCATCATAGACCTCCGGCCACCACAATACTCACTCCACAATTGCAGATGACCACACAAACACGCCCAAGTACATGGAACTCAAGACAAAAAGAAACAAAACGGCGAGAGAGCATATTGGGACCAAGTATAGCGACCAAGAGAACCATACCCACGATGAGAATCATAACACCAATTCAATGACAAATGAATATCATATTCAAACAGAAGACGACCCATAAATGAGGCCTTAATGAGTCAAGAATAGAAGCACGTCCTAATTTATTTAGTTCGAGCATTTCGTCAAACGAGTGATGTGCACTTCGATCAATGAACTTGTACGCATAAGAAGCGATGACTCAATTTCAGATCATCACAATGCGCGTTCAAGACATTAAAAGAGCTTCAGTCACAACCTATTTTCTCTTAAACATCAAAGTTTCGAATGAGAACCAAGTACTTCAAACTTCCCACCAGAGAACAGGGCAGAAAAGAGGAGTTTTGGTGCGAACGGTGGGAGCAGCGGAAATCGACGGCCACGAAGAAGAAATGGTCACCTCCCAAAATCATGCTCTGCTTCCGTGTACACGTGTAATCAAAATCGAAGTACAAATTTTTGGTGAAAAATTCGGGGATTGACAACAAATTATTTTTTAGAATCAAATCGTCCGAGTAAAAGCACTCAACGGTCACAACGGTCACAATGGCCACGCGCCTTTGTTCTTGCCCCCAAAATATTTCCTAATTTGAAACTCTCGTATCTCACTTGATGATCCACTCGGAATTCTCATCTTCTTCGAGTATTGCTCGCAGCTCGTTGAAATCCCACGCGCCTCTGTTCTTCCCCCTCTGTCTCGCCTCCCTCTCTGTCTGTCTCTGTCTCTCTCTCTCTGTGTGAAAAGGCTGTGACCGAGAGAAATCAGTGATAATGTTTTATTAGCTCTCGGCTCCTCGCAAAATCAAAGTGCAATTTTTTGGTGAAAAATTCGGGGGCAGACAACAATTCGTGGCTAATTCGGAGATCGACAACAAATTATTTTTCAGAATCACTCGTCCGAGTAAGCACTCAACGGTCACAAAGCCCTAATCTTTCCTATTTTGAAACTCCCGCATCTCACTTATGATCTGCTCAGAATTCTCATCTTCTTCAAGTATTTCCTAATATTTCCTAATTTGCAATCGCACTACCTTTCTTCTTCCCCTCCCTCTCACCCCTTCTTCGTCGCGCTCTCTCTCTCTCTCTCTCTCTCTCTCTCTCTGTGAAAACCCACGATCATCGTCTCTTCGTCTGTTCATCTCTTCATCACTTGGCGATAATGGGGTATCGAAGTTTTCCGGCAGCGACGGTCTATTTTCGGTCTGCAAACCGTCTTTCAAAAGGGGAGAGAAAGACGAAGCTCGATTTCGCATCTCTCAGTCTCTTGGCAGACGTAGCTTCATTGATCTCCGAGGGAAAGCTAAGTCTCGGGCCTTCCATCTTGGATCGTGATGTTGAGAAGAAGGTCACCCTCGTGACCACCGCCACTTTTGGGCCAATCGGTGTCGGATGGATCGTTCGGAAGAAGAGATCCCCGCGAGCGCGAAGGCCGACATTCCACGCCCAGACGTCAAGTTCTGACCCATTTGTCGTTGTCCAAAACAACGAGCAAGAGCCTTCGAGAGCTGTCGCTGAGAACCACAAGAAGAGGTCGCGCACATTCGATTCCTCCGAAACCCAAGAATGGGGAAGAGTTTCCAAGAAACCCAAGAAAACTCCCAACACGGGTCTCGCGGCTCTAATCGGACCGAGCAAATTGTCGACGAAGTACATGGACAAAATTCAGGAGATGCAAGGTCGGGATATGACGCTCGTGGTGGAGAAGACTCTTACTGCCACGGACATGAGCCGAGGCCAAAGTAGGCTCTCTATACCCAACAAGCAGATAAGGCAAGGTTTCCTGAGCGAAGAAGAGATCCGAATCCTAGATAGGAAGGAGGGCATTAAGGTTTCCCTCATTGAGCCGTGCCTCGAAGTTTCTCACGGCTTGCGACTCAAGAGGTGGAATTACCAGAGCAAAAATTTTTCTTACGTGTTGACGGAGAGGTGGAATGGGGTCGCGCATCCTTACGCGCGGAATGAACTCACGAAGGATGTCGTCATTCAGCTTTGGTCCTTCAGGGTGGATGGCAGCCTTTGGTTTTGCCTCAAGAAAGTTGAAGACCAACAAGGCAATGGAAACGATGGCTGTGATCTTCCTCCTATTTCGTGAAGAAGTAATTCTTGATATTTCTCTACGTTCACCCCGGTACATAACTAGTTAGCTCCACTTTTCTCATACTTTTTTTTTTTTTAAATTTCAATGTCTAGGTAATTTCATTCTTTCCTATTATTTCGAGACCACTAATGGCGTCTCGATGAAGTTAGAAGTGATAGTAGCTGGGGTAGTCCTCATAAATCAACTGTGGTTGATCATGATTTTCTGATGGAGTTTTTTGTTGCTCTTGAGTTCTTCTACTTTTGTATTTTTGGTTGGATATTGCATTTTATATGTTCAAATGAAAAGTGTATATAGTGCTATGGAATCACTAAGCATTGGAATGGATATAGACACTAAAGTGTCGATTTTTCCATATTGAGATCCTTATAAAATTTTAACTATCCTTCGTATGTTAAGTGGATGTCATCCCTAAAGAAATGTGCACAGTAAAAAGAACTCAAAGTTGTAAAGATGATATTACCATAATAAAGTTGCCCCTTAATTGAACGAAATAGTGAGTCAATAGGTAAAAAGGGTATTTTTAGGCAATCACTAGTTCGATTGACACCCACCAATAATATGCGCAACAAGAAGATTGACATTGAACAAACCAAGTTTCAAAACTCTGGACCGGCTTATTGAAAGAAATCCATTTGGAATAATACATCCACTCATCAATGGACCCGTAAAATGCACCAACCAGAACAGACAATATATTATCAAAACACTCATAAATTGTGGAAGTATTAACCTGTCACAAACTAAACCACCCAGACAACATACATGAAACATGGCATCAACACGCCAATCTTTCCTATGAAATATGTCAATACATAACATCATCAATGTAAAACTAAATAACACAAACTCCCATGAAGCTTGTGAAGGATGTTAACATTTACCGCATGCAACCCTATCCAAAGGAATCTATATTCAGAGGCTTTTGGAGGTAAAGCATGGGCTCAAAGAAGTGAGACAACAAGTCAAGTGAAAAATGCTGCACATGTCAAAATAGAATATAACAAGGGACTTTGATTTTTCACTAAAAACCAAAAATTCTTTCACTAAATAACCTATGGGGCCTATATTATTGTCTAGATTGCAAAAAATGTTATGGTAGAAGTTAATTAAATTTTAGGACAAATTACAAAATACCTCATGGACTTTGGGGATGATAGCCATCTGTTCTCAAACTTTCAATTATTATATACTATCCCTAAACTTTCATTTGTTACAATCGTTAGCTCTCCATTATTGTTTTCTGTTAACGTATAAAATACCCATGACTTTTAAGAGTTAAAAGTATATTTTCATTTAATTTTTTGATGTAAATCTCTTTTTAACCCTTTGTGAGAAAATTAAAAAATATAGAAAATGAGAGAAAACTGAGTTAACTGAAGTACAACTAATAGGAAAAATAAATAGAAAATTGTTAAAATCTAGTAATTATTGCCACTTTAATAAAACTAAGCAAAATATTCATAGAAAAAGAATGAACACAAATTAAATAAAGAGGGAAAAGCCCTAGTAGTAGTAGTGGGGTGTCAAAAAGTTCAGCCCGGCTTGGACCAACTGAAATTTTTGGGTATTTTGGTTCGAACCTTAGTCTTCTTCAGGTTATAGGTTAAAGGTGCAAGCATTATTAGGGTTGGGGTAGATTCAGGTTATAACCCTACCGAGAGCAAAATACCCGAAATTTAACCCTCTCAAGAATCTCAACTCAACTTTCTCATGCGGAAACAAATAAAAAAATCATTCATTGGGGGAATATTCACATATGGTTTGTCTCAACTTTTGAGAATTTTTTTTGTCTTTTTTAACAATTTAGAGACACAAGTGCAGGGGCCAACGAATGTGAGCCAACTAATGACCCTGCAAATCTCATAAACCAGATAAGTTCAGACACTTGACTCATGCGAGTCGGCAAGACCCAAAGCAATCAACACGTGAGTGGTAGGAAAATTCTCTTTAAATTTTTTGGTCTATACCAAACCAACCTTTTCAAAGAGTGTAAAAGAACCGTGTTGTGTGAAGATTCACTTGTTGGAGGATATGAGAACTGAACTTATGTACGGGCTCGAAAGAAAGATGAGAGAATTAGATGATTGTATCTAAATTTGATATCATATTATGACACAAAGATTAAATTTATTGAGATTATTGTTGCAGCGACCGTCGCACCAGTGTCGCCACAACCATGATTTGATCACTATCTATACCTGCATATCATCATTTCCTTCAAAGCCCTGCTAATGTCATTTGAACATCACCGGTCGCCCTGGCCGCTTGTTGTCTGTGGCCTGCCTCAATGGCTTCATTGTCATTGCTATGCTCGCTCACAAATGAGACCATTCCACCCAAAAACAAGGCCAGCAAAGGGGTGCTTTGCTAGCCACTTGTCATCAAACCCTTGCAAAATTGGCCAGTCTAAGTTCGTCATGGTAGCATTTGAGTTAAAGACTGCTATTCACCAAACCAACGAGGTCGGGTTTCTGATGAATCAGAGAGAACTCATTAGGAACCTGTAATTACCAACACCATTCCTGTCTTTGGATCAGCGTGCCCGTAGGATCAGGGGAGGTGAATTCATGCCGAGAGACAAAGGGAGTGGACAAAGTTGAGCAAGTAATAACAGAAAATGATATGTGAAAGAGAGGAGTTTCAATTGAAGACTTGAACTAGGCAATTCGAGTTACAATAACAATTACTTCTTATGGTGCAATTCTTCGGAATTCAAATGTCGATGAAATGAAAGATATTTACAGTAGAATCATAAGAAAACCGCCCGATGTGCATCCATATTCCTTTCCCCCTTCCATAAACCGACCCCCGGGAAGGAATATGACACAATTATGTGAACCCAGAGTGATCCCCGAACTCAAAGACAATCAATCTTGCACCTTTCTGTAAGTTTTCCTCTATTCTGGGCTTCAAGAACTGCTGACAAGCTCGATGCCACCGCTGCTTCCCATTGAAGAATATTTACTGGGAGGGTTCTGGGTGGTCTTGACAGGGTAAGAAGCCTCCATTGCGATACCGCACTTGCCATAGTAGTTGTTGGCCAAGTTCCTCTCCATCTTGATGTATCCGCTCTCGCCCCAAAAGGCGCCCCATGAGTTCCTTACAAGCCAGTAGTCGGCACCATGTTGCCTCCCGTATCCAACCGCGATCACACCGTGGTCCAATGCAGTTCCACATTCACCGGTGAACACACCCTGCAGATTCGGCGGGGTTTAGGTTTAGTTATAACAAGGCATTATACAGTGCCTCGAAAATTCTCTGTATTGCAGTTCCAATTTCATATCCATCATGGAATCTGGTTCTGATAGAAACTACATTTCATTGCAGCCACTGATTGAAAAAGATTACAAAGTCTTAAAAGTCACTCACGGATTCATAAAGTTGGAAATCCCTGCCTCCAGCTTCAATGGCAACACTCACGGGTTGATGAGCCACAGCCTTCTTCAAGGCTCTCTCGTCAAAGGCCGGGACATCCTCGTACCCATCAATGCTCACCACCTTTGAGTTAACCTGCAATTTTCATTCGAAAGCCAGCAATCAGAAAATATAAAATTCAATCCCCTCCAAAACACAGTTCCCAAACTAGAATGATGTCGACTTCGACAACTGATGTGAATTGCGAAGGACTAGGAAGTACTGACCCCAGACTCATTACAGGTTCCATCGACTCCCGTGTAAGGGTAGTCCTCGTCAGTGTCGATGCCACCGTTTTCAATGATGAACTGGAAGGCATAGTCCATAAGCCCCCCATTGCAACCGGCATCGTAGGACAGGTCACAATCCACGAGCTCTTGCTCGGAGAGGGATATGAACTCGCCGGTGACGATCTGGTTGATTCCTTCCACAGCGGCTATGGTAGAGAAGGCCCAGCAGCTTCCTGTTAAAGATGAGGGAGGAAAACAAATCGGGTTTTCAGCTTGATGAGCTAAATTGGTTATTACTGCAGAGGCAGATCAATACAGCAAACGGGTAATCTGTAGCAGAAACGTGTTAATTTAATGCCAAAACGTTGTTCACGCATCTGAATTCATTTGTCAGACCCTCAACTGATGATGATCACATAAGCCTAATTTGATTGAGTAAACCCCAAGTGAAGCAGGAAGACAACTGTATACTTCACTGGTTTTAGTCTATCCATGTGATGTTAAGACTTTTCTCTTTCCCACTTTTTTACTTTTTGGCTAAAATGTGATGTTAGACTTAACATTAAATATCTACTTATATTATAATATTTTTATAATATATATGAAATAAATTTTATTGTTGGGTGAGGTGAGAGGATATCTTCCCCAATAAGAAAAGGTAGGCACTAAATTCAACTCTCTTTTGTCTCAAGCCAACAAGTCCAAACCAAACCAAAACTACCATTCTTTTCACAGGCAAACGGTCAAAACTACCCTTCAATCAATCAAAGTCACATGCTATCCACCCAAACCTACCAAATATGCATCTTCCACACAGTAATAAATTCATCAAATCACCAGAACATCCTAGCCCCTCGTTAGATCAATAGCATCTGCCAAGGGCAGAGGTACCCAAAAAAAAAATGAACTTTTTTCTTGTTGCAGCGCAAAACAAACAATTACCAACCAAATCAGGTTCAAAATCTCTAGCCAACACAACTGAACTACCTCAAAGAGATAAGGGTAGGATTTCAATTTTCAAAAAGTCATCATATCGATAGGATTCGTATCGATCCATACAAATATATATACAATCAACCCACTCCTCCGATATTCAATTCATGCGTAAAAAGATTCAGCAACAAGTTAATAGATTATAGTTCAAATTAATAAAGAGAGGCTAAAGACTATAAATGGGAAACTTCGTCTCCAAGAAACGAACATGATCCGGGCAGGCAAAGTGAGAAAGTAAGGGGGGAAAAAAGCTAAGAGAGGTCAAGATGTGAAATTACCGCAAGCTCCCTGGTCCTTGACCTTGTTAACGGCGCCCTTGGTCCTCCAGTCGACGGCGGCCGGCAGCATGCCGTCGTCGCCGGGGCGGGAGGCGTAGCGGTCGCTCGCGCGCCCCGCCTTCGCCACCGGCGGATGGGGTCGCTCCGGGTGCCGAGGTAGACGGCGCGGTACTCCTCGTTGGTGAGGTCGGCGAACCGGTTCATGCCGAGGGTGTACGACCGGTTGAGGGCGTTGTGCTCGTCGACGAACCGGAGGTTGTCGCGGAAGATCTCGAACCGCCGCTCCCGCTCGCCGAGGCCGTTGTAGGCCTTGCCGTGCTTGGCGAGCCAGAGCTCGTACATGCCCATGACCTCCTCGTCGGTCCTCGCGGCGGCCGCGGTAGCGACGGCGGCGAGGGCGCAGAAGAGGAGGAGGGCCGCGGCGGCGGTGGCCGGGATCGCCATGGATGGACGAGGACAATGAAGGAGGAAGATTGGTGGAAGAAGGAGAAGGAAGAAGGAGGAGAGTGTGCGAAGAAGGTGGGGTGGAGGGGGAGTTTATAAAGGCAATTTCATGGGATTTATTTAATATTTGGGTTAATTTCAATAATTCAGAGAGAAAAAGAAAAATAAAGGGAGGAAAAAAATGAAAATATTTTTTATTTATTTTATTTATATTTTATTTTTTGATTATGTTTTTCGTGCAAGTTGGGGGATGACCGGTGACCGGGTGCGCCGGTACGTGCCGCGAGCGGGGAAAACGGAGGGGTTCGTGGGTCGTGTTTGGTCACTAGAAAAACGCGAGGCCAATCCGGTTTGCTTTGACCGCGGTAATTAACGAGAAGTTGCTTGGTCTTTGTACTCTCTTCTCGGATTTTGAATCTTCCCTTTTCTCCTTTCGTTGGTGCCGATGCAACTAGACGCGAATCTCGGCAGGATTAGGAGCTTTCGCAAACACCGCAAAAAGCGTTTTTTTTTTATTCTGTGGTAGGAAATTCGATTTTAAGAATTCGATGGAACAGGCGTTATTAGTTTTTTAGATATTTTGTTAGTACATATAGTTAGGATTGGAAGGGTTAATTGTATGGGTTAATACACAAAAATCTATACTCACGTGACAAATTAACTCGACCCAATTGTTAAGCTAGATAAAACATGACAATAAATTGATAGTCTAAGGTAAATTTGTGGCATGCGTACTGATTTAAATTTTTGACAAGTGTACTCAATTTTGAACTTTTTAGTGACGTAATAACTAATTTATGATAAATTTGTTATAAATGCGTGGTTTGGAGTTTTTCGTGATATTAATTAATTGTATTTTACTTTCCCGAGCAATTAAGTCTTTTGACTTTAGTAATTTGTCCAATCAGTCATACCCATCAACAAGGAGTTGCTAATGCTATCGATTTACGAATATAGCATTACTGATCTAATGAATAAACTTGCCGATGATGCTTATGTGGTGCCAATTGCACATGACAGTCGTGATAGTGTTGCGTCGAGAGAGAGAGAGAGAGAGAGAGTCTTTTTTGTGGGTAAACCACGTTAGCTTGAGAAGTCTATTTTGACATGTCGTGCAACTTGGACATTGTTCCTAATGACAATGATCAATTAATTTGACTGCAGGTGTTGAGAACTTTATAGAAATTGATTGCACAAGAAACATAGTCGAGCATTGAAAAATTCTACCTTTACGAAATTATCTGACATCCCATCTATATAATTAGTGGGAAAATTATCCAAAAGTCTAAGCATATTATATTATAAATCTTTCAATTTTACCAATTGAGTTATAAACTTTTTTTCATAATTTGACAATTAAGTCCATCCAGTCAATTTTACTTGGGAATTATGGATATAGAAGCGAAGATCATCCTGCGCGACACAACCGACGCCAACCGTGTGGACAATTTTCATTAGTACTTTAATATTTTTACAATCTTTTTTTTAAATTTTTTAATTCTTTTCTTTCTTTTTCTCCCTTTTTTTGGTTTAAAGGCTGAAGGCCACCAACCACCGGGCCGAGGGTCAACGACCTCCACCGACCACTCAACCGAGGGGGCTAGCGTTGGGCAAGGGTCGTGACCCCTCCCCAAGGCAAGTGGCCTCTAGCACTTTGAAGCAAAAAAGAAAAAGAAAAAATAAAATAAATAATAAATAAAAATCAATGAATTATTTTTAAATATTAAAATTTGTCCACATATTTCGGCCAAAATTGAGACTAGACTTGTCACATCACCAATTTCCGACCAAAATTAACTAGATTGAGTAAATTAGCTAAACTTAAAAAAAGTTTATAACTAAACCGACAAAAACAAGTGATAGATTCGGACTTTTAGACAATTTTTCCTATGATTGGAGGACCTAGATATTCCAGTAATGCGGAAAGTTCAAATTGGACTCGACTTCCGTAACTCGAATCAAATTAGGATGCAAAAATTGAAGTTCATCTCCATGTTGGAGTTAAGAGAAAAAAGATTTCTTGATTAGTATATGAAGATCAATATTGTCTATGGGTGTGTTTATTTCACTAAAAACTTCATAATAAAGCAAAATGTTTTATGTGGAAATCATTTTTAAGGAAAATGGTTATTTTCAGTTACTAGTGATTGAAGAAAATCAATTTTCTTTTTAATAAAAATGATGATATTTTCCCTCAATCTAAACGTGTTGTTTTTTAGTTTTCCATCATTAAATTCTGAAAAGTTGAAAAATAATTTTTTAAAAATAGTTTTCCTTCAAAAACTCGGATTCTTTGTTTGGTCTTCAAACACGGTTTCAATGAGCGCCCCAATGCTTGTTGTGGCGTAAATGTGTATTGTCCATCGTGGATATTCCAAAGGAATTCCAAGAGGGTTTCGACAACGATAAATCTTGCATTAAGATTTGTGGATTTTTATGAGATTAATGAATTCTTTGCAAGAAATTTCGAGAGTAAATACAATATGAGTTGTTTGGTATACATGAGATTGAGGAAACACCAAAGTACTTTACTGATTTGAATGGTTGTAATTTCCTTAATATTGCTTAATCTGTAGCATATTATTCTTTCAATGAAGAAAACATATCGTCCAAATCATGTAAATTCGATATCCGATTAATTTTCTTATTTTATTTATTTTAAGTGATCAACCGCTTACTTTCTAGTGAAAAACGTAATACTTTTTCTTGAGCTCCACGAAATCTCTCCAGATAGATATTTTGAGATCCTGGACATCCAATTATTGAATTCAATTTGAGGATAAACTCTTTTTCTCTCTATTATCCGAAAAGAAAGAGCTAAGCCCTACTCAAAATCCGTGGTTTTTGTTTCGTAGGAAAATGTGTCCCTTCAACTCATTCGGCATGTCCATCATGTACATTATTGCCAATTACTCAATTAACTCTAAATTTATTATATAAAAATCAATTCAATTATATATTTTTTTTTTAATTTTATCAATTTAATCATTAATATTTGCATGAAATTCCAATGTGATCCTTCCAATTACTTTTGTTATAAATTGTTGATGTGGAGATCTAGTCATTATCGACTATCTATGTAATCCATCATCGCATTAGTAATTTCCTATGAAAATTGACAGAAAAACTAATTGTAATTCCATGTAAAGATTTAGTACTAAATTAGCAACATTGAAAATTTTAGAACTATATCCGTACAATAAATCTAGTATTGATTAAATAATTTTCCCACGTTAATCATTAGAGCAAAAGTTGATACTTGTTTCATTTGAAAAGTGGGTTAATTTTTGTCATAAGACATAGGTTGGTACGTTTTTTTAGGAACTTGTCCAAGAGGATGAAATCAAAGAATAGCCAATAAATTAGACAACCAACCCTCTAGAAGATGTAATTTTCACTTAAGATAAGGAATAGCATTAGCTTGAGTAAACGCTTATATTTTCCGTCCTACATTAAACTTAAAAATGAATCTCACGAAAGTATAGTCGAGTCTAAAAGTCTTTATTAGATCTTAAGTCGACAAGTTTTTCACATGATGGTTTATGGGCATTCAATCATTTAAAAAAATCTCAATAGTCAACCGAGAATGCATCAACTTCACGATTCCTCCCAAGTTGAGGATTACGAAGCGTGTTGGAAACACCATTCACATAGAAATTTTCACAAATCTATTACGTAAATAAATGGAAAAAGATTTCTAGAATTTCGTGATATCAGAAAAAATCTCTATCGATCTTCAAGTCACTAAAGCATATACAACACATTCACAAAGTGTAAGGCATCCTCGTTTTTGAAACCTTTTGTGCCAAAGACTCGAGGATTTTCTATGGAGAATGTTTAGTTTGGGAGCTGGGGTTTTCTCTCGCACGACGATAATTTTATTAGTGTATATTTAACTAGTCGTATTATTTCGAGAATTTGGAGACGTATATTGATTGAGACTATAAATTTGACCTCATTAAGGTTCGTAGAACCCAAATTGCAACGAAACAGAACCAAAAATTCATAATTTGATTTCAAATTTATCTATCAATAAACCAAATCCTTTTGTTTCAATTTAAAAATTATTCTCACGATTGTATTTTCCTTCCAAAATTATGAAATCAAAAGAAAAATTATAAGTTTTAGAAAATTAGAAAAATAGTTACTAAAGGTATTATCTATTGCTGAAAGATCTTAAGTGTTAGATACCAATAGGCAATACAGTTCAATTTCAAATGTTGATTAAAAAAAAAGGAAAAAGGAAAAAGAAGAAGAAGAAGAAAAGAGTAAATATCACACCAAACATACTCTAAAGAAACAAATCCAAGACGGCAAGCCCACGAGACATTGCTTGCACTAACTTTTACCATTCTTTATTGACTTGCTACCCCAACTTTGTCACGGCTCTTTCTCAGAGAAAGTTTCGTTAAAAATTAAATTTTCAGATAGATTTTTAATGAGTATATATTTGTATTCCCACTTTTACCTAACTTTATGACTTTTGGATCAATGTGTCGGTGCATAACAAAGTCTTAGACCGGGTACATTTACTAACGATTTTGTTTTAATGATAACTTTACATAGATGGAATCATTATCTAAAAAAGCACACTTTACTTAGGGGTGCAATTAAATCAAAACATTTTTCATTGGCTAATTGCTTCAAACGATACAAGAGATTATTTTAGGAAAGCGTTCTACAAATCATTCATTTTACGCGCATATAAACGAAGCTTGCCCATCACCTTCTCTTCCTTCTTTAATCTCTCCCTATCAAATTTTATTTGGAGAAGTATTTGTGCCAATTTTGTCATAAACTTGTTAATTTATACAATCAAATACTAAACATTTTAACGATTTGAAAGTGTAGTCCATCTAGCTAATTTGAGTCAAAAATCCTTAAAATGGACAACGGGCATGGCATAATGAATGTTGACATTTTACAATTTTTTGATAAATTTTTAACTTTTTTCTTCTTTCTTTGTTTTTCCCTTTTCTTTTCGCCAATGGGTGAGGAGCTTGCCAGATCTGGCAAGTGGCCCTTGCCCTTGCCCAATTGAGGCTTAAGGAGGATTGACTTGGTTAGATATGGTGAAGGGGCCTTCTCAACGCTTGCCTTCATCGAGCATCACTCTCCTTCGCTCTTGCCAACCATTACCAGTGATCAGTGGCCACAAAAGGAAAATGAAAAAAAGTTAGAAAATTTTCAAAATTTTGCAAAGATTATTTACGTCAATATCGGTCATACCATGTAGGACAATCTACAACATTAACAATTTCTGGCTAAAATTGGTTAGATGGATTACATTGGCGAATGGTTAAAAGATTTAGGACTAAATTTGGATAAATTGAAAAGTGTAAAATTGAATTGGCATGAGCGCACTAGGTTTAAAACTTTCTTGATAATTTTCCTAATTTTTTTGCTTTTTGAGATTTTCTTTTCAGGTCAAAATTTTCTTGGTTCGTATATGTTCTAGTGGATTCTATTTCAAATATTACACACTTTGCCTTGGTTAACGATCACGTTTTTATTTTGCACCAATTTTGTACATTTCAAATGAAGGTGACTTTGCTTTGAGTCAATGCCGATTTAGGTCAAGCTTCAAGAGGAGCATTGAGTCCGTTATTGTAAAGAAGAAGAAAAAAAGAAAGAAAAAGAATCGGAAGAAATACAACCTTGTTTTGTTAAGTTTTGTCCACATCAAATTTTGTCACCCTTATGCTTAAAACAATCACCGATGACTGAATTGCCATATCAAGTAAATTGGATGGATATAATCAAGAGACTTGATTGTATGTTCCCTCGGGTTTAGGAATCAATTGGTTCCTGTGTGATAAGTTTATGATTGCGCTTTTGTTCCTAAAGAAAAGCTTAACCATGAAGCACTAACTATTGGTTAATTAGCCACTAAGGAAAAGCTCAACAGTAAAAGTACTAACAAAATGGTCTAGCCTAAGGAAGAACTATAAACGGGTCTCATCGATAAGTCCAAATGGACCTCATAGGCGTCTATTCAAAAAGGATGAAAATAAGAAGAACAATGATCGAGACATTTCCAAAATTCAAAAATTTGATTACCACGCCAAGCAAAAAAATCTAGATATTTCCAGACGATAATATTACCAAACCAGCTTCATCTCGAAGGTACTTTTCAATATTTTTCATATATATATATATATATATATATATATATTTTAAGTCTGTGAATTTCGATTTTTTTTCTTTCTTCTGCAACATAAATGAGACTGCGACTGACAGCGCCAGCGGCAAAGGAGCAAATAACTTGGGAGAGCCAATAGGGATGAGCCGACCATGTTCGTTGCCGCGGGCGGGCATGGGCTTTCCTCGTTCCCTGTGCATTATCACACTCGAATGTTTGGTTTTACTCGACTACAAAATGGTAGCTTCGAACGTCACCTCAGACGGCACGACTTTTCTCCTTTTTGGACGGCCGAATTACCAAAAAAGAATATGATTTAAGCAAATTCATTGAATATCTGAATATTTGATTCGGATTTATTTAAGCAAATTCATTGAATATATGAATATTTCATGCGGATTTATTTTAATTTATGCAATCGGGTCATTTCCTCGTTTTTATCAATCTTGACGACATGGGAGCCGATGATGTAGACTCTATGGAGAGCAACCATTGCTGCTCTTCTGCCACGGGGGTTAGATAGACCTCACGATCATCGCGCGAGTAGGTGGGGAAAGGTCACACCACACTAAAGCTAGGGTCCTCGCTTTTTATGTGTTGGAGCGGTGACCACATTGCCCCTTTTTTGTTTTGCACTTTTTGTTATTGCAAAAACAATTTTCCGGTGTTTTATTAAATTTTTGCCATAATTTTTCTCATGGCGTACCTCCACATGAAGAATTTTTGTCCCAATCAATTCGCTTATTATTATTTCACAGTAAAAAATATCCCATATTCGATATTAATAAAATATTTACTTGAGAGTAATATTTATACTTGTAACTCTATAATTAGAAATTTGGTTGAAGACCGAGGATAAAGAAAATGTAGCCCTCAACAAAAGTCAAAATCCGACTAATTTCATTTACTGTCTCTCAAATATCTAGAAATGATGCTTAAAGGCATAACATCTTATCTAATTTGTCTATGGAACCAAATTTAGAAGCTAATAGTACCTCCTCAAGAACTTACCAAATTAATGAAAGTTGGAGGTACTAATATTCCTATAAAGTAAAATTACTTTATTGGGTGATGACCCAATGCAAAGATTGCTTCCTCATCATAGGAAGTAGGGGCACCCATACCCTCATGTTGTGGAACTATTATTTAATGAATAAATTCAACTTAGAAATAGCCTCTGTGGAATATTTGTATATAAGATTTACCTCCTTGGCATCAAGATGCAAATAAAATAATATGATCATTGTTTTGTAAGGAGTTGGTATGAACTACCAAAGGTTATCTCCACCGAAATTTGTAGACTTTTACCTCTTTGATGTGATGGGTCGTAAAGTCAGGGTTTGTTATTATCTTGTCCTTTGTGGCGTATTGATCTAGCGACTTATAATATGGTGGTATAGATATAGCAATCGTCGAGTCGTGGAGCAAAAAGTCGTATGTTTACGCTATTGAGGAAGATGAACATAATTTGACAAGTAAAACACCCTATCCTATTGATACTAGGTTATGGTCCATATGGTCCAATTTATCACCCGGAAGCTGTACCATTTTCCAAATGATGAGTCTGCTACGAAAGATGGTGAATTTTCTAGCTAGAGAAAATTAGATGGACAACAACTAATGATAAAAGAATAGTTAGCTACCTAAATATTATATATATATATATATATTCTTCGGATAACGTATTCAAATACGCATATTAAACTTGTCTCACTTTTCTAGGATTCTGTAATTTCGGCAGCGGATGGCGGTGTGGATCTTCTGCCAAAAAAGAAATAAAAATCAGCCTTTAATTTATATATAATCCCAAAAAATATATTATTCATTTTTTTTTTCTTAGATTTTTCTGTGGCCCATAATGTGTCCCTCGCATTATTACAGTTCTAATTTCTAGGCCGCAGCAGAGTAAGAATATGAGCTTTTCCTCACAATGGACAAAATCATTAAAATCACTAATTAATAAAGAAAATCATCAAAAATCTATTTATTGGTTGCCCATCCTCTCTGATTCGGGTCGTGCAAGCTCCTCCATACATTATTGTATATAGACGCATTTTTGGGCACTTACAGTCTTCTATGAATAAACCCAATTAATAGTAAAGGAGTTCCTAGAAACAAGTGAATTTTGTGAGAATTCCCAGAATTTAGATCTAGTAAAATTAATAAAATAACATAGAATTTAGATCTAGTTGCGCTAATTTTTATCGTGAAATGCACAATTAAAATTTCAAATGTAAATTGTTTATTATTGTTCTGGGAGATTTACCCTTTTGCCTATACTTAAAATATTTAATAAATATGTGGAAGCACTTGCTATCACACTTTTATTAATTCTATATTTATTGTATATCGTTGGGAAGATTTAATTATTACGGCGGCTAGAAATGACTAATGAGACAGCGAGGATTCTCGGGAAATTGTTTGATTTTGATGACCTTTTTTTTTTTTTTTTATTATTATTGGGTGAGTTTGTCAGGACAGGAATACAGAGCTTTTGGCCCACCTTAGGCGGTCGGTAAGCCTCTTATCTTCCTCGGATCGAGGGGCATCGCAGGAAACTGACTTTCCTCCATCTAACAAGCCTCTCTCCCCTTACCTTGGATGCACTTAACACGTAAGTGTAGTTCACATGCACCGTTAATCGCGGTAGCGTATGAGTACGCAAGTACGTCATATCGAACTAAAATATATTTTTTACGTTCCAATTCGAGCAAATTCTAGGTACAAACACATGGATGAGATGCTAGATTAGCCAATTAAGTGATTGGTCAGTTAATCTAGCCATTCATGTCATTGACACATACAGATATGTTCTACATACACGGTTGACACTTTATGGATCAATTCTAAATATGTTTGGAAGGGTTGTTTCTTTGGCGATTATCCAAACGTATGAGTCACGATTTATGGACACCGGTCCGAGAGAAATTTTCTTATTCAATGATTAGAATTCCATACGATTATCACTTTGAACAGCTCATGGGTTTGAATGAAAACAAAGGAGTGGACATCACGATTCCTTCTTGATTTTCTTTTTCTTTTCGTCTTTCTTTTCTTTCTTTCTTCTCCTTATTTTACATACGTGGCCGAGAACGAGAAAGTTAGATGGCAACTAACGGTCCAACAGTCACGACCTGGTCAGCGGTCATGTCCCACGGAAGCAATCCGAGCAACCTGCGTAGGCGGCACAGCCATTATCTCTGCATCCACAAGAACGGCAGCACCACTGGAGAACAGCGACAGCCCAATAAAAGCGCCTCTCTTTCGGGCCGTCGTTTTGCGCAGAAACCGTCGTTTTGGGAAGAATATAAGAGAGGGAAAAAGAGGAGGGGCAGGGGCAGGGATTCTTGAGCATCCGGACAAGACTTGGTCCAGTTCATCGGTGCTGGAGCATAAGCCACTTGAATATTTTAAGTCTTTGAAGGAGATAAGATTTCTCCTCCAATCTGCAGAACCACATTCCACTTCTCTTCGTCACTCGTCAACTGTCGAATTCTATCGTTCTTTATCCTCTTTCCATCTCTGTTGCGTTTCACGCACATGCAGAGACAGACCCAACGCGAGAAGGAGAGAGAGAGAGAGAGAGAGAGAGAGATTCCGAAAGTGACCTATCCGAGCCTTTTGGCTTATCGTGGAATTTGGGTTATCGTCATTTATTTCTCTAACGTTTGGTTCCTTATGCTCATGCAATAACTTCAAAGCTCTTCAAGTTCTTCATGCATTGTCAACACCAAACTTTCACCTGTACCGAATGTTTCTGGAGCTCAAGGTAAGTTTAGCTCCAGCTCAACTTAAAGCTTGAACAGTAAATTTCCGATTGAGGATGAAACGTGTTTCAGCATTCTTTAAGTCTCATGTAGCCTTTCGGACATCAGAAAGAACAATCTTGCAGAAAACTTATTACAAAACTATCGTTTCTATGAAATTCGATGGAGTAAAACGACTGTATACTTCCTATCTCTAGAGCCCATGTATATTGCATTTGATGCTTCAGGTCAGGCGAAGTATTTCCCAGGCGGTGGGCAATACGGCAGATTACAGATTACACCTAAAACCAAATATCGATTCACCCAAAAGAGAAACCAAAAACAAAAATAATGAAAAAATATGCACCCTTTATGGACTCTGCTCGAAATGCGTTTACGGGATGCTTCTCTGTGTGCACCCAGGAATGATCAAACTTTTTACATGCGATGATTGGATTTGTTGATGTTTTATAAATTGAACCCCTCCTTCATAGCATGGTTCAATTTTAATCGGTATGCTTTCCTCGGATATCTGTCTCTGCTATTCTTGCCTCACGCTTCCTCTTACCCCGAGAACTTCGCTTCGATCTGGATGATCGAGTTTTTGTTGGACGCTTCACCGCTTGGTTATCTTGGATGTTCATCACTTTTTCAGTGGATGGAAGCTCTGGAGGAGCATCGGGCCATGGTGTGCGTTTTGCTGGGACAGTGATCTCCAAAGGAGGGTCAATTACCCATCTGCAAAAGTAAAGCTAATTAATAAGTTTCAGGAGCAATAGTGTAAGCACAGATAGTCTGGTAGCTCACCAACACAAGCGTATGAATAATGGAACCCTTTGCCATTTTAGCAGTACACTACTTGCCAAATTATGAAATTACATGATACGATAGTCTCTGTGGTAGCATAACTTATAGGGTTGCCCATGCTTATATCAGACAATGAGGGTTCTAGCCTAATGGTCAATATACAAACAGAGCCCTCAAGAAAGAGTATCGTCAAGAAAGCATCTTTATTTTCCAATGTGTTTAAGCTTTCTGATGTGGTTCCAACAAAACACTTTGAGCCACTCTAACATCATCACCAGAAGTAGCTGAGTTCAGTGAAATTCTGAGAGCGCATATGGATCAAGTCCATGAATTTCAGAGGGAGCCTTTTACTGCTAAGCTACTTGGAAAGCCATCATTTTCAGAAGGGGAAAGGGACATTGCAGACACATCAGGCAACTAGCGATCAATCTGTTTTCCAACTAATAATATGCAAAGCATCAATTAGACAGAGGCCAAATATAAGGCAAGTAAGCTATCTCCGCAAAAAATGATGTAGTTCTAGACAAATACACAAGCCGCAGATCATGAATTCAAGGTGGAATTCAGGTGAGAAAACTGCGCTATTGCCTTGTGCAGAGTGCCACCCATTTACTCAAAACTCAGAAAACAAGAGATAACCACCAACAAGAAGTAAATTCAGGCAATCCCATTATTTCCTGCTGCAAAGTTGACCGCTAATTTTCACTTCTAAGTAAATGTCAAGCAAGATGCCATGAAAACCATCTGAGCTCAACAAGCAACCCAACCCTACCATTAGTTATGACCTCGTGATAGGATCAAACAAACTATAATGAATTATTGATATTGATATGAGAGTACTTCCCTCAGATCTGATAGAATAGTTCATGAATGGGTTCATACTAGATTGAAAATCACAGGAGAGGACTAACCTTATCATTTAGGGTGCATTTGGTAACCTTTATGTTCTTGAGAACAATTCTGTTCAGTAATAGTTTGTCCATTTCTGTTCCCAAGAACAAAGAAGTAGGTTTCTGTTTCAAATTTATTCCCTAGCCACTTTTCTATTCCAGGAATATAATAATTGGCTGACTTACCAAACAGAATTTTGTTCTTTTTCTGTTCCGGAGAACAAAAGAACAGAAAAATAGAAACACAGGATAATTACCAACTAAGCCCTTAGAATCATCTTATTACCCATTTTATCTTACCAAACCATTCCTCACCTCTCTGCCCTTCTAAGCTGGTTCAGGACCTGGTCAGTGCACTTCTTTGCCATAGTTTTTCTTTTGGCTAAATAGCTGTAATCATAATTTACTGGTAAGCTGCAAATTCCCAATTTCCTTTTCTCCTCTCAACAAATCATCTTTCCTCTTTGGGTTCTCACATCAAAGGGTTTCATGGTACAAACGAGCATCATTTATAGTTTTCAGGTGACAAAATCGTTTTTGGTCCTGGGCAGAGGTTTTCTGAGGAAAGGGCTACTACAGATCCTTTCATGTCACCTGTAGATTTTTCCACTGAACACTGGACAGAATATTTTTTTCATCAGTTTTAGCCTTTTTTCTTTTCAACCTAAGAGGGTTCTCAAGTCTGGTGACTGTCAACAACTCCTTTTCATCTCACGTTACTCAACTGCTTCCATGGATCCTTGGCATACAACCACAAAGCTGCGAAACCCGATAATAAGTATAACTGCAATTGGTTGTACGGTACATGCAACTTCAGGTTTAGTGCAAGATATACTAAGATTCTCCCAGACATTCCACATCATCATCTCTAACTACAGATCAGACCTAGGATCAGGGTGAGGATATCAAATCGAATCTGTGTCGTGAAGTGTGATCCCAAAAATTGGTCAATTAGATTCAAGTGTTCCATAATTTCAACAATCATTACGTAACCAATTATCCCAAGTGTCACTTGAAGTCACATTTAAATCCATATCCCTTAAAGGAAATACGGAGCTATAGTGTTTAATGAAACACTCTGCTGTCTTACTTCAATTTTTACATGCAGAAAGCATGTCAACTACTCAAGGAATAAAAATGTCCCATTGAGATCAGTCATATTATTATCTAATTGTAGCGTGTATCATGTATCAACCTTTTTTGGGTCTTTCATATCTGACACAGGTATACATGCCATCTGACAATCAGAGCCCTGGGGTTTTCATGAAATGTATATCCTAAGAGATACATGTGAGAAAGACACAATCGGTTTAATTACCAACCCTGAAACACACATGAACACATCAAATGGCTCTCTCTCTCACAGCAAATATCAACAAGAACTTGAATTATAAAGCCTCCCATCCTGATCAAAACCTCGCTTTTCATTTCAACAGTTCCAAATCCATACAGTTCATTACTGGCAAGAAGAGAGTTGCTTCAAAAATTATTTTGAAAGTCGATTAATGGGCCTATTAATTTTAACATCCATTTATAAAAAATTCCTTTTACCTCTCCAACTTTACATGCAGAGATTCTAATTATGCAGTATCAACTGCACAAAGTGATATAGGCTTTTTAGTGAAGTGAGCCAAAACCTAGTTCAGTGACTTCAGTATAATAAGGATAATCCTAGTTCCACGGCTTGTAAAGTTGGCGTAGGTCATGAACACTCTCATTTATCCCCTTCTGTCTCCTAAACTAGTCTTATAACAAAAGATATATGCATTTCTAATATCTATATGAACGGTACAGATAAAGAGATACCTGAAGTTAGCTTTTGTTCTCCAAGTTCCAACTATATCTCAAAAATTTCTTTAAATGTTGTCAGGGAGCTTATCATGATTGATTGCTCAAAGCAATTAATACCATCCAGACAAAACCACTTATTATATCTCTCTTCAAGTTCAAGCAAGCAATAATTATCTTATTCCTATCTCATCTGCTGGCTTTTATGCAATTAAACATTCTGTAAATGCTTTCAAGTAATGTTGTATGTGTTCTGCCCCGCTGCTAACTCTTATATAATTTCAATAGAAATACGAGTAATTTTTTCCCCCTATTTTGTTTCTCCACTAGGCCACTGGTTGTAAAGACTAATCAAGAAAAGAAAGCATAAATATCAACCTTATGTGCCTTACAAGCTTCCAATGTTGGTATAAAGAAACTTAAGGTAGTCTGCAAACTTCAAGGCACAAACTAAAAATTCCACCAATGCCCTTGAGTATTAAAATATATTGCTCTGTTTGTTGTTAACATTCCACCGGATCTATATAACATGATAGTTGTAGGTCAACCACTAAATTGTGGCAGACATTAAACTACCTAACAGGTCCTCTTAGTGCACAGCAGGCAGTCTCACAGTCACTAGTGTTGACAATAACTTTTACTATAGGATGTTATCTGGATAATACAAGGACTAATGCTAACAGATTGAAATAGAAAGATGTTTTCCTTGCAAAAAAAACAGAGAGATTCCACCTCTGTATAATATATTTTACATCTGAGTGAGCGTGCAACTGGATTGTTAACTTGATGAACACAATTTTCCCCCAACCCACAAACAAGTACAATATATAAATGAAACACTAGATGAACACAATCATCATTTACAAAACATATTTGTGCTCATCTTATTTTTAAAATTCCTCAGATAACGGCCAACACATATCTCTCTACATCCATTGGCCCTTGATCTATTAGCATGCGTCGTGCACATGACTTTCAAGGAGTACAATGCAATTCCTTTAGAACCTTTTGAGGCCTCTACTCGAATTAAAGGGAACTATATACAGAAATTTGAAATCACAGCCAAATTACCCTAAAGTTTAGTTTAATCTATCTATATAATCAATAAAAATTCAAATGAACATATATATGAAAAATTAAGAAAACTGACCATGCAGGAGTTAATTAGGAAAAGATGCAAAATCCCATAGCAACTTGAAATTGCCACTAGCGGTTCATTATCACCACTAATTGTATATGATTCTAATTTAAAGTAATTAATTAAGACTAAAATCAGGACAATACAATAGTAGATTGAAAATTACATTGATGAAACTTCGAGGTCGAGGTCGAGATCGCGAGAGAGAGAGAGAGAGAGAGAGAGAGATGGCTCATCATTGAGAGAGCTGCAACTAGATCTGCAGTGTGACCGACGACCAAGTGATTGAACAAAATCGTACATGTTTGAATTTCCCTTATTCTACTCTTCAAAGGATTATAGCCTGATGGCGTCAATTTCAAGTCTCCCAGTGGATTATCTCTTAGAGTTTTCCCTTTTTTTCATTTTAAGTAAATAGTTTTAAATTTTCTATATTAATCTGGTAAATTAACGTTTCGCATTTCAAATATTAGACTTGTAAATATAAGGTTAAAATAAAGTTATTCTATATTTGATCCATTATTCATGATAACTGAGGGCAAAAAGAGCATTTTAGTAAATTAAGCATGATTTGCACCTTACCCCTAAAAATCACATGCTCAACACATGCCAAGGGAAACAATTGACAAGGGTTAATGGCCATAATAGTACATGTTCGGAAGGGGGTAATCTTTTCCTAGGCATATCATATCACATAGGTAAATGGCTTCCAATTTTCAAAGAACATGAAATGTAATTTGACCCTTTGGAGTATTAGCCCTTTTCCCCATTACAAATCCCAACCAAGAACCAGCTTTTGACATGGCAACCCTTCAAATCTACCTAGTTGATAAAAACATAACAACTCTGCCACTAGAATCAGAATAATTACGAGGCTATATAGTTTAAACCATGCCAAGGCTAACATTGCTTAGCCTTACTAGAATGAACTATAAAAATCCCCAAGAAAAATTTATATAAACAGTCTGCTGCTACATCATCTGACAAAATCTCTAGTACATCAGAAAAGACTTGAGTTCACACTACACAAAGTACAAAGCTCTCCAAGTAAGTTTTTTAACAGAAATATCTCCATAGACAGAAGCAAAATCTTTTGCCTCGGTACAGAAATCCAAACTTGATTACTTTTAAGATCAACAAAAAGAAGGATAGCATATCACATGTTTTGCCAAAATTTCTCTACCAGTTCAACCTTTGTCCCCATCGACTGTATGATCCAAATTACTTAGTAGATGAGTTAAAAACATTATGTTCCTTGACATAATGTCATGTTAAGAATCCAAACACCAAAAACAATGATGACGGACAAATATTTTGAGGTTTAAGTACAGCACACAACCGAAACAAGCTTAAAGAGTATTCACAAAACTGCACTGCTTCAAGGCTCAACTGGAAGAGAATTGTAAATATTCTACTATTTTCAAGTAAGAAGTCAAAGCATGATATAACTGCACAATTATAGGATTTCTCTAACGTCAGTGCATATATATATATATATATATATATATATATATATATATATATATATATATATATATTTTGGTAAAGACGTCAGTGCATATTTTTGAAGTACTAAGTTTCAAGGAAAACTAACCCAGGAGGAAATCTGCTGTCGGAACGAGCTTCAACACGAAGCCACCAGAGCATGACTTGGCGGCCACAGCTTCCAAGAGGCTCCACAACAGAAGGGTCTTTCGCCAGGGACAGGGGACTCTCGACATCATCAACCCCCTCGAGCGAATCCAGATCGTTCGCCCACTCTGGTTTATCCTCCGCATCCTTCCAAACCAGCCTAGAGTTCAGCACGAATCCTGACCACTCCAACTTCCGTGGCAACACTGTAGCTCGATCGTCTATGTAAATCGCAGCCTTCCCCTCGTAAGGCTGCGTATTGAAGGTGTGCCAGCCGACCAGCTTATTAGACGAGTTACAGGCCGGACCCTGCACAGGCACCGGCCGATTTTCATCTTCAGCCACTCGCTGAACCGTCGACGACTCAGATTCATCTGTCGTCGTGCTCGAGTGAGCCAGAATGCCTATCGAAAGGGCGCCGATCCATTTCACATTCTGGATCTCATCGAAGAGCTCCATGCTGTGCATGTTGCTATCATCCGCAAACACCACAATTCCATCCAGCTTCTCCTCTCGCACAATTCTGCTCCAATGACATTAACAAAGTTCGATTCAGAGGCCACCAGAAATATGTATTAGTTCTACTTTAATGCTCCCAAAACCAAGGCACTTTAAAACATTATAATGTTCATCAAAAAGATAAGCAACACGTTGAGATTCACAGCCTTGTACTTTCGTTAACCGTTTTGCATTTAAAAAAAAAAAATCCCACTTTTTTCATTCTTACAATGCGTTTTGTTTCAGATAACGATCGATTCTCAGTCTGGCAAGTCCCTTCTAGTCAAACTTCCACAAGAGAAACGGCAAAAATATCACTTTTTTTTCGCTCCCACTTTCTCAGAATTCTTTCACCGGCCTAACTAGAAACGAACATCGACCTTAGCAAAATGAGAGATCGCGCATAATTCGATTACCTCAATGCGTGAAGCCGCATTTTCGCCTCGAGCTTGTGCCGATCCGCCCAGATGCTCGGCATCCCCTGGTCGAACCCGACGTGGATAGTCCTCAGCCCGGACTTGGCGAGGATGGAGGCGGTCTCGTTGCTCGCCCCGCCGGCCTCCACCACGACCCACACCAAATCGTACGGCACCAGCATGAGCGAGTGCATCACGCCGGTGATGTGGAGCGTCTGGAAGGTCCTGACGTAGGTGGGCGTGACGGCGATGACCGTCCTCGGGTTCTTCACTCCGAACTGGGCACGCTGCTCCCTCTGCACCCGCTCGATGATCTCGTGCGCCTTCATGACCTCGACCGGGTTGGGGTGCGGCCACGGCCGGATCCGGATCCCGTGCCGCCCGACCACGACCCGGGGCACCGTCGTGTTGACGGGCAGAGCCCCGCCGCCCGCGGCGACCGGGGAGGAGCGAATCTCCAGATTCCCGGAGATCTCCGCCGCCTGCCGGAGCGGCGACGCGGTGAAGAGGGTGGTGGCGGGGGGCCCGGTCCAGGAGGAGGAGAAGACGAGGAAGAAGACGAGGCGGGAGAAGCGGAAGCCGAGGACGAGGCTGATGAGGCAGCAGAGGCCGTGGAGGACCAGCCAGAACACGGCCGCCGGGGACTTCATGGCCCCGTCCGACGAGGAGTCGGGCGGCGCCGACAGCCCCCGGAAGATGTTGCTCCGCCGGCTCATGTAGCTCTGCTGCAAGGCCGAGAGCTTCACTACCGGCGAGGACCCTCGCTCCCTCCGACCCTTCTCGGCTCTGTAGATGGGTATACTGCAGCTGGGTCTCTCTCTCTCTCTCTCTCTCTCTCTCTCTCTAGACTGGAATGCCTGCGTGTGCGTCTCTCTCTCTCTTTCTCTCTGTCTCTCTCTGGCTGGATGAAAAAGGGTGTGAGTTGGGTTGCGGGAAAGGGTGGTGGTTGGGTGGTGGAGGTGGTGGTGGTGGTGATGGCGAAGGTTGAGGATGTTGGTGGGTCAAGGATTTCAAAGGGGCTTCCTTTGGTTTCAAGAATCGGTCGCTTCTCTTTCTCTCTCCCCTTTTTTTCTATTCGAATCGGCCTTCAGACAATACAGAGACAGAGAGAAGGAAGAGAGAGAGAGAGAGAGAGAGTATTACAAGTATTACCGTACAGATTTAGGACAAGTAGCAGTTCGTAATTGGCAAGCCAGAAGCCTGGTCCTTGGCAAAATTTCTTTCTTTTTTTCACTTAAGTTTCTTTCCATGTTCAGATCAGGTGGTACCGTAAATTAATTTTCCCCGTTTCAAATTTATAAAGCGCGGTTAAAAAAATTAATACATGTCGACATTAGAATCTCAAGACTAAATTTTTCTTTCCATAATCTGACATGGCATATAAAACGTATTTACTGCCCTCACTAGTCTTTTTTTCCCCTGCCGAAATAAGTAAAGAAAGCTTGCCCAAAATTGAATGCCTCTCTCTGAAGCGATGCGCATGCTTCTTTCCGCTGGTAGAGATGTTCTTGAGCTTCAATTCGAGTGATATTTTTGAAAGGGTTCGCCCATCATCGCGGAACGGTGAAAATTCATGGACAAAGTAAACGTCGGTGTAACGTAAGAAGGGCCCAAGATGGACTTACGGACGTTTGTGGACTCTTGACAGGGTCAATGAGAAATTATCAAATGGCCATTTTGACTTTAATGACCATTTAAGCAAAGGAATAGAAGTTGATTGATGCACCTACTGACACCTAATTAGCAGAAAAAGGTACGACGAGTCGCCAATTGGCGATGCCGAGTTAGGCCGATGGTCAATCATTTGAGGTTGGGCCGTCCATAGAAACGAGAAACATGCGAAGAATTTTGTTTTGAAGAAAGAATTTATTTTGGGTTATGGTGGGAGAGAATAGGATGGTTTGGAGATCTCTAGGACTGACCAATATAAAAAGAAATAGATTGGGACGTGATAGATAGATCATGGTGTGTTGGGAACTTAGGAACTATTGTTGATTACTGATTAGTCATATGATGCACTGTTGAATAGTCATATTGTGCTAACCACCATGAAGTTCCTTAGTCACCGCAAGATTTGAAAAAGAGGGAGCGAGTGAGACATACTCTAAAACTCTATCACGAATTTATGTACAGCTATGTTAGGTATGTTATAATTGATTTACAAAATTCGTATACTAGAAATGTGATGGATTGCAAGTGGCTAATTAAATAGGTGGACCGTATTCGATCACAAAAAAAAAAAAAGCTGTCACATCATTTAGTATACGAATTTGGTAAACCTTAATTTCTCTTGATTATATGAAAAATGCTATGGATAGTCATAATCTAATAATATAATGTATCATAGAAAAATTGAGCATGATTTCGTGGGTTGCGTCATGTGACATCACATGCGTGCCTACGCCA
This sequence comes from Eucalyptus marginata, assembly GCA_014182565.1. Lineage (NCBI taxonomy): Eukaryota > Viridiplantae > Streptophyta > Magnoliopsida > Myrtales > Myrtaceae > Eucalyptus > Eucalyptus marginata. The sequence goes on from CM024593.1 coordinate 15,622,725, forward strand.
ATGATGTGGCTCCGCAAGGCATATGGACGCTGATGAAACTCATCAAAGCTTTAAATGTACAATCTAGCATTAGTGATTATTATAAACATAAGTGAGTTTTTTACATCAATGATGAGCCTTTTTTTTTTTTTTTACTAATAATAAACGTTGAGAATGGTTTCTTACATTTATTTTAGTATGATGTAAATAACCAATATTCTTACAAGATACGTATACAAAAAAATGGATTTTGCATATCTATTATTTGGTATGCATGACCTAAAAGCGAGTTTTTATATTAAATATATATTATTAATAGAGGAGATCCTGATATCTAACATTTTATGTAATATCATAGGTGAGTTTTGTAAAGTAACATAATATCGACAAATGAGCAATTCGATTATATAATCCTATATTTAGTAAGAATTTACTAAGACTTTCTTACTAAACGATGCAGCATATGTCAGATATTCCTTCATTTAGAAGCTTTTTCTACGATTCCTTTCTGGTTGAGTAGCACGTCTATAGATCATTCTTTACCTTTATTCAAATACAATGCCCTAAATCATAGTCCTTCGATCGCTTCGTCCAAAATTAAGCACAGACAAGTTGTTTATGCTTTTTTTTTCCTTTCGGTTTGATAATAATAATAATAATAATAATAATAATAATAATAATAATAATATAATAATAATAATAATAATATTATTATTATTATTATTATTATTATTATTATTATTATTTGTAATGAAGAGCTATTATTCAAATTAGGAAATCGTGGGAGCACATAGAGGGAAAATTGTAGTTTTCCCAATATTCGGATTTTGACATATGTAAATTTTTTGTCCGAGCTTAATTAGGTTCCTGGACCCTTGGAAAGAATATGATGTTAATAAATACTAAGAAAGTGGAATGATTTGGGACCAGAAAACTTGGAAAAGGTCCACAGTTAGGAACACGATAGAATTAGAAGTTTTTAATAAGGGCAAGGTATTATTCCTTCTTTTTCTTTTTGTCCAATTTGTGCTATCTTTCCCTTTTTTATATACGTATTAATTTCAACGATTGTATTGTTCTTAATGACATGGCATGTGCCACATAAATGTCACGATATTTAATAAGGATTTCTTAGTAGGCTCTTAGTACGTGTAGCATTATACTTTGGATTAAGATAGCTAAACAATAAAGGGTGATCCCAGCATCTAATATTCTCTACAATATGTTAAGTGAAGACTAAAAAAATTAGTATATTGATAACGGACTAATGGAATAGTAATTTTATTGAAATTAATTAAATGTTATATATTATGATTAATATTTGTTCTTATTTATAAGGGAAAATTTTAAATAGGGGTTTGAAATACTTTCATTTCCGCAAAAAATGGCCTAAAAATGGATATTATTTTAAATAAGGATCCGAAGTGATCAAGTTAATTTCAAATAAGGATTTGAACTTGTTGGCTAGTGAGCACTTGATTTTTCCGGTGATGGGAATAGGCGTTTTTATCCCAAAAAAATTATGGATAAATATTTAAAAATGAAAAACTAAAAAAGCCGAGGAAAGTAGAAGAAGAAATTCAGCTTAACCTTTATTCTTTGCTCCATTTTCCTCTCGAAGCCACCGTCCATTTCCGCTTCGCCTTCAATGTCAGAATTGATCAAGGGCATGGAAGATGAACTGTCCGACGAGTAAGCCCTCTTTGACTCCATTTGTTAAAATTCTCTCCAAGTAGACGGCGGAGTGACATGCCATGAGTGAGTTGTATGCGCCGCTACGATAGTACTCGGGGTTCCTGAGCGCCTCGCACTGCCGGTTCAAATCCGCCAAGTAGCCCGTCAACATGCACACACCCTCCCTTCTATCAACATTGGCAAGTTGTACCTGAAAAAAAGAGAGAAGATTTCATCTTTTGCTTATTAATAAGATTCATGTGAAAGACAACACTCGGGATTACTCTAGAAATAAACAAAAGAAATATCATTTTTTTTGGGTTTGTTCTACTCTAACACAGAATGCATAAATCCACTATTTTAGGTCTATGATCCGATTGTTTACATTATAGCGAGTTTACATATAATTGTCATCTCCTGCTTTTGGAATGCACTTACTTTTAATATATCGTCCATGATGACAATCCACTCAATTTAGGATGATAACGAAAGTAATTTTCTTTAATAATCCACTTAATTTGGATAAAATATGTATTTTTTAAATATTGATAATAAGAAGTTCACAAGCTTAGCTTAGCTTAAGGTGAAAAAAATAGAATATAATGAGTATTTAAAGGTTACTTTCCTTATTCTAAATAAAATTGAATAATTAAATAATATGAGTTATCAAAACTATCAACGTTGTTATGTAAATAGTTTTATTTCATGCTTTTGAAATTTATAAAAGTTTGAATATAACTTATTTCATTAAAAAATCACTTCACTTATAATCGAGAAAAATTATTTACAAAAAACTTCAATTCAAAACTAAAATCAAACAACAAAATTCGAGAAGAATTAAATAAGTATTGAATAAAAAATGAATGCTTTTGAGATTTATCAATGTATAAAAGTAAGACATAAAAGAGATTATGTCTTCCCTTTCCTTGATGCAATTTTTACATTGAATATAACACAAGAAGATCCCAAGGTGAAGCTTGAATTGACTGAGAAGTGGTGAAGCTCCAGTCTAGGAATATCAGGATTTAGGCACGATATCGGCTAAAGGTCTCAAGAGTGTGACGCATCCAAGGGAACAAACCTTCCTTATGAAACGAAACCTTGTAAAACTCATTTGAAGAGAGACCTTGAACATTTAAGTTTCATAAAAGTGGTTTTTCATAGATTGAAGACATCGATGGAGCTTTAGGTTTATTGTTTCCCTTGAACAAGTTGATCCATGTCTAAGTTCGTTTAAGTGCGATCTAACTTATAATATTAGGACAAACATCTAAAGGAAATTCATCACCACTTTCATTCAGCTTAGAGATCCAAATCTACATAACAACAACATAAAAGATCACTTCCAGGATAGTTCCACTAAGAAAATCTAACCGCATGCATCAAAAGACAAACATAGGATGATAACAAGTTCACAAACTAGCTTCGCCTTCAAGTAGTACTGGCTCCGGCTCAGGCACAAGAAATGGATGGCCCAGGAAAAACCGAGAGGAACGGGATGAGGTGGTCATGGAGGCGATGAAGGTCAAGATAAGAAGGTTCAAACCAACACCCCGTATCATACGTCTTGCAAAGGTTAATCTCCCATTTTAGCTGACCAAGATCTCCAGTATCCACGACGGTTTGTGAATCGCACATTGCACAATCGTAGGAAAGTACACATGGTGAAAGGACACAAGGGTCTCACTTGAGAGACAACACGTTCAAAATAACTTTTCAACCCATCTTTAATATTAGGAAAATTGTTCAAAAAGCCTTAAACCTATTATACTTTTTCCAATTCAGTCATAAATCTTTTAATTTTGCTAATTATCTTTTCACTTATTGCTAATTAAGTCTATCCGGTTAATTTTGATGGAAAAGTGCTGAGGTGGATGTCGGCGGTACCACGTAAAACCATCTAAGTGCTAATGTGGATAATTTTTAATAATATTTTATTATTTTTTGATTTATTATTTATTATTTATTATTTATTATTATTATTTTTTCTTTCTTTTCTTTTTGGTTTTCTACTTTTCCTTTTCGGTGGCCGGCCACCAGCCACTAGCCATGGCTGGCCGGGCTGGCCTCAAATGCCTCGAGGCAAGGCTCGGTCGAGTGAGGGGAGTCCTCGCCTAGGTGTGGCTTGACGAGGGGTTGACGAGGCTGCCCGGCGTGGGCGAGGGCTAGCCTTATTGTATTTGGTTTGGGCTAGGCCGACACTTGCCTAAGTGAGGGCTCCCCTCACTAGATCGCAAGGTCGACCCTTGCCTAGTGTCGTTGTCACCCAACCGATGCTTGACGAGGCAGCTCTGGCCTAGGTGAGGGTCTCGCTCTCATCGGGGCTCGCCCTTGCCTGGTCAGGCCTCGCTTGTGGCAAGGGAGGCTAGCTAGTTGGTCGTGGCCGGCTACCAAAAAAGGAAAAGAAGAAAGCTAAAAAAAAAAGAAAAAAAAGAAAAAATTATATACGTCAATGCCAGTATCTTACGTGGCATTGTTGGTTTCACGTCAGCATTTTCCGATCAAAATTGGCCAAATGTAGAAGTGAAAAAGTTCATGATTGAATCGACAAAATTAAAAGGTTCATGACTGAATCGACAAAAGTGTAATAGGTTTAGAACTTTTTGAATAATTTTTTCCAGAAAATATCTAAAAGTATTTTAGGGTGAGTTGCGAAGCTCAATAAGAGACCTAGTCGAGGCCAGAGAATGGAATTAGCTGACGTCAACAATATCCAAAGACATGTTAAGATGGCAAGCATTAGGTGATTCTAACTCCACCATATATTGGGTCAGGGTCATTTGAAATTAGATGACATCGACACAATACATACTCAAAAATTGGGGCAAATGGAACTTTAAAGAACAGGAGCTCAATTCAAAAATAGGCGCCCTACTTGAAGTCGGATTCCCCAAAGGGAAGGTTTTTTGGCCCTGTTTGGTTCAGCATTTGGAATCTTTCATTTGGGCTCTAAAGTCCCTTGGCCAAATGCAAAGGTATTTGGTTCGTTTTTGCGCGACTTTTGGCGAGATGCACGCATCGCATGCATCCAAAGTGGCTTAGGGCGCTTTAGCCAACGCAGCTCTTGAGGTCCTTTGGAAAGTTAAATCTTGAATGCAACTTCCGATATTGTTCATCTTTCCGGTGGAGAAGCCGATCGGTCACCCGAATAAAAATAAATATAAAAATAAATATGTTTATATAAAAATAAATATGCTTATAATTTTATATAAAATATAAAATATATATTTTATATAAAAAATAAAAAATATATATTTTATATAAAAATATAAACATATCTATTTTTTTATATTTTATGTTTAATAAATATATATTTATAAAAATATAATATATATTTATATATAATATATTTATATATATTTATATAAAATATATTTTTATATATTTTTATATAGATATAAACATATCTATTTTTTTATATAAATATATTTTATGTTTAATAAATAAATAAATAAATATATTTATAAATATAAGCATATCTATTTTTTTCCGATTATATATATATTTATATATATAAGCATATCTATGTTTATATATATTTATTTATATAAACATATCTATTTTTTTATATATATTTTATGTTTAATAAATATATATTTATAAAATATATATAATATATATTTATAAAAATATATATAATATATATTTATAAAAATATATATAATATATATTTTATATATTTTATATAGATATAAACATATCTATTTTTTTATATAAATATATTTTATGTTTAATAAATATATATATTTAAACATATTTTTACTTTTTTAATTTAATAAAAGTTAATTACAAATGCAAATTTTACCAAACGGTATTTTGGCCAAAGTTGTTTCTCAATGCAAATTTTAAAACGACGTTTGCGTTTCGGAAAACCCCCTTCACCCAAAGGTATTTGCATTTAAATGCATTCCCCAAAAGTTCGAACCAAACGGGCCCTTTATAGGCGAACTTTGATGGCTCGTTCTTCGAAGGTTCGACCACGGGCTATTTCGCTTATGCCGTATGGGATGCGGCCGGCACGCCCGGTGGAGGACATGGCACGCTCGGCTCCAGTGTCGGGCCCGTTTGGTTCGGCTTTTGGGGAATGCATTTGCGAAATGCAAATACCTTTGGTGAAGGGGGTTTTCCCGAAATGCAAATGTCGCTTGGTAAAATTTGCATTGAGAACAACTTTGGCCAAAATACCGTTTTGTAAAATTTGCATTTGTAATTAACTTTTATTAAATTAAAAAGTAAAAATATGTTTAAATATGTATTTATTAAACATAAAATATATTTATATAAAAAAATAGATATGTTTATATCTATATAAAATATATAAAATATATATTATATATATTTTTATAAATATATATATTTATTAAACATAAAATATATATAAAATAGATATGTTTATATAAATAAATATATATATAAACATAGATATGCTTATATATATAAATATATATAAATATATAAATATAAATATATATAAATATAAATATATAAATATAAATATATATAAATATAAATATATATATATATAAATATATATATATATATATATACACAAAAACAATCGGAGAAAAAATAGATATGCTTATATTTATAAATATATTTATTTATTTATTAAACATAAAATATATTTATATAAAAATATATAAAAATATATTTATATAAATATATATAAATATATATTATATATTTTTTATAAATATATATTTATTAAACATAAAATATAAAAAAATAAATATGTTTATATTTTTTATATAAAATATAAGCATATTTATTTTTATATAAACATATTTATTTTTATATTTATTTTTATTCGGTGTGACCGATCGGCTTCTCCACCTGGGAGAGATGAACAATATCGGAAGTTGCATTCCGATTTAACTTTCCAAAGGACCTCAAGAGCCGTTAGCTGTGCGCCTGGGAGCCACTGGAGATGCACCGCATCTCGCCAAAGTCGCGCAAAAAAAACGAACCAAACACCTTTGCATTTGCCAGGGACTTTAGAGCCCAAATGAAATGCATTTCAAATGCTTGAACCAAACAGGGCCGTCGTATGCCCTTCGAAGCCCTTGCCTTGCTCGCTTCTCTCTCTCTCCTCTTGAAGCCAAGAAGAACGACGTGGTTGTACTTAAATCTGTCTATTTAGCTTTGGTTACGTCGGTCAACTGCTCAGATCAACCCCCGTGCGAAATCAGTGCTCTTGTCTTGAAGTCCCGTGAGATTATGGGCCATATTAAGAACTTCATTGTGGTCCATTGCTCGGGCGCCTAACCAAGTGCCCGATTGGATTAGTAATGGTGCGTTTGGTAACACTTGTTTAAAAATTGTTCCGAGGAACGAAAATAGAAAAAAATGTTTTACTTCCTAACAATTTTTGAACAAAAAACGCGTTTGGTAAACTTGTTCCGGGAATAAAAATGAACGAAACACGTTTGGTAAATTTGTATTCTTTTTTTATTTCTTTTAATTTTTTAATATTTTTATTTTCTTTTTCTTTATTTTCTTTCTTTTTTTTTTTTCTTTTTTTCTTCTTTTGGCCGGTCGCCGGCTCCGGCCATGGCCGGCGACCGGCCGACGAGGGCCGGCGGCCTCGCCCGGCCCACGGCGAGGCTCGCCGCCCCCAAAGGCCGAGCCTCGCCATGGTTGAGGCGAGGCTCGGCCTCGCCTTGGCCGGGCGAGGTCGGGCTCGCCTAGATCCGACGAGCCGAGCTCGCCCGACCCACGGCGAGGCTCGGCCTTGCCGGGCCACCTCCAGCCGGCGTCGCCGGCGATGGCCCGCAAGGCCGAGCCTCGCTGGTGGCGGGCGAGCTCGGGCTCGCCGGATCCGGGCGAGCCCGACCTCGCCAGCGGGCGAGGCCGAGCCTCGCCCGAGGGCCGCGACGCTCGGCCTCGCCCGGGCCGGCGACGCCCGGCGAGGTCGCAGCCCTCTTTGGCCGGTCGCCGGCCATGGCCGAGGCCGGGGACCGCCAAAGAAAAAGAGAAAGAAAAAAAAAAAAGAGAAGAAAAAGAGAGGAGAGAGAAAATGTGTTTCTAATTTTTGTTCCAAAACAAGAAACAAGTTTTTTTTTGTTTCTTGTTTCTGTTCCAAAAGTGTTCCTGGAACAAAAATAGATTTGAAACAAAAACGCAAACAAACGCGTTTCTGTTCTTTTTTTATTTCAGGGAACAAAAAAACACAAAATTTGTTTAAAAACAGAAAAAAGAAGTAAAAACAAACAGACCCTAAAGGTTATAGATTAAGTAGTCTACCTCGCAATTAGATAGTCCATCCCCGCATCCTTTGGGATTTGTTTTGTCTTGACACCCCGAACATGGGCTTTGCTGTTTAAGCTTTTTGTATTCAATAAAGTTGTTTTCGAACCAAAAAATAAAATAAAATACTACGCATCTAGGTGAGTACAATAATACAGTTCTTTGAAAGCAAGCTAGAACAGGGACGTTCACACAATGATTAGATGAACATAATATGTATGCTAAACTTCAGATACAGGTATGCATTGCATAGAGACAAATAAATCATCTCAAGAATACCCTAAGTCTACTAAGGGATAATTGTCCAATCAATTATAAACCTATTATATTAATGCCAATTCATATGATTTATTTCTATACGCTAGCCAACCACCGCCCCAAAGATAGGTCACTCCATAGGAGCGATATCTGGACAATCTAGCCAACCTGAGGACGCCCATCCCATTTGTTTATTCGTGACGAAATGAACAACCATGGGCATTTGAGGACATATGTCCCACAAAAAGTGCAAAAGCTCTATTTGTCTCTACCATTCCGTAAGTCTCTTTCTTTTAATGTATGGCATACCCACTCCTTCTGGCAGCATCCACTAATTAAAAGCTTAGTTTGAAAGCCATACAAGAGTTTAGTAATCTAATTATGCATTCATGCTTCCTTATCATTTCTATCGCATAAGTTACATCACTTAGCATGTAAATAAGTTTTCTATATATTCAAATGATATTCATAAAGATGGGAACATACATGTCTTGTTTCAAGTTCAAATCAATGTAATTAGTTCAAAACATAACCTATAACAAGCCAAACTGGAATCGTAGTTTCCTATCATTCCAGAGACATTAGACACAAAATGTAACATATTATAAGGTGTGTATACATATTCCATTTTGCATCAGAGCTGGCATGGCAATTGATGCCGCGGTTCAAGCCCAAAATAATCTAATCTAAACAGAATCTATACCAATCCAAACATGGAATCATAGTTTTCTATCATTCCAAACACAGTAGATACATTATTTAACATATGTATCATGTGTATGTGTATTCAAACTCACATTAGAAGAGACGTGGCTATGCATATCATGATTCCATCTTAAAATAATGTAATTGACAATCATCCATGGGTTTCTAATCTTTCAAAATCATTAGAACTCTCAAGTGATATGCCAATGAGATTGATGAACGCTAGAGAGGCACTAGAGAAGGTCGCGGCCATGTATGATCATATTTGTAACTCTAATCCCTAAACTAGCTAGATCAGTGTTTGTAACATTAAAAAGAGATGCTTAGGGGTAAGAATAGTACGAGTGTAATTTTTTTTTCGCTCACTTGAGTACCACATTGGAGAAAAATCAATCACTTGAGTACCAATTCCGACAAATCATCCTACGTGAAATTTTGGATTTTTTTATTTTTATCTTTAGGGCTGGCAAGAGTCACCGACGACGACGTGAAACCCTTGCCCTCGGTCATGAAGGCCACACCCTCCCCTGAGGCCTTTGCAGAGAGAGCGAGGTAGCCCTTGCCTAGATTTGGTCTCAAAGGCCCTCAACAAAGGCATTGTGACCTCACCGGTCGTAGGTGAGTCGGCAAGGGCATTTGACTGCCTTGCCTAGGGCCTTTGTGGTCAAGGGCGAAGCGACCTTCACTCATGGGGCGAGGATTTCGTGGCTGGTGAGGGTCGCTGATGACCCTTGCCAATCCTTAAAAAAAAAAAAAAAAATAAAAAAAAAAAATTCAACAAAATAACAAAAAAATTAAAATATTGTTGACGTCAATGCCGACGAAGCCATGTTGGACGACCAATGTCTACATTGGATTTTCCAGTGAGGCAAATCGAAATTAGCATTTAAGTAATCGATTTTTCAAATTTGTGGCATTCAAGAGAGCAAAAAAAGTTATGTCACTCAAATAAGCATTGTACGAAAGTTTTGCCACTTCTACTATTCTTATGTCGAGATTCTCATGGAAAACTTTGCATGCCTTTTAAAATGGCCTATTATCTTTTTGATATGAGATTTTAGCTATCTTCTTAAAGGTTTAGTGACCATAGGAGGGAACTAACGATACTCAACCCTAGAGGTTTTCCTGACCTAAAATCTAGGCTCTTTTTCTTTTTTAATTGGTGGCCATGAATTCGAGCTCTTTCTCACCTTCGCATCTGGATGAAGCTTTCCCTTAGCTTGCGAAGCTTGATAGGGGAGCTTTCCCTTAGCTCGCTAAGCTTGATGGAGGCTCAAAATGAGTTAAAGGAAAGGCTGGAACGGTGTGTGGGTAAAATTCGGCATAGTTCTCTCCGGATGAGCTTTAAGCAAGTAGAATGAGAGAGAGCTAGAAAGACAGAGAGGTGGCGTGAGATATGAGGAATGAGCAGGAGGCAAGGTTTATTTAGAGTTGTTTCTTGCTCAAATTGCTTAATCTTTGCATGGATCCTCCCTGGTGGAAAAAGGTTTGCCCAGGGTCGCAAATTCCAAATTCAGTGATTGCCAAAATCTCCTTGTAATCGACTAGTTATATAATTCCAGATCTGGTCCTAAGGGATCTATGGATAAAAGAAGTCTAGTTGAGGGTAAAATCTTGCAAAATTGGAAGAACGGAGCTTCATTAGGCGTGAGAAATATGGGGCACAAACAGAGAATCTGTTAGGAATCTCTAGTAATGATTACACCCGCCTTCTACTTTGCATGTAATGGCATGGTGAATGGAAAATCACTGAAAATCAGAGATTGGGTCTCACTCTTTCTGCTTTTGGCATCAATTCAAGGTGGTTTTCTCTCACTTAGATCGACTAATCGTATTTCAAAGCACTAGATCAATATACTGACTAATCAGAGCAACATATTCTTTTCAGCAAAAGGCCACGTACATAATTGTGTGGGAAAAATGGAAAGAAACTTGTCTGGTTTCTTTATTTAAGAAAAATAAATAAATTTAGCGACGAATTCTTCATCTAGATTTGCAATGTACGAAAGAGTTAAAGGATATGATGAGGGTTCTCTACGACAGAGTAAGTAATATTACATGGGTGTTCTTGGATATTTTTGGTGCAAAAAGTTGAGGTTGAAAGATTTTTTGAGTTTGTTTTATACTACAAACTAAATGATGAATAAAATCATCCAAAAAGTCCTAATATTTTCGATAAATTATCAATTTAGTCAAGGCCGACGATTTATCAATTTAGTCATGGAAAATTATTTAAAAAGTCTTTAAACATATACTAAATTTTTTTAATTTTGTCAATTGAGTGCTAAATCTTTTTGCCTTTTATCATTTGAGTCTATCAAGTTAATTTTGGCCAAAATTCATTGATATAGATGCCAATCATCCTTAATGACGCAACGGATACGATGTTGACAATTCTTAATAAAATTTTACTTTTTTCGAATTATTTTATTTATTTATTTTTGTTTTTTCCAACTATGGCTGGCTAGCGTCATTGGGCCCTTGCTGGCTGTGAGCAGGATCATAGCCCTCACCCAAATTTGGGCAAGGCCATTGCAACCACGGCCATGGGTGAGGTCGCCTTCACCCTGGACTGGTGAGACCATGGTGAGGCCGCCCTCATCCAAGGGAGGACTACACAACCCTTTCTCGTGGCCGATGAAGTTTTTGCAGCCCCTGTTGGCCTCAATTTTAAAAAATAAGGAAAAGAGAAAAAAAAAAGGAAAAAGAAGAAAAAAATAACAATGATTAAATACTATTAAAAATTGTTTAAGTTAGCACCAACTATGCCATATAGAATGACTAGCGTTCATATTAACAAATTCCGACCAAAATTGGCTAAATGAACTCAATTGGTGAAAAGTGAAAATATCTATGACTCAATTGATAAAATTAAAAGATTTATAAATGAACTAGTAAAAACGCAATAAATTTAGGACTTTTTTTGACATTTTTCTCACGTAATCCTTTCGGCCAAATTGGCTGGATATTGCTAATGTGAACGCCAGCCTAGTTTAAGGCTAAATTAACAAAATAAAAAATGTTTAAAATTGAACTGGTCGCTAAACAATAAATTTAGCACTTTTTCTCTTTTTTACAATTATCCTACTAAATGATTTTAAGCATTGAAGGGCCCCAGTGGGTGGAGGAACTCATTAACCAAGAGGATAGAACTTGGAATCAGCATATGTTGCAAAAGATATTTGATGATAACATGGCTAATGAAACCTTGGCAATTCCTTGGAGCAAAAACTCTGAGGAAGACCATTTGGTATGGACAGGGGACAAAATCGGGCATTACACTGTCAAGAGCGCCCACAATAAACTATATCCATCCAACCAAAAGCAACAACCAAATTCAACCTCCACCTCCTTCCAAGCCCCAAGATCCTTTTGGACACGGCCATGGAAACTAGGCACTCATCTCAAAATTCCCATCTTCCTGTGGAAAGCCTGCTAAAACGCCCTACCCACCATAAGAAAACCTCTATAGAAGAAAGATCTTACTAGACCCCTTATGCCCACTATGCCACCAAGTGCCAAGAAAATATTAGGTGCTCTGGGAGTGCCATGTCAGTGTGGTCTCTGGCCATGCATGAAATGCCACGTGGAGGCATGGGTCCAGTGGACATGTTCTGCACAAAAGTAGGCTTCCTCCCTCTGTCTCTCCTCTCCCTAGCCTTCTTCCCTCTCTCTCTTAGCTTGCACCCTACCCTTGCCTCCTCTCTCTCTCTCTCTCTCTCTCTCTCTGCAATGCATTAACTTGAGAAGGAAAGAGAAGCAAATCCTTTCCCTTTCCTCTCTAGATAACTCAAATGACTTCTTTCTCCTCCAGAGAGGCTTTCAAATTTTAAATCCAAATTTCTCTCTCTCCATGCTCGTTGTTGCTCTGGCGTTCGTCAAGCGGATGTTCCCCCACCGTCTCCGACAAAGCACATTACGGCTGCCCCTGCTTCGATGCTTGCTTGCTTCTCTCTCCGCGCTCTCATTGCTGCTTCGGCCAAGGAGGAGGAGATCCAAAAGATCGGGAAGCTCAACTAGGTGTTGGAGGAGAGGGTGAAGTCGATGTGCGTGGAGAACCAGATTTGGAGGGACCTCGCCCAGGCCAATGAAGCCACCGCCAATGCCCTCCGCACCAACCTCAAGCAGGTCCCGGCGTAGGTCAGCACCCCGCTGTCGCCTAAGCACATTAAGGCCGCCCTTTCTTCGGTGCTCGCTCGCTTCTCTCTCCACGCTCATTGCTACTCTAGCCCTTGTCAAGTGACAGTTCTCCGTGTCGCCAACGAAGCACATTAAAGCTGCTCCTGCTTCGGTGCTCACTCGCTTCTCTCTCCTCGCTCGTTGCTGCTTCGACGTTCGTCAAGCGGTTGTTCCCCCGCCGTCTCCGATGAAGCACATTTGTTATTTTGTAATATGTTAATTTTAATAGCATTTTTTTAACAACATTAACTTGTTAAACAGTCATGGTTCAAGATTATCATTAGATATAATTTTATATATCATACGTATATACTCCTCTTGAAGGAATACAGATTTTAGGCCTTTTCTGCATGTCACGAGACCTTGGACACATGAAATTGTTAGGAGCTTTATGAGCTATCATATGGCTGATGATGTTTATTGTTGTTGGATCGACAATGAATTCCTACCAACCGTCTAATTGCCCCGAACAACTTTGCTAGAAAACCCTTAGATCTTAATTTTGCTGTCATATGTTCTAGTTGCTAGAAAAGGGAAAAGCAAAGCGAAGGAAAAGAGAAAGGTTGATGAAGAAACCATGGACACGGAGGAAAAAAGAGATTGCGCTAGAAAACCAGAAACATATACTGTACATAATGGTCGGAATCATGGTCAGCCGGAGAGTCCATAAAACACATTTAAAGAGCCAAATGAATGACAAACAAACAACCGATCCAATCTCTCTCTCTCTCTCTCTCTCTCTCTCTCTCTCTCTCATTCATTGTGCGGCAACAATAAGTCTATGACCCAAAAATTTGATGACCACTATTCTAGACAAAGACAGCCATGCCGCACTTGCTGCTGTTGAAGCCCACTCACAACGAGAAGCTTACAGTCCCCGAGACCATCTTCTTGGCTGACACGTCCTTGACGGTTTAAAGCTTCTCGAGCCTTCGGATGACGAATTCACTGGACAACACTTAGCCCTTGTTCTCGCCCTTGGTGATGTTGGTGACTAGCCCGCTCTCGTAGGGCGCCACCATGATATTGACACCATGGCTGTCGACTTTGCTCTTGAGTGCTCCGGCGAGGGTGACTTGCAAGGTGGCCGACGATGGCCTCTGGAACGTTGCCTTGCATATGTATGCGAAAGAGATGGCTTGCATGTCAGTCGGAAACGGCCACTTGACGAGGGCTAGAGTTGCACGGAGAGAGAAGCAAGCGAAAGTCGGAGCAATGGCGGCCGTAACGTGGTTCGTCGGTGACAGCGGGGGTACGGCCGCTTGACGCAACGCGGAGCAGCAACGAGCGCGGAGAGAGAATTTTGGATTCAAAATTTCTAAATCTTCGTGAGGAGAAAGAAATGGGGTTTGTAGTTGCTAGAGAGGAACGAAAAAGCGTCTGCTTCTCTTTCCTTCTTCCACGCCGTAATAAATGCACTACAAAGGAGGTGTGCAGGCTAGGAGAGAGGGGGGAGAGAGGAGAAGAGGGCAGAATACATCAAGCGGCCCATGTCTCCAGGTGGCGTCGCATGAGTGGTCAAGACCACGTTGACATGGTGCTCCCGGACCACCTAATATTTTCTCCCAAGTGCCAAAGACGATTGAGGACACGCTCTTGCTTTGTCCCTGGACAGCTTCAATATGGGCACAGGAAAAAATCAAGTCACAATCTTCAGACATACCCATCACTCGACTGGGCAAATGGTCATTGAAATGCTTTGGAACTAACACATACCAGGTCTCGCATGAGGAAATTGTAGGCATCTTGTGGTCAATTTGGAAGGCACGCAAGGGGTTTGTTTTTAGCTCTTGCTGGCCGAACCCGAGCAGAACGTTGGATTTCGCATTTACAGAGCAAGCCAGTTTTTCGAGATGGAATCCAAGGCCAGAAACGGCAACTAAGAACGGGAAAAGCTTACCTTCTTAATGGCAGCCACCGGAGCGAGGGTCTTTGGTAATCAACGTCGATTGCTCCAAGTCAGAGAACTCGTCGGAAGCAGCCGTAGCAGGCGTGATTCGAGACTACAGAAGAGTGTTGGTGGATGGCTTCGCAAATTCTATGTTGGCTGGATCGGTCGAAGCGGCTGAAACCTTAGCTTTGCTCACTGGTCTACGCTTTATTGAAGAGAGAAGCAAATGTGAGGAGTTCTGTGGAGTTCACTTCAAGTACGATCAGATTGTACTTCGCTAGTCAACTGCATTATGGAAGAAGAGCAGAGCCCATGGGCACTACGGGCCTGGAATGATGAGTGCAAAGCCAAATCGACCCATTGTGAACCTAGCCCAATGTCCTCGAGTTGCAAATAGGCTCGCCAAATAGGTAGCCAAAGCCCACCGAAAGAAGGAACTCCCCTTATCTTATCCCCCGAAATCTTTGTTGGATATCTTATCTTGCGATATGCATGGACTCTCTTGGAGTTAATGAAATTTCAGTTTTAAGACCCACAAAAAAAAACTTTGTTGATAACCCGAAGTTCTTAGTTGTATTCCTAACCAAAATGCTTGCCCAAGTACTACGGTATAAATAACTAACAGATCTGTTTATAGTTTGTAACTAGGACGATACATTATTTTAGGTAATGTGGAGTGGACAACTGAATTTTGTTCAGATTAAGGTTGAATTTAATGGGGAGAGAGATATGGACGCCCAAGACCAGAAGTAACTCCAAGAATGGCTCTAAGTCTCCTTAGAAAGCCTTGGTCTCTGAAAGTGGCCTCGAAATCACCCAAAATTTGGGCAAGCTATTCATCAAGCGGTGATGGGTCCAAACTAAAGCTATTAGGGTGAAAAGTTAAAAACTTCATCACTCGCTGGCTCAATTACCCTTGTTCTGTCTTCGGTTGCTGTAATCCCACAATACATAATGTAATCAGTCAAACTCCCCCATGGATACTCGCAACACCATTGAAGAGCTCTGTCGTGGTTCATCTGGGAAGATACAGAACAGAAACGCAAAATGCATCTTCTTAACTAGAAGCTCTAGGTCTTCTGCAGTTCAGAAAGGATATGCACGTGGGTGATGCAGTAACAGGACAAGTACAAAAAGGAAAAGTTGAGTGTGAGACCGATTGTTTAACTGCAGTGCAAAGTATTATGGGCTGGGCTGAATCTCCTTGGAATGTGAAGCCCATTATTGAGCAATGCAAAGGCATATTATCCAGCTCAAAGTCGATGACGATGGTCCACTGCTCACGGGAAGCCAACACAGCTGCAGATTGGCTTGCGAAGGCGCACAGAACAAAATCTCTACCTGACAATTGGAAGTCCTATCCTCCTCCAGTTCTTTAGGAAATTTTATGTTCGGAATGTCATCTATCGTCCTCTTGTAAGTCAAGTATGTTTTGAATGAAAGTAACTATCATTTTCGACCAAAAAAAAAAAAAAAACTAGAAGCTCTAGGCCGAGCAAAGGAAAAAGGAGGACTTGTGATTAGTAAGCTTGAAGTGAGGAATTAGGTCATTACTGATAATACTAGGCAAGGGTTTGCTTACCACGCCGGGCGAACTATGGGCCTAATGTCTCCTTGCTAAACATGGCGGAAGTTGTAACTTAGATGGAGCAGACCATATAGAAATCAGAAGACTCTTCGCTCTGGAAAGCTCTTGCAGTGTGCGGGCTGGAAGATTTGTGGTGGGATGAAAACGCGGTTTGGGACTGATAATTGATGGATGGTTGAGGCCCTTTGCATCCATATGCAGAGGACTCCATTCCATTTCATCTTATAGGCTCACTTGCTAGTGACTATGTATTGGAGCAGGACTGTAACTATCCACTTGTTGAGCCCTTCCTGCCCGAAGAAATACTCTCTTATACTCATGCTATGACCTCAAGAGGAGTGTGGCCAAGATGTTCTATTGTGGGGTTTAGCTGATCAAGGGCGGTACTCCACAATGTCACCGTTTGAATTTCTATATGGGGAGGAGCATGAGGAACGAATTCAATTCTGGAAAATCTATCTGGGAATAGAAAGGAGCACAGAGGATCATAGCTCTTTTACGGGTGAAGGGGCATCAAAGTCTGAGGACAAATCAATTTCGCGGAGAGCGGCATCTGACTGCCAATGCAAACCGTCCTACATGCCGATATATATAATGTTATTTTTTCCTTCATCAACTTTCTTAATTTTCTTATTTATGAAAAAAAAAATGACTTGTTTGCTATGTGTACTCGAAAAAATTAGAATGATTACCCAAAAAAAATTAGAATGAGTCACTTCAGGTAATCAAAATACATAATATCTAACCATGTCATAGAATATTTCAAAAGTTACATAGAAATGGAAAAAAAAAAAACATTAAATATATATACACCAAAAGGAAAAAGAGAGGCGTCAACGTTACTAGAATTTTGTTCCAAGTATGCTAGATATTCCTTTGACATAATTAATAAATATTCACTAATCTAACAAGTTTCAAATTTTAATAAGTAGTCATCCTTTACTAGCTTTTTCACACAATATCTAATCAAGAAAAGGATAGCAACGAAAAAAAGTCGGGGATGAACATGACAATCTAACTGCATTCAAGCATTTGATGCAGAGTTAAGCAACTTACCTAACCACTTGAATCTGAAAGGCTAATGCATTTTTCACGTTTACTAAAGTAGAAGGGCTAATGGTTGATTTTTTTTATTCATGTTTAATCCACGGAAAAAAAGGTTATATAGATGAACTAAAATAATTTATACCAGAAAACTACCCTAAACCAATAATTCCATAAACTAAATAATTAGATCAATTTGACTTTTTGCATTATATATTTCCAGATTTATACATAAGATATAATCAACCTAAACCATAAAATTAATGTGTAATCCAATTTGATTGATCAAGCTGATGCCATCTGAGCCACACTCGGGGTTTTTATAGGAAACCCCAAACTTGCACTTTAAAAGGTTGGGTCCAAAATGTAGGACTCAAGGGCCTAAAGAAGGTTTGGCCCTAAATATAAGCCCAAATATCTTTTTCCCACCTCTTTTCAAGGTTCTCTAATGAAAAGGCTCTTCCTTTTTTCCTCGCTCTCTTCAAATTTTAGATAATTTTTTTTTTTTGTTTAATCACAGATCAAACTATATCTTTACCAAAAAAAAAAAAAAAAAAAAAAAACTTTAACAAAAAAAAAAAACTATATCACTACGTATGACCAATGCAATGGTTGAACTAGTGGTGTAGGGTTTATTATTGAGCAGTTAGGTGTCTCTTCTCATAGGTTCGGCCTCTTGAATAGCCCCTCAGCCTTAGAAAGCCTTAGTTCGTTTGCCAAGCAGGTCCTGTCATGTCATGGCATAGGATAACCCCTAACTTTACTCCCACGAGCACCGTGACGAGACAACAGTGACATGCTTGCTCAATGATCAATAGTTGTAGTCAAACCGAACATTCCACCATTTTATGACAATGCTTAATGAAGATTGCCAACGTTAGTTTTAAAAAATTAATATTTTTTAGGTATAACTTAATCCAAAATGTCATAAGTATTTAAACGTTTGACTTTTTATATCTAGGGTATCTTATAAATGCTACGATGTCGACTCCTAAGACATTGTGAAATGCCATAGATATTTAATTTTCGTCATATTTACAATGTTATACGTGCACATTGGTTTATCTTCCAATAAATGTTACTCTCTTATGATCACCAACATCATAGATATTTTTTGTGCTTCCATTTTTTAAAGTTTATTCGCACTTATGTCATACTTCATTGGAAATTTTATTATTCTCGTACCTTTATAATTTTTTTTTGCACGCGTAAAACAAAATAATTTGTTAATGTAATATTTATTGTCAATTACCAAGGAATTCATTTATAAAATAAATGTGCACTTTACAAAAGGAGGCAACTTGTTATTGCATTTTACATCCTATATGGAACCCAAACAAAATAAACTTACCATATTCCGGTGCTTGGTCTGGCATTTCGAATGCACAATGACCACAGTAGTTCTACTAAATTCGGATAAGCTCAGATATAATTGTCTCAACTAAAGTATGTGATAATTTTGTTCTAGCCCGATTGAATAAGTAAACTTAAAGGGAAAAAAAAAACCGTAAAAGTTGAGATTTGAGAGAGAGAACTAGAAATCAATTGTTCAAATGACACACATTATGTGCAAATTGCTCTGAGCATGACCACTGGAAGAGTTAAAAAGTCTCGAGCTAATCGGTTTATGAAATTTATATGGTAATTCATGGATTTCTATATAATCGGATCAACACACTCGTATCACTAGATTATTTAAAAAAAAAAAAAGAATTTAAGCATCTATTGACTTTAAAAGTGTGGGTACTAAGCAACCCCAAACTGAACATACCTCAGCATCATCAATCGTTCAGTTGGAAGACAAGGCGAAAGATAAAAAAGCAGTACGTAATCGGAGACAAAATCATAATCAACCCAAGAAAGTACGACAATCGAGCTTACGAATTAGAAAATTAATCCCATAGAAGTACTTTGCAGCGAATTCTTCAACGACAAACGTGCGATATCGAGATCCTATGCATTCCCAACTACCATGTCGGATCTTGTCTGTTGGAACGTACCATCAATTCAGTCATAATGAACCCTATATGACTTTACAATTTTAATTAAATGTCATACTATGATCGCTGGTCGTACGCACATATTTTAGTGAACTAGTCATCAAAAAGCCACATCAATTATTGACCCTTTGCCTCCGGATGCGTATAGGCGGGGGCGTGAAGACTGGCTACACAGGGTCCATGAAACACCAATCTCATGAATTAGTTAAGTTCAGACATACGGTCTCTACAAGCGACTTTAAGTTAAGAGTAATTTGCACGCGGTTTATGGAATATGAATTGAATAAATGATCTCAAGGGTTAAATCCTCGGTCAACACAGATGGTGACGAGCGGCACGAAGGCCGGGACGGCTGCGGGGTTGGTGGCTGAGTGAATGGGGGCGGCTGTCGATTAATTGGTGCATCTGTTTTTGGACGGTTGGAAAACATGGAATTGTAGCAGGGGCAGTTTGGAAAGAGAAGTGGCGTTTTAGTAAATAATTGTAAGACATCGACTTATGTGAAATTCAATTTTCGTATCAAAGGTCAATAACTCAAGACGCAAAGCTGTAAATCCAGACGGAGAGGATGTAAAGTGACAAAAGTATTTGGTAAATTCCCCAAAAGATATATTTTATGTTAGGTGGCTGATGAAGAATTCTCTTGGAAAAAATGCAAGCATCATTAATCTCATTATGGGTCTACAAATTAGTGAAACGAAGATTTTCCACTAATATTACCAAGTAAGGCATAAAGGGATTGTATCTCTTCAATTTTTCAAGGAAGTTGTCCAATTAGTCCTAAATCTATTATATAAAATGCCAATTTAGTTTTAAATTTTTTAATTTTGTCAATTTAGTTCAAACATTTGTGCGGAATTCGAATTTAATCCTTTTGACCAATTTTTGCAGAAAATCAATTGCACATGGGATAACCGACTTAGCAATGTCTAGCGAAAATTTACCGGAATGATTATATTAGAATTTGACGCAAATATTTAGGACTAAATTGATAAAATTTTAAAATTGAGAATTGAATTAGCATCCATATAACATGCTTATAATTGATTGTATAATTTTTCCTTAATTTTCTTTACTCAAAAAGTAAAACGAGCCATAACTACGGTAAGTGGATATAGAACACTATACTGAACTTCTCATATAAATCAACAAACAAAATGATGACAAATGAACCAAAGAAAAGTAGTACTCCAAATCTCTATGCTGAAAGGTCAAATACAACAAGTATTAGAGCTCAGTACATATATCTAAGGTAAGCTTTGATGGCACGATGTTATTCAATCCACATGTGACAAATTTTAGAATCAATGTCGAGAGGGTCGAGGGTCGAGGGATTTATTAGTAAGATCTTATTCCCAAGTTGCACATCTCCCAACATCATGAGGACGAGTCGAGAGACAAGGCAGTTCTTGTACCTCGTAAGGCTTCATTAACTCACGATGTTGAGCAGGTTATAAAATAAAGAGTTTGGTTAACATAACGGTTTCTGGGTTATTATGAGAATAATAATTTATTGTGAGTTACAAATTTTTGAAAGAGTAGATTTCACAATGATTTTCAATTATTTTTTTTATAATCTAGAATAAACTGTCATTTTCATAATAAATTAAAAATCCTCACTTAACCATTTTTCTAAAAAGAAAAAGAAAAAAGAAGAAGTACTAAAGAGAGAGAAAGGGAAGAAAAGCTTGATGCTGGTCCCGATTTGCTTTCGGCGAAATGTCAACACGGAGGCAGCCCCAATTCATCAATCACGTCTCCCCCAATGTCCTTCCTTCCACGTTCCGTCTCTGACTTTGCGTTTTGTCCGAGCGAGTACGCCGCACGTGCCGAATTAGAGGGAGAGGGGGGCTTGAAAAACGCCAATCACGGCGGAAGATGTTGCCGTGCACCATCATGGGTGCATATGCTCGTCAACAATTGTAGGCTTGTAGCTCCATGTTTGCGGGTACACCTCTTATGCATTGGGACGTTTATGTGAAAAAAAAAAAAAATCAAAAAATTATTTTCTGACTTTTTGATATTTGAATGATGAAAAATATTTTTTATGGACTCAAAATAATAAATTTAGATGGGGAAAACTGACTTCTCTTTACATTCATTTCGCTGGAAATTTCATCATAAAAATAAATATTTTCAATGAAAATCATTTTTAAGGAAAATGATTATTTCTCTTTTGTTTGGTGGTTAGAAGATGAAGAAGTCATCCCCCCCAATTCAAACTTCTTGTTCTCCATTAGTGAAAAAGTCTTTTTGTAAATCACTTTTTGTAATTAGGTTTTTGTCATTCAAACATAAAAAAATCCGGAAAATAATTTCCCGAAGACAATCTTCCCGTCAAACAAATGGACCCACTGCAAATATTCGTCACCACGACACACTGCAATAAGAAATACTTTGTTTGAGGGGCTGTGGGAGGGGTGATAATTTCAACACGGCTTGAAGAATTTAAAGTTCTCTGTTTGGTGGTTTTAAGGAAAGTTTTCTCTTTTACCAGAAGAGGAAGAAGTTATTTTCCCCCAACTCAAACTTGTTGCTCTCAATATGTGGAAAACGTTTTTCATAAATCGATTAGTTTCCCGTCACCAAAATACCGGAAAATCCGGAAAGTGATTTCTTTAAAGACAATCGTTTATCAAACAAACGGACCCATCACAAATATTCGTCTCCATGACATGCTGCACTAGGAAACACTTTGTTTGAGGGGCCCAGAGGGGTGATAATTTCAACACGGCTTGGAAAATTTACACTTGAACTCGACACGACACGACACGACATGATTAATTTCTATATCAAGATTAAGACTTGCCTAGCGCGTGCCTTCTCATATTTCTAACGATTAGTACTTTGCACGATCGTGCCAATGGGTTTCACGAATTTGCCCGAATTACATGAATCACGACCCCTGGAATGGCCCACATCCATGGTGAATCGCGAAAGAATTGTCAGAAGTAGATCTAGTCCACGAATCTCATCGGACGGTCTTGTTCACTCTCTTTGGCTTCTAATTGGAGCTGAACCACGTGAACCAGACGAGACAAGACGAGCCCCGTCAGTGCCATTTGACTCCTGTTCTGAACTTCTGTCACGACACTGGTGAGAGGAATGTGAGCTCACGAGATCATTTCGTTCCTCTCTGTACAGGAAGGAAGATTCCAATGTGACATGGTGCAGGAGTAGAAATATCAAATGAGTTACATTTTTCTTTGAACTCTTTGCGACCAATCTCTAAGTGGTGATCCTATGTTTACCTTAGCCCTGATGTCATTGAAACATGTATATATTTACATAAAAAAATGACCAACTTTTGTTCATTATCGATAAATGACGAACACGTGTGTATTTACTCAGTCGATGAGAGCATAATTTGGTCATTTACAAATAGAAATATCGATAACTTGATAAAAATTGTCAACTCCCTAGTGAAGACATTGACAACATAGTGTGAAGTTATTGACAAGATCCTTGAAGTTTCTTGACAAAGTTATTGATATTGAGAGCAAGCAATCGACACGAAGAACCCCATATTCTTTTATAGGAGTACATTGTTTTCACTTCTTTCACGTTGAAGAAGATAGCCATTGGGTGGTTGTATCTATATCCGTCAATTTAGGATTTGTGCAACTTCTTTTAGATGAGTGTTAGTGAAGTAACTTCTAGAAACCGGCGAAAGGATTAAAGAATTATTTATTCTTTCAAATTTAGTAACCATCATGTGTAACCGCCGTTTAGCTTTTTGTAAAGGTTCTCTCAATCAATCACATAACTCAATGGTCACATAAATTTATCCTTATTTTTCATTTTTTTTTCAATTTAATTGATTCCCATACTTTAATCTTAGTTTTAGATTCCTTGTCATCAATTAAATTCTAAATTGTATCTTTGTTGTAATTTTCAGATCTTTGTCATCGATTAAATTTCAACGTTGTATTTTTATTATTATACTTTGTCTAAATTTCAGCAAACTATTTTATGTCATTGTTTCTGTTGAAATTTATCTATTCCCTATGTTCCATTAATGCAACTCTTGTCGGGAATAACCATATAACCTATCTCAATCTTAAAAGAAGTCAAAGAACGAATTTTGGTAAAAGATACTTCGTTGACGATCCAATTTTGATGAGATATCTTTTTGGCACGCCTAATGGGATAACTTGTGGTTTGATATTAGCAAATTCAATGCCAAGAACAAGGAATCATCCAAAGCCTGACAATGCCGTAGGTAACAATCCCAATGACAATAACAAGGTTGTGCACTTCGAATCTTCAGCCGTTAATTGAGTGGTAGAAGAAGGGGGCAAACCTTTCCCAACGTCTCACTGAAGAACAATCAAGAGAAGTTGCACCAAATGCACATATGTTGGCCTCCATGGGAGATGGTTCGAGGAGCAGTGAGATGATATAGCATATTACATTTGAGTATGTTCCTAATCCCCCTTCATTATGGATGCCAACAATGTTGATTAGAGTAATTAACCTCCTATAAGAATTAAGCAAAGGCAGATTAGTCAACTCCTTAAAAGAATTACGTAAAGGCCTTAATCTTCTAACAACGATGAGAATAATCAGCTGATGTTGGTTAAAACAACCAAATTGATGACAATAATTTGACAAATCAAACTAGTCAATGCCAGTCAATGGGAAAATGTTGAAGATGTAAAGCCAGTTTCACCCAATGTGTATATTCCTATTGGGTCTAACATTTTGATTAACATTTGTAATTTGGCAAGACCAATGATACCACCTAGGGGGCAAAATGGCCAACCAAATCCACAATTGAACCTAGCACAATTTGTCAAAGAAGTTTGATAACAATTGGGATTAGCTAGGGAGTGTTATCATACCTATCGTTAGGATATTACATCTTGGACGAGTTGATAATAAGCCTCTTCTAAACCTTTACGGGCAAAGATGAACACATTGGCCAATCTATAGCTTAGTGGGAGAAGTAGGGACAGATGGGCTTTTAAGACTTTGATTAATTCCTTTGTCTTTGTTAAAAACTACTTTTACTCAGGACACTAATTTACCACCTAATGCAGTGTGTAATTAAGTAGTGGAGGGATAATTCCATTCTCAATTTTATAGAATGATGAAAAATCCATTATTAATTTGGCCACACCCTATCAATACAATAACAAGCGCTCAATCATTTTAAATAAATGCCTTACCTATAAACTTAGAGAAAGAATTTGCAAACTTGGCTTTCAATGGATTGAAATCTAATCTTTGAGAAAAATTCGTAAGCTAATATTTTGAAGATTATTTTCAAGTGGCAATGAGGGTGTCTAAGTATGAGCAACTACTTAAGGATAGAAATATAGGGCCACATGAAGACTTCACACAAAAGGTGGTTTTCATGGAAAAACATATCAAATGATGAATTTGACCAAAATAAGATTCGCCAAAGAAAAATTGAATTCCCCAATGATAAGGGGGAACATGATGACTCATAATTATCTAATGTAAAAGAATCAAATGATCGATAAATCATTCCATTCTTTTAAAATGGAGCATATGTTTATACCAAAAAATGACCGTCTTTTGGTTATTATTGACAAGTGATAGGCTTAGTCGATTGAGCAAAGTTTGGTATTTTATGAGTAGAATTATCAATAGCTTGAAGGTAATCGACAATTCGCTTGTGAAATCATCAACAACACAATATGAAGTTATCAATGAGAGCCTTAGAATTTCTTGACAAATTCATTGACATCAACAACAAGTTATTGACACAAGAAACCCCATATTCTTCGATTGAAGATCATGTTGTTTTCACTTCTATCATTTCGAAGAAGATGAGATGTTGGGTGGTTATGTCCATATCCATTAATTTAGAATTTGTGTAATTTCTTTTGGATAAGTATTTGTGAAGTAAACTTCCAATAATCACCGAAAGGATTAAGGAGTTATTTGTTATGTCAAATTTAGTAACCATCATGTGTAACCGCTATTTGTAACTATCTAAAGAGGGTTATAAATACCATAAGTGTAGTTTTTGTGAAGGCTCTCTCAATCAATCACATAATTCACTGTTCTCACAAATTTATTTTTATCTTTCCATGTTCGCAATTTAAATATCTTTTGATTGTGCTACCTTAGTCACAATTTCAAATATCTCATCATCAATCAAATTATGGGATGCCCTTTAGTTTTCAGATCTTCTTCATGGATTAAATTCTAATGTTGTATTTTAATCATTGCACTTTGTCGTCGATTATATTCCGACAAAACTTTTTATGTTATGGGGCTTCATCGTTAATTAAATTCCGTTGAAGCATATTTATTCCTTATGTTCCATTGATACAACTCATTTCTAGAATCGTTGCATAACCTGTTTCAATCTTAAAAAAGCCGAGAATGAATTTCGGTGAAAGATAATTATTTCATCGATGATAATAAAAATTTCGATGAAATAAAAACATCCTCATTAACCGATTACTTCAGGTTATAGAAGATATTAATTTTAGGATAATATTTTTCAGATTTTTTATTTTCCGTAAAATAAATGGACCCTGTATAGAATGTTTTTACACTTTTGGAAGTCCATTTATGTGAGACCCAAATTCTCATCACGGAAAACTGTAGTTATTTCAATAACGACACAAAATGTCGAACAATGCTTACGCAAAGGCGCCTCATGACAAATTTGCCACTTCCTTCATAAACACTTTGTCATCATTAATTTCAGTAAATTTAAAGATGTAACTGTATGGCAATTTTCTCCTTTAAAATAGATAGAGTTGTTGTTAGTATATCAGCTGGGAGTTAAAGTTACAATAAGCATTGTCCACTGTGATGTCACATAAAATAGAGCCGGAAAATTATAACTCCATATCATAATCAAATCGTGTCATAATCATTTTATTTCAAAGTCAGGTGAATATTATATGTTTCCTAATCTTGTATTGAATTTGAAAATCTGGTTCTATTTATTTCACAGAAAATGAATGATTTCAAAAATATTTTCTTAAAAATGATTGCATGTATCGCTTATATAATGAATGAATGAAAAATATTTTCATTATTCACAAAAATATATATTATCAATAATGAAAACATTTTCATTTGACTTATTATTTCAAATGATATAAGCAATTATTTAAAAATATATATATATTTCAAATTATTTATTTTTCATGAAATAAACTGAGTTTTCAAGAAGAAATATTTGTAAAAAAATAATTTTCATGCATAGACATGTAAAGTGTGTTTAAAAGTATATAAACATGTCTAAATACATTTAAAGGCCCTCGTGTCACCAGAAATAACATGTAAATACGTATTGATTACACGCGTCTATTGCGTACCAAAATAAAAAGATTAAAAGAGTTAATCAGCATGCAGCACATTTAATATCAATTATTTGTATTGATTGTATATAAAAAGGGTTGTAAAGCTGAGCTTGCATGTGCTCTTACGTGTCAAAAAGCTTAGTGCGGTATTAGGAAAAGAATTCCTGTCCAAAATCAAATCAAGTTGTTATTGGGAAATGGGGTGGGATCCAAATTCTAGATTTTGTCTGTGGATATCCAAAACCCGAACCGGATCCGGCATGTGTTATTGTAACATCCTTAGAACACTTCATTTGAGCGATTACATCTATCCTATGCAACAAAAATGCCTCAGCGTTTTGGTAATCATTAACATTTAATGTTGTACTAAGATATCTATTTTTTCCTAATATCTTGGTTCACGCATATTTTTCTTTTTTAGGATAACTCAGAAGTACGAATTGTTATTGGCCAACTCTCTAAAGGGAAACTAGCACAGCAATTCACTGTCATGACTTTCCTTAAATCTAAATTTCAATCCACGACCAGGGACTCCCAAGCCGAAGCAAGGGAACACGTCCCAGTCATCGGCTCAATCCCAGGGATAGGTATTTACGCATGCTTAGTCACGCAAGGTTTGGGAATCCTGGTATTCCCTTTAGAAAGTCTTGTCACGGGTGACGGTCTCTAGAACCACCCCGTTTTCGTTCGCATCATAGAGAAAATTGATGGTGGCGTGCTCCAAGAAGACAAGAATCAATGAACTCAACACTAATGTCCAAAAACAGATAGTGAATTCCACACCAAATACGAGTTGGTCCAACCTCATCTTGAAGAACTAAAAGACTTTTTCAGATGCAGATTTGTTCATTCCAACCTCTCGGATCCTGTCCCCCTCTCTCGCTGGTAGAGCTGCTCTCTCTCGCTGGTAGAGCTATCTTCTCCCGATTCCATGGGAGATTTCAACCCTAAATCCTAATCACCCAGTCTCTTTTCAAGCCTCCTGCCTTCCTCCAACGAATTCTCGTCAAATGCTATGGCCACCCAGCACCCAAACCCTAATTTCCGTCAGAATACGCATCATCTTCTCTCCGCTGGCACTTGATTGCGCAGCAGGAAAGAACACGAATTCCAACACAATATCCTCGGAGCTCCCTTCAATCATCCCATTCGCAAAGCCACAACACCTTAGCGAAGCTGTCCCGACACCTCAGCGAAGCTGTCCCGATTAATATCCTCAACCCTAGCAGAAGATGATGAATGCCATTATCACTCTTAGCAAGAGCTTGTGATTTGTTGCCGGAATGGAGCATGAGGAGGAGAATCAACGCCGTCTTGCTGCCCTGTGCAAGAGTTTAGGCCATTTATGGTCAGAAAGTGTTGTGGTTGAAGTGCAACAGGAAATCCCTCCCAACAAACGAATAGAATGCAGTCATACTCTCTTTGGTAAGCTATATTCGAAACCCAATGTGAACTTTCAAGCATTTTGCAATACTATGAAGAAGGCGTGGAAAATGAGGCTATCGTGTGTTCACAGAAAGAACCGGGCTTTTCTCTTTTGTATTTGAATCAGATGAGGAAAAAGAGAGAGTTCTGAAATCAGGGCCATGGTCCTTTGCTAGCAACCTATTAGTGTTAAAGCAATGTGAGCCAGATATTCCAGAACATTGCTATGATTATTCTAGATATGATTTTTGGGTTCATATTGTTGGCTTACCCCCGGGTTGGATAATAGAAGAGGTCTTCTCTGATGTTGCTGGTAGGGTGGGAGTAGTAAAGGAAATACAACTAGAGTCCAGAGGAAGCAGCCCCTATAAAACCGGAAAAGTCAAAGTGGAAATGGAACTTTCAGCTCCGCTTCAAACAGGGGCATTAGTAAAGATCGGGAACAAGAATCTATGGGTTGAATTTAAATATGAACGCCTCCCTCATTTTTGCTATTCCTGTGGTCGGATCGGTCACTATGCATCATCTTGTGAGACGATACCTTATGAAACAACAAATTGGGCAGCTAATAAGCACAGGGAAGTATGGTCCTTGGCTCAAAGCGGAAGCAAGAGATCACAGTCCCCATTGGGAAGCATTTTATGGCAAGGTTGATCCAAATTACTGAAGAAGAAGAGTCGGTCCCAAACCCCTTTAATGACCGGTCAATATGGAAATTGTTGCTAGGACAGAAGTCGAGACACTCAACAATCCTTATCGAAACAAAAAAAGAGTAGACAGCCCTTCTTCAAAGGAGGGAAGAGATGAAGGAGAGAAAATTACAGCAGCCAAAGAGGGGAGGGGAAAACAAATAATGTACCTAGATGGGCCTAATAATGCAGGATCAAAACTTATAGGTGTTGATGGAAAAAAAATGCTGAAGTATCAACAAGCAAAAAAACAGAAAAGATCTGAAGTTACTTGCTATTCTCTCCTTGATGAAATGGAATTATTAGAGACCCCCGTACAGCTGGTTAGAGAGGGGACGGACTGGGCTTTGGTGGCTAGCCCTAATAAGCCACCCAAGACGCCATGAAGATCCTAAGCTGGAACTGTCAGGGGCTGGGCAACCCCCTGACAGTCCAGGAGTTGAGAGCCTTAATGGCTCAAGAATGGCCCAATATGGTCTTTTTAATGGAGACCAAAAACAAGGAGGCGATGGTGGATAAAATTAGAAAACGACTGAATTTTCAACACATGTTTATAGAGCAGCCAATCGGCATTGCTGGTGGTTTGGTGCTTATGTGGAATGAGGATGTGGATGTTAAAATAAACTCGAGTTCAAAAGAGCACATGGATGTGGAATGCAAGGATCCCTCTAGTGGCCACACTATGAGAGTTACTTTCATACATGCTTCCACAAACTTCAAAGACAGACTTCTATTATGGCAAAATGTTCGGGATATGCACCCTAACAATCAACTCCCATGGCTCTGTATGGGGGATTTTAATGAAATCCTATATAGTTGGGAAAAGGTTGGGAAGAGGGAAGCTGATCAACATCGGATAGCAGCCTTTTGGGATATGATTAATGATTGCTCTTTAATGGATATTGATACTAAAGGCTGTGCTTTCACTTGGGCAAACAATAGAGACGGTGATAATCTAGTAAAGAAGAAGCTGGACAGAGCATTATGTACAATGAAGTGGAGAATTACTTTCCCAAATGCTGAAGTGGTGGCCCTACCAGCGGTTGGTTCAGACCATAGCCCACTTTTGCTATCTCTACATCCAGTTCGGGAGAGAAGACGGAAGGAATTCAAGTTTGAAGCCTATTGGGTGGAGGAAGAAGAATGTGGGGAGATCATAAAGAGCTGTTGGGGAGGTGACCAGCACTGTTATACGGCATTTTCTCAGAAAATACAGCATGTTACAAAGGAATTGGCAGCATGGAGCAAAAACAAGTTTTCTAATGCCTCTCTCAAATTAAAAAGCCTCAAGAAGAAACTCACTGACATCACAAATGGGGGCTCTGAATTTTCCAGCAAAGAGGAAAGCCGAGAAATCAAAGAAAATATTGAGCGACTTTGGCGAAGGGAGGAGATGTATTGGGGTATGAGATCTCGTATAAATTGGCTACGTTGGGAGACGGGAACTCAAAATATTTCCACGCCACTACGGTTCAACGAAGACAACGAAACAGAATTTCTGTGTTGCGCCTCAACGAAGACACTTGGTGTCGGGACCAAAAGATATTGAAACAACACATAGAGGATTTCTATTGTTCTCTTTATGAGTCAGCGGGTCCAAGAGACTTTCAACCTATTTTAGACATATGTCCAACTCCTGTTACCACGGAAATGAACGAAAACCTCTTGGTCCCTATTTCCATGCAAGAGGTCAAAGAAGCGGTTTTCCAGCTAGGCTCCCTAAAAGCCCCCGGCCCGGATGGTCTTAATGGACAATTTTATCAGCATTACTGGGAAGATATCAAGCTGGATGTGCTGAATATGGTCAGTAATTTCTTTGAATCAGGTGAGTTTGATCCCCTACTCAACAAGACTCACATAACCCTCATTCCAAAAGTTAAAACCCCAGAAAGTATTTGTCAGTTCAGGCCAATTAGTCTATGCAACTTCAGCTATAAAATTATCTCCAAAGTGCTAGCAAACAGATTGAAACCATGGCTGGACGAGATAATAGCCTATGAGCAAAGTGCCTTTGTTAAAGGACGACAAATCCAAGACAATATCTTTATAGTTCAAGAGGTGTTGCATCAGCTGAGGATCAGAGAAAGAAAAAAGAAATTCCAGGCAATACTTAAACTGGATATGGAAAAGGCTTATGATAGGGTTGAATGGGATTTCTTAAAAATGAGTATCTTGAAGATGGGGTTTAGCGCAAGATGGGTTGAGCTGGTGATGACATGTGTCTCCACGGTGTCATTTAGTGTCAAAGTTAATGGCGAACAAACACGGTATTTTGCACCTACGCGGGAATAAGACAAGGAGATCCTTTGTCCCCGTACCTCTTCATACTAATGGCTAATGTGTTCTCTGGATGATGCACAAAGCGATAGAAGATGGGAGCATCAAAGGAATAAAACTAAACAGGTATTGCCCTACATTGTCTCATCTATTGTTCGCCGATGATGCTATTATTTTTATGGATGGAACGGTTAGGGAATGCCAAAATGTGGCAAATCTTCTGAACCAGTATTGCTATGCAACTGGTCAAGCTATCAATCTCAACAAATCAGGAGTGTTCTTTAGCAAGGGCTGCCCGTTGAGCTTAAAGAGGAATATGGCATATGAACTCCGAGTGCCTATTATTGACAAAACAGGGAAATACACCTGGGGATTCCATCGATTGGGGACAAACAAAGAAGGATATGTTTTCATGGATTCTTTCTAGGGTGAATATGAAATTGGAAGGCTGGAAAGAAAAGTTTTTGTCTAAAGCTGGCAAAGAAATATTGATAAAGGCTGTGGTACAGGCTCTCCCTCAGTATGCTATGTCCATTTTCAAAATTCCTATTTCAGTTTGTAGAGCTATTGAACAAAGGATTGCAGCTTTCTGGTGGAAACAAACAGATTCCAAAAGAGGCATGTACTGGAAGAAATGGGAAGTTTTGAAATGCAGAAAAGATGAAGGGGGTCTCGGCTTTAAAGACCTAATTAACTTTAACAAGGCAATGTTAGGCAAACAAGCCTGGAGACTATCACAATCACCATCAGCTCTATGGAGCCAAATCCTAAAAGGAGTATACTATCCAAACGGGGACTTATGGAAGGCAAAAACAGGACAACGACCATCTTGGGGTTGGCGCAGCATCCTTATAGGTCGAGACACTATTGAACCGGAGGTGACGTGGATTGTGGGAGATGGGCAAAGCATTAACATTCGGCGCGACAGATGGCTTCCAAGGGGAGTAATAGGAGGACCGGCGAACAAGAATGATCCTGAGATGGTTGCTGAACTAATGAACAATGAAAGGAGATTATGGGCTGAGCCAAAAATTCAAGACCTCTTTGATGAACAAGTCGCCTATGAAATACTTTCAATTCCAATTAGCATACAACCACAGCAAGATAGGCTAATCTGGATGGGGAATAACTCAGGATCTTACACAGTCAAAAGCGGCTACAACAGGGTATGTTCAGTGACCAATTATTCTGACCCAAACAGAGCAACAACATCCTATCAGCCGCCCAGATCCCTATGGACTAGGTTATGGGATACTCCAATCCCCCCCAAAGTAAAATTTTTTCTATGGAGCATATGCCAAAATGCTTTCCCGACAAAGGAAAATCTATATAAAAGGCGAATAGTACCTGATCCCCTGTGTCCCCTCTGCCTTCGGCATCCTGAAACAGCAGAACATCTGTTCTTCCTATGCAAAAGGATCCGGCACATATGGCTTGACCGGCGCCTCAACCTCTACAACAAAAACGATATCGTAACGCGCATAGACAAGTGGTTTGCGAGTTCTTCGAGCGAGAACGACTCACCTTCGCTTGAGATGGTGGCAAGCACGGTGCAGTTAATTTGGAAACTTCGAAATGACTACATCTTCGAGATCCCGACCTCTAAAAACCGATTCAATAGTAGATCTTGCCGAAACACATGTCCAGGGCCTTCTCCGGATGGATCCCGAGCAAAGCGCGAAGAAAACCAGCAAGTCGACTCGCCCGAGATCCGGACAAAGACCGAACAGCAACCACTTTAAACCGAACGTGGACTGCTCTTGGGCGAAGGGAGAAGAGAAAAGCTCATTGCGGGGATCGTTCGCGACTCCAACGGCCTATTGATTGATGGCTTCGCCGCCGAGATCCATGCCGCATCTCCCCTACACGCGGAAGCCCTAGCTCTTCTACATGGCTTGCGCTTTTCGAACCGGAGAACTGGAAGTCACGTGGAAGCTGTTCAGTTCGGAGGAAGTAAATGGGAAGTACAGAGCGACAACTTGGCACTTGTGGAGGCAATGTTGGGCCGGGCTGCGAGATCCATGGGCTGTGAGTAATTTACTCCCCGAAATCAGGAAAATTTTACAAAGCCTATCCCTCGTCAACCTCTCCTATTGCCCAAGAGAAGCAAATCTCGCCGCCGATTGGGTCGCCAAATCGCACCGCCTCAAATCTTTAGCCACAAACTGGTTAAATGCACCACCGCTACCTCTTTTGAATATTTTATGTTCCGAAGCTCAACTATCGTCTACTTGTAATCCTTGCTTTAAATGAATGAATGACTTATTTCGGACCAAAAAAAAAAAAAAAAAAAAAACCTCTCGGATCCTGACCGTCTCACCTCTCGGACCAAATACCCTTTGTGACAATGTGGTCCCAGGCATTATATGTATATTCACCTTAAATCCTTCGATGTGAAATTGTATTTTATGCAAGCAAATTTTGGGTTCTCACTTCTCATTCACAATGTCAAAGGTTGTCACACATTCCCCTCATTACATCATGATTTTCGAATAGGAATGTGAGGTTCTTTATACTTTGAGACATGATGGAAATTCATTTCAAAGTTGTCAAAGACACGAATGATATATATAATGTCATTTTTTTTTATTTAATTGTTTTCTTGTCATAAATATTTCTCCACGATTTTTTCTTTTATGTTAAATCATACATAGTTCTTTTTTATCCATACCCACCTCTCCTCACATTAATCAAAACATAGTAAGGAGCGTTTTTATTCTAAGGGTACATTTGTTTCGCTAAAATTGAATGATTTGGAAGATATTTTCCTAAAAATGATTATTTGTATCGCTTTTAAATATCAATAAATAAAATATATTTTCATTATCCATACAAATATTTAGATATAATTTGTTGTCGATAATGAAAATATTTTTTATTACCTAATTATTTCTAGTGATATAAGTGATAATTTTTAGGAAAATATTTTTAAATTATTTATTTTCCACTAAACAAACGGAGCGTAAGAATGAGGTATTGTTCCCATCTACTCTTCTCACTCTCAATAAACATACATGACCTCAATAAAAGTACTTTCTTATCTCCACCCTTCAAATCCTGTGCCTAGTGATTTCAAATTCCAAGTACAAAATCCTAATCACCTCACCAACTTGATTCAACAACCTATATCAATGCCTCTCTTCAGTTGGCATTCTCTGGATCACTTTTCTATATGAGATCTCTTAACGTAGAATTGATTGGACAATTACGAGGCCCCGATGTTGATATGTAGTCATTATCGTGCTACAATGAGCTAAAGGCATAAGAAAAACAAAAATAAACAACACGAACCCCTTGATTGGGTTGGAAACGACTAGATTCAAGCATTCTCGATTAGAATTAAGTAGAAATAATACTAAAATTAATTTTGAATTGAACAATTCAAACTTTAGCCATTAAAAATAGAAAAGAAAAAAAAAGTCAAGCTCTCGAACTCACTCTTCCTCCTCCTCCCTCTTCCAAAATGTCCTCATTCGTTTGGAATCTCATCTGTTGTCGACCTAACATCGGCGCTCATAGACTAGAGACGTGAAGAAACAACAATCCTAATTTTTAATTTTATTATCTCATCATCATTATTATTTTCAATAGAAAACTTGAAGTGACTAAAAAGTCAACTCAATCGTGCTGGCGCCAACCAACCATGTTATCGTTGTAGCCTTCTTAGTCAAAGAATCAGACGGCTCTGGGACAATGGTTTGACTTGATCGTCCCCCGACGTCCCCACCTCCTGTCGACCGAGAAAATATTACCTCCGCATGGGCCCCACTTCCCTGATCAGGTCAATGTTCTCACGTGTAGCCTACCCTTCTTCCTTCCATATAAAACCATATCATTCTATTTCCCCAACTGTAATTAACATATATATATATATATATATATATATATATATATATATGTATATGTAATTGTGTTTCATGGTCTCAAGTTATTCAACAATCGAATAGCCCTCATCGACCCTTGTCGGGGAAAATACAGAAGTTCTACTAATCCATAATTTTTTAAAATGACCCGTAAAGATTAATCATGGGATCGTTCTCTTCCTAAACCTCAAGTAAATAGCGAATTAATCTAAGAGAATTTTGACAATGATATGTAAGTTTGTTTGTGTTGCGGATGTTTTTTAGAATGTCTTATGAACATATGGTGCCTTCTTCCTCTTTTAGGGAAATTAATACTGATTTTCTAATGCGAGAATTTTTAATATGAAAATATTGAGGGAAGAAGTTCTCGTGAACAACACACAAACCGAAAGTATAAAAAGTCCCCCAAAACTCCAATTACGAGAACTTCTTTGCATTGCTTGAGATGTGATAGATTTAATTACCTAATTGAACCTTCTACGTAAGTTTTTTCCTAATTAAACGATAAAGATAGTAAATTCCTTTTCCATCCTATTTGACGATTACTTAGTCATGGTGATAGTTTGATCTAGCTACGACATGAATGTGACGATGCTAAGCATGAATATGACTTGACACATAACCAAGAGGTAGATAATGAGGCATAATAGTTAGAAGAATAATCATTTAATGCTTATGATAAAATTGAAAGAA
Organism: Eucalyptus marginata; assembly: GCA_014182565.1. Classification (NCBI taxonomy): domain Eukaryota; kingdom Viridiplantae; phylum Streptophyta; class Magnoliopsida; order Myrtales; family Myrtaceae; genus Eucalyptus; species Eucalyptus marginata. The sequence continues at coordinate 15,658,531 of CM024593.1, forward strand.
AAAATCATTACGATGTCAAAAGAAAACTTGGAAAATTATCAAATGAAGAAGAAATCATGTTTCTTGATAATTAATCGATGCACGATCAATACTCATAGCACTAATGAGGTTGATGGCACAATGATAGCGTCTTTACGAGAATGGATACTATTTCCTAGTCATTTGGTGGTTACTATTTTCTTTACATTCATTTTTTCGATTGTAGAATCATGTCACGATAATCAAAAGTACACAGCTATTAGCCCAACAAAAAAGGCGGAAAAAGATGGGAATAAAAATAATTATGGAAAATAAGCATGATTTTGGAAATTTTATGAGAAGGAAATGAAGGAAAAATTTTGATTTTGACTTTTGAGGCATTTTCTCCCCCAACACCATGCCACATGTGCTCCCAAACATATTATAAATGGGAGGGAGAAAGTCATCGTTGGGTTGGATTTTACATTCTCACCTACAATTTTTGCACGGCAGGACTGGAGTTTGCAAACCCTCACTTACACTTCACCAAGACTCTCTCTCCCTCTCTATTTATCAACAACTTCCCTTCCCTTCATTCCCCTTTTACCTCTCTCTCTCTCTCTCTCTCTCTCTGTGCCATTTTTCATTTTCATGGTGTTGCTGCCATGGCCGTGGAGCTCATGCTGGGTTACCGGAACGACACGACCTTCTCGGCCAAGATGGAGGAGACCGCAGTGAAAGAGGCCGCCTCGGGCCTCGAGAGCGTCGGGAAGCTCATCAAGCTCCTCTCCACTCTCAGATACAGCACGCGCAGGCGCAAGGAAGCACCCCCGTTGGACCTGGAGCGAGACTGCCGTGCCGTCGCCGACGACGCCGTCTGCAAGTTCAAGAACGTCATCTCCCTCCTCGGCCGCACCCGCACCGGCCACGCCCGGTTCCGGAGGGCCCCGGTCCAGTCGGCCCTGGAGAAATTGCCGAACCAGCACCCCCACCAGCCCAAGATTTACTACGCCACCCCGATCCAGCAGATCCCGCCGACGCCGGCGCCGGTGCCGGCGCTTCCTCTCGGCCACTATGGCGGCTCGGCCGTGATATCGAAGAGCAACGGGGTGATCGGCGAGAGGAGGGACTCGTCGACGACGATCAGCTTCTCGGACGCTAGCTTCCCGTTTGGGTCGTCCTTGACCGCCGACAATATCAACGGTAATGTTAACTATAACAATGTGAACGAGCGTCATGTTGTGGTGAAGCAGCAACAATGCTCCTCCTCATCGACTTTCCAGATCACGAGCTCCTCCATAAGCGGGAAGCCACCGCTGTCGTCCTCGTCGTCGCTGAAGAGGAAGTGCAGCTCCGAGACCTTGGGCTCCGGCAGGTGCGCGTCATCCTCCGGGCGGTGTCATTGCTCCAAGAAGAGGTAACTAAAAATTGACGCCTATTATCCGAATTTCAATCGCACAACAGTGAAATTGTGTCCACATACTATTAGCACTAATAGTTCGTTAATTTTTCCGGTTTACTGTTGAGTTTTTTCTATGTATCTTTTTAGTTCTATGATATTAATGGACTTTCAATTAGATTATTTTTATGAAATAACCTCCTCATGTGTATTGGACAAGGCTCTATTTATGTCACGGTGTTGTGGATGCTGTTTTGAAGGCCGAAATGCTGTGATTCGAACCTCGAGCTGCTCTTCACAACTTATTCACAAAAATTAACATAAATTGTGAAATTTTGGATATTGGTAGCTAGCTTGTGGATGAGAATTGATGCATAGCCTTAATTTCTATGAAAAAGTAAAAAAATAAATGCGTAGTAGTAATGAATGTTTCTCACTTGTGGATGAGCAGGAAATTGAGACTGAAGAGGGTGGTGAGGGTCCCGGCGATTAGCCTGAAGATGGCCGATATTCCGCCGGACGAGTACTCCTGGAGGAAGTACGGGCAGAAACCCATCAAGGGCTCCCCTCATCCAAGGTACTCAATTTTTCCCTCCTCTCTTTTCCCTCCCCCCCTTCTCTCTCTAAAACAATAAAAACAATAATATTGCGAATATTAAGAAGTTATTTACGAATTTATCTGTTAATGAAAAATTCATTTTGGGTATTTATAGACGCTGGCTGCTTTCAATAAGCTCACTTACGGCCCTTTTTTCCTGTCTTGGTTTAGCTTTACTTCTCTTAATTGTTGCTTAGTATGTACTTTAGGACGCTCGTTAGCAAAGCCCTTTAGAAAATATTAGTGTTCTCTCCATCACTGAGTAGAGATAACGCTCTGTAGCTCGGTTTCTCATTTGCATTTTCCTTTTTCCCCCTCCTCACGACAGGGGATACTACAAGTGCAGTAGTGTCAGAGGATGCCCAGCTAGGAAGCACGTCGAGAGAGCGTCGGACGACCCGGCGATGCTCATCGTCACCTACGAGGGAGAGCACAACCACTCTCTCTCCGTGGCCGATTCGACCAGCCTCATCCTCGAGTCCTCTTGAGACCTCATTCTTCCGTGGAAGGTAGCATGTTGAATACGAGGAGCATTCGAAACAACGGGCCCTAATCAAGTCGACCGGAGTGCATGCTAATATAAATAGTACAGCTGATGTCCACCGTCTTTCTTTCCCGCCCCCGCCCGCACGCAAGATGGACATGACCCCGTGATATTACTATGAGGGGGAGATGTGGTTTTTCGAAGATGAAACTATCGCATCTGAATATTGTTCCTTTACGGGTTTGGTTTAGTGAATCATCTAATCGATCGAAAAGTTGAGTGGAAAAAAAATTGAGACCCATGAAAAGAAAAAAGTGGTCATAAATTCTCGAAGGAGAGACTTGTGGGTTGGTTAGGTTAGTACAATTAGTGCAGATCTTTCAATTTCATTGTACAATGTCTGAACTAGTCATTTCTCTTGAGCAATGTGTAAGGACTGATGATGATGATGATGGGCATTTGAAAAAGAAGATGGTGGATCTGGTAAAACGTTTCCCAAATGGCAAATCAAAGAAAAAGAAAGTGGGGTCGTTCTTTCTTTCTCATCATTCATCATGCTTCCACTTTTCTTTATCTTCTTCTTTTCTCCTTCTTACCTGAATTTATTAAATTAATGTTATACAAAAGGGTGAGCTTTATTTCTTTGGTTCTTGTCCTTGGATGCCTCGTTGGGCTTTTGCTTCGTGCCCTTCTTTGTTTTTTTCTACGTCACTCAAAGCTATTTTTGGTCCCCACGACCGCCTGCGCAAGTGAGAAAAGCGGGCATTAAAAGACACGAAAGGGACCGGGTCAAACAATGGGAAAGCAGCCGACGCTCGCCACCGGGTGTCGTGTAAGGGACGGTTGACCAAAGTGCGAAAAGAGGTTGGCGGTTGGGGACGGCCACTTCATGTATTTAATATTTGATTAAATGATAATTAAAATCTTAGAGAGAGAGAAAGAGAGAGAGAGAGAGAGCTTGGTTTGGATGGTGGGAAGGTGTTGAATGAAATTGTGATGTGAAAACAATTGACAGGTTAACCTCTAAGACAATACTTTGTGGCTTTAGTCAAGTACATTGATCGATTGATTAAGGTTGTTTGTGCAATAATTTCGTTGACAAGAGAGAGAATGCTTGTTTTTTTATGGTTGGAAGGTGTTGAATATATTGTGATGTGAAAATAATTGACAAGCTAACATCTAAAACCCATATGGTGGTTTAGTCAAATAGAGCGACTAAGTAAGCCTGTCTACGCAATGATTTCGTTGACGACGCAATAATTTCGTTGACGAGTATTTTGGAGCGCTTGTTGAGTGAGTAAGCAAAAGAAAATGGTAAGAGGACCAACTTTTCCGGTTCAAAGGAAATATTCACACATTTACCATTAAATAAGCTCATGTGGAAATATTCAATAACAAAATTAATCTCAAGTACACATATCAGTTATTTAATAGTAGATAGATACATATTATTTTACGTTGACGGCTGGACCTGACATCAAATCTTAAACATAAGTAGCTAGTGTCTCCAAAAATGGTCGTATGCGATCAATAAAAAAGAGTAACACTAGAGATATAGAGATTGTTATAATAAATTGATTTCAACAGCCACATGAAAAAGAACAACAAGTGAGTTTAAATAAGCGAGTCATATTGAAACGTGAGGATTCACCAACTTCTTTTTTTTGGCCGACCTAGAATTCACTATTCCCAATCACGCTAAGCATTAATTTTGTCAAACGGTCAATTTTTTTGCACTATTGCTGATGAATCACGCTTGGCTTATGCATCGACAGAAGTGGTACCTAATCATCTTCGAGAGAGAGATGGCTGGTTTCAAAGGGTCGAGAAGTCCACACATCCTTAGTGGGAAAGCATGGGGGAGGCAAAAGTCAAAAAGTGCGGTGGGAGATGACGGTGGACCACTTCTTGGCCCTTGGGACAACCCCAATGGCCACACTTAACTTTGTCTTCGACGTTGTCTGCTTTCCGTTTTGTTTTGTTGCCTTCGGAAGTCGTCAACCTTGTCGCAATTGAATCAATGATGGTCCCCTCTATGTTCCTATTCGGGGTCCCCTCCGCCGGTCCGTTCCTATCCCAAACAGTAGGTCAATTTACATTATGACCAATAATGTCGGGACTAGTCTAGCGTTTTGTCTCCATTAGTTAATGGATTTTATGGGTTTTGCCAATTACAAATTACCTACAATACCGCACCGTCCGATCATCAAGTGCTGGGAATTCTGTGATTTGACTCGATGAATTAGTTTCGTCTTAAAGATTGAGTTCGAGTGTTATCTAAGTTGCAAGAATCGTGTCGGCCGGAACATCAACAAAGGAAGAAATCATAAATTTTCATCATGGCTGTCCATTAAGCTCATGATGTAAGAGCGGGCAAGCTTCGAAAGTGATCAGAGCTTGGAAGTTCCATTGAACACGAATAACTCATGAGTACAATTCAATCCTCATTAATTAACTAAGGCGATTTTATATTCATGCAAGCAGTGGGAGATTCCGGCCACAAGATGATATCCAACGAGGGGAAAATGTCTTAGATGAAGTTTCTAGAAGTTGAAGAATAAAGACTCATTCAACTTGAGCCAAAGGTTTCCCATTTCAAGTTGGTTTCCTATTTTAAATAGATTTCCTAGTTTAATGCTTCCTAATATGATATTTCCTAGTGTAAGGTATGTTAGTTTAATATTTCCAAGTTTGATGCAAGGGTGTGTAAAGAAATCAAGAATTGCCAGAAAAATTGGACCTGATCAGCCTAGATACTAGAATTAATGAATACTGGTTCGGTTTCCGATTTCAATTTACTGGAACCGATAAATACTGATCCGGATCCCGATTCCAAGCGTGGAGCCGCCCACCCACTTACTCGGACCTAATTGATATATATATATATATATATATATGTTTTTTAGAAAAAAATCCACTCTCAACTATAACTTCCTAGAAAATTTAGAAATAACTTGTGTTTTCTCTGGTATGTCCTTCAAGATTTGTGGACCGATAAAATTAGAAGAGTATCAAATGTCAATTGAAATGCATAAGTAGTCATCATTTGAACTATTAACTCGCTGTTCATGTGTCTATCGAGTAAGTAGAGTCTCGTTTCTCAGTCCGTCTAGACTTTGTTTGAAGGACAAAGGAAATCATTTTGTGAGCATATGTTGTTTAGGCTTGTGCGAGATTCGTGATTGATTTGATCCACATATATCCATTGAAAGGTATTATGGTATTAAGATTTTCAAGGTATAGCCATCAATAGGTAAGGTTGTTTTAGTTGATCAATCAACACATTTTGCAAAGAAGTACCCACATAGAAATTAGATTTACCATGTCTATGGAACCAACAAGACATTTTGCAAAGAAGTACCCACATAGAAATTAGATTTACCATGTCTATGGAACCAACAAGTGATTCCTAGTTTCAATTTTTTAAAACCGGTCATTGGTGGGAGGTTCTGGCTTTTAGGATAGAAACCGCCCACCTTGACCATACTTACCTCTAGGTTGATGCTTCATAGTATAAGAGAAAATATTCAACGGTTTATAACCACCACATCACCAGCTCATGTGGCGTATATAAGTCCACGTGGATCTAATAATAAAGCAACATGTGGTGTTTGAGATGGAATAAAAAATTAAATTGCAAGCCCATTTTTTTCTCTCCTCTAGCTCTGACTAAAGGCTAAGTAGAAGTAACATTGAATGCCGGAATTTATTGCAACTCTTTCTCTCCTCTTTATAAGTACTCTTTTCCTATGCAAATGGAGCTTCCATTTCTTCCTCTTGGAGGCCATCTTTTCTCTCTATCCCTCACTCACCTCAAGTAATCCCCTCTTCCTCCTTTTTCGACTTCGTCCTTGTCGCCATCATTGCCTTTCTGGCTCCAACTCTAAAAACCACCAATTGTCTCGAGTTTTGATTTCAGGCTCGGGCACATCGCCAATGATTTTGATGTGGAAGAGGAAGGAACTTGCGAGGTTGGATATACCAGTAGCGTCCCCGTCGCTTTTGCCTCCCCCAAGATTTCTGCTAGTTGCAACTACTAGGTCTCGAGCCCTATCTACCTTTGCTTTCACATGTTGCTCACATTTTTTCACATATTAGAGTTTCTCCTTACCTAGTTTCGACATGTGTTTGCGATCGGATTCTCTCCCATGCGAGGTGAGGATCCTTGGCTCTACTCTCATTTGTTGGAGAAAACATCTTCAAGAGATTTTGATGATGCACAAACTATCCTTAATATATTACTTACCATATTATACGTAGATGTTTGGACCAAAGGACAGTGCAATATTTGTGGTGTGATCCACTGGAAAGGAGTTTGCAAATGTCATGATACGACAAATAGCACCAGTCAACCTAAAAGATCAGCTACTGATGATATTTATGTTGAAGTTGTAAAGATCAGGTTGATGGTGATGTAACAACTAAGTAAATCAGATGATGTTCGTTGGGTCAACTAAGTAGCTGTTGAAAGATTTGGATTCGCACAGCAGTAGAATCGGGATAAAGCATGTAGCAGAGTAGCTAAGTTGTTGAATAGGTCAGTTAGAGACTGCAATGCAAAGATGGCAGCAGTTGCTATTTTTGGTTAACCTACAAAAGTTCAAGGAAAGAAACTGTATGGATAGTACCTTCCCTGGATAGCAGCCTAATGGAAACTCTCCAACAGTTATTTGCTTCTCTAATTCATCTTCAACGGTTAGATTGAGGAAGAGTATAAAAGAGAAGACCACGAGAAACTGAGCGAGAGTGCAACATATAAAAAGATCAAGTAACTTATGTACTATTGTTCTTAGCTATAGGCTCTCTATTATACTGTTTTGATATTTATGTTGTTTGGCAATTGTGCTAAGGATTTATTATATCGGTGTAAGAGCAGTAGTTGAATCCAGATGGTGTGATCTATCGTGTAAATGATCAATGCTAGTTATTTGTAACTTTCCAAGTGGATTGTTAATAGAATCTAGCCTATCTTGAGGTTGTTAATCTGAAGAGTGGACGTAGGATTGTGGATAAACCGGACCACTATAATTTTTCATGTCCCATCGTTTTCACCCTTTTATATACATTGGCATATAGCTAGTTAGTACTTGCATAAACATTAGGTTGAAGTAATCTTTACTTAGCGATTAGCTAATTTCCGCAAAAGATCATCATATTTTGAAAACAACTTATTCACCCCCTTTAAGTTGTATTGTTATCCCCGATATCATTTACCTTAGGCAGAAAACCCAAAAGTGTCCAATCCCGAACCCATTTCAGACATTTCATCGAATAGATGGTGGGCGACTTGGCTAAATCATTTAGGCTTAAAACTCAAGCAACTATTCACGCTGGACTACTATATCAAGAATTACTAAGAACTCAACACATCAATTCCTCCACAAAAATAACCCAAATATCATATACCACTTTTGGATTTTCTTTCTAAAGTGAGCAAGAGTAAAATATGGGATTATAACTTGTGTGGGAGACTGGTCACGAATGCACGTTGAACCTAAGAAAAGCAAAACCTAATCTATTTGGTGAAGAAATGCAAGTGGCATGTGAAGATGGAGGCAAAAGGGGCTTGGGGTCTAGTAGCTATGATCGACGAGGCTCTTGGGGGAGGCGAAGGTGGCGGGGCTGCTATTGGTATATTGAGCCTTACAAGCCTCTTTCACTTCTGCTTCAAAGTCATAAGTGACATGCCCGAGCTCGAAATTGAAACTTGAGACAGTTGGCAATTTTTGGAGCTAGAGTTGGAAAGACAATGACGGTGGCAAGGACGAAGTTGAAGGAGGAGGAGGGAGGGCTTGAGATGAGAGAGGGATAGAGAAAAAAGGATAGCCTTGGAGAGAAAGAAAGGAAAGCTCCATTTTCAAATGAAAAAAAGTATTTAGAGAGAGAGAGAGAGAGAGAGCCTTGGAGAGAAAGAAAGGAAAGCTCCATTTTCAAATGAAAAAAAGTATTTAGAGAGAGAGAGAGAGAGCTTGGAGAGAAAGAAAGGAAAGCTCCATTTTCAAATGAAAAAAAGTATTTAGAGAGAGAGAGAGAGAGAGAGAGAGAGAGAGAGAGAGTAGCAAGTAGCAATAAATGCGAGCATTTAATGTTGCTTCTACTCATCCTTTCCACAGCCTTCCGCCAGAGCCAAAGGAGAGAGAAAAATGGGCTTGCGATTTAATTTTTATTAAATGTCAAACACCATGTGTCGAATTATAATTGAATCCACATGGGTTTATATATGCCACGTAGGCTAGTGATGACCGGTTATAAACCACCGAACATTTTCTCCTACTAAAGTGTCCTAGTCCATCTATGAATAAAATGTGAGCTCCCAATTATATGCAAGCAAATTTGTGAGTTGATATTATGTTAGAATTTATCTCAGGTGAGTGGCTCTTTTATCTAATTTGTTGGAGGTGAACCTTCAAGTTCCTTATCCTCAGCTAGTGGAGTAATCTTTTATACCTTGGTGATGAACTACTCTATCCTAAAGTTCTTCTCATGCAAACACATCAAACACTTTCGTTCCGCCTTCTCACGCAAACACGTCACCACGCATCAAATTAGTATAAGAGCTCCTAGGTTAAACTAGTTGGGTAACTTCTTCCATGTATTGTTTCACACTTCCGCTCTGAATGATCTGATTCTAGAGGCTTGACTTTGGACCATGCCCACGATGGGAGAAGAGAATGTGCCATAGAAAATCTCCAACAATAGATGGCGCAAGTCCTTAGCCTCTTAGAGAATCAAGCAAGACAAGTACAACCACGAAGACCACCTATTCATTGTCCACGACACGTTGATTGAGACCACTCTCCAAGCTTCGGTGATGAGTCCAACACATTGGAGGTGACTCTCATGATACATGTTAGAAGAAGATGGAGGCATGACGATAGTAACCGCGAAATCAAAGTGGAAGACTTGAACTTGAAGGTAGTATCAATTTCACCAACTTTGTTGATTGGTTGCATGCTATTGAACAAGTATTTGAATTCAAGTTGTACTTGAATGAAAAGATGTGTGAGGTTGCTATTCTTGAATTTAAGAAGTATGCTTCTTTATGGTGGGAAAACTTGAAAATTCAAAGAATTAGGGAAGGAAAAGGTAAGGTCGTATCTTGGGAAAAACTTAACAAGCCTGTGAAGAAGAGGTTTTTACCCATGAACTATAAGTAAAATTTATTTCTAAAACTGAACTCTCTCAAGCAACATGGGATGAGCACTACAGAGTACTTGAGGGAGTTCAAACAACTTCGTAAGAGGTGTGATGTACTAGAGATGTAAGAGCATAATATCGCCGATTTAGTGTGTTTCAACCATTTGGGTCCTTTGAAGACACTTGCCGGATAGCTATGAAAGTGGAGAAGCAATTAACGAGTTGCAAGTGGTTTTGGGCTAAGTCTTCAATAAAAGGAACATTCTTAATAAATGCTACTTCATCTAGCAACTTTGTCAATGCTTTGAAAAAAGAAAAAGGAAAAGTCTAGTAAGTTCATTAAAGAGCTCCAAAAAGAATCATATGGAGGAGGCAGAAGGGGCTTCAAATGGCGGAGGCAGAAGGGGCTTCAAATGCCATGACTATAGACACTAAAAAGTATGTTGGAGAAAAGTCTCTAAATGATCCAACCATAATGGGTGAGATAATTTGAACGTTCATGTCTTACGAAGTGGAACACCTAAAAAGCAACCCAAAAGGTAAGAAAGCCAAAGTATTCATAGGTGAACAAATATCGTCCAATAACAAAGATGATGATTAAGATATGGCAATTTTGACTAAAAAATTAAAGAGTTCATAAAGAAAGAAGGAAACTTCAGAGGCAAACATCAAATAAAGTACTCAAATGATTGAAAGCCATACAAAAGCAAAAAAGAATCCAGAGGTAGGGACATCCTTTATTATGAATGTAGGAAATTGGGTCACATAAAACTTGATTGCTCATCTTAAGATAAAGAAACAAAATATGAAAAGAAGATGAGAGTTCTAAAGGCTGAATCATCGAGTGACATTGAATGTGAATCTAGTGATGAAGAGGAAGCAAATCTCTGCCTAATGGCCGACTCTGACCATGAAGAGGAAAATAAGGTAAACAATTGTAAACTTATTTACAAATGGTTACGAGATTTATTGAAGGAAAGGTTTGAGGAACACAAAAAGGCTTCAAAAAGAATTTTTGTTTTGAAGAAAAACGCTTACTGATCTTACCACTAAAAACCTTGTTTTTATAGTTGTTCTTGATGACTTGAAGAAGGAACATAATCTTTGGATAAGAGATCTTGAACTCTCAAGTGGAAAATAGCACTCTCAAGGAAGAGATTTAAAAAATTAGCGCTAAGTTTTCTTTCGGATCAAAGACCTTAAGTACATTCTCTCAATTCAAATCCTTCACAACAACAAATGTGGTTTAGGACACATGGAAAATGACATCAAGAAGTATTTATTTCCAAAAGTCGAAGAAAGACTGAGACAAAAACCTCTTGTACATTTTTATAAGAGTCATATGCAAGACACTTCACAAAATCTACTGACAAGCAATTCACTGATTGCTCTAACTATAATGAATATGGTCATTTCAAGCAAGAATGTCAAAATGAGCAATTGAAGCTCAAAAAGATTCATTGGAGATTTGATGCAAATTCAAAACCCAACAAAAGGGATCTTAGTTTGCATGGGTACCAAAGAAAAAAAATAGAATCTTTTTGATTGCAGGTGATCTTGAGGAAAAATAGGTGGTATCTAGATAGTGGCTACTCGAGACATATAAACCTCACCAATATAGATGGAGGCACTGTCACTTTAGGAGTAAGGGACAATGGAGGGATATTTGGCAAATGAAACATTAGGCTAAGAAATCTAATCATTGAAGATGTTTCACTCGTCAAAGGCTTAAATCATAATCCTTCAAGTATTGGTCAACTATGTGACAAGGGATAAAAAATCAGTTTTGGAGAAGTAAATGTGTTGGCATAAGCAAAGACAAGTCATAATTTTTTTATAGTTGAAATGTATGGCAATATTTACTTGCTTAATGTAAATCTTGATGATGCCCAATGCCTAATGTTTATTAAAAAGAAAAGAAAAGAAGAGGAGTGTGATCTCTGATACAAAAAATTAGGTCATGTTAATGCGAAGTAAATTTTCTAGATGTTCTCAAAAGATCTTGCGCATGGTCTACCAAAGATAAATGATAAGAAATGTGACTCTTTCAATGCGTGCACTTTGGAAAAGCAAATCAGATCTTTTTTCAAGTCAATATATACTATTGCTATTCATTGATCATTGCAGCTCTTACTATGAACTTGTTTAGACCAACAAGAACTATGAGTTTAGGAGGAGGAAGATGTTGTTTGGTGATTATTAATGATTATTCATGATTCACATGGGTGATATTTCTGTCTAACAAACATGAAGCATTCCAATCATTTGTGAAATTTGCTCGAAATCCAAAATGAAAAATAGTATGACATCACAAAAATCAAGACCAAACATAAAGGAGAATTTGAGAACTAGAGTTTCACCAAATATTGCAATGAGAATGGACCGGAACATAATTTCTCCATAGTGTACACCCCTCAACAAAATTGTGCCATTGAAAGAAGAAATCGTTCACTACAAGAAATGGCAAGAATCATGACGATTGAAATCTTGATCAAAGATCATTGAACACAACAGACATAGGTAAGCATTAAAATTCTAAAATAGTTACCGTTACAGTGCATTTCTCTTTTTTCGGTAACTTCCGTGTTGATATTTTCTTGACTAATGATTTCATTAACATTACAAAATTTTTCACCTCACCCAACAATTTATTTTTGAGTATAAATTCTGAAAAATCAACAAGAAAATTACTTTTATTAAGTAACGGCTAGCATTTTTAAACGTGGCTAAACTAGTCCTATTTATAATGAGATAGTGCTCACGTTTCTTTTATGAAAACCACTGGCTGTAACTGCTAGTGATCTCCCATTACATTTTAGTATCCACTTTTCCCTGTTCTATACACAACACCTCTCATTTCTCTATCAAATGGCTTCTAAACCTCATACAACTCATAAGGCCATTGGAACAAGAAAATCTTCTCAATCAATTGCAATGCTGGCTAGAGCATCAAAAGGAGGACCCTCACATTTTGATCTCACTAATGAACTAGAAGGATCCACTGAAGTCACCCAAGGCAAAAGTGGTCATGTGTCTCAACATGATGTAGAACCTAGAGAATCTACAACTGCAAGCACTGCCCAACCAATGTCCACCGAAGGAGTAACACTGCTTGTAAAAACTCTATAGTCTTGACTTCAAGTTGGAAGGGAGACAGTTGTTGCACCCATTGTTTTGTTACCACAACTCGGAGCACCACCCCCACTGATAAAAGTTCCACCAAGAAAGGAATTGATTTTGTAGCAACTAATGGGTCAATTGATTCTAGTTTTCAAGATCGAACAACCAGAGGCCCAACAACAACTAGCACTACTACCTCCTGCACCTATTGGTGAACTCTCTTGGACAATAGAACGATCATCACCTCAGAAATCCTCTACTAACACAGAGCAAGAGGATGTCATTGTTTCCATTGAGATTGCCCCTCAACTGATCATAGATCAACTAAAAATTTTTGTTCTTGCTCCTACATTGAACAACCGAAGCCAAGGGAGGTCAAAATTGAGATCCAAGAAACATCTGGAGACAAATGTCGCGAAGATGACGACGACCGGATATTCTAGAACTTTGACCTATTGAAAGTTTCCCTCTTGATTCCTCTTATAATTCTAAAATGTTTTTACGTGAGGATCATGAGGCCACTTTTCAAGCTTTCAAAAATCGTGGCCCCCTTCCTCATAGACATGTTGATTTGAAAATCTTGATGCCCGTAGAATTTTTCTCTCAAAACTTTTTGACAATCTCAAGCTCAAATCTTTTTGCATCATAAAAGATGAAGTTCATCCACTCTTGTGGTTCTCTTTTATTGAAATCTCATTTTCCAAACCGTGTCTCAGCAAGAAAAACTTTGTTGTCACTCTAGATGAACTAGCTGAAATTATTCAAACTAAGTATAGCGTGTTAAAAAAGATTTTAGTGGAGCCTGATGCCTATAGCTTTCTTTGGGAGATTCCAAATTTCACTAGAGACTTTAAAGAGATTGTCTCTTTGAACTTGCTGCTCCTCAAAGTCAATTTTGCTAAGAAAATCTTGACTCTTTGCTTGCTTCCTAAATCATCTTCCATAAATGATGTGCTTTGTCATGAGGCAAGAGTTATCTAGGCTATTCTCACTCTGTTCAAAGAATTCTCTCTTTCTCACATGATCTTCATCCACATTCACCAAACTGTGAGAGAAAAACAAGAAAGCTACTCTATGAAGCTCCCATCACTTGATAATCAACTACGCCTATATAATATTTATGCAAGCAAAAAGGAAGATTTTGGCCACAAGATGATCCAATAGTTCCAATAAAGAGAACGTGTCTCAGATGAAATTTCTAGAAATTGAAGAAGAATGACTCATTTGGCTTGAGCCAAAGGTTTCCTATGTAAAAAATTCCTAGTTTTATGTTTTCTATTTTGATATTTCCTATTATAAAGTTTCCTAATTTTAAGTTTCCTAGTTTGATGTTTCTAATTTGGTGTCCTAATCCCTCTATAAATAAGAGGTGAACTCTCCATTGTATGCAAGCAAATTGGGAGTTGATAATATATGATAATTTCTCTAAAGAGAGAGGTTCTTTCAATTCTTTATCCAATTCGTTGGTGGAGAATTTTTGAGTTTTTTATCCTTAGCTAGTGGAATGATCCTTTATGCCTTAGTGGTGAACTCTTCTATCCCAAAGTTCATTTTTCGCAAACATGTCAAACACTTTTGTTTTGTCAAATTCATTCCACAATCTCATCACGCATTAGCTCGATTCCTTGAAAATCTATTATTTTGTCACTTTTCCAAAGAATACGCCTTGTTTTCAGAAAATCTGGGCCACAAGCTATATATGGATAGAAACTTCGAGTCAATCAAACATTAAATGGGACGGTCTACTTCCATACATACACGTTATTCATTAAATTACCTTGGTATATAGCTAAAATCAAGGTTTTTGGCATTGGCTTTTCTTTTCATTCTTGATTTTATCGAATTAATTTGAATCACTTTAGTCTTGTTACGCTTAAATTTTCTAGGACGACTTGATAATTTCAAGTAAATTTGATTTGTTTTCTTTATCTTTCAAAGCAAAATGAATCTGATAGTGAATTGGCAAACAAATTAGCTTTCAACGCCATTCATTTGTCTTGTGTGCATAAGTGTGAATCTATACTCTTTGAAGATACTTTTGATTTTGCTTTTAGCGATTAACAATCTACCTTTTGCTAGGGCAAACGCCCTTGCGGGCCTTGGCGAGGATCGTCTACCATCTTCGGTCCTCTCTCCCATCCCTTATTTTCCCTTTCCCTCGCCCTCGGAATTGTTATGTACTTTTGTCATTTTACTCTTTGTTTTTCTATTTCCTTTTCCCATTACCAGTGTTGAATAACAAAAATAATCATTAAAAAATTAATCGGCCACTTCGAACCCTAAGAACTAGTTAACTGACAAGCAGTAACCATATATCCATTTCCTTGATCTATTTTAAAGTTCTGATCGCTTTACTTATAAGATGCAAAATTCGTGTTATTTCAGGATTTTATGCCCAAAAATAAGTGAAGCATCCATTATTTTCTTATGCCTGTGTTTGTGCTTTATTACATTATTTCTCGAAAATGAACTCGTACATAACATGAGTGAGAACCCTAGGGTATTAACATCGTGATCTAACATGATTTATTGAGGTCAGTATCATAGATATTTCTATAACTCAAAACTAATGTTCAATTTTAGCTGGAAGAAAAAAGGAAAGCTTAAAAGGAAAAGTTTATCTGCCCCAAACGGGCAAATTACTCTAGCAAATTACGCAAGAAAATGCCTTAAAAATCTGTCCAGATGGTATGCCTGATTCGACCTTATGAATGGGCATCTGTATAGAATTTATGATGCGGGTTCTCCGCGGTCATAAGAAATAAAAAGTACGAAAGTCTAAATTTTTCAAAGAAGAATGTAGGATGAAGTTGTTTTCCAAGGAAAAAAAAATTACACGAGTACAGAAAAAAGAATATGTTGGTTAATTAGTGGTTTCATGAGCTTGTACAAGGTATGACATTCTTATTCAATCCGATGAAAAGCATAAACCCTCTGCAATAAAACTCACATTTTGGAAAATGCTATGAAAATTTGTGTGATGCAAGCTTGTTACAAGGGGTCTATATAATCTTCCATCTTATTTAGGGTCACCTGCATTTACAAAAATGTTGATTTATGTACTCTAATTCGTATCGTCCTAGATCCGATGTTGCTTATTTGGACAATATATGTAAGAACTACTGTTTCTCTTGGGCCTTGCTGGGGAATTGTTCGACCTCTTGTTTATTGGATAGATAGCCTTCAACTAAGAGCCTTAGTTCCATGAGCTTCTTTCAACTTTTAAACAAGCTAGGATCACAAGCAAAATAAAACCCATGACTTACTGCTGTGTGGAGCAGGGTATGTGGCTTTGCTATTACTGCACTCTTCTTCCAACTTTTGCCCCCTATCTCAAGGCAAAGTGTGCAATTGAGTCGTCCACTTTTCCATTTCGCAATTGGGTGGAATATCTTGCTTGATTTATACAACTAGGTCCTTCCATTATCATGTCACTATTTTGTCTATGTGTCACTACTATGTGCCAAAAATGCCTTTATCCTCGCTTGATGGTGGTCAGTGTGACTTTCATATAACATTGTCATGTTGTGCTTAGTTGATAAAAGTAAAATAATTGGCGACGTCAGCTTGCAAAAGGATGCGACTGCAAAATAAAGCAACTTATGAGAATTGCTTGCACAAATCAAACAAGCTAGAGAACTTCATTGCATTGGAAAATTTGAGGGCCTAATTGTACATTTCACATAAGTAAGAGGATTAAAAGTGTTTGGTCCATTTGCCTTACGGTGATTTGCCATATATTGTAACATTTTGCTATTGAAGTCCAATTTTTTTCTTGTAGAACCTTGTATTTTGATTTCCTTTTTTCCTTTTCACTTTCACGATACATACATTCTCCTATTAAAGAAAAAAAATTGCTTTGGACTGATCCTGCAGTAATGACCAGTTGAAAAATATTCCATTTTTGAGATTAGTAAGGCATTTCATGAGTTTCGGGTTTATCTACTCTCGTGGGCCCTCTCTTATAAAGGAATAAGTGTAATGAAAGTTCTAAAACTTATTATAAAAGTGCAATTAAGTCCTAAAATTTTCAAAAAGTGTAATCAAGTCTTTAAATTTGTCATGAAAGTGTAATCGAGTCCCAAAACTTTCAAAAAATGTAATCAAGTTCTAAAAATTGTCACGAAAGTATATTCAAGTCTTGAAACTTTTCATGAAAGTGTAATCAAGTCCTAAAATTTTCAAAATATGTAATCAATGGAATGACTTGATTTAGATCAATTTGATAAGTTTTTAAACTCAATTGTATTTTTAGAAGTTTTAAGACTTAATTGTACTTTCATTCTTAGGACTTAATTGCATTTTTTGAAATTTTTATGACTTGATAACACTTTCATGACAAGTTTTAGGACTTTCAATATACTTATCCCTAAATAAAACCATTCCATTTTTTCTTATTTCCAAAAAAATCTTTGGGCTTGGATTGAAGTTGATGGCAAAGACTTGATCACTTACCGAGCCCAGCAGACTCGGAGAAGGCCCACTTGGACCCCAACTTTCCATGGGCTCGCTTAAGGCCTATTTCATTATCCAATTAGGTTATGACAATTAAAAAAAAAATCTGTATTTAATGAGATTAAGCTTCTTGACAATCAAAATTCACAAGGATTTAAAATATCTAATTAAGGGAAAAACTCACTTAATGGGGTAAGTTAAGGAAGGAGTTACTTAATTCATCAAGTGAAAGGATTTGACGACAATTAGAATCTCACCAATTATACCGCCAAAATATACAAATAATGATCACAATTCCATATATGCCAATATTCAGTCATCAATCTTCATTTATTACCAAAAAAAAAAAAAATTCTATTTTTATTACTTAAAACTATCAACACTCAATATTAATGGTGCACTATTTCCACCCTCATTTTAGCTAAGACACTCATTTTTTTTCAGTTAACTGACCAAAATACCATCCCCTTTCTCCCTTCAATTTGTTGTTGTTGTTGTTGTTGTTTTTTTTTTTTTTTTATCAGGCTAGGGAAATATTGCATTTATTTCTATCATCTCTTTTATTAGTAACAATATACAAATGATACATTACACTCTACAAGATATCATCTTATCTTGCATCACGTTATCAATTTGCCTAGAAAGAATTATTAATTTTAATTTAATGTATCATAGCCTGATAAAAAAAAGAAACAACAAATTGAAGAGAGGAAGGGGAGAGTATTTCAATCAATTAATAAAAAAATTTAGTGTTTTACCCAAAATGAGGATGGAAATAGCGCCACCCAATATAAAGTACTCAAATTCTTAGCAATTATATTTTAGGTTATAAAACAAGCCTTTAAGCTTCGTTTGTTCCGTGAAAAATAAATAATTTGGAAAACATTTTCCTAAAAAATGATCACTTGTATTGCTAACAAAACAAATGAATGAAAACTCTTTTTCATCATCTACAAAAATGTTTAAATATATTAATTGCTGTCGATAATGAAAATATTTTTCGTTAACTAATTATTTTAAGTGATACGAACAATCAATTTTGGGAATCAAGTCTTTGACAACAAGAGAAAGCCAAAAGCTCTATCCTCCCTCTCTATTTATTTGGTGTCTCCTCCAGTCAAAGATTGGGGCCTCAAAATTACTAGTCAGGCTGTTTTTTAATGCCTTTCTTTGTTCATGGTTTAATATTCTGGTGCCCTAGGCATAGAGAAACATTTTCCAAATCATTATTTTTCCGCGAAACAGACGTAATCTTGGACTTTGAATATGTGGGCTTAATTAAGTGCCCAAGATCACCCATGAAGAAAGCATGGGCGGGCCAATATATTGTTGGATTCTTCTGTAGAAAACAATGACTGGCAAATAAATATGGAGATAGAAATGAAATAAAAACAATCTAAGTAAGTTTGGAAATAAGAAATAACACGGTATAAGTGAAGATTTTCACATTGTACTGGAAAGCGTCTGAAAATTTAGCTTATAATATTCGGATCATAAAAATGGGGGCGGGCTTGGATACCTCTTGCCCAAATCTGAGGTGCGAGAAAAAAAATATTGGCCAAGGCCGCCCACATCAAAAGAATTAGGGCCAACCCACTTATTTGCGCGGGCTTGGCTTATGATAGATCTATTCATCACATTTGGTGTCATTATCTTTTTTTTTTTTTGGGTCAAGATTTTTCTTTTTTAACCTCTCAATGCTTCTTTATATATATATATATAATGTCTTTCTTACAGGCTGCATTTATTTCATAAAAAATAATTGATTTGGAGAATATTTTATTAAAAATAATCACTTATATCATTTGAAATAATTAGTTAAGGAAATATATATATATTTATATTTGATAATAATTTATATCTAATTATTTTCGTAAACGATGAATTTTTTTCTATTATTTATTTTTGTAAGTGATATAAGCGATTATTTTTAAAATATTATTGGAAATGTTTTCCAAATTATTAATTTTTTGCGAAATAAATGCACATTCATTTAAATTATAATAATTAGATCTACAAAACTATGCAAGAAAAGCATGTGTTCACGTACTATTGTTGGTGTTAATCAGCACGCCACATGACAACGCGGCTTTGCCAAATGCATATCGGATACATCATGTCAACGCAGCATCTCACTAAAACAATAGTAACGAAAAGCTTTTTATTGTGCCAAATGGACATCTCTTGAGGAGGTCGACAATGGAAAAAGCTTTCAATTAACCCTCGAAAGTCTCGGATCGAAGGTAATTAGGAAAGCTAAAATGATAGACTTGTTCATCTTCTTCATTCGAGGTCCGCGTGCGAACCACCGCACTTAAGTTTTCTCTTGCGATGACCGTTAAGAGCATAGGCCCTTATGCTAATGTGATTATACTTGGAAACCACGGCATCCCACGGGAGACTATTGGGTGGTTTTGAGAGTGATGATGCGCAATGCTAGGTCCGCTATCGTTGGGCCAACCCAAGCCTCGATGGAGGCAGCTAATCCGTGCACCGCAAGTAAGCAAGCCTTCCGGGATTTTTCTCAAGCGGACCTTACGATACTTAGGTCAAAAAAAAGAAATAACGTGAATGATAAGTTATTGAGAGAAGGAAAGTTAGATGAGATAAGGATGAGATGTGCCATAATAATGTTATCCAATCAAATTTTATTTGGACACTCGAGGAACATAAATCCGACGGTCTGTGGACTGTGCAACCAGGTCAAGTCAACTCTTTTCGGTAAACCGAGGTGAAGGTCTTTTCTTCTTCTTCTTTCCATTCACCTCTCTTCAACAAAATGAGAAAAAGGTCAATTCTTACTCGCGGAACTCACCGTGTCAATTTGAGCGAGGTTATCGGCGGACTCTGACATCTGAAGCTCCTTTCAAATATTTCAGGCGTCCATGACTATGTCGCCTCAACTTCTTCCAAGTCTCCCCAAAAGAAATCTCCGATGGACGGGGATGACGACGAGTGATTGAAGGGTAGAAAGCCATCGATGTCAAATGTACTGGTTTGGCGGACAACTGTCACATGAAAAACGAAACGAAGAAAAGCAAAGGTACAAAAGATGTAAAGCAAAAGCAAAAGCTTTTCGGTCCCCATTTAAAGTTTGGGTGGGCAGAGGGTCATGGAAAATGTATATAACAATTGCCGAAGCTAATATTCGATTCGCAGAGTTTGGTGACTTTTTGACCAAAAAGAGGCTAGACCCCCAAAAAGTAGGCTTTGTTTTTTGTTTTCTTTTATATAACGGTTATAATCATCAAAGTATCTCATATCATTTGTATACAATATTCATATTCTCTTTATATACATCTAGTCTTTATACACGTTTTAACTTAAGATATTGGATTGGGCATACTAATGTTACGCACCGGTAGTTACTTGATTGCGTAATAGCCCATGTGACGTTTAGTGAGTCGAGAACACACTAGGCCGGCCTTTCCTATCCTTGTTCCAAGGATCGTATAGCATTAGCTCTTGATTAGTTTGTGTATAGGAGCTCTAACACCACTCTCATGAACTAGTTGTATCATCCCTTATGCATCATTCACCCTGAACCTGGATGCCACTACCTCTACTCACAAGGTTATGTGAGTACGTCTTGACCCTAATGCCACTAGCTATATTAACAAGAGTACGTGAGTATTCAATTCCGCAACGTTGTCGTTGCGGGCTGTTTTGTCGCTTCTTTGATTTCCTCAACTATTAACACCCTACCTTGGGTCTTACATGGAATAATAATGCTTGGCCAACAAAATTGGCCATTGCACTCCATTGGTGGCTTTCCTTGATGGCTATCATTGGTCATTTGTGCTTTCCTTGACAAGTATGGCATTTAGAGTTAACTACGTTTATAGCAACCCCTTTTCCACCCACAAGGCTTCTCTTGATTCCAGCAAACCAATGGAGATTTTTCTTATTGTTGAAAACGTGGTAGCAAACCCATCTTGAGATTCGCCGATTGATCCATGAATATTTTTCCTATTTAGTGAGTAATTTGATTTTTTTTTTTTGGTACCCCCATTGTCATTCTAGAAGCTAGATGAGAGTAGCACTTTGTTTGAGCCCCTTTTACTCCAACAATTCACTCTCCACTTTTGTGGACTAGGTATACCATAGGTTTTTTTTTCTGAAATAACCCACCTATTGGAGGAATCATACTTTGATACTATCTATCATGGGCCAACAATTCCTTAATTGCGTGGTACCTAATGAGTCCAGAGCACATTAGGCCAACCTTCCTTCTATAATTATTCTTAAGAACAGTATGGTGAGTAACATCCTCATATTGAATCATACCACGCTCAACTTAGCTCAAACATCTAATCTCTTGAGTGAGACACACAACCCATTTTAGGCACAACAACTAGTTTTGGTTTGCCATGATCTCATCTCCTAAATAGTTGATGCTAAGGGTGAGCATGATTTCCAAGTAGAATCGAGAACCAAAGAACTAGATCGGTGGATCCGGTTTGTTTCCGGGTTCAATTCCCAGTTCCTATAGGAATTAGAACTAGAACCACGAACAGTGAACCAAGACCGGAACTGGATTGGGATTCCTAAACCTAAATGTATTTATGCCATTTGCTTTTCTTTTTGCCTTTTACCAATGCATTGTGGTTCTCATGGATTTTCATCATCAAAGTCATGGAACATAATGTTAATGGACTCCATCCATTTGTTTAATTGAGTTGTGCACATTTGTGGGTTAATTTAGTGAGCTCTTTGGAAAGAAAAATAAGAAATGAGTTCAAGTTCATTTCATATGATTTGTTATGTAATTTAGTGATATACCCATCGGGAAAGCGTTTTCCTCATTTTCTAGCATTTGGTTCATTTTTGAAAATGAGTCAACGGAAAATGTTTTTCTAGTCAACAGAAAATGTTTTCATTCCAAAGCTTAGGGTGTGTTTGTTTTGCGAAAAACAATTTCAGGAAAGCGTTTTCCTCATTTTCAAGGCATTTAGTTCATTTTTGAAAATGAGTCGACGGAAAATGTTTTTCTAGTTAACGAAAAAATGTTTTCATTCCAAAGCTTAAATTCAGGACAACGATTTCCCCTTTAAAAGAACCGGAAAACGTTTTCCAAAATGTTTTAAGGTCCTTGTTTAATGAAAAATTTATTATTAAAAAGAATTTCTAATTAAAAATTTTGAATTTGTTATTATATATATATATATATATATATTTTTTTTTTTGTTTTTCTCTTTTCTTTCTTTGCCTGTGAACGTAAACCCTAACTCCTCCTCCCCTCTCTCCTTCTCCTTCGCCCCCTCCCTTTCGTCACTGCTGCCTCCTCCAAACCTAATCCCTCCTGCGCTCCCGTTGGCTTCGCTCCCTCCTCTTCCTCTTTGTCGGTGTCTTTTACACCTTCAATCATTTTTCAAATGTAATCCAAATACCAGAAAATATTTTCAGTCACGTATCACCAAATAAAGCAAAACTAACCATTTTCCCTAAAATGGTTTCAAAATATTTTCCAAAAACATTACGTTTTTCGTGAAACAAACACACCCTTAAATTCGGACAACGATTTCCCCTTTGAAAGAACCTAAAAGGTTTTCCAAAATGTTTTAAGGTCCTTGTTTAATGAAAAATTTATTATTAAAAATAATTTCTAATTAAAAATTTTGAATTTGTTATTATATATATATATATATATATTTTCTTGTTTTCTCTTTTCTTTCTTTGCCTGTGAACGTAAACCCTAACTCCTCCTCCCCTCTCTCCTTCTCCTTCGCCCCCTCCCTTTCGTCACTGCCGCCTCCTCCAACCCTAACCCCTCTTGCGCTCCCGTTGGCTTCGCTCCCTCCTCTTCCTCTTCGTCGGCGTCTTTTACACCTTCAATCATTTTAAATCAAATGCAATCCAAACACCAGAAAACATTTTCAGTCACGTATCACCAAATAAAGCAAAACTAATCGTATTCCTGGAAAATGGTTTCCCGAAAAATATTTTCCAAAAACATTACATTTTTCGTGAAACAAACACACCCTAATAGTCATGTTTTCCTCATCCTTCCTTCTGTCAATTTCTATTTTGCGAGTTTTCTTTTGAAAATATCCAATGCCTAAGGTTCCATTTCTTTTCCCAAAAATGAATGATTTATAAGATATTTTTTTTTAAAAAATGATTGTTTATATAGCTCAACATATTTAGCCAACGAAACTTGTTTTCACATCGACATAAATTTATATCTAAATATTTTCATGAATGATGAAAATATCTTTCGTTTTTTGTTTTGTGAGCATCGATTTTAGAAAATATCTTCAACCGCCGCCGCCTCCTCTCCCCCTCTTCTCTCTTCTGTCCAATAGATGCTGCTGTCCAGACAGAACGTGCTCCTCTACTTTTCTCCCTCTTCTCTCTTCCCGATCCGATGCCCCCACTATCTTCCAAGAGTTCGTTTTCTTTCTTTCAGTGTTTTCCCTGTCGCCAATCCTATCGAACATATTGCGCGGGCGCATACAAATGAAAGTTCCGCACGTGAAAATAGCCGTACCCCCTAAAATTAGACTTTTGTCGTAGCCTTAAAAGCAATGGTAACGAGAAGTGAAAACTGATTTCTGGTAGGTCCAATTGTGAACCTATTATTATACTTAGTGACTTGATTGATCCCTAAACTAACACTCGATTTTGATTTCAATACAAATTTCATGTTTGCATTGGAATATAGGGAAAAAAAAACTTATTGAGATGCCGGGGATTAATACGTGGTGTTTGCGTAAAATAAACTAATAAGTAAATTGAGGAGTACTTATAGAACAGTGCTTGTACTATTTTTGTTCAATTTGCGTCCGCATGTCTTGTTTTATGATGAATTTGGTCCACAAACTAATATTGGTAATGATTTTAGGACAAAATTCGCACTTTCATTGTTATAAATACAAATTATGCTGACTAACTAATAGAGCCCTATATGTGGCGACAATATATTATATGTAACAATGTGAAAATACAGCATGGAATTATAAATATACAATTTGATCCATGTAAGACTAATGCAAATAGAGAAAAATTGATAATCCCACTAGCATTCGCATTTGAATGCTAACTAAGAACTGAAGATCAACATGCTGCGTCATCTTATTATATATAAACAATGAAAAAATTGATAATCTGAGCCACAATGAGATTTGATACACACGTTAGTCAAACTTTCGATATGAGTACTCAGGTAATCAGTTTAGGAATGAGCGACTACTCAAATGTTGGGACATGACTAGAGATTAATCCTGAGAATCACAAGCAAAAAAGTAGAGACTAAAATTGAATGGTACCAATGGTACAAAATATCATTTTAGTGATTTTTTTTACACTATTAGTAACTATAGACTAGTATGTAAGATTGATCCTCCTTCAGATATGAGATTGTTTGGAATTGATTAAGAGATAAACCAAATATTTCGCATGCCTTATCCGTGCACCCAATTGCTGTATATAACATGAGCTATTCGATTATTTGGGATGTGTTAGTTCTATATGCGCACCAAGTACATGTGGTACATACAATCATGTGATTCCTAGGTCAGGTCTTAGTCTCCCCAGTCCCATAGAACATGTGCATGGACCAACCAGTACCCTTAATAATCAACCTATTCGGATGGTTGTGCCTCTAGCAATGATCCCTTTTGGCATATGCTTGGAATAATTGCAGTTCGTTTGTTCTCATTGGAAAAAGTAACTAATTAATTTTTGTCCCGAGTAAATTGTCTTGTAACACAGCAGTCTCCATCTTTCTCTAATAAAGATGCGTCTTACTCCTGCTTCTTGGACTCACTTCCATGTGCAGATTGGCAAAAGATACCAAGTGGGAGGTTGCCGACTTCTTTTCCCCTTTATTTTCTTGTCGCATTAGGGATTCTAAGATAGGACGTAATCTGTCGAGGCAAGACCTTATCTTAATTTATTTATTTATTGTTAGAAGCAAAATGGAGCGAACGAATATGTGATTTAAGCGTATCAAAACAACATCCGCATTACGTAGTTTGCTTCTCTATCTCTACTTAGTCCTGTAAAAGAAAAGTTATCGAAAGATTGTACGAGTAATTCTCGACTTGTAGACCTTTTTTATGGCAGGAACTTAGACTAAGCATAATCTATACAAAAATAAAATAAAATTGAGATTTTTGAGGCAACAAAATTTAACAAAATAAGAAACACTTTTCTTGTGATTATGACAAAATGTAGAGAATCATATCATCATAACACTAACAATCAGACTCAATGTCGCATGAAGGAAGACATTTGAAGTTTCGAAACGAAGATGATATAACTCCCGTTATTCTTATGCGAACTAACGGCCATGAATTTCTATAAGCCTAGTCTTCTCGTAGTAAACATCACCAAGTGCAATCGAATTAATCACCCCATTATCGCATATTGACGGAAGCTTGATAGCACTCACCTTATGCTCAATAACATAACAAACGAAGCTCTGAGTAAGAAAAGAATGTGTCTAGGTTTAGTTTTGCACATAAACAAGATCATTGGACAAGCACCGTCATGGTGGTGGGTTGAATGCTTCAAGATTTGATTTGCA
Organism: Eucalyptus marginata; assembly: GCA_014182565.1. NCBI lineage: Eukaryota > Viridiplantae > Streptophyta > Magnoliopsida > Myrtales > Myrtaceae > Eucalyptus > Eucalyptus marginata. The sequence continues at coordinate 15,684,212 of CM024593.1, forward strand.
AGAAGTAGGTCATAGGTTCGATTTCCCAGTTTTTTTTTTTTTTTTGGTGACCGAGGACTCCGCCATGTGCCCCCCATGCCTGAACGGCTCCTAAGGGCCGGGCTCCTATACCTCGGGGAAGACTAGCACATCAACCCACCGCCATGGCCCCTCACTTAAATCGCTAGCAATGCAGAGTTTCGAACTCTCGACCTCAGTGATGAGGGAGAGACTCTCAACCAACTGCGCTCGATATTGTGAAACTTGATTATTTAGTTTGCGAATAGAGGGCTTGGACTTAGGCGTTTCATCAATTGTGAGCTCCCACACTTAACATTGTCATAAGGCATGGGTGATGAGCTCGCCAAGTGGACAGTGATGTGTGGGCTAAATTTGCATCCTTGTAATAATGGGAAAAAAAAAAAAACCTCTATATCAATATAAGGGATTAATCCTGCAGGACTCCCCGTCAATCAGACAATTTACAAATTTCTTGAGAATCAATAATCGATAAATCACCAAAGAGAACAAAATCTTACTCGTCCATTAAAAACTTATAAACTTCTGTTATGATATAGGATTATGAATAAGGTATACGATAAAATGTATTTTTGCTCCCATCAATCTCTCCGAGACTCCTTACATAGGATTCCAAGAGGACGGGAGGGGACGACAGAGCGTTGGGAGGTTTCATCTTTGCCATTTCCTTTGGGCGTATCTATAATTATTAATTACTACTTCTATTAAAATATAGAAAAGAAATCTCCCGGTGAGAGGGCGGAAGAAGATAGTACTTTTGGAACTTGGGACGACTCAAATCACTCACGTTCCTTTCAAATGGGCGCCGGACTTTCCGGGGATGAAGGGCCTGTCGAGTGGTTTATGCACCTTTGTCTTTACAGTCTTTTTAACCTCTTCTTTTCATTGAAAGTTGAAACTTTTTATTTTTGTAGTTTGTGGATGATTTATGGATTATTTTCTCTGAAATTACGAACTGATCATTAAACTATGCGATTCATGCATACATCATAAAGAAAATTATAGACTTACAAAATTGCCTTTTTTCCGAGCTAATACCATTAAAAACTACAAATTAATATACATGTGATGAATTTATATTAAGCTAATTTTTTAGTCATCAAAAACCTAAAAACCGATACCATAGTGACATATTTACCTCTGTTAACTTCCGTCAAATTTTACGGTGAAATTTCCGAGTTGGATGACAAACATAGCAAATCCATGTGGAATTTCATATCACTTAAAGGTAAATTTATTACAAGTATACTAGTTTAGAATTTTTGGAGAAATTAGTTTGGAGTAAACTCATCGCAAGAATACCAGTTTTAAATTTTTCATAATATTAACTCTATTTTGTTTTTCATTTTCTAAGCATAATTTGACATAACTATTGGAGGCTGTGGAGTACAACTAACTAACATCAATTAATGATCCGATTTTATTCAAATAATCTCACTCAACTTTTCTGGACCATCATCATCAATTACAGAATCTTCGATCGCTATGGATAGTGCAAGAATGCTCAAAACATTTAGTCCATGAGAAACTAAGTAGTTTTGCCTTTTCTTTTTTCAATTATCTAATCTCAACTAGTAATGAAATAAGTGCTTCATTAAATCCGTGTACTTGTCGTACGCATCGTTGATGCTACAAACATTGAAAGCTGCTTGGTCTTTTGCCTGTTTGCTATTGTGACACGTCAAAAGTGTAAAAATTATTAATAATGGGTCTTTTTATTGATGAGATCTCCAAAACACTTGATAAATTTACTTATTAAAGAAATAATTCGAATGCAATGTCCTCGGAAATTAAAAATTTTCTTGTTATATTGCTAGTTTTACATGCATATTTCTTGGCTATGCATAAGGTAAACGAGTTTATTGATTGTGGTGCTTGAAATTAAATATATTTACATTCAACAAGTTTCTAAAATTTTGGGTAGGAGCAATTGTGGTAATATTAATTCGAATCAACTAGAAACTGGCAATACTTGCATACTACTCAACACAAATGGTGGTTGTGTGGCAAGATGGAACTTATACAGCCAATAGTTGTTGTGACTGCTGAGTTTAACGATATACAAGTTCGATCTTTGCTTAGTATGGATGTAACATGGGCTTTACTATATCCGTGATATAGGAGATTGTGTCTGAGAATTCTTGTTGAGTGGTTGAAGATGCAAGCGGAGTTGGCTTTTTAATGAGGTCCATTATCATGGTGAAGTTCAATTGCCGTTTAATTTTGGAAGATGTCTAGAGCAATAGAGTCAATGAGAGATTGTGGAATAATCATAGCAAAGTTCAGGTTCCGACATAACTATAGTAACTTGGTTTCAACATCAAGTTAAGGTGGAGATTCATCAAAATTATGCCTCGAATTTGAGTTTGTGAACGAAACCTAATCCAAGTTGAATTGTGTGGAAGCCTAATCACATGAAAGTCCAAATCAAATGCCATGGCAATAATTGTACAAAAAGTTCTAAACTTTTTTGGTGATGGCCAATTCAATCTTAAACCCTTTAATTATGCCAATTTAGTCATCAACTTTTTAATGATTTGTCAATTCAATCCTAAACATTTTAATTGTGTCAATTTAATTCCAAACATTTTTAAGGATTTTCCAATATAGCTCTTAACCTTTTGCGATTTGTCAAATTTATTTATTTTGATGAATTTTGATTAGACTTCATTGACGTGGACATCAATCGACTATCTTATGTGGCATGGTACATACTGACTTGAATGATTTTTGCATTTTTATATTTTTTGAAATTTTTTCTTTGTTTTTTCTTTTCTTCCTTTGGCCAATACTTGGCCATGGCCAACAACCTACCATAAGCAAGAGGAAAAGAAAAGGCAAAAAAAGAAGAAGGGAAAATTTCATAACTTTTTTTAAAAAAATTATCTATGTTAGCATCTGTTATGCAACATAGGCCAGTTGGCATTCATGTCAGCGATTTCTGATCAAAATTGATTAAAATAACTACATTAGTAAATCATTAAAAGGTTTTGGACTAAATTAATAAATTCTTAGAAGGTTTAAGATTTAATTGACACAATTAAAATGTGTAGGACTAAATTAGCGAATTGTCAAAAAGTATAAGACTAAATTGGCATAATTGAAAGGTTTAAGAATGGTTTAACTGTATGTTGTAAGTTTAGGACTTTTTGGATAATTTGTATAATATGGAAATGTTTTTTCTTTTGGATGATACCAAGAAGGAAAGTTTAACTTAGACTTTGTAGGGGAAGCTTTTTATGTTGTTTTGGATTGGTGCGGCCGTGAGTAATTTTGCTTGGTACGTAATCCCAGGCAGAGCATCTTTGTGTGATTACATCCTAAAATCACTTAATAAGTGTTTGAAGCTCATGATATCTAAAAGATAATATATATATATATATATATATATATATATATATATATATATATATATATGTGTGTGTGTGTGTGTGTGTGTGTTTTTTTTTTTTTAATTGGAAAGATTTATTTCATGAATTATTTGAGGGAAAACAATTGAGCTGTTAGATATAATTTGGATTTGGAAAACATTTAAGGTTGTAATCTTTATTGCATTACTTGATCTATAGTAAAATCTTGTATTGCTTTTCTCATAGAATAAATCACACCAACTAAATCATGTAATATTTTTTGCTTATTATTGTAATTGAAGATAGAAGGATATGTGGATTGCACAACTTATACTCAATGAGGACAATAACTAAAGTTCACACTCGATGGATTATTAAGAATAGCACCAAAAAGAAGAAGTCTTAAACCAATTATACTCGTGGTAATTTAGTCATAAATATTTTAATTAGATTAATTGAGTTTTAGAGCGTTGACAAAAACGTCAATCATCTTATATACGACCGACGCTGATGTGGACATTTATAAATAATATTTTGAAATTTGAAATTTGAAATTTTTTTTTTTTTCAAATCTATTCTTCACTTTTCCTTTAATGGCCAAGAGCTGACAAGAGCTATTGGCCATGACCATGGGCCACAAAGCCCTCGACCAAATTGAGCGAGGGCATCACGACCCTCACTCGTACCTAGTAAGAGCACAAGAATTGGTGGGGGCCATGGTACTCTCACCTAGCCTAGATCTAGCGGGGGCATCACAGCCCTCACCATGCCCTCATCGACCATTGCAAGGTCGTCACAACCCTCACTAGACTTGGGCAAGGGCCATGAAACACTCACTATGCCCAAAAAGGGCATCGTTGCCTTGTTGTGGCGAGCGAGGGTCGGCCAACAGCCCTTGCCAGCCCCTTAGCCAAAAAAAGAGAGTAAAGAACATAAAAGAAAATAAAAAAATAAAAAATATTATAAAATATTATTAAAAATGTCCACATCAGCATCGATCATGCCACATAGAATAACAATGCATTTATGTTAGCGATTTTCAATCAAAATTGATTGGTGGATTGAATTGGTAAAAATACAAAAGATGCAGCAATAAATTGACGCAATTAAAAGGTTTGACACTAAATTTGCATCAAGGCAATAGTTTTATGACTTTTTTGATACTTTTCCTGAGGATTACCGTTGCAACAAGTAGGAGTTTGATCTAACTAATGACCGACTCATCATCTATATTATTCTTCCTCTCCAAAGATCGCACAGGACATTCCCCTTAGGAGTGATTAGTTTCCAGTTCGGTTCGGTTCTACCCAAGAATTGGTCACTTATTTAACGTGAAGATGAAATTAAAAAAGAAAGAGTGCGAGAGATTTCGGCTTTTCTTTGGCAAAAAGAAAGAGGTTCAACGAATCAATTAGAGAAATCTTCCATGATTTTCTTTGGCAAATTTTGACTAGCATGATCGAAGGAATTAATTCCTTTAGACTACATAAAAAGGGGCAACAAATATGGTAGTGATCGAAGAGGGAAAGTCAAGGAAATTTTGTCCATTTTATTTTGGAAAAATCTAGTTGTGAGGGAAAGAGCATATAGAGAGGGATATTCTCTTTAGAAGATAATGGGAAAGGTCAGTCAACAGGGAAGGAATAAAAGGAAAAATATGAATAAAAAGAAAGAGGCGGGAGACTTAAGAACTAATGGGAGTGAAGCAAATAAACGGTTCCAGATTTCTTACACGTCCCAGTTGGAACTTGGAACCTACTTTCAGGTATAGATTTCTCATTTTTTTGGAACCTGAAACCTACTTGTCAAAATTTGGAATCTTAAACCTACCTCGTCACATGTTCTAGGGTCAATTCCAAGGCCTAACAAGTTGTTCTTCTTCCTTTTTTTTTTTGGTTTCATTTCTAGTTAAACAAAACGAAAATGAAAGCAACAATAATGAACAAGCTTAAATATGTTTGGCTTCTTAAAAATGATGGAAAAGTGGCAAAAGAACTTCTTAAAAGAAACATAAAAAACCCTATTGATTGTCAACTTTAAAATTTTCTAGCATTTGGATAATTATTCATCTATGAGTTCTTCATGGTTATTTTATTCATCCCACGTTCTTTGAAGAGAAATCATAAGTAGGTTGCAGCCCCAATCATGAAAAAAACAAAAGAAAGAGAACAAAGATGAATTTAGGCCCTATAGACTATCCAAATATCTTATTTAGAAAATAGTTGCTCGGGGAAGAATGATAAAGGAGCGGGAAGACAAAACAAATTTATTTTACTCCTTAACCCAACCGGTATCTCACTAAATTTCATAACAAGTCATGGGAAATGAACTCAAATTCATCTCTTATTTATTCTTGCAAAGAGCTCACTAAATTGTCCTACAAATGTGCACGACTCAATTAAATAAATGGATAGAGTCCATTAGTGTTATGTTCCGTGAATTCAATGATGGAATTCCCATAAGAACCAATATGCATTGGTAGAAGGCAAAAAGAAAAGCGAAAAGCAAAAAGCAAAAGAAAAGCAAAAGGCAAATAAAAAAAAAAAAGAGCAACAGGCATAAACAATTTTAGGTTTAGGAATCCCGGGTGTTCTCCCTTGGAAGTGGGGACCGGACTGTTTGAACACCAGTTTCAATTTTAGGAACCAGTAATCGAACCTAATTGGCTAGTTCGATATAGTTCGAGCGATTCCCAATTCAATTGGTCCCTCTTGCTCACTCCTAATTTTCTCCTAATCAATTTCTCGCAAATTCCGATCACCAACAATGTAGGCGAGACACTACACATTTTGTATTGCAAGAAGTGCAAGGATCAAACCTCGCTTGACATTACCCTTTCAAGCCGGCTTATAAGAACAAGATTTGTCGCAAGCCTCCCCAACTGCACTACATGCAGTATATCGGAGCTGATCAGAAAGGTGAATTCGCCGTCAAAAACTCGTTCGGCATTCTCCCTTCTCCCATTTGGATAGTATTTCCCCTTCTATCGATAGAGAAAAAGGTAGGGAGCATAGGACGTACTGATAGCTTTCTTGCAGGGTTTTCATATACGGAGAGACCCAGCAAATGCAAGACTCCGAAGACTTTTCAACGACCCAAGTCAGCTACGTTCACTGATTGAGGCCTATCTCTTTCCATGCACGACCAGACCCACCATGTCCTTGCTCTCCTTTTTGACGCCTAGCTCTCCGTTTCACGTGATTTTGCCAGGAGAGCCCCACTCTCATCTCCATAGCTGTAACCAAATATCACCAGCAACCACCGCCCCCAAATAAAAAAACGTAAGACACCCACATTTTCTAGTCCTTATTCCCAAACTGATAGGACTGACATAAAAAAGTTTGCACCATCCTTAGTCTTTAGTCCTCCCAAAGTTCCTAGTGACGTCGGAAATTTGCTTTGCTGCTTGGACCAGCGATGAGATAATTTCTCACTAGTGGCGCTGCCGACACTTTGTCCATATCTGCGAAGCCTCTATTTATAGCTTTCATGACTCCGGTAGGGGCATATCAAACCATTCTCCTCTTCAGAGGGAGGACCATCCATCTGTAGCAGATCATAAGTAGAGAGTCTGCAGCATCTGCTTCGGGTCCCCTTGGTTCATTCGCGGAGTAGCTATGGCCAAAATACCAGGTCCCACCTCATCCGCATTGCTGCTTCTGCCCTTGGTCTTCTTCCATTCTTGCCTTGTTCAAGCTTCTGGCGGCACTTCAGCTGCAAAAACAGGCCGAGAGGCAATCGAAATAGTAATCGGTGGTGGCGGCATCTCGATTGGCTCCCCCCCTGCTCCTGGCCCGGGGAGTGGGTATTGCGCTCCTTCTCCCCCTCCCCCTCCAGAGCCTGTATGCCCACCAACGCAGCAACCATCACCTCAACCTCCACCTCCACCTCCACCTCCACCTCCACCACCACCTCCGCCTCCGCCTCCGCCTCCACCTCCACCTCCACCACCACCTCCGCCACCGCCTCCGCCTCCACCACCACCTCCACCTCCGCCTCCGCCTCCACCTCCACCTCCGCCGCCACGGCCACCTCTATCTCCGACTCCCCCCAGGACGAACCGGCTGGATATTGTGTATCAACCAATACAGGATTTCAGGAGGCTCATAAGCAAGGGCAACTGCGACCCTACGAATGCCACTGCGACCTGGCATGGCAGAGGAGAAAAGATCTGCAAATACAAGGGCTTCACCTGTGCAATTGTACCCGGCTACAAGATGTCGGGTCTCGCCGGCGCCGACTTCAATGGCTTCGGCTTCTGCAATGACAAGGGACAGCTCCCTATCGACAACTTCATTCAGAAACTACCTGATCTCGTATTCTTTCATACAAACTCCAACAACATTACCGGTCGCATCCCCTCCAATATTTCCAAGCTCCAGTATTTCTACGAACTCGACTTGAGCAACAACAAGCTACGAGGAGCATTCCCAATGACCGTTCTAGGCGCCACCCAGCTCACTTTCTTGGATCTCAGGTTCAACAAGCTGACTGGACCGATACCATCGCAAGTATTCACTCTGGACCTTGAAGTTCTCTTTCTCAACAACAACAAGTTCAATGGGACAATCCCGGAAAATCTTGGTAAAACACCCGTAAGTTATCTCACCCTAGCCAACAACAAGTTCACAGGCCCAATCCCTCGGAGCATAGGGCTAACTTCAAATTCGTTGCTAGAGGTGCTGTTCCTGAATAACCGATTATCGGGTTGCCTTCCGTATGAGATAGGACTTCTGAAGAAAACCACTACTTTCGACGCCAGTATCAATCAGTTGACTGGTCCCATACCACATTCCTTCGGCTGTCTGCAGCAGATGAATCAGCTAAACTTGTCGCATAACCATTTATACGGGCCAGTACTTGAGACGGTGTGTGTGCTGCCGAAGCTGAGTGCACTAACACTGAACAACAATTACTTCACACAGGTTGGGCCGGAATGCCGGAAGTTGATCTTGAAGAAAAAACTAGATGTAAGGATGAACTGCATTTTAGGTCTTCCATCACAGAGATCTCCGGCAGAATGTGATGCCTTCTTCTCCAAGAAGGTAAAGTGCCCAAACGAGAAGTCAATGAGATATGTCCCCTGCAAGATTAGTCAGTTAAATGCCGAGGATGCCTCCAAAGGGTCAGTGACACCTGAGATCGCCCCAGCACCATCACCTTCTTATGCAGCACTCAATAGGAACCGATAGCAAGTAAAGTTATTAGACAGGGCTAAAGCAATTGTCATGTGGCTTCTGCCAGAAAAATAATGGGGCACAGCAGCTTTCTGTACTTAGTTTTTTTAATATTTGCATCATGCATTGTAAGTTTCTCGTGAATTTTAAGTATCATTTGAGTATAGTAAATTAATGCAGTTGAAGTTGTCGATTTGCATAGAGTTGAGTAAACTTTCGTAGATCTATTAACTTGACTATCGAGAGACCTGAAAAGATAATACAATCAAACAAAAGAAAAACACAACCTCTCTGTTATCAAACAAGAGTGAATAGAAATGGGGCGGACCTTTGTCTAGAAGGACCCTTTGTCTATTAGTACAGTAGCCACATGGTCAAGTAAATCATGATACACTACAAATTCAAGATCCTGCAAGTGAAAATCCAATAGCCTAAAGAATAAAAACAGGATAAATGTAGCACCCACAGTCGACCCTGTTATTAAGGACTTCGGAAGAAATACATGCAACTATTATTCCATGACTTTACAAATTCAGTATCCACAGCAGAGAGTACAACATTAAGCAATCAAATGCAAAATACATCATTTATGTCAAGCTTAAACTGACTATGGAAGAGATGGGATTTTGTATTTTACTCCACAAAATTTGTTTGGACTTTGCTAACTAAATGCTCTCCATAGCATGCTCTTCCAAACTTCCTGGTTCCACCGGTTCTCCCCACACAGATATCTAAAGGCTCCACCGGGACATCGGAATTGGGCTGTTTGTAAAACATTAATTAGTGTTCAGAAAAGAACTGGATTCAACAAAAAGAGATGCACAGAGGAGATTCCAGTCAAGAAATTAACCTCATAAAAGTATGCTACACAGACTCGATGTCTTGGGCAACTATTAATTACGCCATGCAATGTTGAGTCATATAAGCCATTGGACCAAATCTGCAGTTGTCCAGACCAAAAATTGATTTGCCAATCCAGCACAAAGTCAGAAATGAACATCAAGGAGTCTTCTTCCCCAAGTTTATACCTTAAGTATGTCGCCTATGTTGCAAACAAATGTTCCTGGGATAGGAACAGCAGAGATCCACTCACCAGAGAGGTTCTTGACCTTCAAAAACTCACCCAGATCAAAATGAACCTAATAGAGGAGCTATGAAGTTTTGATAACCGAAATGCGTGGCAGGTTTTCACTGAATAAGGTGTAATACTGATCGTAATTTATTACAGAATGTGATCTGATACCATTCAAGATTTAAACCTTCTCACTCATTCTGCATGATCTAACACCAATAGAATGAGATGACAATAACAACAACAAACTAAGCAGAGGATCAATCAAAATGAGTAACATGAGAAATTTATATTGCAGTGGCAACCTATGGGATGACAAAAATTAGGAGCTGTATTTATGACCATGGTTGTGCAGCTGCTCTGAACATTAAAGAAACTACTTAACAATCAGGATAGATAGACCCAAACATATTCTGATGATCAAATCTAAATCCATTTTCGTCAACGTCAATCATCTATTGAGGGCCTCCTTGGTTTGGTCTAAAGAGGATATTCCAAATTCCACTTGGCCATTATTAAATTGACCGCAATCTTTGTCTTGGTGGGAACTAGCATGGCATCTAATTTTCCTTTAATCCAAACCAAACAACTAACTGTTGCATTTACTGCCAAATTCGATATATTATAAATGTTGTGAAAAACATTATGGCGACTTGAGATGTTACTTATACGTTCTAAAGAGTGAAGTGTTCCATAATGAAAAGCTAATATCAATTTCTAAAAGTCAAAAGGAGAAGAAAAAAAAAAGTTAAAAGCAAAGCCACACCAAACATACACTGCCATTCGGAATGACCAACAGCCTGGACTAGAAAACGTACTCATACATGTCATCTTGAAATTCCAAGAACAGACTTCTCTAAGGAATTAGCAGAACAATTTGAATCAATTTAATACTTAACTCAGTCTCACTTGTTCTGTAATTACTCTTTAATGATTAAGAACTCATTTAAAATATCAAAACTAAAACATTAAAAGAAATTGCAACTGTACCTGAAGAGCAGTGATGTCATCCTCCTGATTCACCAGAGTCAACAAACCCGTAACATAGCATCATAACCAATATATAAACTCATTGTCCTTTATTTCAAGTATGAAATCCTCTAAAGACTCAGAAAGTTACCATAATCAGTGCGTGCTCCGCTGTTTGCTTCATGCACAAGAAGAAAAGAAAAGAAAAACCGCATGAGAGACTAAAGTAATGAAGAAGTCGAGAGTACAATCATTGACAATGAATTAACTCCCGATGAGAGGACAAATGTATCACCATCCAATGTCATTTTCAGGACTCCCAAGGCCATTTGCTTTTGATGCACCAGGATAACAGATTATACGCTATACCCAAAATGGATCTCCAGCTCTTTGACCTTCAAATTCATTTGGGGATCTGCCTAATGCTAATGCAATACCTCTCATGATCTTTCTTGAAAGTTCTAGGAACAATCAGAATCATGTGTACAAAAATGATGGACAAGAAAAGTATTGACAGAGAACCACTAATCAAGAGTCTATACCAGTGCAGAGGCTAACGTATTCCTCCATGATTGGCTTTAAATCTGAAGGATTAACTGGCCTGCATTGGGGACAAAAGAAAAATGCGTTAACACATTCCAGAATAAATCAGCAACATGTAACTCAATCCAAAACAAGCTATCATATACCTGAATGTTAGCAGTGTTAAGAGATGTGCAATGAATTAAATGAAAAGGCTGAGCTTATGGAAGAAATAATATCTATAATTTTCATCTTAGGACTCCATCTCAAGTTTAGTTTGCTAAAACGATGAATTCCAGACATAGTTACTACTCATATGTGCATTTCATTGAACAATCATTATATTAACTAGTGTTGGAATAAAAGAACAAGGAACGGCAAAGTGATAGATCAACATGGGACCTAAGTTTATACATAATGCCACTGCCCAATTGCCACTATCCATTTGCTCAGTTCAGTTCGATGACATTGACATAATGATGGACCTAAGGAAAACAAGCATGATGAGTACTAAAGTTTCTTATGATCAATACTTGCTGCTGATGCTCTTGTCAGGGTACAACCCTGATCGCGCCCCCGATCGCCCCCCCCATGGCCACTAGACCAAATGTCTAGTGACACCGTTAAAGGGGCTACAAAATAAGAGACGTAGACAATTATCTTAGGTCAGAGTTCTTGATTCAACATACCACTGATTACATCCTTCCATGACCTTGCCAAGTTCTCCATACATCCCTTGCCTCACTTCTCTGTAACACAGCACCAAATATACCACATTTTAAGTCATTGCAGTGGGAGGGAGATAACAGCATGGGAGACAGCAGCAGAATACTATGATAACATCTCAGTATCATCGTCCCAATACCAGTGCAGGCTCCACATTCAGTGATATGGATCCCCACCTAAAGGACTATATAACTGCGCAATTCATAGTGGAATAACATTGACATAATTTGTACAAGTTTCATGCAGAGAAATTCTGTTCGCTGGAATTAAAGATTGCCTAAGACTTTCACAGATTGAACAGTGCTAATCAAAACACTCCACTTCAATGGAGCTAACCAAATTATCCAAGAAAAAAGGCATCCCGGAAAACACGGATGCTTTTAATGATTAGAGAACCCTACCATACAGGGACAAGTCATATGATACCAGGGAACTGTTACTGTTGGATCAACATGATATAATAATCTTGTACTTAAGGCAAGTATATCTGAACAACAACCAAAACATTGGTGAAGCAACCTATGTCAATGGCCCCGTGCATGTTAGGTACACCTTTTGTGATATTTTCACGAAGTCTCTGGTATCCCCTGCAAAAAATGTTAAAGTCACGTTTAAGCTAATTAGCAGTTCACCTGGAAACTAGTATAAACCTGTAATATTACATGATTATAATTTTCCTAGGAATGAAAAAGCGGAAAAATCGTAGAAATACGGGTATAGGGATGTGTAGTGACCAGAATCAGATCATGATGCTGGAGAGAGGTTTTGCATGACCATTTTTTTTCTGTATACTGGACAAGCAACTTTACCATCGATATCATATTGGAATGACAATTGGCAGGTCATTAAATTCCTCGAAGCACCCTTTTCGGAAGCTTATTTTGTTTTGCTAATTAAGTAAGCTGTGTATTCCTCACCACTCACATGTGGGAGGCAAACGTCTGGGGAGCTTATTTTCTAAAGCTTAACTCTAGGACATGATATTCTTTCTGATTTATTTGAATCAGTGTTTTCTTTGTAATTTGATCCTTCTGTTCATGTTCTACAACAAGCCAAAAATTATTAACAGTTCATGGACATCTTGCTGCATAGAAAATTTAAGATAAGAGAACACAGCTTGTGATTCTATTTGATGCTTCCATCCCATGTTCTACAATAAAGTAAAACTTATTAACAATTCATGTGCATTTAAGTGCATATCAAATCAAAGAGAAGAGGACACAGCTAGTGATCGATCTAAAGTTGACAATCGTCAAAAGGACATTTCAAGAATGCTAGGGGAGTCTAACCTGTATCCTGCCGCTGGAGTCATCTTGATCTTCAACTTCTCTTCATAAGGAAGTTCGAAAACTTCGTGCGTCAAGAACCTTTTTAATGAGGGAGTTGGGTATACCATGGCCCTTCTGGTCAATGACAAAGTTTACACACTTCCACATCACTGAAGAATGAATGAGGAAGCACACAATATTCGTGCTTTTTTCCCCCACTGAACTAAAAACAAGACAGTTTTTAACAGCAACATGCTTTTTTATGTAATTTCTGCGATTGCCATGCCTAAAACTCCATTTGAGTTTTAAGTTCCCATTCCTCACTCTACAAACTCAAGTGAACTGACAAAAACAAGCACCCGCAATAATATTGTACTTAACTTATTATCAATGAAAAGGCCTAATTAAACAACCTTTCGCCCTAAAAAAAACTCAACATGTCAACAATGGGTCTATCAGGAGACCGACCCACAATGCACATCGAACATACTTCTTAAAAAAGACCAGATGAACCAACAGAGGCAAGAGATTCAATACAGCTTATACTGGGAACATTAACAGCTGAATACGAAAACAAGTTCGGATGCAACCACGTGTTCACGCGTTCGGCAAAACAAGATAACAAGCACATATTCGCCGACCTCGATGTTATGGACAGCGACCGCATAAATTTCTGCCATCAAATACAGAATCCCACTACAAAGCACTCCGATTGATTTGAAAACAGCTTAGTAAGCTCGCGCTTGCGTTTTCAGCAACTGGGTCGACGCTAAGCTACCCGAAGGAGCGAGCGGGGACAAAGTCACTAACCACGTAGAAAAAACCAGCCTCCCTACAAGCCTGATCCAACTGCCTGACAACTCACCCATGTCCGGATCATCGCACTTGGCCATGAGGGGACCCATACCTGCAGAACAAGATTGAAACGCACTGGATTGAACGTCGGGTCGATCGGGTTTCGCATCCCATCGATGGAAACTAAGGAGAAAGTACTGATTAGAGGCGAAGGCACGGACCTAGTGCGGACCATGGTGCCCTCCCCTGGCCTAGATCGAGCGAGGGCGTCACGGCCTCGCCATGCACTCATCAGCCATTGCGAGGTTGTCACAGCCCGCAGAGGGCATTGTTCCCTTGTTGTGGTGGGCGAGGGTCGGCCAACGGCCCTTGCCAACGCCTCAACCGAAGAGAGAGAGTAAGAACAAAATAGAAAAAAAAAAAAAAAAAAAAATAAAAAAAAAAATGTAAAATATTATTAAAAATATTTACATCAGCACCGATTATGTTACATGAGACTGTTTACGCATTTATGTTAGCAATTTTCAATCAAAATTGATGAATGAATTAAATTGGTAAGAAAACAAAAGATGTACAAATAAATTGATTCAATTAAAAGATTTGATACTAAATTGATACACATACAATAATTTAATGAATTTTTTTTTTTTTTTTTTTTAACTTTTTCTATGGATTATCACTACAAGGAGTAGGAGTTTAATCTAACTAATGACTCGACTAGTCATCTATGTTATTCTTCCTCTCCAAAGATTGCACAGGACTTTCCCTTAAGAGTGATTGGTTTCCGGTCCGGTCCGGTTCTATTCAAGAACTGGTCACTTATTTAATATGAAGATGAAATTAAAAAAGAAAGACTGGTGAGAGTTCTCAGCTTTTCTCCAGCAAAATAAAAAATGTTCAACCAATCAATTAGAGAAATCTTCCATACTTTTCTCTGGCAAATTTCGGACCTGATGGGAAAGGCTAATTCGCGGTCAAAACTCTCGTTCGGCATTCTCCTATCTTCTTCAGTCTGGATAGTGTTTCCCCCTTCTCTCTCGAGAGAAACAGGTGGGAGCATAGGACGTACTGATAGCTTTCTTGCAGCGCTTTCATATACGGAGAGACCCAGCAAATGCAATACCCCGAAGACTTTTCAGCGACCCGACTCAGCTACGTTCACTGATTGAGGCCTATCTCTTTCCATGCAGGGCCAGACCCACCATGTCCTTGCTTCTCTTTTCGAGGCTAAGCTCTCCATTCACGGGATTCTGCCAGGAGAATGTCACTGCGACCTGGAATGGCAAAGGAGTCAAGATCTGCAATTACACGGGCTTCACCTGTGCAACTGTACCCGGCAACAAGATGTTGGGTCTCACCGGCGCGGACTTCAATGGCTTCGGCTTCTGCAATGACAAGGGACAGCTCACTATCGATAACTTCATTGAGAAACTACCCGATCTCGTATTCTTTCATGCAAACTCCAACAACATTACCGGTCGCATCCCCTCCAGTACCTACCACGCTCAAGTATTTCTACCAGCTCGACTTGAGCAACAACAAGCTACAAGGAACATTTCCAATGACCGTTCTAGGCGCCACCAGGCTCACTTTCTTGGATCTCAGGTTCAACTACCTGATTGGACCGATACCACCTCAAGTATTCACTGTGGACCTCAAAGTTCTCTTTCTCAACAAGTTCAATGGGACAATCCTGGAAAATCTCGGTAAAACACCCGTAAGTTATCTCACCCTAGCCAACAACAAGTTCACAGGCCTAATCCCTCGGAGCATAGGGCAAACTTCAAAGTCGTTGCTAGAGGTGCTGTTCCTGAATAACCGATTATCGCGTTGCCTTTCATATGAGATAGGACTCCTGAAGAAAACAACTACTTTCGACGCCAGTATCAGTCAGTTGACTGGTCCAATACCACATTCCTTCGGCTGTCTGCAGCAGATGAATCAGTTAAACTTGTCGTATAACCATTTATACGGGCCAGTACTAGAGATGGTGTGCGTGCTGCCGAAGCTGAGTGCACTAACACTGAACAACAATTACTTCACACAGGTTGGGCCAGAATGCCAGAAGTTGATCTTGAAGAAAAAGCTCGATGTAAGGATGAACTGCATTTTAGGTCTTCCATCACAGAGATCTCCGGCAGAATGTGATGCCTTCTTCTCCAAGAAGGTAAAGTGCCCAACCGAGAAGTCAATGAGATATGTACCCTGCAAGATTAGTCAGTTAAACGCCGAAGATGCCTCCAAAGGGTCATTGGCACCTGAGATCGCCCTGGCACCATCACCTTCTTAAGCAGCACTCAATAGGCACCGATAGCAAGTAAAGTTATTAGATAGGGCTAAAGCAATTGTAATGTGGCTTCTACCAGAAAAATAATGGGGCACAGCAGCTTTCTGAACATGTTTTTTTTTTTTTTTTTATAATATTTGCATCATGCATCGTGATTACAAGCATGTGAGTTTCTCGTGAATTTGAGTATCATCTGAGTATAGTAAATTAATGCTGTTGAACTTGTCAACTTGCATAGAGTCGAGTAAGCTTTTGGTAGATCTATCAACTTGACTATCAAGAGAACTGAAAATATAATCAAACAAAAGAAAACACAACCGCTCTGTTATAAAAAAAAAGAGAATAGAAATGGGGAGGACCTCTGTCTAGTAGTACAGTGGCCACATAGTTAAGTAAAGCACGATACAACCTACAAATTCAAGATCCTGCAAGTGAAAATTCAATAGCCTAAAGAATAAAAAGGGATATGGTGTAGCACCCACTGTCTACCCTGTTATTAAGGATTTCGGAAGACATACATGCAACTATTGTTCCAGGGTTTTACAAATTCAGTATCCTCAGCACAGAGTACAACATCAAGCAATCAAATGCCAAATACATCATTTATGTCAAGCTTAAACTGACAATGAAATAGATGGGATTTTGTATTTTACACCACAAAGTTCGTTAGGACTTTGCTAACTAAATGCTCTCCATAGCATGCTCTTCCAAGCTTCTTGGTTCCACCAGTTCTCCTCACACAGACATCTAAAGGCTCCACCAGGACATCGAAATTGGGCTGTTTGTAAAACATTACTTAGTGTTCAGAAAAGAACCGGATTCAACAAAAAGAAATGCTTAAAGGAGATTCCAGTCTAGAAATTAACCTCATAAAAGTATGCTACACAGACTCGATATCTTGGGCAACTATTAATTACGCGATGCACTGTTGCGTCATATAAGCCATTGGACCAAATCTGCAGTTGTCCAGACCAAAAATTGATTTGTGATACCAGTACAAAGTTAGAAATGAACATCAAGGAGTCTTCTTCCCCGAGTTTATACCTTAAGCATGTCACCTATGTTGCAAACAAATGTTCCGGGAACAGGAACAGCAGAGATCCACTCACCAGAGAGGTTCTTGACCTTCAAAAACTCACCAAGATCAAAATGAACCTAATAGAGGAGCTATAAAGTTTTGATAACCGAAATGCATAGCAGGTCCACTGAATAAGGTGTAATACTGACTGTAATTTATTACATAATGTGATCTGACATCATTCAAGATTTAAACCTTTTCACTCATTCTGCATGATAATTTATTGCTGAAAGTGATATGATACCGTTCAAGATTTAAACCTTTTCACTCATTCTGCGTGATCTAACACCAATAAAATGAGACATCATCAACAACAACAAACTAAGGAGAGGATCAATCAAAATGAGAAACATGAGAAATTTACAAAGCACTGGGAACCGAGGCTCAAAACAGGGATCAGGAGCTGTATTTATGACCATGGTTGCACAGCTGCTCTGAACATTAAAGGAACTACTTAACAATCAGTATAGATAGACCCAAACAGATTCTGATGATCAAATCTAAATCCATTTTCATCAACATCAATCATCTGTTAAGGGCCTCCTTGTTTTGGTCTAAAGAGGATATTCCGAATTCCACTTAATATACTTGAAGGGACAATGAGTTTATATATTGGTCATGATGCTACATTATAGGTTTGTTGACTCTGTTGAATCAGGATGATGACATCACTGCTCTTCAGGTACAATCGTAATTTTTTTTTTTTTTTTTAATGTTTTATTTTTAATATTTTAAATATGTTCTTAATCATTAAAGAGTAATTACAGAACAAGTGAGACTGAGTTAAATATTAAATTAACTCAAGTTGTTCTGCTAATTCCTTAGAGAAGTCTGTTCTTGGAATGTCGAGATGACATGTATGAGTACGTTTTCTTGTTCAGGCTGTTGGTCATTCCAAATGGCAGTGTATGTTTGGTGTCGCTTTGCTTTTAACTTTTGTTTTTCTTCTCCCTTTGACTATTAGAAATTGATATTAGCTTTTCATTATGGAACACTTCACTCTTTAGAACGTATAAGTAACATCTCAAGTCACCATAATGCTGTTCACAACATTTTTAATTTATCAAATTTGCAGTAAATGCAACAGTTAGTTGTTTGGTTTGGCTTATGGGAAAACTAAATGACATGTCAGTTGCCATTTGGAAAGAGTGGCTCATTTATTATTACTAAATCCAGCAGTCTTGTTAACCACCTACCAAGACAAAGATATCCTATAAAAGACTCAGAAAGTTACCATAATCAGTGTGCGCTCCGCTGAATGTTTCATGCAAAAGAAGAAAAGAAAGAAAAAACCGCGTGAGAGACTACAATAATGAAGAATTGTAGAGTACAATCATTGACAATGAATTAACTCGCAATGAGAGGACAAAATGTATCACCATCCAATGTCATTTTCAGGATTTCCAAGGCCATTTGCTTTTGATGCACCTGGATAACCGAGTATACGCAATACCCAAAATGGATCTCCAGCTCTTTGACCTTCAAATTCACTTGGGGATCCGCCTAACGCTAATGCAATGCCTCTCATGATCTTTCTTGAAAGTTCTAGGAACAATCAGAATCACGTGTAGAAAGATGATGGATAAGAAAAGTGTTGACAGAGAACCACCAAAAGTATTGACAGAGAACCACTAATGAAGAGTCTATACCAGTGCAAAGGCTAATGTATTCCTCCATAATTGGCTTTGAATCTGGAGGATTAACTGGCCTGCATTGGGGACAAAAGCAAAATGCATTCAGCAACATGTAACTCAATCCAAAACAAGCTATCATGTACTTGAATGTTAGCAGTGTTAAGAGATGTGCAATGAATTAAATGAAAAGGCTGAGCTTATGGAAGAAATAATACTTATAATTTTCATCTTAGGACTCCATCTCAAGTTATGAATTCTGGACATATTTACTATTCATATGTGCGTTTCATAGAACAATCATTATATTAACTAGTGTTGGAATAAAAGAACAAGGAACAGCAAAGTGAGAGATCAACATGGGACCTAAGTTTATACATAATGCCACTGCCCAATTGCCACTGTCCATTTGCTCAGTTCAGTTCGATGACATTGACATAATGATGGACCTAAGGAAGACAAGCATGACGAGTACTAAGGTTTCTTATGATCAATACTTGCTGCTGATGAAGAACAGTTAAAAGGAACGGTGCTCTTGTCAGGTACAACCCTGATCGCGCCCCCTGATTGCTCCCCTACATGGCCACTAGACCAAATGTCTAGTGACACGGTTAAAGGGGCTACAAAATAAGAGGCGTAGACAATTATCTTAGGTTAGAGTTCTTGAATCAACATACCACTGATTACATCCTTCCATGACCTTGCCAAGTTCTCCATACATCCCTTGCCTCACTTCTCTGTAACACTGCTCCAAATAATATCACATTTTAAGTCATTGCAGTGGGAGAGAGATAACAGCGCGGGAGACAGAAGAGGAATACTGTGATAACATCTCAGTATAATCGTCCTAATACCAGTGCAGGCTCCATATTCAGTGATATGGACCCACACCTAAAGGACTATATAACTTCGCAATTCATAGTGGAAGAACATTGACATAATTTTTTCGAGTTTCATGCAGAGAAATTCTGTTCGCTTGAATTAAAGATTGCCTAAGACTTTCACAGATTGAACAGTGCTAATCAAAATTTCAGACCACTTCAATGGAGCTAAACAAATTATCCAAGAAAAAAGGCATTCGGAAAACACGGATGCTTTTAATGATTAGAGAACCCTACCATATAGGGACAAGTCATATGATACCAGGGAACTGTTACTGTTGGATCAACATGATATAATAATCTTGTACTTAAGGCAAGTATATCTGAACAACAACCAAAACATTGGTGAAGCAACCTACGTCAATGGCCTCGTGCATGTCAGGTACACCTTTTGTGATGTTTTCACGAAGTCTCTGGTATCCCCTGCAAAAATTGTTAAAGTCACTTCTAAGCTAATTAGCAATTCACCTGGAAACCAGTATAAACGTGTAATATTACAAGATTATAATCTTCCTAGGAATGAAAAAGTGGAAAAATCCTAGAAATACGGGTATAGGGAGGTCTAATGACCAGAATCAGATCATGATGCTGGAGAGAGGTTTTGCATGACCATTATTTTTCTGTATACTGGCCAAGCTACTTTACCATCAGAAAGCAATATCATATGGGAATGACAATCATTAAATTCCTCGAAGCACCCTTTTCGGAAGTTTATTTTGTTTCACTGATTAAGTAAGCTGTGTGTTCCTCACCACTCACATGTGGGAGGCAAACATCTGGGGAGCTTTTTCTAAAGCTTAACTATAGGATATGATATTCTTTCTGATTTATTTGAATCAGTTTTTTCTTCGTAATTTGATCCTTCTGTTCATGTTCTACAACAAGCCAAAAATTATTAACAGTTCACGGACATCTTGCTGCATAGAAAATTTAAGATAAGAGAACACAGCTTGTGATTCTATTTGATCCTTCCATCCCACGTTCTACCATAAAATAAAACTTATCTATAATTCCATATGCATTTGACTGCATATCAAATTTAAGAGAAGAGAATACAGCTAGTGATGGATCTAAAATTGACAATCGTCAAAAGGACATTTCAAGAATGCTAGGGGAGTCTAACCTGTATCCTGCCGCTGGAGTCATCTTGATCTTCAACTTCTCTTCATAAGGAAGTTCGAAAAATTCGTGCGTCAAGGTTCTAACCTTTTTAATGAGGGAGTCGGGAATACCATGGCCCTTCTGGTCAATGACAAAGTTTACACACTTCCACATCACTGAAGAATGAATAAGGAAGCACACAATATTCGTGCTTCCCCCCCCACCCCCGAACTAAAAACAAGACAGTTTTTAACAGCAACATGCTTTTTTATGTAATTTCTGCGATTGCCAATGCCTAAAACTCCATTTGAGTTTTAAGTTCCCCTTCCTCACTCTACAAACTCAAGTAAACTGACAAAAGAAGCTCCCACAATAATATTGTACTTATTATCAATAAAAGGCCTAATTAAACAACCTTTCGCCCTAAAAAACTCTACATGTCAAGAATGGGTCTATCAGGAGTCGACTCATCAAATGGGTGGGTTGGGTCGGGTTTGGGTCGGGTTGAAAATGGGTGGACCCATATTTGACCCATTTAATCCATTTTGACCCATATTCATGTAGTGTAAATATAGTGTAATATAGTGTCTCATACCCGACCTAACCCATACCCGACCCGACCCATATTCTTTGAACCCTATTAATATTCTAAGAAAACCTACGCCTACTTTAAGTTATATGCTAATTGGATTAAAACTTCAAATTAAAATAAAAATTAAATAATTTAAAAATAGAAAATGAAGAATGAATAAGGAAGCACACAATATTCGTGCTTCCCCCCCCGGGAACTAAAAACAAGACAGTTTTTAACAGCAACATGCTTTTTTATGTAATTTCTGCGATTGCCAATGCCTAAAACTCCATTTGAGTTTTAAGTTCCCCTTCCTCACTCTACAAACTCAAGTAAACTGACAAAAGAAGCTCCCGCAATAATATTGTACTTATTATCAATAAAAAGGCCTAATTAAACAACCTTTCGCCCTAAAAAACTCAACATGTCAAGAATGGGTCTATCGAGTCGACTCATCAAATGGGTGGGTTGGGTCGGGTTTGGGTCGGGTTGAAAATGGGTGGACCCATAGTTGACCCATTTAATCCATTTTGACCCATATTCATGTAGTGTAAATATAGTGTAATATAGTGTCTCATACCCGACCTAACCCATACCCGACCCGACCCATATTGCTGAACCCTATTAATATTCTAAGAAAACCTACGCCTACTTTAAGTTATATGCTAATTGGATTAAAACTTCAAATTAAAATAAAAATTAAATAATTTAAAAATAGTAAATAAAATAAAAAAAGTTTAAAAAAACCTATAAATTGAAATATTTATAAAGAATTAGACCATCCACATGCTTCTCTTGTCTAAAGTAAACATAACATTAAGTAACTGAAAACTACAATATGAAAAACCTTTAACTAAAACTGAAAACATAACATTAAGTTCATTTTTATGATATTTTAAAAAAATGGTATTGCTAAAACATTTTTATACGATACAAATTCAATAGAAAATTTTTATGATTTCTTTGAAAAATTATTTTTAAAAAAAATCGAATTTGTAATTATTTTTATTTTTAAAAAATCAATTTTTAATTATTTCTTATTTTTTTTTTCTTCTTCTTCGATCGGCGACCAGCCACGAGACGAGCTTGAGCTCGCCTGACGTTGGCGAGCTCCAAGCTTGCCAGTCGTCGGTGAGATTGAGCCATGCCAGATGTCTGGCGAGCTTAGCCTTGTCGAATCCAACGAGACTCGAGCTCGCTTGATGCTGGTGAGCTCAAGTCTCGTTAGATTCAGCAAGGCTCGAGCCTTGCCAGTCGTTGGCGACCATGCTCACATGCCGCCGAGCTTGAGCTTCACCTGGCCCATCACCGTGCCGGCCACCGGCTAAGGAAGGAGGAAGAAGAGAGAAAAAAGAAAAAGAAAAAAAGAAATGAAAAAGGAAATATAAAAAATAATCAAAATTTCAATTTTTTATTTAATTTTTTTATAAAGTTAAAAAGAGAAAGATTGTGTGAGGTTTGGATTAGAAACTTGGAAATAGGTTCTAAACCACTTGATAGTTTAAATGGGTCAAAAATGGGTTATAAGTTTTGATCCATTTTCGACCCATTTAAATCATACTCATTTTTTTGACCCACTTTTAGTGGGGTTTTTAAAAGTCTCTGACCCATATACAACCCATATAAATAAAATATGAGTCCAAAAATGAATCCATGACCCATTTCGACACCTTTAATAAGGAGATCGACCCACAATGCATAATAAACATATTTCTTAAAAAAGACCCGATGTTACCAACAGAATCAAGAGATTCAGTACAGCTTATACTGGGAACATTAACAGCTGAATACGAAAACAAGTTCAGATGCAACCACGTGTTCACGCGTTCAGCAAAACAAGATAACAAGCACGTAATCCCCGACCTCGATGTTATGGAAAGCGACCACATAAATTTCTGCCATCAAATACAGAATCCCACTACAAAGCATTATGATAGTTTGAAAACAGCCTAGTCAGCTCGCGCTTGCGTTTTCAGCAACTGGGTCGACGCTAAACTACCCGAAGGAGCGAGCGGGGACAAAGTCACTAACCACGTAGAAAAAACCAGCCTCCCTACAAGCCTGATCCAACTGCCTGACAACTTCAGCCACGCCCGGGTCTTCACCCATGTCCGGTTCATCGCACTTGGCCATGAGGGGACCGATATCTACAGAACAAGATTGAAACGCACTGGATTGAACCTCGGGTCGATCAGGTTTTGCATCCGATCGATGGAAACTAAGGAGAAAGTACCGATCAGAGGGATGGATTTAAAGTTAGTAGACATTCTTCCTTCTTTTTCCTGTGATGTTGATGCGACGGTCGCTCTCAATCAAATCACTTAGATTCGAGCCTTCACACGAGCGCGGGAAGAATGAGGGGCCTGGATGTTTTCCCGGGAAAAATGGAAATTGAAATTAGAGACATTTGCTCTACATGGCCCAGCATTTAAATACTTAAATCTCCATGACCCAGCAATTAAATAATTAAATTCAAAAACGTCATTCAATACATAGGAAAGATTTTAGAACCAACCATCTTTTATCTATTTTTAAATTGTAGAAATGGTACAAAATAGTTAGCCGGCAGCTAAGAAGCACTCACACTCTCTAGAAGCCTTCATGTTATGTCCGACACTCCGACACGTGTTGACAAGCTCCGTCACGTTTCGATACGCGGTCAACGAGTGTCGGAAAATCCGACACGTGGTCAACACTTCCCGACACGCGAGTCTGAAATTCCGACACGCGACTCTGACACGCACGGGGTCAATTTTAAAAATTTTTAATACTTGAGGGGTCAAAATATAAATATATGAAAAAATAATGAAAATAACAAAAATAAAGGGGAAAGAAGAAAATTTTCACTCTCAAGTTTCTCACTTATAAGTTTTGACATTCCTGTGAGTGACAATGGAACGCCATTCTTCTCGCCGGAGTCGCTCTGCTGCTCTCGCAGACTTAAAGTTGTGATTTTTTTCTTTTTTTTTTTTTGCTTCTTTCTGCCTCTCGCGGGCATTGCTTGTGAGTAATCTCTTTTGGTCACATTTTCCATGGCAAATTTAGTCATTTCATTTTCTTTTGGTCGTACTTTGAGAGTTCTTGTCCTAGATTTTCATTTTTCTCGAACCTTGTTTTGCAGAGGAGCTCCAAGCCAATCTATATCATAAACTCTGAACTCGGTCTAGAATTATGAGAAATCTCATTAATTTCTGACAAGTGTAAAAAAAAAGATACGTTCCTTCAAATTTACTCTTTTTTGTTTGCAATTTTTGAATTTCTCATTCAATCTCTATCAAATTAAAACACCAAATGATATTAACAAATGTTGGATTAATATTGTGGCATCCGAAAAATTTTGTTGACCTTTAGATGCGCGATGGTCTGTAGCTAAGTGATGGAGGTATCATTTGGACTATGTTATTGGTGCCATTTACGGATATTGATTTGTATTATTGTTGGACGGATACGCTACTTTTGGTAATGGTCCGACCGTAAAAAATTATCCCTATGTAACATCACGACTGAGACCCTCTTCCACCTACATTCGTACCCTACGAACCGAACCTCCTATGTACATTGCCGCTGTCCCGTATAGTCACGTAAGTAAATATATTTCAGCCCATGCACTTATTGAAATTAAGAATTTAATTTTGAAGAAGTTGGATCGTGCACGAGGACCCTGCACGCCTCTCCATTTTGTGAATTGGCAAGTGAAGAGATGAATTTGAATCACCATACAGTCTTGTCAGGTTCTTTCCCTATGCAAGAATTTTAGTCATGAACAAGTACATTTGATGGATTGAATGAAAGGAAAATGGCTGGACCACGAAGACCATGGGATCGACAATGCTCCATGCACGTTATTCCTTCAAGAGTCAATAAACTTGGAGAGGTTGACTTCCTTGCCACGTTCACTGCATGGAGATGGGTCGGCCAGCAAAAGCCACGCAACCGAGACCTCATGCCAGCGGGGAATTCAAGCGAGGATAGCTGCACGAAGGGGCAGCCGTCGAGGCCCATGCGGCCAGAGGAGATGGACACGTTCCTCCACCTGCCATGTTCACCGGCTGGCTTCGTTGGATGATGCCACCAAATAACCTGCATGCAATAATTAGATTAATTAAAGAATTGAAAGAGCAAAGTGCTTGTGTGTTTGAGGGAGAGGAGAGGGAGGAATGGAGCGAAATAACCAGCGAGCGAGAGAGAGTTCGAGCGAGCGATCTGCGAGAGAGGGTAGCGAAGGAAGAGGGAAAGGAGACCGCCCTCCGTCCGTGCTCGTGCGAGCTGCCACCGTCGCGTCTTCGCCGCCGTTGAGCTGCGTTCGAAGACCCACGAGCTTCCTGTTTTGTTGTCAATTGAACTTAGGAGTGAGGCAAGTAGAAGTTCATCAATCTATGTTGAGCATGCTGTGATTGTCTTGAGTAGTGCAAATAGATTTGAGAAATGTCGGGATGAAGGTTGAATACTGAATTGTTGGTGATGAAAGTGAATTTGGAACTAAGAAGTCGAGAGGATACTTTGGCATTTCTATGTGTTCTTTTAGAGTCTTCTGATCTAGAATCATAACAATAGATTTTATGAACTCTAGAAGTAAATTAGACAAGGTATAGGTATGAGATTTTCTTGAATCTATGCTGTCCAGAGTAATTCATACGTAGTCAGTGGCTACGATGCTTGTTTTTAGAAGTTTTAACGTGAATTTAGCTTTTATTTCTTCATGAGAGTTATGTGGAATTGTCTAGATTGTAACATGTATTCACACTAGGTTTTCTGTATTAGTATAATGAATACAAAATCGATTTCGGTGTGTGTTGTTTGCTGTTCGTGAGTAAAACCAGAAGAAAATTCTGAGTGTATAGTAAAATTCTTATAGAATTTTTGGGAATTATTTTGAGCAGTATGTTTTTAGCGAAAGCGTGACATGCATTTGTATGTACATTATTAAGTTTGTATTTTAGTCAAAGAGGTTAAGAGGCGTTACGTTATTGTCATTAAAATTTTGGTGGTTCTTGTTTTCAAATTACTTGAGTATACTTCCGAAACCGAGTGCATCTTAGTTATCTTGTAGCAAGTGAAAGTCCATTAACCTATATCATGTTGTGCCGTGATTGTCTAGTGAAGTGCAATAAGCTTGGAGATGTTTGGGTTGTGATGTCGGATGCTGGATTTTTTAAATGAGTAGAAGTGGCCCTCTATAAATTAGTAAACTGATTTGTAGAGAAACCGTATGACCTTTGGTGATTCCGTGAATTTTCTGTAATTATCTAGTTAGAATTGGACTTCAAACTCTTAATGAAAGTTGTAGGATACATCCTTAGGAATAACATATCAAAATTTGAGAATAAATTAACAAGTTTTGGTCAGCAAAACGATTTTCCTTGTAAATGTTAAATCCAGAGGCTATTACAGAATGTCAGTAAAGAGTATAGCGATTACTGCTCTTAATATGCAATGAATATGACTTAGTGTTCTTCATGAAACATTTTCCTTTAGGTCTTGTGTATAACATATCCAAATTTCAGAATTTTCTGAGTTCATTTAGGGGTTATTCCGAAATTTTCATTAAAACTGCACATTTTGGTTTTTAAGCTGTTTTACTCCGACTTTGCCCAATTGATTTCAAAAGTGAATGCATCTTGGGTTGTTATGTGACATGATGATACTAGCATTGGCATATCATGCAATATTGAGATGTGATGAGACTCAAGAGACATTTTGTCATTGCATTGAAAAGTGTTTTTGGAAATTAAGATGTTAATTGTTGCCGTTGGACCCTCGGGTCAACGATGCCCCGGGAGTCAGGATGCCCAGAGGTTCGAATGAGTCAATGCCCTTTGAATGCCTGGTTGTATTATGAATACATGCCTAGAGGTTTACCCCGGGAGTGTCGGGATGCCCGGTTGTATTATGATACATGCCTGAAGGGTGAGGGGTTGTATTATGATGCATGCCCGGAGGGTAGGGGTAACCATTTTCGTGGCGTGCCCCGGTGATTCCTCATGATGCCAGGTGGGGTGCGAGATGCCCAGAGGTTCAAATGAGTCGATGCCCTTTGGATGCCCGGTTGTATTTTGAATACATGCCCGGAGGCTTTCGCGATGCCAGGTTGGGTGCGAAATCCCAGAAGGACGCAAACATTGGTCCTCTAGGGGGTAAAACCGTTTCAATGATTAAAACTGATGATTTTATTAAGTGTGAGTGTGGTTTGGTTATGGGACTAAATTGTATGGCATGGAATGGGACGTGTCATTACAGTTTGGCCCTATGATCGGGACTGGTGTAACTGGACATGATGTATCTTGAGGATTTCGAAATTGTACTTGCCATCGCATTGAAGGATTTCACGATTTTGATGCATACTTATCCTCTGACTACCTGTTTTTGTCTATCTTGCATGAATCTGGATATTAATGGTACTGCTTGATATAGCTTGATGAATCTTTTACTGCTGAGTGGTTGTACTCACCCTGTTTGGGGACTAACATTTCAGACTAGACAAGATACCTCTGCTGCCACTGCCACCGGCAGATGGACTGAGCGATTAAATATGACCACGAGGAGGAGGACAGCAGAGGAAGGACTTTTGGATGCCGACACTGATCGATAGACTTTAAGTATATAACTGTTGGAAAAGATGTCGGTCATCTTTTGAAATATAGCCGAGTGTAGAAGACTACAACATTTTGGTGTACCGACGAATGATGTCCATCTGATTTAAGTAAATAAAAGCGGTCGGCTTTATCTTATAAAAGTTTTAGTTGGTGTGCATCATTTTCTGAATATAGGGAAGGGAGTTGTTGGATATGCTTCCGCCATATTTCTGCGCAGGGACCGATCTAAATGATATAAACCCCCAGGATTTATGGATTTATCAATTTTTATGGTATTGGAGTAATAGACTTTAAGGTAAAAAGAAAGGTAAGCGCACTGTGACGACCCCAACGGATCGGTGGCCGTTCGAGGGGTGTCACAAATATGTTTAGTATAAATTAATTCAATGTTCTTTTTATTATTATTTATTTATTTTTGCATTTATATATAAAAATATATATTTAATATATAACGTGTCGGCGTGTCGTGTCGTGGCGTGTCGTGTCGCGTGTCATGTGTCCGTGTTGGTGCTACATAAGTCAGCAGTACCAATAAAAAAGACAAGTCACCAAAGGAATTTATTGCAAAATTGTCCCGAAAGGGTAGTTTGCACATCTTTGGAAATCACTAGCATCCACCGAGTAAATCAGTTTTGAAAATTTCCATTAGAGGGATGGATTTAAAGTCGGTACACATTCTTTCTTCTTTGTCCCGTAATGCTAATGCGACGGTCGCTTGATGAAAGTTCGGTGAGCTCAATCAAATGGCTTGGATTTGAGCCTACAAGCGAGAGTCGGGTAGAATAAGGGGTCGGGATGTCCTCGGGGAAAAGTGGAAATCAAAATAAGAGACATTTGCTCTCAATGGCCCAACAATTAAATAATTAAATCTCCATGGCCTAGGAATTAAATAATCAAATTTAAAAACGCTTTGCTGATGCACAGGAAACAACTCGATTTCAGAACCAACCATCTTTTATCTTTTTATAAATCGTAGAAATGGTACAAAATGGTTAGGCTGCGTCTTGACCTAAAAGACAAGTCACAAAAGTAATTTGTCCCAAAATTGTCCCAAAAAAGGTAGTTTGCACATCTTTGAAAATCACTAACATCCACCAAGTAAATTAGTTCTAGAAATTATTGTTAGAGGGATGGATTTAAAGTCGGTAGACATTCTTTCTTCTTCTTACCGTGATGTTGATGCAATGGTTGCTTGATAAAAGTTCAGTGAGCTCAATCAAATCGCTTAGATTCGAGCCTACACGTGAGCGATGGGAAGAATGAGGGGCCAGGATGTCCACGGGGAAAAATGGAAATCAAAATAAGAGACATTTGCTCTCCATGGCCTAGCAATTAAATAATTAAAATAAAAAATGGCATTCACTTTGCTGATGCACAGGAAACAACTCAATTTCATAACCGACCATCTTTTATCTATTTATAAATCGTAGAAATGGTACAAAATAGTTAGTCGGCAATACCAGCCTAAAAGAAAAGTCACAAAATGAATTTATCCCAAAATCCCAAAATTGTCCCAAAAGGGTAGTTTGCACATATTTGGAAATCACTAGCATCCACCAAATAAATCAATTCTAAAAATTACCGTTAGAGGGATGGATTTAAAGTCGGTAGACATTCATTCTTCTTTTTTCCAATGATGTTGATGCGACGGTCCCTCAATGAAAGCTTGATGAGCTCAATCAAATCGCTCGGATTCAAGCCTACACGTGAGCACCGGGAAGAATGAGGGGCTGGGATGTCCTCGGGGGGGAAATCGAAATCGAAATAAGAGACATTTGCTCTCCATGGCCCAACAATTAAATAATTAAATTAAAAAGCGTTATTCACTTAGTTGAACAACTCAATTTCAGAACCAACCATCTTTTATTTATTTATAAATTCTGGAAATGGTACAAAATAGTTAGTCGGCATTACTAGCCTAAAAAGACAAGTCATAAAAGGAATTTATCCCAAAATTGTCCCAAAAAGGGTAGTTTGCACATCTTTGGAAATTACTAGCATATGCCGAGTAAATCAGTTCTAAAATTACCGTTAAAGAGTGGATTTAAAGTCAATAGACATTCTTTCTTCTTTTTCTCGTGATGCTAATGCGACAGTCGCTTGATGAAAGTTTAGTGAGCTCAATCAAATCACTTGGATTCGAGCCTACACGCGAGCGCCGGGAAGAATAAGGGGCCGGGATGTCCTTGGGGGAAAAATGGAAATCGAAATAAGAGACATTTGCACTCCATGGCCCAACAATTAAATAATTAAATTAAAAAAATGTCATTCAATTTGCTGATGCACAGGAAATAACTCAATTTCAGAACCAACCATCTTTAATCTATTTGTAAATTGTAGAAATGGTACAAAATAGTTAGCCGGCAGTACCAGCCTAAAAGACAAGTCACAAAAGGAATTTATCCCAAAATCCCAAAATTGTCCCAAAAGGGTAGTTTGCACATCTTTAGAAATCACTAGCATCCATTGAGTAAATCAATTCTAAAAATTGATGTGGATGAGACCTAGAGGAACGTTTTTCGTGAAGAACTCAAAACTTGGTTCAGCTTGTACAGCCCTCAACAATCCGTGTAATTTGGCCCAAAAACAGGGGTAGAACTAGAACAAAAATGAAAATGGACGTTTTGCAAGTTTAATGAGTTTCAAAAATTGTGGAGAAATTACACATTATATTTTAAGACGTAATCTACAACTTTCATGAAGAACGCTTGACTAAATTTCTTGTCGAAAATTCCATGGAAATAAAAACCTTGTAAAGGTCCGTAAATTTCCAAGAAAAACTTATTCAAATTCATGTACTTTTCCAAATACAATTTGATCATACAAAGTTCCAAAAATCCGAAATTAAAGTATGTTATAGAACAAGGTATAAGGTGCGACTTTCATGAGTAGAGCCTCACAAAATTCGTACCACATAAATTGGTATAAAATTAACATAATACAGGGTCTATAGTGACCTAACTTGAAAACAACGACGTCCCCAGATTTTGTCCACGACTCATGTCATTCAACCTCAAATACACATAAATCTCAACAACCAGCATCTCAACAATACATTTATGAACTCAATAAACCATAAACTCAACAATGCTAGTTACGTAAGTCTTTCGAAATCATCAACTGATGCGAATAGATATATGAAATCAACTAAGACAATAGAGATCCAAGGAAATGACCTTGCTGAGCAACAATCAACCTACATAGCATAGAATGGAAGATAATCTACTTGCCTCAAGTCCTATGTGTGTCCTTGTGGCTTAACGGTGGTCGAAAAATGTCACGACCCCAACTCCACCTCCGGGGTCACGAGCGACAAGGGTTATTTTCGCGATGTCCCAAGCTTGTCGCCATCCCAATTCTTTTTATCTTGTTATCATGCACATGTGGAAACGTGAATGAACAACTCCCCGGACAAATAACAGTTGGAAGACTTGGACATACATCATACTGAATACACTAACTTATATTATAACAATACTTTTACAAGCTCTTTCTCTATGGACTCTCTTTTCCTTTTTACATCATAGTACAAGTTTTCCACATAGGCCAAGGAAATCCTATTTCCTCTAGTGTGACTACAGCTCCCAAAACTGACGTAAGACTTTCATGCCTACAAGACTAAAAGATAAGGGGTAAGTTTTGGGGAAACTTAGTAAGTAAAATTCCTAGTTTTTTACTAGGAAAACATCTTATCATCGTTAAAGCTTAGCAAGTACAACACTCACAAAACAATGTCGATGGCAAATCAATTAAGTTATTTCACCAACAAGCTTATCAACATCACATAGTAACATATTCAATAAGTTCGTTAATCATATAAATGGTTCTTCCCATACTTTCAAGGGCTTCCAGCCATAGGCTGGGCATCCGGCCTTAGACTAGGCATCCTATACTCTCAGGGGCTTCTTGGCTCAACCAGGGCATTTGGCCATCAAGCCAGGCATCATATACTTTTAGGGGCTTCTTGGCTCAACCAAGACATCTAGCCATCAAGCTAGGCATCCTATACTTTTAGGGGCTTCCTAGCTCAACCAGGGCATCCGGCCATCAAGCCAGGCACCCCATACTTTCGAGGGCTTTTCATACTTTTAGGGGCTTTCTAGCTCAACTAGGGCATCCGACCATCAAGTCAAGCATCCCGTTCGATGAACAAGTCATTGTTGCCAACGCTATGTGACGATGGGCACTTTTTCCTCTTTAAGTGCATATGCATAAGTGCATTACACAAGTTGGTTCTTATCTTTTCTCTTAGTCAACACATGCATGGCCCGAAGGCGTGCTTATTCATTCATGTGTGTCATGAGTATCTTATACCTAACTAGAAAACATGTCGGGAATGGTCTTTGGTCCGTAATTTGAATCAATTACTTAACGACAATCCCTACATCGAACAAGGCTTGGAAACAGTATGCCTCAATACCGATCCAAGACCTCGAGGCTTGGGTACACCTTGCGTAGGTGAAGATCCTAAGCTTGATGGACCTTGGCTCCAACCCGATGTGAATACACATGTATCGAGAATGACCCTTGGCTCGTAGTTTGATTCAACGCCTAGCACAAAGTCCCCACGTCCGCTTGGAATATAGAAATCGGCATGCTTGGTGCCTTACCAAGATCTCATGGATTTGGGCGATCTTTGTACCGATCAAGACATAAGATTGACACGCCTCAATGTCGACTTAGGACCTTATGGCCTTAGGTGATTCCCGCACCAAACGAGGCTTGGACCCGGCATCCTATTTATGCCGAAACCATGGCTTTATGGCTTGGGGCGACCTTGCCTTGCGATGAACTCAACTCGAACGAACTTCAGTCTCATTCCGGGCGTGAACAACTCAAGCACATGTTCAAGCACAAACATGAGCAAAACCATACAAAAGACCCACATCTTACCGACAGCTTGACAGGTAAGCACCCAGCTAGACTCAACAATCAAGACTACCGCCCTAGAGGAGACTTAAGAATCTTACTTGCCTTGGCAAATCTCGAGGACCAACTTATATAGCTTGATGGATTGAGGATGCAAGGCTGAGAGAAAGGAGAATGAGGAGGGGGGTGTCTGAGGAGAAGGAGGAAGGAGGAAATGAGAGGCAAGGTGAAGAAATGAAGAGGGCTCTTCCTATTTATAGCCCCTTGGTGCCATCATTACTAAGCCAAGCGGTCCATTCTAAATTCTCCAAGTGGCCCGCCTAGAATACTTAGGTGACAAGCCTAAGTTGCAAGGTGTCACGCCTATTTTAAAATGTGGCACACCTAATGGCCTAATGTAATGATTGGAGGCTTACTTGTTTAATTCATATTGGACCATTTATATAATGTCATCATGACTTGGTTTATTTGTTCTCTAAGGAAAATCTTCTGGTAACGATGACCATATCTTTCATAGACACCTAAGCCAATGAGTCACCAACTTCTTCTCCAAGGCAAATCTCAAGCCATCATTACCAAATATTCGGATGGACACCTAGGTGGGATGACTTATCCTTGCATTTAATGAGGCATTATAGAATCTCATATATGTCTTCTCTTGATTGGTCCATTTGTCCAAGAGTCCCTTACTTAATTTCCAAGGCGAATCTTTGGTAATCATTACCAAATCTAGAAATATCTATCCAAAGTGGTGAGTCATCCTCCTCATTAAATGAGGGAGTTCTAGAATTTTCTTTTGTTTTGTCATTTTCTTCATCAAAATGGTGGTCTAGAGAATTCTATCATCCAAGTTGGTTTTGGGGTCGGAGAAGGGATCATTAGGTACATCTCGAAAAATCGAATCATGTACACCCGAGCTTCAACCATCATGCCCCATATTCGCCCAAACCGTTCATTTGGACGGTCGATCGGCCATAGGGTCGGTTGTCTTTTGATCGGTTCAAGACCAATCCTAAGGCTACTCATGGCCTAGCACTAAGCCAACGCACTCATGGACCTTATAATTAGTGACAGAATAGCTGGGTCTATCCCTAGGCTCATTCCGGCCGGCACCCAATCCACTAGTAGGGTTCATGGTTAGTGCATTACCAATCCATGATCGGACGTCACCAATTCGAGATTTCGTTCTCATCATGCATTTGATCAATTTGGATTGTCTATGTATCGATACATAATCGGGTGAAATCACCCGTGATCAGAAACTACGACCGATCAGATCAACCCGTAACCATCCACTGATCCAAAATCATCCCGTAACTAATTCTCGTGATCAAAAAGTCATTTTATGATCCGGTGGTCCTATCCCATCGGTTTGGTCAGTAGAAATTCACGGCTAATGCCTCGACCAATTCGTGACCGGTCGGTCCATGACCAATCCGTGATTCCTTGCCGATCAAACTTATCGATCCATGGCCAATGGCCCATGATCGATCCTCTTAGGACCTTATGACCGATCCTCACGGGATCAGAATTGAGGATGTTACAAAAAAGTCTCGAATAGTGGTTGGTTCTTCAGTGGTCCATGTTGAGTTGTGGTGATGACGCAAGGCGATGTGAGCAGCTTGGTTGGCTAAGGGTGTCGCTGGTGGTTGGATAGCATGGTTGTGGTGTTGAGTGCGAGCAAAAAGGAAGGAGAGAGAGAGAGAGAGAGAGAGAGAGAGAGAGAGAGAGAGAGAGAGAGGGGGTAAGAAAAGATGAACGGAGACTGAGAGTAGTGAAACGAAGAGAAGAAGTAGTTGCCATTCCTATTTATAATTTGGTCATTCTCCTTAGTGCGGTTGCATGGTTGACTCTACGACACCAATCCACGATAGCTAGGGGAAACGTGGCAATGGATAGTGAAATGAGGTGACGGGGTTGCTAGGTGTCAAGGGTGGGTGACATGACAACGGCAATGATGATGACTTGGTGTGGTTTCAGCATATTGAGGTGGCATGGCTCATGTGCAGGGTGAGGTGGCTTTGCGTGGGAGGCTAAGTGGTCTTGATGGTGAGGCTCCAGTGGTGAGATGGTAGTGTGGCGGTGGTGCTGATCTGGTGCCGAGGTGTTATTGTGGTGTTGGGGACGGGCTGAGGTGACAATCCTTGTAGTGATGCGGTGAGGCATGATGACTAGGTAACATGGTAGCAAGACACGGCGGCGGTAGCGCAGGTGGTGTGATCCGGTGACAAGCTTGGTGGCACGGTGATGACTGCTAAATAGTTGAGGCTCACGATTCCATCGAGTAATGACCCGAATGTCACAACACATCAATGCAACATTTTATAGCAATCTTATATTAATAAGCGAGAAAATAACATAATCCTCCAAATTTATATTGAAACATTGAGCACTGGTAATAAATTAGTACATGAACTTTTTTATTAAACGAAAAATTAAGGATCCATAGGGCTAATTATAATAAATAAAATCATAAGACAAATAATTAGCAACAAATATGGGTCTAATATTAGTCTTATTCCCACAACTACTACATGAAGCTATTCATTTATGCAAGCATAACTCCTCTTACAAAAGAGAAATTAGGCGAGCCAATCTATGTGATACACAAGAATTTGGCGGCGACGAACACCGTCCATCCATCAGACGGTGCGAGAGGGAGCTGGTGAGGGAGGGAAGCAAGTGAGGAAGGAATGACAAAGGAGGAGTGCCGTGCGTGTTTGAGAGAGCCAAGAGGAAAAACATTGTGTGATTGCGAGAATAAGAATAGAAATCGGGAGAAAAAAAAGGGTTTTAGATCTCTACTTACAAAATCGGTTCGGGAACCGATTTCCGGGTGGGTAATCACTCGGAACCTGTTCTCGGACTGGTTTAAATCGGTTCCAAATTTTGGAACCGGTTCTCGGACCGGTTTCAATGGGAATCGATTCCCGACCCTATTTTTCGGGTGGGCCAATCCGGGAATCGGGTATACCCGATCCGATTGCACACCCTTACAGTTAACTCATGAGTGATCAATTCAGAGTAAAGTAACTATAAGTGCATCGACAAAATACTCATTTCATATATGTTGATATAGTGCCAAATTTTGAGATGTCACACCGGTCAAGTTCAATCCCATGGAACTAATCACTTAGCAAAAAAAAATTAAAATTAAGAAAAATACAGGAATTATTATTA
Source organism: Eucalyptus marginata (assembly GCA_014182565.1). Classification (NCBI taxonomy): domain Eukaryota; kingdom Viridiplantae; phylum Streptophyta; class Magnoliopsida; order Myrtales; family Myrtaceae; genus Eucalyptus; species Eucalyptus marginata. Next base: position 15,720,300 of record CM024593.1, read on the forward strand.
TTTTTTGGTTTTATTGCTATTTTTAATAAATTTAAAATATATATTTTTAAAAAAGAGTCAGTCTAATCAGGTTTGATCCCCCTTGGAATCGGGAATTGGACAAACAATCACTGCGTCCATTTTTATAGAATCGGACCGATTGCTCCGGGATCAAATCGAACTAGCTAGTCTAGTTTGGTTTGAGCAATTCTCACCCTTATATAATGGGATGATCAAATGATGCAAAAAAAAAAAAAAACTTTGAAGATTTTCCAAAATAAAATCATAATTAAATTCTCCGACGTGAGACATTAAGATAAAATTTAATTAAATCAAAATAAAAAGCTAATTAAAAATGAAAAAAAAGGAAAATGTAAAGCTCTTTCTAGAGGTGATCAATTTCTAGGTGGACCAGTTATAAGCTTGGAATCAAGAACCAAATTTTTGGCTTCTGCTTCCAAAATTTTGAATTGAGAATGGACTGATAAGGATTGGTCCAATTCAATTTTAGAACTAGTCGATTCGGTTCTTGAGAACTGGGACTAAGCATAGCTATTTACCCTTTGCTTCCTAAATGCTCAGCATTTTTTTCCCTTGCAAACCGATATGGGACATCTTTTTAGGATGACTAAAAGTGAAAAATAAAAAATAGAGCTCAAGTGTGAGATCCTACATTGATTTGGAAGGAAAAAGACATGCCTTCTTTTTACTATTTGGCAAAACCCAACAAAAACCTCAAACTATATTCACTATGATACATTTACCACAATTTTTTTTATGTCATCAAAAATCTTATATTTAACCCAAACTTGTAACCATTCGAGTAGCTTATCCCAAAACTTTTTTATGACATAAAAAACTCCAGATTTGTATTCAAACGACAAATTTACCTACATTTTTTTTATGAAATCAAAATTCTCAAATTTACACCCACGCCACATAGTAATACTCTCTCACAATTTTTTTTTTCTATTTTTTTTTTGCCTTCTTCATTCATCTTCACCGCAATCCTCCCTACCACCTCCGCCCTTACTGTCACCATCACCACCGTTCTCACCATCGCCAAACCAAGGAAGAAAACGAGAGAAGAAGTTAAAAATAAAAGGAAAAAGAAAAGAAGAAGTAAAATACAATAAGTTAGATATTTTTTATACGTTAGCATTGTTTGCTTTTTTTCTCCATGTTGGTGGGCACATAAGATTTTTAGAAGGCGTTTGCTAACAGAATTTTGACAGAGAGTAAATATATCACACGGGTACTAATTTGACATGATTTGAGGTTTAGAGTAAATGTGTCATGTGGATATAATAAAATTTAGGATAAATGTGTTACAATTGACATAATTTGAGATTTTTTGTTGCATTTTCCTTACTTTTTAAGACAAATTAGAGCCCAAGTGCGAGAACTCACATTGACTTATAGGAGTTTCCTATAGTTCATGGATTATTATAACATAATCAGGGCTCTTTGTAAAAAAGGACAAAAGATAAAGTATTAGATAATGATGGTTTAGTTCAATTCCACCCTATATCTTGGAACTAGATCAAATAGTGCTGGTTCGAAAAATTGGGAATCGGGAACCATCATGACCTCTGGCTATTACATTGAGGGAGACGGGGCGCGCTGAAATTTCAGGTGACAACTGTTAGGACGATCATGAGGGCGATCAACGACAAGTAGCAACCACTATCAAGGTGTTTGCTCATGAAACCCATGGTTAGGGGTGAGCATGATATGGGTGGATGATTCCCATCCTGGAATCGAAAATCGCTCAATAAGGATCATTTTCAAAAATTTGGAATCAGGAATCATCCGTTAGTTTTATGGATCTACCTGAGAACCGATCGGTCCAATGCTCCGGTGGGTCCATGCAGTAGGTCGCATCAAGCTTCACACACTTAATGCAACATTTTATGGCAAGCCAAAGTAAAACAAAAAACAAAGAATTTCCCTATTCTTAATTGCAAGATCAATAAAAGGATTGGATTCATATTAAAAGTTGAAAATTGAAGCCGTGAGTGAGATAGAAAGACAACTCAAATGAGATGAGAGTGAGACGAGACAAGCACTTAGTTGATGGGTGTTGAGCTTCAAATTTAGGGGTTTTAGGATTTTCATTTTTGTTAAATTTTTATTTGGTCGGAAAATTTTCTTAAAAATTAAATATATTTATTATTGATCCGGTCTGAGTAGGTGGTTCCACACCTAGAACTGAGAACCAAATAGTTACCTACTGGTTCTGGACAGTTTTTGGTTCTTTAGCGTTACCCCTACTTGTGGAATGATGCTAGTTTTAAATTCATGCAATTTGATCCCTAATTTTTTTTATTCTGCACTCAATTACTATAAAAATCTCACTAGCAATCTAAATTTTTGAAATGAAGTCTTTCCCTCAAACAATATGACCGTCGAATAGCTAATGGGCATCGCTACTCGACCAAAAAGTGTACAAATAGGGCTAGTGCCACATCTGCAAACACAAGGGGAAAAGAAAAAGGAAAATCCTAGAAGATATAGAGAGGGGGAAGGGTTACACACTTTGTCGGTAAGTAGCCTCTAACAACCCTCGTCAAGCACAGCTAAGGTCGGCGAACCCTGTGCTAACTACGGAGAGCTATAGGTGATTTTTTTTTTTTTAATTTCATATCCTGAATTGATATACTTCAATTTCCACTTTGATGGAATTACTCTTTCCTTTGGTAACTAATGAATATCTCATTGTTCATATTATTAGAGATAATTAGGATATTTTTCTATGGTAGAGATAAACAAGATATTTCTCTTGATTCTCCATATCTCTTAGAATTACACATATATTTCTCTTGATTGTGCATGTCCGCGAGTGACTATAAATGATATCATCATTATCTTGTTTCTTTAGATAATCATCTAATAAAGTTTAGGCTCATGCACTCTTAATTATAACGCATTGGAATATAATGAAATTACACAATTTTTTCTTCTTCATTATTCTTATCTTGGTATATGCACTCGACGCACACCTGAGTGCACACCTAGAACACACTTCTTATCTCACGTCTTTCTCCTTTTCAATAACTATTAACATCTCTCTCAAAATTGTCCATATAGTTCATTAGCGACCTCAGCTCACTCAGTTGTCCCGAAGTTCACACAGTAGCCACAGTAGTCTCTTGTGCAGATAGCCTCTTGCCGCGATGGCAACCTCTTGTTGCGTAGTCTACAGAACAGCCATGCCAACATCAGCCGATTCTCTCTTCAGCACACCAAACCGATTCAGTGTTCCCATCTAGGATTTTTTCTTTCTGGATCTTTTTCCCAGACTCCAGTTGATTTCTAAGTTACCTTGAGTTTGGGCAATGTTAGAATTAATTATGATTTCCCCTTGATTCTCCACACCTCTCAAGATTGCACATACATCCATTGATTGTGTATATCCCTAATTAATTGTAATTGATATTACAATTTTTTTTTTTTTGGATCTTTTTCTTTTCTTTTTTTCTTTTCTTCCTTTGGCTGGTACTTGGCCATGGCCAACAACCTACCACAAGCAAATGGAAAAGAAAAGGAAAAAAAGAAAGGAAAAAATAAAAAAAGGGAAAAATTCATAATTTTTAAAAAATTATCTACGTTAGCATCTGTCATGCAATATAGGCCAGTTGGCATCCATTTCATCGATTTTTTGCCAAAATTGGTTGGAATAACTACATTGGTAAATCATTAAAAGGTTTTGGACTAAATTAATAAATCCTTAAAAGGTTTTGGACTAAATTGACACAATTGAGATGTTTAGGACTAAATTAGTAAATTGTCAAAAGGTTTAGGAATAAATTGGTATAATTGAAAGGTTTAAAATTGACTTGACTATGATATTATATGTTTAGGACTTTTTGGACAATCTATATAATATGGAAATGTTTTTTCTTTTGGATGCTACCAAGAAGGAAAGTTTAACTTAAACTTTGTAGGGGATGCTTTTTATGTTGTTTTGGATTGGTGCGGACGCGAATAAATTTGCTTGGTACGTAATCCAAGGCAGAGCATCTTTGTGTAATTACATCCTAAAAACACTTCATTAGTGTCTGAAGCCCGTGATATCTAAAAGATATTTTTTGTGCGTGTGTGTGCACGTGCATGTGTGTATTTTTATTTTCTTTTTGGAAATTGGAAATATTATTTCGTGAATTATTTGAGGAAAACAATTGAGCTGTTTGATATAATTAGGATTTGGAAAACATTGAGGGTTGTAATCTCTATTGCATTGCTTAATCTATAGTAAATCTTGTATTGCTTTTCTCATAGAATAAATCACATGAACAAAACCATGTAATATCTTTTGTTTATTATTGTAATTGAAGATAGAAGGATATGTGGATTGAATAACTTATACTCAACGAGGACAATAACTAAAGTTCACACTTAGTGGATCACTGAGAATAGTACAAAAAAAGTCTTAAACTAATTATATTGGTGGTAATTCAATCCTAAATATTTTAATTGGACCAATCAAATTTTAAAGCACCGACAAAAACGTTGATCGTCTTACATGATATGATCGGCGTTGACATGGACTTTTTTTATAATATTTTGAATTTTTAATAATTTTTTTTTATTTTTTCTTTTGGTTTCTATTCTTCACTCTTTTTTTTTCATGGCTAAGAGTTGACAAGTGCTGTTAGCCATGACCGAGGGCCATAAAGCCCTCGCCTAGATCGAGCGAGGGCATCACGATCCTTACTCAAACTTGGCGAACGCACAAACCTAGTGCAGGCCATGGTGCCCTCACCTAGCCTACATCTAGCGAGGGTGTCATGGCCCTCGCCATGCCCTCATCAGCCATTGCGAGGTTGTCATAGCTCTCACTAGACTTGGGATAGGGTCGCAACACATTCATTGTGCCCACAGAGGGCATTGTTCCCTTGTTGTGGTGGGCGAGGGTTGGCCAATGGCCCTTGCCAACACCTCAACCAAAAAGAAAGAGAGTAAAGAACAAAATAGAAAATAAAAAATAAAAAATAGTTGTAAAATATTATTAAAAATGTTCACATTAGCACCGATCATGTCACATAGGACAGTCACACGTTTATGTTAGCAATTTCCAATCTAAATTGGTGGGTGGATAATTGGTACAAATACAAAATGTGTATCAATAAATTGACCCAATTAAAAGGTTTGATACTGAATTAACACAAACACAATAATTTTATGACTTTTTTTTTCCTATGGATTACCACTACAACAAGTAGGAGTTCGATCTAACTAATGACTCGACTCGTCATCTAGGTTATTCTTCCTCTCCAAAGATTGCATAGGACATTTCTCTTGAGAGTCCGGTCCAGTTCTATCCAAAAACTGGTCACTTATTTAACATGAAGATGAAATTAAAAAAAGAAAGAGGGTGAGAAATTTCAGCTTTTCTCCAGTAAAAAGAAAAAGGTTCAACCAATCAATTAGAGAAATCTTCCATGGTTTTCTCTGGCAAATTTCGGCCAGCATGATCGAAGGAATTAATTCCTCGAGGGGCAACAAATGTGGCAGTGATCAAAGAGGGAAGCAGAAGAAATTGTCTCCATTTTATTTTGGCAACAAATTACGAAGAGAATCTTGTTGTGAGGGAAAGAGCATATAGAGAAGAATATTCTCTTTGGAAGATAATGAGGAAGGTCAGTCAACAGAGGAAAATAAAAGGAAAATATGAATAAAAAGAAAAAAGCCAAGAGATTTAAGAACTATTTGGAGCTTTGCAAATCAGTGAGACCATTCATGCGGCTCTCTTCCCTGAATTTTTTGAATTAAATACACACACACACACACACACACACATAGATATATATGTATGTATACATATATGTATACATATGTACATATATATATATTCGGTCTAGTTCCCCTTTCAAATCGAGAACTAGACTATCCGAATACCATTTTTACTTTTATAAATCAGTAATCAAACCTAATGGCCGGTTCAAATTAGTTTGAGCGGTTCCCAATCTCGTCGGTTCATCTTGCTCACCCCTAATTCTCCTAACCAATTTCTCGCAAATTCCGATCACCAATAGTGTAGGCGAGATAATACAAATTTTGTACAATAATAAATGTGAGGATCAAAACTTGCTCGATATTACCCTTTTGAGTCGGATTATAAGAACAAGATTTGTCGCAGGCCCCCCCAACTGCATTACATGTGGTATGTCGGACCAGATCGGAAAGGCGAATTCGCAGTCAAAACTCTCGTTCGGCATTCTCCTATCTCCGTCCATCGGGATAGTATTTCCCCTTCTCTCTTGAGACAAAAAGGTGGGAGCATAGGAGGTGCTGATAGCTTTCTTGCAGGGATTTCATATACGGAGAGACCCAGCAAATGCAATACCCCGAAGACTTTTCAACGACCCGAGTCAACTACGTTCACTGATTGACGCCTATCTCTTTCCGTGCAGGACCAGACCCACCATGTCCTTGCTTCTCTTTTTGACGCCTAGCTCTTCATTCACGGGATTCTACCAGGAGAGCCCCACTCTCATCTACATAGCTGTAACAAAATATTATCAGCCCCCCAAAAATGTAACAGACACCCACATTTTCTAGTCCTTATTCCCGAACTGATTGGACAGATATAAAAAAGTTTGCACCACCCTAGTCTTTAATCCTCCCAAAGTTCCTAATGAAGTCGGAAATTTGATTTGATGCTTGGATCAGCGATAAGATAATCTCTTGCTAGCTAGCCGACACTTTGTCCATATCTGCGAAGCCTTATTTATAGCTTTCATGACCCCGGTAGAGGCATATCAAACCGCTCTCCTCTTCAGAGGGAGGACCATCCATCTCTAGCAGTCCATAAGTAGAGAGTCTGCAGCATCTGCTTCAGGTCCCCTTAATTCATTTGCGGAGCAGCTATGGCCAAAATACCATGTCCAACCTCATCCGCATTGCTGCTTCTGCTCTTGGTCATCTTCCATTCTTGCCTTGTTCAAGCTTGTGGCGGCACTTCAGCTGCAAAAACAGGCCGAGAGGCAATTGAAATATGAATCGGTAGTGGCGGCATCTGGATTGGCTCCCCACCTGCTCCTGGCACGTAGAGTGGGTATTGCTCTCCTTCTCCCCCTCCCCCTCCACAGCCTGAATGCCCACCAACGCTGCTGCCACAGCCGTCTCCACCGCTGCCACCGCTGCCTCCACCTCCACCTCTGCGGTCACTGCCTCTGCCGTTGCCTCCACCTCCACCTCCGCCCCCGCTGCCTTCACCTCCAATTCCAGTGCTGCCACGACGTAGCCAGCTGGGAATTGTGTATCAACCAATACAGGATTTCAAGAGGCGCATAAGCAAGGGCAAGTGCGACCCTAAGAATGTCACTGCCACCTGGAATGGCAAAGGAGTCAAGATCTGCAATTTCATGGGATTCACCTGTGCAACTGTACCCGGCTACAAGATGTTGGGTCTCACCGGCGCCAACTTCAACAGCTTCGGCTTCTGCAATGACAAGGGACAGCTCCCTATCGACAACTTTATTGAGAGACAACCCGATGTCGTATTCTTTCATGCAAACTCCAACAACATTGCCGGTCGCATCCCCCCCAGTATTTCCAAGCTCAAGTATTTCTACGAGCTCAACTTGAGCAACAACAAGCTACGAGGAGCATTCCCAATGACCGTTCTAGGCGCCACCAGGCTCACTTTCTTGGATCTCAGGTTCAACAACCTGATTGGACCGATACCACCGCAAGTATTCCCTCTGGACCTTGAAGTTCTCTTTCTCAACAACAAGAAGTTCAATGGGACAATCCCGGAAAATCTCGGTAAAACACCCGTAAGTTATCTCACCCTAACCAACAAGAAGTTCACAGGCCCAATCCCTCGGAGCATAGGGCAAACTTCAAAGTCGTTGCTAGAGGTGCTGTTCCTGAATAACCGATTATCGCGTTGCCTTCCAAATGAGATAGGACTCCTGAAGAAAACCACAACTTTCCACGCCAGTATCAATCAGTTGACTGGTCCAATACCACATTCCTTCGGCTGTCTGCAGCAGATGAATCAGCTAAACTTGTCATATAACCATTTATACGGGCCAGTACCTGAGATGGTGTGCGTGCTGCCAAAGCTGAGTGCACTAACACTGAACAACAATTACTTCACACAGGTTGGGCTGGAATGCCAGAAGTTGATCTTGAAGAAAAAGCTCGATGTAAGGATGAACAGCATTTTAGGTCTTCCATCACAGAGATCTCCAGCAGAATGTGATGCCTTCTTCTCCAAGAAGGTAAAGTGCCCAAACGAGAAGTCAATGAGATGTGTACCCTGCAAGATTAGTCAGTTAAATGCCGAAGATGCCTCCAAAGGGTCTGTTGGGATATAATACGCGGAAACGACAGGATCTTGCAATTTACGTCAAGGCGTAATCACCAGAGAAATAAACGAGAAAAATAAGGACGCCAGAAATTTACGTGGTTCGGTTTGAGTATCGGTACCTACGTCCACGGGGAAAGCCAGTAGCAAATAATCCACTAAAATCGGAGAATCAGAATTTACAATTACTCACATGTTCAAGTGTTTCCCACACCTAAATTTAACCAAAAACCCAAAGTATTTATAAATAAACAACTCACTTGGGTATAAACTCACGGCACAAAAATATCACACGTTCAAGTCGCACGCCAAAAAGAAAAATCTCTTAGTGGTGTCATCATATTTTCGAAAATCTTGTTGCACATATCCAATTTTCAGTGGACGTGCGGCTTCTTACGTTTGGCTTCGGCGGTGTGTTCCTACGTAAAGGACTTCGGAGGCATCAAAACGCAGAAGAAGAAGACCTGCAAAAATATTTGCCTTTGATACGAGTGCCCCAAAAGTCAAATTCTTGACTTGGGCCCACCATCCACATGCACGATTTCTTTGTTTTGTTTTCGTGGCCGAGCAAAGAGAATCCGCGTGAAGAATTGCGTGTGTGCCCATTTGGGCCCCACCTGCTTCCTCTTTTTTTTTTCACGCGTGCAGAGGACTCTTTCACAGAGGACTCCTTCACGCCAAAACTTCTACGTGCGTGTGCCCAGAGTCAACACTTTGACTCTTGGCCCCACGAATTGATTTCCTTCAATTCGGAATCCATAGGCTTCGCAGCAAAGAACTTTCCTCCTTTATTTTATTTTTATATTTCCTCTTTTGTGCAGCTTCAAAAATCCAACGAATCGTGTTTTGTAAACGCTGGCTCGGCGTAATTTAACATTCTCCACCTCGCCGACAATGTTTGAAGCCAGAGTTATAGTCTTCATCATCCACGCCTTCTTCCCAACGCCCCGACAAACGCTTACTCTCCACAAACGCCAATAGAGCTCAAGTAGAGCTTGAGCTTCGCCAAAGGAACAGACTTAGTTATCATGTCTATTGGGTTATCTGATGTAGCAATCTTTTTGATAATAACATTACCCTTAGCTAAGACATCTTGGATGAAGTGGTACCTGTTGTTGATATGCTTCGTTCGCTTGTGATAAACTGGATTATACGCTAAATATATCGCACCTTGGTTATCACAGTGTATATCCACACTTTTCTGTTCTAACCCAAAGTCCGAGAGCAAACTTTGTAACCATATCGCCTCCTTTGCTACAAAGGTTAGTGCCATGTACTCTGCCTTAGTCGAAGATAAGGCAATGTGATCCTGTAAGGATGCTTTCCAACTAACTGCACCACCTGCTAGCATAAATACGTACCTTGCTAAAGATCTGCAATCATCCAAGTCACCGGCGTGATCTAAATTCACAAAATCAATGGTCTCACTGCCATTGCTGTCCCTCCTGTACATTATACCCACGTCTGTTATCGCCTTCAACTATCTGAGGATTCACTTCACAGCTTCCCAATGAGCTTTACCAGGACGCTTCATATAGCGACTAACCACACTCACAGCTTGTGAAATATCAGGCCTAGTGCACACCATAGTATACATAATACTACCCACGGCACTAGAATAAGGAACACGAGACATATGCTCCTCCTCCTCCTCAATCTGTGGTGATAATTTATCTGAAAGTTTAAAGTGCTTCGCTAAAGGTGTACTTACAGATTTTGCTGACTACATATCAAAACGTGCTACGATCTTCTCAATATATTTCTTCTGAGATGGACGTAAAACTCCTACAGTCCTGTTACGCAAAATCTCCATACCCAATATTTTCTTTGCAGCACCTAAATCTTTCATCTCAAATTCAACATTTATTTGCCTCTTCAGCACATCAATATTAGACATATTCTTAGCTGCTATCAGCATATCATCAATATTTAAGAGTAGATAAATCAAAGAACCATTCTCTAATCTCCTATAGTAAACGTAGCTATCCATCTGATTTTTCAAGTAATCTTGACTAATCATGAAAGCATTAAAACGTTTATACCACTGCTTAGGAGATTGTTATAGCCCATACAAAGATTTCTTCAACAAGCAAACACGATCTTCCTTACTCATAATAGCAAATCACTCTGGTTGCCTCATGTAAATCTGCTCCTCTAACTCACCGTGAAGAAACGCATGTGAAAAGTTGCTCTAACTTGAGATCCTGCAAAGCAACTAAGACAAGTAAAACACGAATAGAAGTATGTCTTACCGCAGGAGAGAACACCTCATTGTAGTCAATGCCCTCACGCTGTGTATACCCCCTCGCCACAAGTCTCGCCTTATACCTCGCTGCCTCGACACCGGGAATGCCCTATTTCCGTTTGAAGACCCATTTACTTTCGACAATCTTTTGGCTCTTAGGTACTTTGATAAGCTCCCATGTCTGATTTCGATGGAGTGATTCCATCTCTTTACTCATAGCCCCTAGCCATTGTGACGACTCCGAACTAGCCATTGCCTCAGAGTAAGACGAAGGCTCATCTGTCTCCACCTTATCACCTACAGTCAATGCATAAGCAATATCTGTATAACCATACGTAATCCAAAGTAATCAATAGGTTTCCCTGACCATACTTTCTCAAAAGTCTTCCACTCGATAGCAGATGATGGAGATCGATTAACTAGGTAACATGCCATGTTTACTGCTTCGGCCCAAAATTCCTTGCTAAGTCCTGCATGCGAAAGAATGCATCGAGCTCGCTCAAGCAGAGTTATGTTCTTCTGTTCTGCCACGCCATTCTGCTGTGGTGTCCCGGGTACTATGCGGTGTCTCACAATACCTTCTTTCTTGCAGAACTCAGTAAAATCTTTACCACAGAACTCCATGCCATTATCGGTTCTCAGGTACTTGATTTGTTTATCTAGTTGCTTCTCAATCAATGCTTTAAATTTCTTGAACTGATCAAACACATCATATTTGTGCTTCAGAAAGTATACCCATACCTTCCTTGAATAATCATCGATAAATGTCAGCATATATCGGGCACCTCCTTTCAAAGGAACTAAAGACGAGCCCTAGACGTTTGAATGAATATATTCAACTGGTCATTTGGTCGAATGAATGGTTGTAGTAAACTTAACTCGGTGCTGCTTCCCAAAGATGCAGTGCTCACACAAGTCCAGCTTCCCTGTCTTCTGACCCTTCAACAACCCATTTTCACTCAGCATCGTCATACCTACCTCACTCATGTGCCCTAAACACATATGCCATAACTGAGTTAAGTTAGAGTCTGACTCACCTGATGAAACTACAGCGGTTCCGGTCATGGTCTCTCCCAGTAGATGATAGAGAGTATTCAATTTCTTCCCCTTCATCACTATCATGGCACCTCGAGAGATCTTTAGTATTCCACCTTCAGCGGTGTACCTACACCGGATGTCATCGAGTGTCCCCGGACAAATAAGATTCTTCTTGAGCTCTGGTACATGCTTCACATCTGTCAATGTGCGCAACACCCCATCGTGCATCCGGATCCGAATTGTCCATATCCCCACAGCCTTACAGACTGCATTATTCCCCAAAAGAACTCTACCACCATTTGCAGTCTGGTAAGTAGTAAACCAGTTCTTATGAGGCGTCATTGATAAGAACACCCCGAATCTAGCACTCATTCGTCTTCTGACGAAGTAGCAGTCACACATAAGACAGCTTACGCATCACTAGTACTCCCCTCGGCAACGTTTGCCACACTTTGCTTGTGGCATTACGCTATCGCTTTATTCCTCTGCTTTGGACAATCTCTCCTGATGTGCCCCTCCTCGTGACACTCAAAGCACTTCACGCGTCCCTTGGACTTTCTATGGCGTGATTTCGATCAGCTTTTACCTTTACTGCTACTAGGCCCTCGATGTTGTTCTCTACCCTGAATCGTTAGTGCTTGCGCTGCTCCTTACGCCAGACTGTCATCTCGCAATTTTCTCTGCCACTCCTTAGAGAATAAGGCGGACTTTACCTCTTCTGAGGTAATTGTAGTACGCCTCTGCAACAGTTAATCAGTAAAGTGCTCCCATGACTCTGGTAAAGAGGCTAACAACATCATGCCCTATTCTTCATCATCAAATATCTTACTGACGTTTTTCAGATCCAACATGAGTTTATTAAATTCATATAGGTGGGTTCTGATAGACGTACCTTCAGTATATCTAAATTGAAACATTTTCTTCGACATGTATAAGCGATTGTTCAAACCTTTTTTCACATAGAGTGCTTGAAGTTTTGCCCATAATGCTGCGGTATCCTTCTCCTCAACAACCTCTATTAAGACCTCATCCGACAGATTTAACAAGATTATGCTCTTTGCTTTTTCCATTAGCTCTACCCTCTCAGAGGCTTTCATTATAATTGGCAACTCATCTTCACCATCCAGTGCCTTGGCCAAACCTTGTGTTGTCAATAACGTCCGCATCTTGATGCTCCATAGCACAAAGTTGTTACTCCCATTAAACTTCTCAATTTCAGATTTCCTCTCAAACATAATTGCAGTAACAGAATTTCCAGATAATAATCAGACAAGCAAAAGCTCCAAATCACAATCAAGAAATCCAACCCCAAGCTCTGATACCAATTGTTGGGATATAATACGCGGAAACAATAGGATCTTGCAATTTACGTCAACGCGAAATCACCAAAGAAATAAACGAGAAAAATAAGGACACCAGAAATTTACGTGGTTCGGTCCGAGTATCAGTACCTACGTCCACGGGGAGAGCCAGCAGCAAATAATCCACTAAAATAGGAGAATAAGAGTTTACAATTACTCACACGCTCAAATGTTTCCCACACCTAAATTTAACCCCAAACCCAAAGTGTTTATAAATAAACAACTCACTTGGATATAAACTCATGGCACAAAAATACCACGCGTTCAAGTCGCACGCCAAAAAGAAAAATCTCCAGCTTCTCTTCGGCGGACGTGCGGCTTCTTACGTTTGGCTTCGGCGGCGTGTTCCTACGTAAAGGACTTCGGCGGCATCAAAACACAGAAGAAGAAGACCTGCAAAAATATTTGCCTTTTATATGTGTGCCCCAAAAGTCAAATTCTTGACTTGGGCCCACCATCCACGTGTAGGATTTCTTTGTTTTGTTTCTGTGGCCGAGCAAAGAGAATCTGCGTGAAGAATTGTGTGTGTGCTCATTTGGGCCCCACCCGCTTCCTTTTTTTATTTCACGCGTGCAGAGGACTCCTTCACAGAGGACTCCTTCATGCCAAAACTTCTACATGCGTGTGCCCAGAGTCAACACTTTAACTCTGGGCCCCACGAATTGATTTCCTTCAATTCGGAATCCGTAGGCTTCACAACAAAGAACTTTCCTCCTTTATTTTATTTTTATATTTCCTCTTTTGTGCTAGCTTCAAAAGTCCAACGAATCGTGTTTTGTAAACGCTCAAACTTGAGACATAATTTAACAAGGTCATTGACACTTGAGATCGCCCCAGCACCATCACCTTCTCAAGCAGCACTCAATAGGCACCAATAACAAGTTATTAGATAGGGCTAAAGCAATTGTAACGTGGCTTCTACCAGAAAAATAATGGGGTTCAGCAGCTTTCTGAACATGGTTTTTTTTTTAAAATATATTTGCATATCATGCATCGTGACTACAAGCATGTAAGTTTCTCGTGAATTTGAGTATCATCTGAGTATAGTAAATTATTGCTGCTGAACTTGTCAACTTCCATAGTCAAGTAAGCTTTCGTAGATCTATCAACTTGACTATCAAGAGAACTGAAAATATAATCAAACAAAAGAAAACACAACCGCTCTGTTATCAAACAAAAGAGTGAATAGAAATGGGTAGGACCTCTGTCTAGTAGTACAGCGGCCACATAGTTAAGTAAAGCATGATACAACCTACAAATTCAAGATCCTGCAAGTGAAAATTCAATAGCCTAAAGAATAAAAAGGGATATGTGTAGCACCCACAGTCTACCCTGTTATTAAGGACTTCGGAAGACATACATGCAACTATTGTTCCAGGGTTTTACAAATTCAGTATCCTCAGCACAGAGTACAACATCAAGCAATCAAATGCCAAATACATTATTTATGTCAAGCTTAAACTGACAATGAAATAGATGGGATTTTGTATTTTACACCACAAAGTTCGTTAGGACTTTGCTGACTAAATGCTCTCCATAGCATGCTCTTCCAAGCTTCTTGGTTCCACCGGTTCTCCCCACACAGACATCTAAAGGCTCCACCAGGACATCGAAATTGGGCTGTTTGTAAAACATTACTTAGTGTTCAGAAAAGAACCGGATTCAACAAAAAGAAATGCTTAAAGGAGATTCCAGTCTAGAAATTAACCTCATAAAAGTATGCTACACAGACTCGATATCTTGGGCAACTATTAATTACGCGATGCACTGTTGCGTCATATAAGCCATTGGACCAAATCTGCAGTTGTCCAGACCAAAAATTGATTTGCGATACCAGTACAAAGTCAGAAATGAACATCAAGGAGTCTTCTTCCCCAAGTTTATACCTTAAGCATGTCGCCTATGTTGCAAACAAATGTTCCGGGAACAGGAACAGCAGAGATCCACTCACCAGAGAGGTTCTTGACCTTCAAAAACTCACCAAGATCAAAATGAACCTAATAGAGGAGCTATAAAGTTTTGATAACCGAAATGCATAGCAGGTCCACTGAATAAGGTGTAATACTGACTGTAATTTATTACTTAATGTGATCTGACACCATTCAAGATTTAAACCTTTTCACTCATTCTGCATGATAATTTATTGCTGAAAGTGATATGATACCGTTCAAGATTTAAACCTTTTCACTCATTCTGCATGATCTAACACCAATAAAATGACTTTACCAATAAAAAAAAAAAACACCAATAAAATAAGACATCAACAACAACAACAAACTAAGCAGAGGATCAATCAAAATGAGTGACATGAGAAATTTACAAAGCACTGAGAACCAAGGCTTAAAACAAGGATCAGGAGCTGTATTTATGACCATGGTTGCGCAGCTGCTCTGAACATTAAAGGAACTACTTAACAATCAGTATAGATAGACCCAAACAGATTCTGATGATCAAATCTAAATCCATTTTCATCAACATCAATCATCTGTTAAGGGCCTCCTTGTTTTGGTCTAAAGAGGATATTCCGAATTCCACTTAGCCATTATTAAATTGACTGTAATCTTTGTCTTGGTAGGTGGTTAACAAGACTGCTGGATTTAATAATAATAAATGAGCCACTCTTTCCAAATGGCAACTAACATGTCATTTAGTTTTCCCTTACGCCAAACCAAACAACTAACTGTTGCATTTACTGCCAAATTTGATAAATTAAAAATGTTGTGAACAACATTATGGTGACTTGAGATGTTACTTATACGTTCTAAAGAGTGAAGTGTGCCATAATGAAAAGCTAATTTCAATTTCTAATAGTCAAAGGGAGAAGAAAAACAAAAGTTAAAAGCAAAGCGACACCAAACATACACTGCCATTTGGAATGACCAACAGCCTGAACCAGAAAACGTACTCATACATGTCATCTCGACATTCCAAGAACAGACTTCTCTAAGGAATTAGCAGAACAACTTGAGTTAATTTAATATTTAACTCAGTCTCACTTGTTCTGTAATTACTCTTTAATGATTAAGAACATATTTAAAATATTAAAAATAAAACATTAAAAAAAATTACGATTGTACCTGAAGAGCAGTGATGTCATCATCCTGATTCAACAGAGTCAACAAACCTATAATGTAGCATCATGACCAATATATAAACTCATTGTCCCTTCAAGTATCAAATCCTCTAAAAGACTCAGAAAGTTGCCATAATCAGTGTGCGCTCCGCTGAATGTTTCATGCAAAAGAAGAAAAGAAAGAAAAAACCGCGTGAGAGACTACAATAATGAAGAATTGTAGAGTACAATCATTGACAATGAATTAACTCGCAATGAGAGGACAAAATGTATCACCATCCAATGTCATTTTCAGGATTTCCAAGGCCATTTGCTTTTGATGCACCTGGATAACCGAGTATACGCAATACCCAAAATGGATCTCCAGCTCTTTGACCTTCAAATTCACTTGGGGATCCGCCTAACGCTAATGCAATGCCTCTCATGATCTTTCTTGAAAGTTCTAGGAACAATCAGAATCACGTGTAGAAAGATGATGGATAAGAAAAGTGTTGACAGAGAACCACCAAAAGTATTGACAGAGAACCACTAATGAAGAGTCTATACCAGTGCAAAGGCTAATGTATTCCTCCATAATTGGCTTTAAATCTGGAGGATTAACTGGCCTGCATTGGGGACAAAAGCAAAATGCATTAACACACTCCAAATAAATCAGCAACATGTAACTCAATCCAAAACAAGCTATCATGTACCTGAATGTTAGCATTGTTAAGAGACGTGCAATGAATTAAATTTAAAGGCTGAGCTTATGGAAGAAATAATAATAATTTTCATCTTAGGACTCCATCTCAAGTTTAGTTTGCTAAAACGATGAATTCCAGACATATTTACTACTCATATGTGCGTTTCATTGAACAATCATTATATTAACTAGTGCTGGAATAAAAGAACAAGGGACGGCAAAGTGAGAGATCAACATGGGACCTAAGTTTATACATAATGCCACTGCCCAATTGCCACTGTCCTTTTGCTCAGTTCAGTTCGATGACATTGACATAATGATGGACCTAAGGAAAACAAGCATGACGAGTACTAAAGTTTCTTATGATCAATACTTGCTGCTGATGAAGACCAGTTAAAAGGAACGGTGCTCTTGTCAGGTACAACCCTGATCGCGCCCCCTGATCGCTCCCCTACATGGCCACTAGACCAAATGTCTAGCGACACGGTTAAAGGGGCTACAAAATAAGAGGCATAGACAATTATCTTAGGTTAGAGTTCTTGAATCAACATACCACTGATTACATCCTTCGATGACCTTGCCAAGATCTCCATACATCCCTTTCCTGACTTCTCTGTAACACTGCTCCAAATATATCACATTTTAAGTCATTGCAGTGGGAGAGAGATAACAGCGCAGGAGACAGCAGCGTAATACTGTGATAACATCTAAGTATAATCGTCCTAATACCAGTGCAGGCTCCATATTCAGTGATATGGACCCCACCTTAAGGACTATATAACTGCGCAATTCATAGTGGAAGAACGTTGTTGGGATATAATACCCGGAAACGACAGGATCTTGCAATTTACGTCAATGCGAAATCACTAGAGAAATAAAAGAGAAAAATAAGGACACCAGAAATTTATGTAGTTCGGTCCAAGTATCAGTACCTACGTCCACGGGGAGAGCCAGTAGAAAATAATCCACTATAATCGGAATATCAGAGTTTACAATCGCTCAAAGCTCAAGTGTTTCCCACACCTAAATTTAACCCCAAATCCAAAGTGTTTATAAATAAACAACTCATTTGGGTATAAACTCACGGCGCAAAATTACCGCGCGTTCAAGCTCAAAACACAACGCTCTACGTACGCCTGGTTTGCGTATGTACGAAATCGTGACATTGACATAATTTGTACGAGTTACATGCAGAGAAATTCTGTTCACTTGAATTAAAGATTGCCTAAGACTTTCACAGATTGAACAGTGCTAATCAAAATTTCACTCCACTGCAATGGAGCTTAACAAATTATCCAAGAAAAAGGCCATTCGGAAAACACGGATGCTTTTAATGATTAGAGAACCCTACCATACAGGGACAAGTCATATGATACCAGGGAACTGTTACTGTTCGATCAACATGATATAATAATCTTGTACTTAGGGCAAGTATATCTGAACAACAACCAAAACATTGGTGAAGCAACCTACGTCAATGGCCTCGTGCATGTCAGGTGCACCTTTCGTGATGTTTTCACGAAGTCTCTGGTATCCCCTGCAAAAATTGTTAAAGTCACTTCTAAGCTAATTAGCAATTCACCTGGAAACCAGTATAAACTTGTAATATTACAAGATTATAATTTTCCTAGGAATGAAAAAGTGGGAAAATCCTAGAAATACGGGTATAGGGAGGCCTAATGACCAGAATCAGATCATGATGCTGGAGAGAGGTTTTGCATGACCATTATTTTTCTGTATACTGGCCAAGCTACTTTACCATCAGAAAGCAATATCATATGGGAATGACAATCATTAAATTCCTCGAAGCACCCTTTTCGGAAATTTATTTTGTTTCACTGATTAAGTAAGCTGTGTGTTCCTCACCACTCAGATTAGGGAGGCAAACATCTGGGGAGCTTATTTTCTAAAGCTTAACTATAGGATATGATATTCTTTCTGATTTATTTGAATCAGTTTTTTCTTCGTAATTTGATCCTTCTGTTCATGTTCTACAACAAGCCAAAAATTATTAACAGTTCACGGACATCTTGCTGCATAGAAAATTTAAGATAAGAGAACACAGCTTGCGATTCTATTAAAAATTATCTATAATTCATATGCATTTGACTGCATATCAAATTTAAGAGAATACAGCTAGTGATGGATCTAAAATTGACAATCATCAAAAGGACATTTCAAGAATGCTAGGGGAGTCTAACCTGTATCCTGCCGCTGGAATCATCTTGATCTTCAACTTCTCTTCATAAGGAAGTTCGAAAAATTCGTGCGTCAAGGTTCTAACCTTTTTAATGAGGGAGTCGGGAATACCATGGCCCTTCTGGTCAATGACAAAGTTTACACACTTCCACATCAATGAAGAATGAATAAGGAAGCACACAATATTCGTGCTTTTTCCCCCCACTGAACTAAAAACAAGACAGTTTTTAACAGCAACATGCTTTTTTATGTAATTTCTGCGATTGCCATGCCTAAAACTCCATTTGAGTTTTAAGTTCCCATTCCTCACTCTACAAACTCAAGTAAACTGACAAAAACAAGCTCCCGCAATAATATTGTACTTATTATCAATGAAAAGGCCTAATTAAACAACCTTTCACCCTAAAAAACTCAACATGTCAAGAATGGGTCTATCAGGAGTTGACTCGTCAAATGGGTGGGTTGGGTCGGGTTTGGGTTGGGTTGAAAATGAGTGGACCCATATTTAACCCATTTAACCCATTTTGACCCATATTCATATAGTGTAAATATAGTGTCTCATACTCGATCTAACCCATACTTGACCCGACCCATATTGCTGAAATTTATTAATATTCTAGGAAATCCTATGCCTACTTTAAGTTATATGCTAATTGGATTAATACTTCAAATTAAATTAAAAATAAAAAAATTAAAAAATAGTAAATAAAATAAAAAAAAAGTTTTTAAAAAACCTATAAATTGAAAGATTTATAAAGAATTAGACCATCCACATGCTTCTCTTATCTAAAGTAAACATAACATTAAGTAACTGAAAACTACAACGTGAAAAACCTTTAACTAAAACTAAGAAAGTTAAATTTTATGATATTTTTAAAAAATGGTATTGCTAAAACATTTTTATATGATACAAATTCAATAAAATATTTTTATAATTTCTTTAAAAAAATTTAAAAAGCGAATTTGTAATTATTTTTATCTTTTAAAAAATCGAATTTTTAATTTTTTTAAAATTTTTTAAAACATACTCTTTAATTATTATTTTTTTTTTTCTTTTTCTTCTTCTTCGGCCCGGTTACCGCCACGATGATGGCCGGTGACCGGCCATAGGCGAGCTCAAGCTCACCCGACGTTGGTGAGATCGAGCCTCGCTAGATGTCTAGAGAGCTTGGCCTCGCTGAATCCAATGAGACTCGAGCTCACCTGACACCGGTGAGCTCAAGTCTAGTTAAATTCAGCAAGGCTCGAGCCTTGCCAATCATTGGCGACCACATGTTCATGTGCTATCGAGCTCAAGCTTCGCTTGGCCCATCACCGTGCCGGCCACCGGCTAAGGAAGGAGGAAGAAGAAAGAAAAAGAAAAAGAAAAAAAGAAAAGAAAAAGGAAATATAAAAAATAATCAAAATTTTGATTTTTATTAAAAAAAAACATTTTTATAAATTTAAAAAGAGAAAGATTGTGTGAAGCTTGGATTAAAAACTTGGAAATAGGTTCTAATCCACTTGATAGTTTAAATGGGTCGAAAATGGGTCATAAGTTTTGACCCATTTTCGACCCATTTAAATCATACTTGTTTTTTTTTTACCCACTTTAGTGGGGTTTTTAAAAGTCTCTGACCCATATACAACATATATAAATAAAATATGAGTCTAAAAATGAATCTATGACCCATTTCGACACCTCTAATCAGGAGATCGACCCACAATGCATAATAAACATATTTCTTAAAAAAGACCAGATGTTACCAACAGAGGCAAGATATTCAGTACAGCTTATACTGGGAACATTAATAGCTGAATACGAAAACAAGTTCGGATGCAACTACGTGTTCACGCGTTCAGCAAAACAAGATAACAAGCACATAATCGCCGACCTCGATGTTATGGAAAGCGACCACATAAATTTCTGCCATCAAATACAGAATCCCACTACAAAGCATTCTGATTGTTTGAAAACAGCTTAGTAAGCTCGCGCTTGCGTTTTCAGCAACTGGGTCGACGCTAAACTACCCGAAGGAGCGAGCGAGGACAAAGTCACTAACCACGTAGAAAAAACCAGCCTCCCTACAAGCCTTATCCAACTGCCTGACAACTTCAGCCACGCCCGGGTCTTCACCCATGTCCGGATCATCGCACTTGGCCATGAGGGGACCGATATCTGCAGAACAAGATTGAAATGCACTGGATTGAACATCGGGTCGATCAGGTTTCGCATCCGATTGATGGAAACTAAGGAGAAAGTACCAATTAGAGGGATGGATTTAAAGTCAGTAGACATTCTTTCTTCTTTTTCCTATGATGTTGATGCAACGGTCGCTCTCAATCCAATCACTTAGATTCGAGCCTACACACGAGCGCGGGAAGAATGAGGGGCCGGGATGTTTTCCCGGGAAAAATGGAAATCGAAATAAGATAGATTTGCTCTACATGGCCCAGCATTTAAATACTTAAATCTCCATGACCCAGCAAATAAATAATTAAATTCAAAAACGTCATTCACTTTGTTGATACGAGGAAACAATTCAATTGCAGAACCATTCATCTTTTATCTATTTGTAAATCATAGAAATGATACAAAATAGTTAGCCGGCAGTTCCAATAAAAAAGACAAGTCACAAAAGGAATTTATCGCAAAATTGTCCCAAAAAGGGTAGTTTGCACATCTTTGGAAATCACTAGCATTCACCAGTGAATCAGTTCTGAAAATTGCCGTTAGAGGGATGGATTTAAAGTCGGTACACATTCTTTCTTCTTTGTCCCGTAATGCTTATGCAACGGTCGCTCGATGAAAGTTCGGTGAGCTCAATCAAATGGCTCAGATTTGAGCCTACATGTGAGCGCCGGGTAGAATAAGGGGCCGGGATGTCCTCAAGGGAAAAGTGGAAATCGAAATAGGAGACATTTGCTCTCCATGGCCCAACAATTAAATAATTAAATCTCCATGGCCTAGGAATTAAATAATTAAATTCAAAAACGTCATTCGCTTTGCTGATGCACAAGAAACAACTCAATTTTAGAACCAATCATCTTTTATCTATTTATAAATCGTAGAAATGGTACAAAATGGTTAGCCGGCAATACCGACCTAAAAGACAAGTCACAAAAGTAATTTATCCAAAAATTGTCCCAAAAAAAGTTAGTTTACACATCTTTGGAAATCACCAACATCCACCAAGTAAATCAATTCTAGAAATTACTGTTAGAGGGATGGATTTAAAGTCAGTAGACATTCTTTCTTCTTTTTCTCGTGATGTTGATGCAACGGTTGCTCGATAAAAGTTCAGTGAGCTCAATCAAATCGTTCAGATTCAAGCCTACACGTGAGCGCCGAAAGAATGAGGGGCTGGGATGTCCTTGGGGGAAAAATGGAAATCAAAATAAGAGACATTTGCTCTCCTTGGCCTAGCAATAAAATAATTAAATTAAAAAATGTCATTCACTTTGCTGATGCACAGGAAACAACTCAATTTCATAACCAACCATCTTTTATCTATTTATAAATCGTAGAAATGGTACAAAATAGTTAGCCGGCAGTACCGGCCTAAATGACAAGTCACAAAAGGAATTTATCCCAAAATTCCAAAATTATCCCAAAAAGGATAGTTTGCACATCTTTGGAAATCACTAGCATCCACCAAGTAAATCAGTCCTAAAAATTACAGTTAGAGGAATGGATTTAAAGTCGGTAGATGTTCATTCTTCTTTTTCCTATGTTGCTAATGTGACGGTCCCTCGATGAAAGCTCGGTGAGCTCAATCAAATCGCTTGGATTCGAGCGTACACGTGAGCTCCAGGAAGAATGAGGGGCTAGGATGTCCTTGAGGGAAAAATGGAAATTTAAATAAGAGACATTTGCTCTCCAAGGCCCAACAATTAAATAATTAAATTAAAAAATGTTATTCACTTTATTGATGCACATGAAACAACTCAATTTTAGAACCAACCATCTTTTATCTATTTATAAATTGTAGAAATGATACAAAATAGTTAGCCGGCAGTACTTGTCATGCCCCGAATCCCGAGCATGCGCACATCCCTCGGCAGTTGATTAAAAATGCGATGTCCCAGGATGCGTCGCCGACCCATTCTTTTTTTTTTCTTTCAATTAAGCACATGCGGAATCGAATTAAATAAACACCTGGCCAATAAACAAACATAGGGATAGTAGAAACGCAACAAATGTTGCCGAAGACCACATATTCATTTATTCACTGTTACCCCTAGGAAGTTTAATAGTACAATCCTTTCTACGGCCACTTCCTATCGATCCTCTCAAAATCCTCAGGGATCAGGGTCACCCTAAACTTCGCTAACGACAAGGCCAGCCAAAAGGTGTTGCATCTCGCGCTCACCACATCCGCACTCAGTAAATTAGCCCACGATGGGGTGAGATAAAACCTTAGCGAGTCAAAACCCTAAACTCCAATTAGGACGCAAATTCGCCTCGAATGTGGTCCTAAACACGCACCATACAGAACTTACCTCACCTCGGCGCGTACCTGCATGTTAGCTCAACATATATACCATCATTAATGCAGCACACACGGTTTAACAACTAGAACACATCATTTCAATCACATGGGTCTCGATTAACAACCGGAACACATCATTTCAATCACATGGGTCCCGATTATAAGGCCAAATCGTTATAACACGTCCCATACCGTGCCACACAATTTTGTCCCATAATCAGGCGTAGCTATCACAACCATTCAGGTGTGTTCCAATTATTACGACCTATCGGCCACGGCCAACTCGAAAGTCGACGGTCATCCAGCGTAACCGGGCATCGTCCCACCCCGTCGGGCACGGTATCATCTAGCATCCTTCGCCTAGACAGCATTCCACACAAGAGCTTCGTTCCGAAATCCATCCGCGAATGGCAACATCTAGCATCCTTTGCCTAAACGGTATTCAACACAGGAGCATCGTCCTGCATATTCATATGCATCAGGACGGGTTCATTACCCCCACATATTCATACACATCAAGGTATTAGGTGATCACACGAGCACACCATCAATCAAGTCCATTGTTATCTTCCTCATCAGCCAAGAACACCAAAATCCCTTTTTAAATAATAAACCTTGCAACCTCTTTTTTTTTTTTTGTCCAAAACATTCCGAAATAAATTCGTACGCGATCATGTACTCAAAATCAATATGTCAAACTTTCCACACTTCTACTATAAACCTCATCGTTTTATTGAGCACATAAAATTCGGCGTCCTATGATATCTGGAATTCGCCGACCCTCAAGTATGTAACAGACCGTGACGGATCGATAAGATTTTCGTTAGACTACGCCGTTGACACCATTTATAAACGCCGTTCTGATACTATTATCACCGGACTGAGACATTGTATATCGACAAGTTTCGCAATGGCATTTGTTTAAAGTTTCTCGCTTAATGCGATCGGCTATGAAGACAAACGTCAACCCCGAGCCGTCTCGCCAACTAATTGAGTCGAAGACCCCAATTTTGTGCGCCCCACCGCCGCTGCCCCTCTCCTTAGATGGCTACATGAATATTCCCACCAATGGCCATGCAAACGTGAGGATGTGTGACCGCACATATTATTTTGGTATCCAAACTCGACACCTATTTGTTTTTCTAATTAAAAGCTCATAAGGCTATCTTTTGCAATAATGATAAACAATCACCATAGAACAACCATTCACATATTATCACATATAAGTTCTAAGCATGCCAAAAGTCAACCACATCACCGAATATACCTTATTCAGCAAGCACGACACCAAGAATAACCACAAAACCACAATCGGCCCTAACCGGCAGAAATCGGTCCACTCGCGTGCCTCCAAGTTTAATTCCAGAAACATAACCAAACAAGCTTAGAAAATTCTCAAATTTGAATATGTTATAAAGGACACTTAAAAAAACACTTTTCATGAAGATACCTTAACCTAGATCTTCCTAGAATGAGAGCAGTAAATCGCCCAAACCGTTACAAAACTGTGTCCGTGTACATAAATTATGTTTTTCCAAAATCAGTTTGGTTCGAGGTCCAAAACTTGTCCTTTTGATCTGAAATTTGAATATGTTAAAACAAAAGATGTGATGAACATCTTTTGTGAAGAAACTCTTTCGAAAATCGAACCCTAAGAGTTGATAAAAATTCATTAAACACTAAAAGGTCACTGTTTCCAGCACAATCCGCGATTCTGCCCTACATGTAACGAAGCTGAAATCTTATTCCTTTAAATGCATAAAATCTTGAATAAAATGTATGTCATATCTGAAGATGTCTAGAACATTTTTCAAGAAGAAAGTAATCTCAAAATCGTAGCTATCATAACCATTCAAGCGTGTTCCAGTTATCACAACCTATCGGCCACGGCCAACTCGAAAGTCAACGGTCATCCGGCGTAATTGGGCATCGTCCCACCCCGTCGGGCACGGCATCATCTAGCATCCTTCGCCTAGATGACATTCCACACAACAACTTCGTTTTGAAATCCATCCGGGAATGGCAACGTCTAGCATCCTTTGCCTAGATGGTATTCCACTTAGTCCAATGATATAAGGAAAGGAGGACATCCAGGATAAGGAAGCGATGTGGTGACCCTAACGGATCGGGGGTCGTCGAGGGGCGCTATACGTCCAAACCCGACACCTTATTTATTTTCTATTTTCTTTCCCAACTACCCATTTAGGAACTAAACTTGGGTAATCCCCTCTTTTTTTTTTTTTTTTGTTCAAAAACTTTGGAAAGAAATTCGTGGGTGCTCACGTATTAATTCATCAAATTTTGCACACACCTAGTTTAAAACTTCATTGTTTTATTGAGCACATAAAATTCGGCACCCAAACCCGACACCTTATTTATTTTCTATTTTCTTTCCCAATCACCCTTTTTGGAACTAAACTTGGGTAATCCCCCTTTTTTTTTTTTTTGTTCAAAACATTTGGAAATAAATTCATAGGTGCTCACGTACTCAAAATTAATTCGTCAAAATTTGCACACACCTAGTTTAAAACTTCATTGCTTTATAGAGCAAATAAGTTTTGGTGTCCAAACCTGACACCTAATTGTTTTTCTAATTCAAAGCCCATAAGGCCATCTTTTGCAATAATGATAAACAATCACCATAGAACAACCATTCACATATTATCACGTATAAGTTCTAAGCATGCCAAAAGTCAACCACATCACCGAATATACCTTATCAAGCAAGCACAACACCAAGAATAACTACAAAACCACAATCGGCCCTAACCGGCAGAACCGGTCCACTCGCGTGCCTCCAAGTTTAATTCCAGAAACATAACCAAAAAAGCTTATAAAATTCTAAAATTTTAATATGTTATAAAGGACACTTAAGAAAACACTTTTCATGAAGACACCTTAACCCAGATCTTACTAGAATGAGAGCAGTAAATCGCCTAAACCGTTACAAAACTGTGTCCGTGTACAGAAATTATGTTTTTCCAAAATCAGTTTGGTTCGAGGTCCAAAACTTGTCCGTTTGATCTGAAATTTGACTATGTTAAAATAAAAGATGTGATGAACATCTTTTGTGAAGAAACTCTTTCGAAAATCGAATCTTAAGAGTTGATAAAAATTCATTAAACATTGAAAGGTCACTGTTTCCAGCACAATCCGCGATTCTTTCCTACATGTAACGAAGCTGAAATCTTATTCCTTTAAATCCATAAAATCTTGAGTAAAATGTATGTCATATCTGAAGATGTTTAGAACATTTTTCAAGAAGGAAGTAACCTCAAAATCATAGCTATCATAACCATTCAGGCGTGTTCCAGTTATTACGACCTATCAGCCACGGCCAACTCGAAAGTCGACGGTCATCCGGTGTAACCAGGCATCGTCCTGCCCCCTCGGGCACGGCATCATCTAGCATCCTTTGCCTAGACGGCATTCCACACAAGAGCTTCCTTCCGAAATCCATCCGCGAACAACAACGTCTAGCATCCTCTACCTAGACGATATTCCACTGAGTCCAATGAAATAAGGAAAGGAGGACATCCAGGATAAGGAAGCGATGTGGCGACCCTAACGGATCAGGGGTCGTCGAGGGGCGCTATACGTCCAAACCCAACACCTTATTTATTTTCTATTTTCTTTCCCATCCATCCTTTTAGGAACTAAACTTGGGTAATCCCCCCTTTTTTTTTCAAAACCTTTGGAAAGAAATTTGTAGGTGCTCACATATTAATTCGTCAAACTTTGCACGCACCTAGTTTAAAACTTCACTGTTTTATTGTGCGCATAAAATTCACCGCCCAAACCCAGCACCTTATTTATTTTCTATTTTTTTTCCCAACCACCCTTCTTGGAACTAAACTTGGGTAATCCCCTTTTTTTTTGTTCAAAACATTTGGAAAGAAATTCGTAGGTGCTCACGTACTCAAAATTAATTAGTCAAAATTTGCACACACCTAGTTTAAAACTTCATTGCTTTATAGAGCAAACAAGTCACCTAATTGTTTTTCTAATTCAAAGCCCATAAGGCCATCTTTTGCAATAATGATAAACAATCACCATAGAACCATTCACATATTATCACGTATAACTTCTAAGCATGCCAAAAGTCAACCACATCACCGAATATACCTTATCAAGCAAGCATGACACCAAGAATAACCACAAAACCACAATCGGCCCTAACCGGCAGAAACCGGTCCACTCGCGTGCCTCCAAGTTTAATTCCAGAAACATAACCAAACAAGCTTAGAAAATTCTCAAATTTGAATATGTTATAAAGGACACTTAATAAAACACTTTTCATGAAGATACCTTAACCCAGATCTTACTAGAATGAGAGCAGTAAATCGCCTAAACCATTACAAAATTGTGTCCGTGTATTGAAATTATGTTTTTCCAAAATCATTTTGGTTCGAGGTCCAAAACTTGTCCGTTTGATCTGAAATTTGACTATGTTAAATAAAAGATGTGATGAACATCTTTTGTGAAGAAACTCTTTCGAAAATCAAACCCTAAGAGTTGATAAAAATTCATTAAACACTGAAAGGTCACTGTTTCTAGCACAATCCTCGATTCTGCCCTACATGTAACGAAGCTAAAATCTTATTCCTTTAAATCCATAAAATCTTGAGTAAAATGTATGTCATATCTGAAGATGTCTAGAACATTTTTCAAAAAGGAAGTAACTTCAAAATTGTAGCTATCACAACCATTCAGGCGTGTTCCAGTTATTACGACCTATCGGCCACGGCCAGCTCGAAAGTTGACGGCCATCCGGCGTAACCAGGCATCGTCCCGCCCCATCGGGCACGGCATCATCTAGCATCCTTTGCCTAGACGACATTCCACACAAGAGCTTCGTTCCGAAATCCATCCGCGAACGGCAACGTCTAGCATCCTCTGCCTACACGGTATTCCACACAGGAGCATCATCCTGCGTATTCATATGCATCAGGACGGGTTCATTACCCCACATATTCATACACATCAAGGTATTAGGTGATCACACGAGCACACCATCAATCAAGCCCATTGTTATCTTCATCATTAGCCAAGAACACCAAAATCCCTTTTCAAATAATAAACCTTGCAACCTCTTTTTTTTTTTTTTTTTGTTCAAAATATTTTGAAATAAATTCATACGTGATCATGTACTCAAAATCAATCCGTCCAACTTTCCACACTGCTACTATAAACCTCATGTTTTATTGAGCATATAAAATTCGGCGTCCTGTGATATCCGGAATTCACCGACCCTCGAGTATGTAACAGACTGTGACAGATCGATAAGATTTTCGTCAGACTACACCGTTGACGCCATTTATAAACACTGTTCCGATACTATTATCACCGGACCAAGACATTGTATATCGACAAGTTTCGCAATGGCATTTGTTTAAAGTTTCTCGCTTAATGCGATCGGCTACGAAGACAAACGTTAACCCCGAGCTGTCTCGCCAACTAACTGAGTCGAAGACCCCAATTTTGTGTGCCCCGCCACCGCCGCCCCTCTCCTTAGATGGCTACGTGAATATTCCCATCAATGGCCATGCAAACGTGAAGATGCATGACTGCCGAAGGACAATTCAGCTCCTCTCCCTATCTCCCGCAATCGGTCAACCAAAGGAGGATTCCTTGACCGAGCAGCCACGAAATGCATTCTCGGTGGCTAGCGGAGAAGATGTTTGGTACAGGTGCCTACAGCTTCTCTCTTCGTGAGACCATGTGGCAAAGAAGCCACCAAGGAAGGCCACGTTCCCCTCCACTCGTTCCCTCCTCTTGCTGCCACCAGGTTTCTTTTGTTAACTAGAACGGTCAACTAGTGAGCTAGCCGAAGAAGGACAGTTGAGAGAGAGAGAGAGAGAGACGATTTCTTCCTTGTAGTTCCATTCACCCATTTTAAGCTACCTTCATCCATTGTTCTTCAACAAACCTTTAGTAGAAGTTCCACACAGTCTCATTCCCTCCTTGCTATACACCAACGACCACCATGCCGCCAACCGCCGCACCAACCGCACATTGCCTGCGGTTGCTTCCGTCCGGCCCGCCTTAGTTGCATTCGTAGCCCACAAACTCTTGGATTCACCTCACCGTCGACTTGCCACCGTCACGTCCCCAACTCACAATCCACTTACTGTCGATGCTGTCGGACCTAAGGCAAGTCAATATCTACTAACCTATATCGTGTAATCCTATCATTACTTGATGAAATGCATCCATAGATTGTCATTATTCGAATTCTCGCGCCAAATGGTGAATCGCGAATGATTGAGTTGATTTTTGGACTAGGTGATTGGAAGGGCTTTGAGGTTGTCTATGGTTGAGGAAAATTTCGGCATCTGTATATTTGTCGAGTCTTGGTATTTGCAAAAGTTTAGAAATTCTATTTTGAAAAATCGTGAGGATCGTGTGGGGATTTCTAACTGCCAAGGTATTACTTGCAATGTGTCGAGGAATGTTGGGTGTTCCCGAAACTCTTAAAACTTTGCATGAAATTTGTTTTGAAAACCCCAAAGTCGGAATCGAGAATTGGATTCACCGATGCACTGATTTCAAAACTTATTTGCTATTTTGATGAACTTATTGCATTCAAATTTGGAGGTGTGAAGAATATTATAAGTTGCACCCGAAATTTTCGAACAAAGGAAGGAATGTAAATGGTACAAAATTTAAATCTTGATCCATTCCTGTAGATTTCTTAAAACTCTACATTTTATCAAACGTTTTGCTCATCATTGTAGTTGATATTCCTTAAAGGTTCGTTTGTTTTGGCTCAAATTCTGGATGTGAGATTTAGAATTTAAAGCAACTGTTGGATTATTGATGTCAGCATGCATTGATTTTAAAATCTTGAGACTGCTACACCATGGTTGATGTGTTATTGAAGCCATTCGACCCTCGAGTCGACGATGCCCCGGGCGTCGGGTTGCCTAGAGGATCGTAGTGGCGATGCCTCTGGAAGTCTAGGGACTGGTGAGATCTAGAGGTTCCCCGGGTGTCGGGATGCCCGGAAGTATGACGATACACGTTCTTGAGGGTAGGGGACATCATTGACATGGTGAGCCTTGGAGGTTCCTCGTGATGCTAGGTGAGGTGCGAGATGCTTGGAGGTGTAACGTAACATACTCCGAATGCCCGGTGACTGAAATATGGAACCGGAGGACATCGTGATGCCAGGTTGGGTGCGATATGCCTGGAGGGACGCAAACACTGGTCCTCCAGAAGATGGTGGTAGCATATCGAAATAAAATGAAATTCTAAATTCACCTTGTTTCTGATATGCTGTTTCATCATTAAATCTTTCTGAATGGACGCATGCTTATTATTACTGTCACATGTTTTGAATTGGATTGTTACTACTATTATGTGTGCTGATTTGAATTGCATAAATTGAGTAGTGACAAACGTACGTTATATAGTTTAGTAGAACATTAACTGCTGAGTAATTGTACTCACCCCTCGTGGGACTAACATTTGACAAAGTGATCAAGATGCCACTGCTGCCCGCACCTCCCGATACTTTCTATGGTATCCCTGTCGATTTGCAATGGGAACGGTTGGAGTATCATGATCCTAATTTGATGGGATTGACATTCATCCGAGTGAGGGTTATACTGACGATTAACAACGGCCTCCTCTCGGGCCCCACATATCAAGAGTTCGTCATCTTGTATGTTCAATGGAACGGATGTACTCTGGGGCCACTACCACCACTGCTAGAGGACGATGACGAGGGCTCGAGCAACATAGAGTGACCGAGGACGTGGGGTCAATAGTGAAAATTTTTGGACACCGGCATTTGCTAATGGACGCCTTGTGAATAGCTAATGGGAAAATGTCGGTCTAGTTTTTGGATATAGCCAAGTATAGGAAACTTGGGCTTTTGATGTACTGACAAACAATGTCTATCAAGTATATGTAAATAAAAAGTGCCTGGTTATTATCTTGTGTATATCTAGTGTGCATCATTTCAATGTCTAGGTAGGGAGTTGTTGGATCCGCTTCCGCCATATAAATTGCGTAGGGACCAATGAAAAATGTGATAGACCCCCAGACTCATGGATTCACTGAGTCCAATAATATAAGGAAAGGAGGACATCTAGGATAAGGAAGTAATGTGGCGACCCTAACAGATCGGGGGCCGTCGAGGGGCGCCACACATCCAAACCCGACACCTTATTTATTTTCTATTTTCTTTCCTAACTACCCTTTTTGGAACTAAACTTGGGTAATCCCTTTTTTTTTTTTTTTGTTCAAAACATTTGGAAAGAAATTCGTAGGTGCTCATGTACACAAAATTAACCCGTCAAAATTTGCACGCACCTAGTTTAAAACTTCATTGTTTTATAGAGCAAACAAGTTTTGGTGTCCAAACTCGACACCTAATTATTTTTCTAATTAAAAGCTCATAAGGCCATCTTTTGCAATAATGATAAACAATCACCATAGAACAACCATTCACATATTATCACGTATAAGTTCTAAGCATGCCAAAAGTCAACCACATCACCGAATATACCTTATTCAGCAAGCACGACACCAAGAATAACCACAAAACCACAATCGGCCCTAATCGGCAGAAACCGGTCCACTCGCGTGCCTCCAAGTTTAATTCCAGAAACGTATCCAAACAAGCTTAGAAAATTCTCAAATTTGAATATGTTATAAAGGACACTTAAGAAAAAATTTCATGAAGACACCTTAACCCAGATCTTCCTAGAATGAGAGCAGTAAATCGCCCAAACCATTACAAAACTGTGTCCGTGTACAGAAATTATGTTTTCCCAAAATCAGTTTGGTTTGAGGTCCAAAACTTGTCCGTTTGATATGAAATTTGAATATGTTAAAATAAAAGATGTGATGAACATCTTTTGTGAAGAAACTCTTTCAAAAATCGAACCCTAAGAGTTGATAAAAATTCATTAAACACTAAAAGGTCATTGTTTCCAGCACAATCCGCGATTCTACCCTACGTGTAACGAAGCTGAAATCTTATTCTTTTAAATCCATAAAATCTTGAGTAAAATGTATGTCATATCTGAAGATGTCTAGAACATTTTTCAAGAAGGAAGTAACCTCAAAATCGTAGCTATCACAAACATTCAAGCATGTAGAAAAATCGTTCGCGATTATATCCCTTAACGGCTTCACCTAATTGATTAGTTAACTCGTGAGTGGCCAACTGAGAGTAAAATGACCATAGGCGCATCGACAAAGTAACCATTTCATATTATCGAAATGAGGGTCAAATTTTGGGATGTCACAGTATTAGCCTAAAAAGACAAGTCATAAAAGGAATTTATCTCAAAATTGTCCAAAAAATGGTAGTTTTCACATCTTTGGAAATCACGAGCATCCGCCGAGTAAATCAGTTCTAAAATTACCGTTAGAGGGATGGATTTAAAGTCAATAAACATTCTTTCTTCTTTTTCCCGTGATGCTGATGCTACGGTCGCTTGATGAAAGTTCAGCAAGCTCAATCAAATTGCTTGAATTCGAGCCTACACGCGAGCGCCGAGAAGAATGAGGGGTCGGGATGTCCTCAAGGGAAAAATGGAAATCGAAATAAGAGACATTTGCACTACTTGGCCCAACAATTAAATAATTAAATTAAAACAAAAACGTCATTCACTTTGCTGATGCACAAGAAATAACTCAATTTCAGAACCAACCATCTTTAATCTATTTGTAAATTGTAGAAATGGTACAAAATAGTTAGTCGGCAGTACCAGCCTAAAAGACAAGTCACTAAAGGAATTTATTCCAAAATCCCAAAATTGTCCCAAAAGGGTAGTTTGCACATCTTTAGAAGGATTAGCATCCATCGAGTAAATCAGTTCTAAAAATTGATGTGGACGAGACTTAGAGGAATGTTTTTCGTGAAGAACTCAAAACGTGGTTCAGCTTGTATGATCCTCAACAATCCATGTAATTTGGGCCAAAAACAGGGGCAGAACCAGAACAAAAATGAAAATGGATGTTTTGCAAGTTTAATGAGTTTCAAAAGTCATGGAGAAATCACACATTATATTTTAAGACGTAATCTACAACTTTCATGAAGAACACTTGGCTAAATTTCTTGTCGAAAATTCCATGGAAATAAAAACCTTGTAAAGGTTCGTAAATTTCCAAGAAAAACTTATTCAAATCCGTGTACTTTTCCAAATATAATTTGATCATACGAAGTTCCAAAAATCCAAAATTAAAGTATGTTGTAGAACAAGGTATAAGGTGTGACTTTTGTGAGTGCCTCACAAAATTCATACCACATAAATTGGTATAAAATTAACATAATATCGGGTCTATAGTGACATGAACTTGAAAACAACGACGTCCCCAGATTTCGTCCACAACTCATGTCATTCAACCTCAAATACACATAAATCTCAACAACCAGCATCTCAACAAAACATTCACGAACTCAGTAAACCATAAACTCAACGATGCTAGTTTCGTAAGTCTTCCGAAATCGCCAACTGATGCGAATAGATATATGAAATCAACTGAGACAACAGAGATCCAAGGAATTGACATTGCTGAGCAACAATCAACCTACATAGCATAGAATGGAAAACAATCTACTTGTCTCTAGTCCTATGTGTGTCCTTGCGGCTTAACGGTGGTCGAAAAATGTCACAACTTCGACTCCACCTCCAGGGTCACGAGTAACAAGGGTTATTTTCGCAACGTCCCAAGTTCGTCGCCGTCCCAATTCTTTTTATCTTGTTATCATGTACATGCGGAAACGTGAATGAAACAACTCCTTGGACAAACAACAGCTGGAAGACTGGGACATACATTGTACTGAACACACTGACTTATATTATAACAGTACTTTTACAAGCCATTTCTCTACGGGCTCTCTTTTCTTTTTTACATCACAATACAAGTTTTTTACATAGGCCAGGGAAATCCTATCTCCTCTAGCGTGACTACAGCTCTCAAAACTGACGTGAGACTTCCATGCCTACAAGACTAAAAGATGAGGGGTGAGTTTTGGGGAAACTCAGTAAATAAAATTCCTAGTTCTCTACTAGGAAAGCATCTAATCATCATTAAAGCCTAGCAAGTACAACACTCACAAAATAGTGTTGATGGCTGATCAATTAAGCTATTTCACCAACCAGCTTATCAACATCACATAGTAACATATTCAATAAGTTCGTTAATCGTATAAACGATTCTTCCCATATTTTCAAGGGCTTCCAACCACGGGCTGGGCATCTGGCCTCAGACCAGACATCCCATACTCTCAGGGGCTTCCTGGCTCAACCAGAGCATCCGGCTATCAAGCCAAGCATCATATACTTTCCGGGGCTTCCCATATTTTCAGGGACTTCCTAGCTCAACCAAGGCATCCGGCTATCAAGCTAGGCATCCCATACTTTTAGGGGCTTCTTGGCTCAACTAGGGCATCCAGCCATCAAGCCAGGCATCACATACTTTTGGGAGCTTCCCATACTTTTAGGAGCTTCCCATACTTTTAAGGGCTTCCTAGCTCAACCAGGGCATCTGGCCATCAAGTCAGGCATCCCGTTCAATGAATGAGGCATCACCGCCAATGCTATGTGATGACGGACGCTTTTTCCTCTTTAAGTGCACACGCATAAGTGCATCGCATAAGTCAGTTCTTATCTTTTCTCTTAGTCAACACATGCATGGCTCGAAGGCGTGCTCATTCATTCATGTGTGTCATGAGTTTCTTATACCTCACTAGCAAACATGTTGAGAATGATATTTGGTCCGTAACTTGAATCAATCACTTAGCACCAATCCCCGCATCGAACAAGGCTTGGAAACGGTACACCTCAATACCGATCCAAGACCGTGAGACTTGGGTACACCTTGCGTAGGTGAAGATCCCAAGCTTGACGGACCTTGGCTCCACCCCGATATGAATACACATGTATCGAGAATGACCTTTGGCTCGCGGTTTAATTCAACGCCTAACACAAAGTCCCCACGTCCATTTGGACTATAGAAATCGGCATGCTTGGTACCTTACCAAGACCTCATGGAATTTAGGTGATCCCTGTACTGATCAAGACATAAGATCGACATGCCTCAATGTCGACTGTGGCATCCTAAAATTTCATGGCGACCTCTAGATGCATTACGACCTATGGAAAGGTGATGGAAGTGTCATTGATTTATGTTATGGCCTTTAGACCAAAGAATTGTAATAGATTAAGCCCGAGCATTTAATGGACAATTATTTTGTTGGAAACGCATCCTATGTCCATGTGAGACTAAGGATTGTATTAAAGGATAAATTGATGAGGAAATTTTGTTTTTGGCCATGAACTTTATAAGT
The DNA here is from genome assembly GCA_014182565.1 of Eucalyptus marginata. Lineage (NCBI taxonomy): Eukaryota > Viridiplantae > Streptophyta > Magnoliopsida > Myrtales > Myrtaceae > Eucalyptus > Eucalyptus marginata. The sequence continues at coordinate 15,755,979 of CM024593.1, forward strand.
TGGATTTTTATCGATCTATGTTACAAAGTTTTATGGTCATATGAATTTGTAATTTGGTATTTATATAAGTGGGGATTAAGGTGGATTATTAAAAGTAAACATGGGCTTATTTAAGAAATTTTTTGGGCCATTTAAGTTTGGACTTTAGGCCCAAGAGTGTTGGGCCTAAAGTGGGCCAAGAGGCCCGGCCCAAGGAGCCCCATGGGCTGTCGATCAAATGGAGGGGGAGGAGCCAGATGGCCTCCTCCATGTGTCTTCAACAAAGAAGACACTTGTCTCCTTCTTGGAGACAAGTGTCCCTCCATGCAAAAATGGAAGCATGCAAGGATTTTATTCAACCAAAAGGAAAAGGGGAGGGGGGCGATCGGAGCTAGGTGTCGAGAGAGAGTGAGAGAGAGAGAGAGAGAGTGACGCTGAGAGGAAGAAGAAGGCCTACCCTGCCGTGCGTCCGCCTAGCCACCGCCGTCGAGCCCGCCTTGCCCTACCTTTGTCTTGCTGTGTTTTCTTTGGATTTGAGGCAAGTAGAGTCCTCTGATCTACATTTTGTTTGCTGTGATTGTATGTGTAGTGTGGTAAATTTCGGAGGTGGTGGAGGTGAGGATTTTTGAAGTTATGGAAGCAAATGCGTTAGTCTAGTAGTCTGTTTTCTGGAAAATCAGTTCGACCTTTGGCGATTTAATGAGCTGCATACAACTTTCTAGTTTGAATCTTACTTTGACCTCTTGATGAAAGTTGCAGAGGACATCTTGAGGAGTAACATATTAAAATTTGAGATGAAACGAAAAAGTATTAGTTGGTGAAATGATTTTCCTTTGAAGAAACTAGATCTGGAAACTGTTGTGCTGACCTTTGGTGATTTCGTGAACTGTAAAGCAACTTTCTAGTTAGAACCTCACTTCGACTTCTTGATGAAAGTTGTAGAGCACTCCTTGAAGTTTAACATATCAAAATTTGAGATGAAACAGACAACTATTTGATGGTGAAATCAGTTTTCTTCAGAGATGCTAGAATCTGGAAAACTGTCATGTTGACCCCTTGCGATTCTGTGAATTTTGTAAAATTATCCAGTCCGAATTTGATATCATTTCCTTGATAATAATTGTAGATGACATCTTGAGGAACAACATACTGAAATTTGGGAATAAACAGACAAGTATTGATTAGGGAAATGATTTTTCTTTGAAAGAGATTAGATCTGGAGATTTGAGCCGAGGGTTAGGGTGAGTTGTAAAAAATCATATATTTTAATCCAGAATGAATTGGACTTCGATTTCTTCATGGGACTTTTTCCGCTAGGTCTCAACTATAACATATTAAAATCTCAGAATTTTCAGAGTTCGTTTGAATATTTAATCGAAATTATTTCCGAAAATATGCAAAATCTGGTGCTGGAATTTCTTTTGCTGTGATGTATGGACCTATGTGATTGATGTGAAACTTTCTTGACATAGTTTTCTTCATGAAATATCTTTCTCTAGGTCTCTGTTATATTATGTTAAATTTTCAGAATTTAATAATATCAATTGCTAATTTTTCCAGAATTTTAACTAAAGGAATACATTCTGTTTTTATATAAAAATTCTCTTATTTTTAAGAACAAACACATTGCTCTATGGGATGTGGTATTCTGAGTAGCTATCTATGTAGCATGTGTGGTGACAATTATGCATTTCACATGACATGTAAAATTAAATGAAATTTCGGCACTATTGCATCAAATGGCATTTTTGCAAAGTGAGATATATCCATGTGAAATGATTATGATGATACCGTCAGACGGCTAAGTTGACGAATACCCGGAGGTGTGTGCCGGATGTCCTCGGGAGATTCGAGATGCCCGGAGGTGTGTGCCGGATGCCCGAAGGTGTGTGTCGGATGTTCTTGGGAGTTTCGAGATGTCCGAAGATGTGTGACGGATGCCCGGAGGAGTGTGCCGGAGGTTCCTCGCGATGCCAGGTTGGGTGCGAGCAATATGAGGGATGCAAACACTAGTCCCTGGATGAATAATGAGATCCCTTTTGAAATAAATCCATATGGAAATTGAATCATGTGCATGTGTGTACATGGCCTGGTGTATAAATTGTCTTTGAATATGAATTGGTATTGCATGATTTTTGTAAGTGTGATCACCAAGGCATTAAATGGATCTCATGGAGGTGTATGCATGACTGCATGGAGACATATGCATGACTGCATGGTGATGTATGTTTGAGTGCATGAATGATATATGCTCTACGTGTGATGCCTTGGTTGTTTTGCTTGCTGCAATTTGTAGTTTGATGAATCTTTACTGCTAAGTGGTTATAATCACCCCTTTTGGGGACTAACATTTTAGATTGAGAGAGATGCCTCTGCTACCCGTTTCTCGAGGCACTTTTTACGGCGTCCCAGTAGACATCGAGTGCTCATGCTCGAAGCACGTGTGTGTTAGTGTTCGCAGTCTGGTTTTTGTCCGCGTGCGGGTGCTCGTCATGTACGATGTAGGCCTACCTAGAGGCCTTGTGGTGCAGGAGTTCCTGTCCATGCACGTTCGCCATGACGGGATCATGATGGGCATGTTGCCGCCACCGCCAGCCAATGGACCGGGCTGGGTGTGATCGACCGAGCGGGATGGGTAGCTGAGGAAGCTTTTTTTGGATGCCGACACTAATTGATGGACTGGAGCCTATGACTGTTGTAGAGTTGGACACTTTTGGTTATAGCCGAGTTTTAGAAAGCCTTGGCCTTTTGATGTACCAACTCATGTAGTCCGTCAAGTGATATAAATTAAAGTGTTCGGCTTATCTTATGAAAATGTGTAGTTGGTGTGCATTGCATTATGTTGTTGGAGTATGGATGGGAAAATTGATTATGCTTCCGCCATATGAACTGCGCTAGGACCAATCTAAATATTACAAACCCCTAGGACTTTTGGACCCTCTATAGTTCAGTAGTATCAGAGTGGCATGTTGTTAGGACAGTTGAAGTGTCAAAGTATTGTGGCGACCCTAACGGATCGGGGGCCGTGTCGAGGGGGTGCCAAATCGACTTAGGACCTTGCGGCCTTAGGTGATTCCCGCACCAAGCGAGGCTTGGACCCGACATCCTATTTTTGCTGAAACCACGACTTTATGGCTTGGGGCGACCTTGCCTTGCGATGAACTCAACTCGAACGAACCTCGGTCTCATTCCGGGCGTGAGCAACTCAAGCACATGTTCAAGCACAAACATGAGCAAAACCATACAAACGATCCACATCTAACCAACGGCTTGACGAGTGAGCACCTAACTAGACTCGACAACCAAGACTACCACCCTAGAGGAGACTTATGAATCTTACTTACCTTGGCAAACCTCTAGAACTAACTTATATAGCTTGATGGATTGAGGATGCAAGGCTAGAGAAAGGAGAATGAGGAGGGGGGCGTCCAAGGAGAAGGAGGAAGGAGGAAATGAGAGGCAAGGTGAAGAAATGGAGAGGGCTCCTCCTATTTATGGCCCCTTAGTGCCATCATTACCAAGCCAAGCGGTCCATTCTAAATTCTCCAAGTGGCCTGCCTAGAATACTTAGGTGACAAGCCTAAGTTGCAAGGTGTTGTGCCTATTTTAAAAGGTGACACACCTAATGGCCTAATGTAATGATTGGAGGCTTACTTGTTTCATTCCTATTGGACCATTTATACAATGCCATCATGACTTGGTCTACTTGTTCTCTAAGGAAATCTTATGGTAATGATGACCATATCTTTCATGGACACCTAAGCCAATGAGTCACCAACTTCTTCTCCAAGGCAAATCTCAAGCCATCATTATCAAATCTTCGGATGGACACCTAGGCGGGATGACTTATCCTTGCATTTAATGAGGTGTTCTAGAATCTCATATATGTCTTCTCTTGATTGGTCCATTTGTCCAAGAGTCCCTTACTTAATTCCCAAGGCAAATCTTTGGTAATCATTACCAAATTTAGAAATATCTACCCAAAGTGGTGAGTCATCCTCCTCATTAAATGAGGGAGTTCTAGAATTTTCTTCTATTATGTCATTTTCTTCATCAAGAAAGCGATCTAGAGAATTCTATCATCCAAGTTGGTTTTGGGGCCGGAGAAGGGATCATTAGGTACACCTTGAAAAATCGAATCACGTACACTCGAGGTTCGGCCATCATGCCCCATATTCGCCCAAACCGTTCCTTTGGACGGTCGATTGGCCAATAGGGTCGTTTGTCTTTTGATCGGTTCAAGACCAATCCTAAGGCTACCCATGGCCTAGCACTAAGCCAAAGCACTCATGGACCTTAGAATTAGTGACGGAATAGCCAAGTCTATCCCTAGGCTCATTCTGATCGGCACCCAATCCACTAGTAGGGTCCATGGTCGGTGCATTACCAATACATGATCGGACATCACCAATTCGAGATTCCGTTTTAATAACTAAGAATTAAATAGGGAATTGTGCATTTTTTATTGGAAGACGGTCGCATTTGATCAATTCAAATCGTCTGTGTATCGGTGCATAACCGGGCGGAATCACCCGCGACCAGAAACTGCGACGGGTCGGATCGACCCGTGACCACCACCAATCCAAAATCATCTTGTAACCAATTCTCATGATCAAAAAGTCATCTTATGATCTGGTGGTCCTATCCCATCGATGTGGTCGATAGAAATTCACAGCTAATGCCTCGACCAATTCGTGACCGGTCGGTCCATGACCAATCCGTGATTCCTTGGTGATCAAACCGATCGATCCATGGCCAATGGCCCATGATCGATCCTCTTAGGTCCTTATGGCCGATCCTCATGGGGTCGAAATCGAGGATGTTACAAAAAAAGTCCCGAACAGTGGTTGGTTCTTCAATGGTCCAAGTTGAGTTGTGGTGATGATGCAAGGCGATGCGAGCAGCTTGGCTAGCTAAGGGTGTCGCTGGCGGTTGGACGGCATGGTTATGGTGTTGAGTGCGAGCAAAAAGGAGAGAGAGAGAGAGAGAGAGAGAGAGAGAGAGAGAGAGAGAGAGAGAGAGAGAGAGAGAGAGAGAGAGTGGTAAGAAAAGATGAATGGGGGCCGAGAGTAGTAAAACGAAGAGAAGAAGTAGCTACCGTTCCTATTTATAATTTGGTCGTTCTCCTTGGTGCGGTTGCATGGTTGACTCTACGACACCAATCCACGATAGCTAGGGGAAACATGGCAATGGACAATGAAATGAGGTGACAAGGTTGCTAGGTGTCAAGGGTGGGTGACATGACAAGGGCGATGACGATGACTTGGCATGGTTTCAGCATACTGAGGTGGCACGGCTCATGCACAAGGTGAGGTGGCTTTGCATGGGAGGCTAAGGGCCTGTTTGGTAACCATCACAACAGTGCCAGATTTTGATTTTTTGTTCCTAGAATCAATTTGGGACAAAAATCGCGTTTGGTAAAATTTTTGTTCCCGTGAACAAATTTGTTCCCAGAATCAGTTTGGGACGAGAATCAAGAATAAAAAAAAGTTGATTCTTGTTCCGAGAACAAAATTGAGAATCAAAACTCTTCTTCTCTTTTCTTCTTCTTCATCGACCGCCATCCCGCGACCGCCGCCCCCCGCCGCCACCGGTCGCTGTCGCCCACCGCCGCCCGCCGCCGTCCAACGCCGTCGATCGCCGACGACCGGTCCGGCGAGCTCGCCGGAGGCTCGCTAGACTAGGGCGAGGTCCGGCGAGCTTGCCGGAGGCAAGCCTAGCCACCGGCGAGGCACGCCCAACCCCGCCGGTGGCCAGGCAGGCCTCGCCCAACTGTCGGCGAGGCCGAGCCGACAAGGGCTGGCCTCGCCGAGGGCCAACAACCGGCCTAAAGAAGAATTAGAATAGGAGAAAAAAGAAAAAAAAAAGGAAAAAAAGAAAAAAGAAAAAAAAAAATAAAAATTAAAATAAATTAAAATAAATTGATTTGGAACATAATCAATGAATACGGTACCAAACGCAATTCTATTCTAGAATCAGAAATTTTGTACAGTTATCAAACGCATTCTTTTACTCAGAATCAGTTCCCGGGAATAGAATAAAAAATAATCATTTCTGATTAGAATTTGTTCCCGGGAACAGAATCGTTACCAAACGCGTCCTAGGTGGCTGTGATGGTGAGGCTCCAATGGTGAGATGGTAGTGTGGCGATGGTGCTGATCTGATGCCGAGGTGTTATTGTGGTGTCAGGGACGGGCTGAGATGACAATCCTTGTAGTGATGCGGTGAGGCATGATGACTACGTAACATGGTAGCAAGACACAGCGGCGGTAGCGTGGGTGGTGTGATCCGGTGACAAGCTTGGTGGCGCATCGATCACTGCTAAACACTTGAGGCTCATTATTCCATCGAGCAATGACCCGAATGTCATAATGCATCAATGCAACATTTTATAGCAAGCCCAAAAAAAAAAACAAAAAAAAAAACAAAAAATAAAGAACTTTCCTATTCTTGATTGTAGGATCAGTATAAAGATTGAACTCATATTAAAGGTTGAGAGGCGAGGCCGAGAGCTGATGGGTATTGAGCTTGAGAGTTGAGGGCATGAGTGAGAGATAGAGAGATGACTCAGACAATGTGAGATTAAGACGAAACAAGCACTTAGTTGATGGGACTTGAGCTTCAAATTTAGGGATTTTAGGATTTTCATTTTTCTTAAAATTTTCTTTTGGTCACAATTTTTTTTGAAAAATTAAGTATATATTTAGCCAGCCACGCTTGGGTCTTCACCCATGTCCAGATCATTGCACTTGGCCATGAGGGGACCGATATTTGTAGAACAAGATCAAAACGCACTGGATTGAATGTCAGGTCGATGAGGTTTCGCATCCGATCGGTGGAAACTGAGGAGAAAGTATCGATTGGAGGGATGGATTTAAAGTCCATGGACATTCTTTCTTTTTCTTTTTCCCTGCGATGCTGATGCGACTGTTGCTCAATGGAAGTTCGGCCAGCTCAATGAAATCACTCGGATTTGAGCCTACATGGGAGTGCCGGGAAGAAAGAAGGGCCGAGATGTCCTTGGGGGAAAAATGGAAATCGAAGTAAGAGGAAAATAAAGAGATATTTGCTCATTTCCATCCCTTACATGATTAGGCATCCAATTTCTATCAAAAATAAAATTATACTCAATCATTCAATTACAATTTAAAGTGATGATTCTAAATTTTTTTATTTTTTCTAGTTTTTCCGTTTCTATGTAGGATTTAGTTATTAAAAAAAAATCCATGTACATTAAAAGACATCATATTTTTAATTGTTAGACTTTACTTCTATGAAATTAGTTATGTCGAAAAGAAAAAAATTTCAAGAAACCTAATTCTTTTCTACATTGTCGATCAAATTTATGAATAAATTGTCGAGTAGAATCTAGAAATAATTTAACAGACAATTTTTTAGCATGATCATTTGTTTATGAATTTTCACTTTTGTTGTGCATACATCACTATCAAATTCCATCTGATTGGTTTTCTTATATATACAATGGTAGGGGTGATCGGTTCCCGCTTCCCAATTTTTGGGACTAAGACCAGACCAAACGGTCCTAGGATTAGGAATAGGATTGGACTGACCAATTGTCATGCCCCAAACCCCAAGCGCACGAACATTCCTCAACAGTCGATTAAAAGTGCGACGTCCCCGGACGCGTTGTCGACCCATTCTTTTTATCTTTCAATTAAACGCATGCAAAAGCAACTTAAATAGACACCCAATCAACCATCAAATCAAGGATAGTAGAACACAACATATGATTTCCAAAAGCGACGCCTTTATTTATCCACTTCTTAACCCCAGGAAGTTTGATATTTACAAGTCTACCTCAAAAGACAACTTCTTATGGCGCGTTTGGTAACGATTTTGTTCCTGGGAATAGATTCTGATCAGAAATGATTTTTTTTTTATTCTGTTCCCATGAACTGATTCTGAGTAAAAGAACGCGTTTGGTAACTGTCCAAAATTTCTGATTCTGGAATAAAATTGTGTTTGGTACCGTGCTCATTGATTCTATTCCAAATCAATTTATTTTAGTTTTTAAATAATTTTTTTTTTTTTTACTTTTTTCCTTTTTTCTTTTCTTTTTTTTCTTTTTCCTTTTTAAACCTCACCAGAGTGTCGCCGGCCCTCGGCGAGGCCGGCCCTCGTCAGCCAAGCCTCACCGATAGTTGGGCGAGGCTTGCCTTGGCCATCGGCGGGGCTGGGCGAGCCTCGCCGGTGGCTAGGCTTGCCTCCGGCGAGCTTGCCGGACCGACGAACGGCAACCGACGGCAGGCGGTGGTAGACGGCGGTCACGGATGGCGGAAGGGAAGAAGAAGAAGAGTTGGTTTTGATTCTCAAATTTGTTCCCGGACAAGAATCAACTTTTTTTTTATTCTTGATTCCACTCCAAATCTGTTCCCGGAAACAAAAATTTTACCAAACGCAATTATATTCCCAAATTACTCTTGGGAACAAAGAATCAGAATTTGGCCCTGTTTGGATGGTTACCAAATAGGGCCCTAATGACCAATAGGCAAAAATGGTTAGAGAGGGTATCGATGAGGCCAACCAAAAGTAATGCTAGGCACACCTACGTCTTGGTCCATCGAGACCCCAAACCACACGTGACGGTTCTCCATATTATGGACCTGAAAATATTTAACAACAATAGGGTGAGATATAAATCTCAGCGAGTTAACAATCTAAACCTCAATTGGGACACAAATTCATCTCGGAGGCAGCCTAAACACACACCACATATAAACTTATCTCGCATTGGCACACCCCTACATAATAGCACATCTCACATGGTAATAATAGTGCAACATGCATAAAAAACAATCAAAATACATACTAAAGCTCCACGTGCATTGCTAACACACGTGTTCCAATTATTACGACCCCTCGGGCCACTGCCAACATAAGAGTTGGCGGTCTTCCGGCATGATCGGACATCATCCTACCCCATCGGGCACGGTATCATCTAGAACCCTCACCTAGACAACATTCCATAAAGGAGCATCGGTTCGGCCTCAATCGCGACTCGGCATCTGGACCTCCGCTAGGCATCTGATAAAAATCGGGCATTGTCCCCAAAACTCCCGTTGGGTGATAGGTTTGATTAAATGACCACTCAAGCACACTATCAACCAAGCCAATTTTTATTGCCATTAATTAGCTAAGAACACAATATTTCGTTTTCAAATAATTAACTTTGACAATTTTTCATATTTAAAAATCTCAGTAAAATATTCGTACATGATCACATATTTGAAATCAACCCATCAAACTTTGCACACTTCTATTTTAAAACCCCATTGTTTTATTTAGTACGTAAAATTCAGCGTCCAAACCCGACACCTTATATTTTTCTATTTTCTTGCCCAAAAACCTTCTTTGAGAATAGTAAATAAAAATCTATAATTGAGCAATCAATAGCATAACATCATATGTGCAAACAACCGAAATTACGCACAATCTCATCCAGAAAAACAAGCATAAAATTCTACTTAACTGCTAATTCGTCATTAATTACACTAATCGCGATTAATTAAGCTAATTATGATTAATTAGACTAATTAAAATTAATTAAAATAAACCCACTTAATTAACCTAACGATAGTTAACTAAAATTAATCAGCGTTATCTAAAATAATTACGATTAATTAAGTAAATAACGATTAAATAAATAAATTACGATTAATTAAATTAATCACGATTAATAAAACTAAACTCAATTAATTAATCTAATCATGATTAATTAATCTAATTATAATTACTTAAACTAATCGCACTTAAATTTAATCTAAACCATCCTTAATCGCAATTAAGGCTAAACTAAAATTAATAAATACTAACAGTCATTAATATTAGACTAACAACTCCCTAAACCTAATTAACACCCTAATCCATGATTAAGAAGTTAACTCACGGATTTTCGACGATGGCAAGCCCGTGTTGACCGTGGCGTGACGACGTCAAGAACTTGAGTCTCACGGCACCGAAGGTGGCACAAACGACACAGCGAAGGCGGCGGCTCGGCATTTGAAGCCACGGCTCCTTGGAGTGGGGTGTTTGGTGGTGATGGGGGTGGCTCGAGGCGACGAGGATGGCCACAATGGCTCAAGCAGATGGCGGTGATGACAGATTGGGGATGGCAGCTTGCGGCAACGTCAATGACGCCAAGGTTGCCGGCGGTGATGAAGATGGCGTTGGTGGAAGGGGTGGAGGTGTGGGCGGTGGTGATGTGGTGGGGATGGGGTTGACGGTGGTGGAAAGAAAAAAATGAGGGAGGTTGAGTAAAAAGAAAAAACTAAAGGAGGGGGAAGAATGGACAGAGGATGGGGAAGAAAGGCGTGAGGGAAGGAGGGGGGATGAAGTGGAGGTGGAGAAGGAGAGAAGGGAGGATGGGCCGTCTGCAGAGGGAGGAGCCGTGAGGGAAGGGAGAAGAAAGAGAGAGAGAGAAGAAAAAAAAGAAAGATAATAAAAAAGATTTATCAAGATATTTTCCAAAATCTCATCATACTCTTCACCAACTTTTCCTTAAAACCCTCTTGGCCTAGTATTATGTCCCCACTTTTTTTTTATATTATTAATTTCATAAAAACAATCTTTTTGGTCCAAAAATTTCAATTTTGCCTCTTGATCCGAATTTCTTCTCTCTTTTTTTTGTTCGATAATTCCTTTTTTGAAAATTTTAGACTGGCGATAATTCGACGGACGATGAGACGACATCCAATAATTAAACCTCAAAATCCTCCAAAGTTCGATACTCAAAATCAAATTAAATTTCATATTAAAATCGATCGAACGCGACTTTAGTATGACCTAATCTATCGGGTGACTTTTAGGAATTCTCACGTGATTGACCTGTAGTAGATAATTTTCAATCCATGTTTGTGCATTTTCAAATCACGAACTACCATCGGTTGTCATGTAATCGCGAGGGTTCAATTACGTACCATTAATATAATATCAATAAAAAATCGGTTTATTGTTGTTCGACAAGAATATTGTAATCATGCAGAATCACCCGCAAATCAACTACGCATTTTTGTCGAATCGATTTATATCCATTTGCTAATTGATTTATACAGCATTGTATTGATCATTACCAATCCTTATGGTCAAATGATCTATTCCTGATCGAATAGTTTTTCGCATTTTAACCCCATACGGTCTTGTCCAATAGATCAGTTAACTCGTGAGTGATCAGTTCAGAGTAAAGTAACTATAAGCGCATCAACGAAATAACCATTTCATATATTTCGAAATAGGGCCAAATTTCGAGATGTCACACTAGTTAGGTTGGGTCCCATGGAACTTATCACTTAGCAAAAACAATTAAAATTAAGAAAAATACAAGAATTGTTATTATTTTTTGGTTTTATTGCTATTTTTAATAAATTTAAAATATATATATTTATTTTTCTTTTTGAAAAGAGTTAGTCTGATTAGATTTGATCCCCCCGGAATCGGGAATTGGACGAACAATCACCGCTTCCATTTTTATAGAACCGAGAATAGGACCGATCACTCTGGGATCGAACTGAACTGGCTGGTCTGGTCCAGTCCGGACAATTCTCACCCCTATATAATGGAATGATCAAATGATGTAAAAAAAAAAACTTTGAAGATTTTCAAAATAAAATCATAATTAAATTCTCCGATGTGAGACTTTAAGATAAAATTTAATTAAATCAAAAGCTTGCATGAAATGAGATTTTTTTTTTTTTTTAAGGATTTGGCTATATCCAATCCTATAGAGTATGTTGTGAACCTAAATTACAATTGAATAAAAATAAAAAGCTAATTAAAGCTCTTTCTAGAGATGATCAATTTCTAGGTGGACTGGTTATAAGCTTGGAATCGTGAACCAAATCTTTGACTTCTGCTTCTAAAATTTTGAACTAAGAATGGACCAATAAGGACTGGTCCAATTCAATTTTAGAACCAGTCGATCCAGTTCTTAAGAACTGGGACTAAGCATAGCTATTTACCCTTTGCTTTCTAAATGCTCAGCATTTTTTTCCCTTGTAGATCGATATGGGACATCTTGTTAGGATGACTAAAAGTGAAAAAAAAAAAAAAAAAAAAAAAATAGAGCTCAAGTGTGAGATCCTACATTGATTTGGAAGGAAAAAGACGTGCCTTCTTTTTACTATTTGGCAAAACCCAACAAAAACCTCAACTATATTCACTATGATACATTTACCACAATTTTTTTATGTCACCAAAAATCTTATGTCCTAAATATTTTAATTGGACCAATTGAATTTTAAAGCACTAACAAAAATGTCGATTGTCTTACATGATATGATCGGCGTTGACGTGGACTTTTTTTTATAATATTTTGATTTTTTGATATTTTTCTTTTGATTTTTCTTTTCATTTCTATTCTTCACTCTCTTTTTTCATGGCTAAGAGTTGACAAGTGCTATTAGCCATGACCGAGGGCCATAAAGCCCTCGCCTAGATCGAGCGAGGGCATCACAATCCTCACTCAAACTTGGCAAAGGCACAAACCTAGTGCAGGCCATGGTGCCCTCACCTAGCCTACATCTAGCGAGGGTGTCATGGCTCTCACCATGCCCTCATCAGCCATTGCGAGGTTGTCATAGCTCTCACTAGACTTGGGATAGGGTCGCAACGCATTCATTGTGCCCATAGAGGGCATTGTTCCCTTGTACCTCAACCAAAAAGAGAGAGAGTAAAGAACAAAATAGAAAATAAAAAAAAATTGTAAAATATTATTAAAAATGTTCACATTAGCACCGATCATGCCACATAGGACAATCACACGTTTATGTCAGCAATTTCCAATCAAAATTGGTGGGTGGATAATTGGTACAAATACAAAATGTATAAATAAATTGACCCAATTAAAAAATTTGATACTAAATTGACACAAACACAATAATTTTATGACTTTTTTTTTTCCTATGGATTACCACTACAATGAGTAGACTCGACTTGTCATCTAGGTTATTCTTCCTCTCCAAAGATTGCACAAAACATTTCTCTTAAAGAGTCCAGTCCAGTTCTACCCAAGAAGTGGTCACTTATTTAACGTGAAGATGAAATTAAAAAAAGAAAGAGGGTGAGAAATTTCAGCTTTTCTCCGGCAAAAAGAAAAAGGTTCAACCAATCAATTAGAGAAATCTTCCATGCTTCTCTGGCAAATTTTGGCCAGCATGATCGAAGGAATTAATTCCTCCAGGGGCAACAAATGTGGCAGTGATCAAAGAGGGAAGCAGAGGAAATTGTCTCCATTTTATTTTGGCAACAAATTACCAAGAGAATCTGGTTGTGAGGGAAAGAGCATATAGAGAAGAATATTCTCTTTGGAAGATAATGAGGCAGGTCAGTCAACAGGGGAAAATAAAAGGAAAATATGAATAAAGAGAAAAAGGCAAGAGATTTAAGAACTATTGAGAGTAAAGCAAATCAGTGAGACCATTCATACCGCTCTCTTCCCTGAATTTTTTGAATTAAACACACACACACACAACACACACACACAGATATATATGTATATTCGGTGTAGTTCCCCTTTCAAATTGAGAACTAGACTGTTCGAATACCGGTTTTACTTTTATAAACTAGTAATCAGACCCAACGGCCGGTTCGATCTAATCTGAGCGGTTCCCAATCTTGTCAGTCCATCTTGCTCACCCCTAATTCTCCTAACTAATTTCTCGCAAATTCTAATCACCAATAGTGTAGGAGAGACAATACAAATTTTGTACCACAAGAAATGTGAGGATCAAAACTCACTCCATATTACCCTTTTGAGTTGGATTATAAGAACAAAATTTATCGTGGACCCCCCAACTGCATTACATGTGGTATGTCGGACCGGATCGGAAAGGCGAATTTGCAATCAGAACTCTCGTTCGGCATTCTACTATCTCCTTCCATATGGATAGTATTTCCCCTTCTCTCGAGAGAAAAAGGTGGGAGCATTCTACTATCTACCTTTAGAGACGTTCCACCTTCTCCTAGGAACTTGTGCCTCAAAGACAATGGGGTTTTGATGCTGCTATTTTTGCTCGTGCGGATGTGCCTCCCTAGCTGCGGTGCCGTCTTGCTTGACTTCACTGCCGTTGTGCTGCTTGCTCTCTCCGTTCTTTCTTCCTTTTCGTAGAAGTAGGAGGAGGTTCGGTTTATGTTGTAATGGTGGTGTTTCTTTTCTTCTTTGTAGCTCCCAGACTTTCTGGGTTTTCTAACGGTTTCCTTTCACTCTTCTTTCTTGGATAGAGTGAAAGTTTGGACCCGTTCTTTTGTATATTTGTCAAAGCTATTTATATATTCTTACTTTTATCAAAAAAAAAAAAAAAAAAAAAAAAGGTGGGAGCATAGGACGTACTGATAGCTTTCTTGCAGGGTTTTCATATACGGAGAGACCCAGCAAATGCAATACCCCGAAGACTTTTCAACGACCCGAGTCAGCTACGTTCACTGATTGACGCCTATCTCTTTCCGTGCGGGACCAGACCCACCATGTCCTTGCTTCTCTTTTTGACGCCTAGCTCTCCATTCACGGGATTCTACCAGGAGAGCCCCACTCTCATCTACATAGCCGTAACGATTGGGGATGTAAATGGGTCGGGTCGGGTCGGGTTTTGATGTTACCTGACCCGACCCAAAACACATTAGACTCGCATTGAAAATTCGGGTCGGGTCGGGTCGGGTTCTGGGTTTTCACTTTTTTTTTTTTTTTTTCACCTCCCTTTTTTTCTATTTGTTCCAAAATATTGCAGTGAGACTTAGTACAGGTGAACATAAAAATTATAACGCTTGCATATCTTTCTTTCCTCAATAGAACAGCTCTCTCATATGGGTCTAAATCATCATTCCACGCCCCAGTCTTCGAAAGGCAAAACTTCTTAAGAATCTTCAAGATCAGAACAACTAAACCAAACAGCAAAATCATCATGGCATTCAAGGAAGTTATGCATTTCTGTCATAAATCAATGCAGCTTTCTAAATACATGCCAGAATGGCATGTCAAAACAGCATAAGTTTTTTTTCTGGAAAATTGCCATTCCCATTTCTTTCCTGCAAAGGTGAAGATGCGCATTAGAGGTACCAAAAATTTGGCTGGCATGAACTAATAGAAAAGAAGGGTGATCCAACATGGAGAATGTAAGAAAGACCGTAAGCTGTAGAAAAGTGAAGAAGTCCTACATCCAGTCAGTAAAAATTTCTGCCACTGTCTTTCTAGGGAGTGGGGATGCATATCGATCCAAAGTGTACCGGGATCTTGAATTTTGCATTCCATAATTACTTCCTTTTGAAGCTAGTTTTAAAGATTGCATAGGCACAGCTACTCGAGTGTGAAATAAAGTCATCAGTTCCGCTACAAAACTCATGTTATTGATAAGCAGGAAAACTAACGAGTTTACCGCAGTTCATCAAACTTATAATTCAGATACTCAAGAAGTTCAAAATTGCAAACAACCTTCATAATCACCGGAAAATGAAGCTCAGCTGCAAAAGCACTGGGAAAGCAGCATTTCACAAAATTACACAGCAGACAATGGTCGCCATTGAGTACAACACCTGTCTAGATTTGTCACCAGATGTGACGTAGGCTTGGTACAACCCACGGATGAGAATGCCACCTACCATTACAATCTGTTGAAATATCCTGCAGACAAGAAAATGAGAAACATACATATGGAACAATTCTCCTTTCATGGAAACGTTCGATTCTCTACTCAAGTCGATGTCGCTGTTCTGCTTCTTTCTCTTTGGCTTCTACTTCTCTTACAAGCTTAGGCATGCTTGTTGATTGCTGATGCGCGAACACACCAAGCACACAAAATCAAAAGCCACACTGTTCCTAGCAAATGCTCATCTAGATATGAGATAACAAGATTAATCCACACTAAGCCAACCCGTGGGGGAACCAAAAATGGGTTGTGCATGTGGTGTCATCAAAGCTTCATGGCAGCAAAAATATCAGTAAAGGAACTCTGAAGTCTGACCAAGATCAATTCAATCCAATGTCAAAAGCATGCAATATCCTGCAACAATTGAAATGGCTGCTTAAGCCATCACTGTACCATATCTGATTCCTACATGTAAAATGTAAGAGTACACAGAGAACAATCTATAATTCTTCGTATTCCCTAGATCACTAGAATGAATGGGAAAAGAATGGTAGCAAAAGGAATGCATCATCTATCTAGCTTTGCTTGCTAGATTGCATCTCAATTAGCTGCTACTGTTCCTCCTCAGTCTCTTCGGCTTCTACTTGTTTCTCAGGCTTAGGTTTGCTTGTAGATTGCTGATACATGATCCCTCCAATCATGCAAATCAAAATCCCCACTGTTCCTAGCAATTTGGAATGCTTGTCCCAGATAACAAGATTAATCACAACTGTCAATAGCTTGGGTCCATAGGCAAGCCAAAAGATGTCCATGCATCAGTTGTTAGACATACTCTAGGAGATGTCTCGGAGAAATATTTCTTCAATTTGTTTCTTTCCTCTATGTATAAATCATAACAATCATGCCTCAATGTGTTGCGTGACGGGATTAAGAATTTTGGCTAGATTCTATTCACAAATCGATGAAATTCCTCATACTCTACCAACTTAAAAGGCAACTCACTAAGAATAAACATAATCGCTAATTCTTTTCTGCTAGCATCCTGATCAAATTTCCAAGGACCTGATGAACTACCACCCCTAACAACTTGACTCGAGGCACTTTTTTGCCTTTTTCCAACGTCTGCATATGGATATTCCTTACATCTAGCTAAATGATGATGCATTGAGCTAGTCCCTTGACCACTAGCACAACCAATAAATGTGCTACAATATAAACACTCAGCCTTTTCTTGATCAGGAATCTCTTTAAAATGCTCCCACATTGTAGATCTCCTCCTTCTATTTGTGACATTAGAATCCCCTGCTAAAGACATCTAGCAATCCTAGAAGATGATATTTAAGGACTGAGAGAAAAATCACCGACACTACTATTGCATATTTCAAAGCTGAAAACAAAAGCACAAAGGCCATTAGATATAATAGTTGACAAGGACAAAAGTGGATCATATCCATGGAGACAATAGATGTCTTAAGACTATTGAATTGGACCAAAACTAGGTAAAAGGAGATGTCTTAAGACTATTGAATTGGACCAAAGGAGGAGGAGGAGGAGGAGGAGGAGGAGGAGACATTCTGAGAAATGCTTATGCATCTAGGAGTTTATGATCAGACCAGATAAGCAAAGAACTTGAGGGAGACGGAGCAGATGACCAGCCAGTTGATTATTCTGTTATGCTTTGCTCAAGCTCGTACACTAAGAATCTGTTAGTGTCAATAAACGGTAGCAGTTCCTTGCACAAAAACCTATCTCCTAGTAATATGTTACATGTAAACTTTAAGGAACTCATCACTGAAATAAAAGTAAAAGCAGATTTTGAGTTTTAAATTACATGTAAACTTTAGGTTCACAAATATCTTGATAACTCGAAAATATAAAACTTTTTAGTAGGGATCTGAACCTAGTAGAAGAAAGAAAGACCCCGTTGAAGAATTTAACCATAGTACAAACAGTCAGAGTCTTCTTCAAAATAGCATGAGGCGGGGCATCAGCATCTTAATCCTTCAGGCAAACAATCCAACAAAGCAAAAACCATCACTCCGCACATAGAATGCTAAAGAAGCAAGTCCATGACTGAATCACATAAGAAGGTGGATGATAAGAAAGAAGTGAGTGCACCGGCTTGTCTATTACAGATGATCCTACAGTTGGTAACTGGTACTCAAAACACAATTTCAGCAAAATTCAGCGATCATTTTATGCAACCTGTCCCTATCAAAAATAATCATCAAGAAAAGTGCTCTAGTTCCAGTCAAATTCTGCAACAAACATGCATTTCTGGCAGAAAGTAGCAACAAGATATCAAATTAATAACAGCAGCAGCACAAAACCAGCAATAGCAACAACGACAGCAAGAATTGCCCCAAAAAAAAAAAAAAAAAAAAAAAAAAAAAAGAACCCACCAACTTCGACAACCGCAACTTCCTTTTGGTGTTCTTCTTTGCCAGTAGATGCTGCTTCCCAGCTCTCCTCCGCACAATCTTCCCTCTCCCCGTCACCCTGAACCGCTTCGCCAAAGCCTATCCACAGAATTCCCCATTCACACTCCAACCAACCTATCATTTTAACAAGATAAGCTCGAACAAGAAAGACCCATCAATCAATTTTAAAGAACTTTACCTCCTGTTCATGATGTTGTTCAGAAAGCACATACTGCTTAATTTTCAAATCAGCAATCTGGAGTTCTAGACTTTTCTGCTTTAACTGCATATTCAAGTTTCAAGTGACAGAATTTGAGCAAAGTCCTTCAGAAATGCAGACCGCAAATCTCTGAAATCAATCAATTTTAAAGAACTTTACCTCCTGTTCATGATGTTGTTCAGAAAGCAGCTAGCTGTTTCAACTTAACTTTTAACCTGAACCTAAAGAATTTCATAGACAACTAAATGCATCAGACAAGCAATTTCCTTAATACAAGAATCTAAAAATTCAAGCACACAGAAACACAATCACCGAATCAAATCGCCCCGCAATGAAGAGCAACAGACAATAATCAATAATCGCCCGAACGGAAAGCGGCGACTTTGCGAAACGCAAAATTCCCGATCTCCACGGCCAAGGTTGAGCGCCATCGGTACAACCCATCTCCCCACTAATGAAGAAAAAACGAGCGCCGCGTTTCGCCTCGAAATCGCTCAACCCTAGCAAAATTGCTATCGCCTAAATCGAAGAACCCCCCGAAAAGGAAAGATACCGTTTCCTCGGGGGGCGAACAGAATCGCACGCTATCGAGCGGCAATTCGGGACGGCATTTGACGAGTGGCGAGAGGGGGGAAGGCGCGTGGATCTGGAGGGGGGGCTCCTCACCTGCCGGGACTTGGAAACGAGGCGAGAAGCGAGCGCCATGATCGCCGAGTGAACCCAATCCCCGAGCCGTCGACGATGGTCGGCCGCACGTGGCGGCTAGGGTTCCGGCGTCGGCGAGGCAGAGGCGAGGGGTGGCGACGGCAACAGCTAGGCGGAGGCGCGTCGATCGGAGGGCGGCAGCGGACCTCCATGAGAAGGCACACTCGTTGGAGAAGAAGGCAGAGCCGACGAGGTATGTGTTTGTGTTTGACTGTTTGGGGCTAAAGTGTTTGTGTTTTCGTCGTGTTTGGAATTTAAAATTAACGTCTTGTTTCGTGTTCAGGTCGTGTTCGGATCAGGTCGGGGTCGGGTTTTTTTACACTCCTAGTAACGATAGCTGTAACGAAATATCATCAGCCCCAAAAAAACGTAACAGACACCCACATTTTCTAGTCCTTATTCCCGAACTGATGGGACTGATATAAAAAAGTTTGCACCACCCTAGTCTTTAATCCTCCCAAAGTTCCTAATGAAGTCGGAAATTCGATTTGATGCTTGGATCAGCGATAAGATAATCTCTTGCTAGCTAGCCGACACTTTGTCCATATCTGCGAAGCCTCTATTTATAGCTTTCATGACCCCGGTAGAGGCATATCAAACCGCTCTCCTCTTCAGAGGGAGGACCATCCATCTCTAGTAGTCCATAAGTAGAGAGTCTGCAGCATCTGCTTCAGGTCCCCTTAATTCATTTGCGGAGCAGCTATGGCCAAAATACCATGTCCGACCTCATCCGCATTGCTGCTTCTGCTCTTGGTCATCTTTCATTCTTGCCTTGTTCAAGCTTGTGGCGGCACTTCAGCTGCAAAAACAGGCCGAGAGGCAATTGAAATATGAATCGGTAGTGGCGGCATCAGGATTGGCTCCCCACCTGCTCCTGGCACGTAGAGTGGGTATTGCTCTCCTTCTCCCCCTCCCCCTCCCCCTCCCCCACCAACGCCGCTGCCACAGCCGTCTCCACCGCCACCTCCACCTCTGCAGTCACCGCCTCCGCCGTCGCCTCCACCTCCACCTCCACCCCCCCCACCGCCTTCACCTCCAATTCCAGTGCCGCTGCGGCGTAGCCAGCTGGGGAATTGTGTATCAACCAATACAGGATTTCAAGAGGCGCATAAGCAAGGGCAAGTGCAACCCCAGAATGTCACTGCGACCTGGAATGGCAAAGGAAAAAAGATCTGCAAATACACGGGCTTCACCTGTGCAACTGTACCCGGCTACAAGATGTCAGGTCTCGCCGGCGCCGACTTCAATGGCTTTGGCTTCTGCAATGACAAGGGACAGCTCCCTATCAACAACTTCATTGAGAGACTACCCAATGTCGTATTCTTTCATGCAAAAACTCCAACAGCATTACCGGTCGCATCCCCTCCAGTATTTCCAAACTCAAGTATTTCTACAAGCTCGACTTGAGCAACAAGAAGTTACGAGGAGCATTCCCAATGACCGTTCTAGGTGCCACCAGGCTCACCTTCTTGGATCTCAGGTTCAACAACCTGATTGGACCGATACCACCGCAAGTATTCCCTCTGCACCTTGAAGTTCTCTTTCTCAACAACAAGAAGTTCAATGGGACAATCCCGGAAAATCTTGGTAAAACACCCGTAAGTTATCTCACCCTAGCCAACAACAAGTTCACAGGCCCAATCCCTCGGAGCGTAGGGCAAACTTCAAAGTCGTTGCTAGAGGTGCTGTTCCTGAATAACCAATTATCGGGTTGCCTTCCGTATGAGATAGGACTTCTGAAAGAAATCACTACTTTCGATGCCAGTATCAATCAGTTGACTGGTCCCATACCAGATTCCTTCAGCTGTCTGCAGCAGATGAATCAGCTAAACTTGTTGCATAACCATTTATACGGGCCAGTACCTGAGACTGTGTGCATGCTGCCGAAGCTGAGTGCACTAACACTGAACAACAATTACTTCACACAGGTTGGGCCGGAATGCCGGAAGTTGATCTTGAAGAAAAAGCTCGACGTAAGGATGAACTGCAGTTTAGGTCTTCCATCACAGAGATCTTTGGCAGAATGTGATGCCTTCTTCTCCAAGAAGGTAAAGTGCCCAAACGAGAGATCAATGAGATATGTCCCCTGCAAGATTAGTCAGTTAAATGCCAAGGATGCCTCCAAAGGGTCAGTGACACCTGAGATCGCCCCAGCACCATCACCTTCTTATGCGGCACTCAATAGGAACCGATAGCAAGTAAAGTTATTAGACAGGGCTAAAGCAATTGTCATGTGGCTTCTGCCAGAAAATAATGGGGCACAGCAGCTTTCTGTACTTAGTTTTTTTAATGTTTGCATCATGCATTGTAACTGCAAGCATATAAGTTTCTCGTGAATTTAAGTATCATTTGAGTATAGTAAATTAATGTTGTTGAAGTTGTTGATTTGCATAGAGTCGAGTAAACTTTCGTAGATCTATTAACTTGACTATCAAGAGACCTGAAAAGATAATATAATCAAACAAAAGAAAAACACAACCTCTCTGTTATCAAACAAGAGAGTGAATAGAAATGGGGAGGACCTTTGTCTAGAAGGACCCTTTGTCTATTAGTACAGTAGCCTCATGGTCAAGTAAACCATGATACACTACAAATTCAAGATCCTGCAAGTGAAAATCCAATAGCCTAAAGAATAAAAACAGGATAAATGTAGAACCCACAGTCGACCCTGTTATTAAGGACTTCGGAAGAAATACGTGCAACTATTATTCCATGACTTTACAAATTCAGTATCCACAGCAGAGAGTACAACATTAAGCAATCAAATGCAAAATACATCATTTATGTCAAGCTTAAACTGACAATGGAAGAGATGGGATTTTGTATTTTACTCCACAAAATTTGTTTGGACTTTGCTAACTAAATGCTCTCCATAGCATGCTCTTCCAAACTTCCTGGTTCCACCAGTTCTCCTCACACAGACATCTAAAGGCTCCACCGGGACATCGAAATTTGGCTGTTTGTAAAACATTAATTAGCATTCAGAAAAGAACTGGATTCAACAAAAAGAAATGCATAAAGGAGATTCCAGTCAAGAAACTAACCTCATAAAAGTATGCTACACAGACTCGATATCTTGGGCAACTATTAATTACGCGATGCAATGTTGAGTCATATAGGCCATTGGACCAAATCTGCAGTTGTCCAGACCAAAAATTGATTTGCGAATCCAGCACAAAGTCAGAAATGAACATCAAGGAGTCTTCTTCCCCAAGTTCATACCTTAAGCATGTCGCCTATGTTGCAAACAAATGTTCCGGGAATAGGAACAGCAGAGATCCACTCACCAGAGAGGTTCTTGACCTTCAAAAACTCACCAAGATCAAAATGAACCTAATAGAGGAGCTATGAAGTTTTGATAAGCAAAATGCATGGCAGGTTTTCACTGAATAAGGTGTAATACTGATTGTAATTTATTACAGAATGTGATCTGATACCATTCAAGATTTAAACCTTCTCACTCATTCTGCATGATCTAACACCAATAGAATGAGATGACAATTTCAACAACCAACTAAGCAGAGGATCAATCAAAATGAGTAACATGAGAAATTTATATTGCTGTGGCAACCTATGGGATGACAAAAATTAGGGGCTGTATTTATGACCATGGTTGTGCAGCTGCTCTGAACATTAAAGAAAGTACTTAACAATCAGGATAGATAGACCCAAACATATTCTGATGATCAAATCTAAATCCATTTTCATCAATGTCAATCATCTATCGAGGGCCTCCTTGGCTTGGTCTAAAGAGGATATTCCAAATTCCACTTGGTCATTATTAAATTGACTTCAATCTTTGTCTTGGTGGGAACTAGCATGGCATCTAATTTTCCTTTAATCCAAACCAAACAACTAACTGTTGCATTTACTGCCAAATTCAATATATTAAAAATGCTGTGAAAAATATTATGGCGACTTGAGATGTTACTTATACGTTCTAAAGAGTGAAGTGTTCCATAATGAAAAGCTAATATCAATTTCTAAAAGTCAAAAGGAGAAGAAAAACAAAAGTTAAAAGCAAAGCCACACCAAACATACACTGCCCTCTGGAATGACCGACAGCCTGGACTAGAAAATGTACTCATACATGTCATCTCAAAATTCCAAGAACAGACTTCTCTAAGGAATTAGCAGAACAATTTGAATCAATTTAATACTTAACTCAGTCTCACTGGTTCTGTAATTACTCTTTAATGATTAAGAACTCATTTAAAATATCAAAACTAAAACATTAAAAAAAATTGTGACTGTACCTGAAGAGCAGTGATGTCATCATCCTGATTCACCAGAGTCAACAAACCTGTAACATAGCATCATAAGCATCATAACCAATATATAAACTCACGGTCCTTTATTTCAAGTATGAAATCCTCTAAAGACTCAGAAAGTTACCATAATCAGTGTGCGCTCCGCTGTTTGTTTCATGCACAAGAAGAAAAGAAAGAAAAAACCATGTGAGAGACTACAGTAATGAAGAATTCTAGAGTACAATCATTGACAATGAATTAACTCGCGATGAGAGGACAAATGTATCACCATCCAATGTCATTTTCAGGAGTTCCAAGGCCATTTGCTTTTGATGCACCTGGATAACCGATTATACGCAATACCCAAAATGGATCTCCAGCTCTTTGACCTTCAAATTCATTTGGGGATCCACCTAATGCTAATGCAATACCTCTCATGATCTTTCTTGAAAGTTCTAGGAACAATCAGAATCATGTGTACAAAAATGATGGATAAGAAAAGTATTGACAGAAAACCACCAAAAGTACTGACAGAGAACCACTAATCAAGAGTCTATACCAGTGCAAAGGCTAACATATTCCTCCATGATTGGCTTTAAATCTGGAGGATTAACTGGCCTGCATTGGGGACAAAAGCAAAATGCGTTAACACGTTCCAGAATAAATCAGCAACATGTAACTCAATCAAAAACAAGCTATCATATACCTGAATGTTAGCAGTGTTAAGAGATTTGCAATGAATTAAATGAAAAGGCTGAGCTTATGGAAAAAATAATATTTATAATTTTCATCTTAGGACTCCATCTCAAGTTTAGTTTGTTAAAAAGTTGAATTCCAGACATATTTACTACTCATATGTGTGTTTCATAGAACAATCTTTATATTACATACTCTTAGAATAAAAGAACAAGGAACGGCAAAGTGATATATCAACAAGGGACCTAAGTCTATACATAATGGCACTGCCCAATTGCCACTGCCCATTTGCCCAGTTCAGTTTGATGACGTTGATATAATGATGAACCTAAGGAAAACAAGTATGACAAGTACTAAAGTTTCTTATGATCAATACTTGCTGCTGATGAAGAACAGTTAAAATGGTGCTCTTGTCAGGGTACAACCATGATCACGCCCCTGATCAGTCCCCAACAAGGCCACCAGACCAAATGTCTGGTGACATGGCTAAAGGGGCTACAAAATAAGAGACAGACATGTATCTTAGGTCAGAGTTCTTGATTCAACATACCACTGATTACCTCCTTCCATGACCTTGCCAAGATCTCCATACATCCCTTGCCTCACTTCTCTGTAACACTGCTCCATGCACATCACATTTTAAGTCATTTCAATGGGAGGGAGATAATATCGCGGGAGACAGCAGTGGAATACTATGATAACATCTCAGCATTATCATGCTAATACTTGTGCAGACTCCTAAAGGACTATATAACTGTGCAATTCGTTGTGGAATAACATTGGCATAATTTGTACGAGTTTCATGCGGAGAAACTCTGTTCGCTTGAATTAAGGATTGCCTAAACTTTTACAGATTGAACAGTGCTAATCACAATTTCACTCCACTTCAACGGAGCTTAACAAATTATCCAAGAAAAAAGACACCTCAGAAAACACAGATTCTTATAGTGATTAGAGAACCCTACCATACAGGGACAAGCCATATGATACTAACTGCTACCTTTCGATCAACATAATATATTAATCTCGTACTTAGGGCAAGCATATCTAAACAATAACCAAAACATTGGTGAAGCAACCTACGTCAATGGCCTCGTGCATGTCAGGTACACCTTTTGTAATATTTTCACCAACTCTCTGGTATCCCCTGCAAAAAAATGTTAAAAGTCACTTTTAAGCTAATTAGCAATTCACTTGAAAACCAGTATAAACTTGCAATATTACAAGATTATAATTTTCCTAGGAATGAGAAAGTGGAAAAATCCTAGAAATACATGTATAGGGAGGTCTAGCAACCAGAATCAGATCATGATGCTGAAGAGAGGTTTTGCATGACCATTTGTTTCTGTATACTGGCCAAGCTACTTTACCATCAGAGGCACCCTTTCCGGAAGCTTATTTTGTTTCACTAATTAAGTAAGCTCTGTATTCCTCACCGGTCACATGTGGAAGGCAAACATTTAGGGCGCTTATTTTTCTACAGGTTCACTATAGGACACGATATTCTTTCTGATTTATTTGAATCAGTGTTTTCTTTGTAATTTGATCCTTCTGTTCATGTTCTACAACAAGCCAAAAATTACTAACGGACAACTTGCTGCATAGAAAATCTAAGACAAGAGAACACAGCTTGTCATTCTATTTGATGCTTCCATCCCATGTTCTATGATAAAGTAAAACTTATTAATAATTCATATGCATTTCTGCATATCAAATTTAAGAGAAGAAAACACAGCTAGTGATCAATCTAAAATTGACAATCTCCAAGAGGACACTTCAAGAATGCCAGGGGAGTCTAACCTGTATCCTGCCACTGGAGTCATCTTGATCTTCAACTTCTCTTCATAAGGAAGTTCGAAAAATTCGCGATTCAAGGTTCTAACCTTTTTAATGAGGGAGTCGGGAATACCATGGCCCTTCTGGTCAATGACAAAGTTTACACATTCCCACATCAATGAAGAATGAATAAGGAAGCACACAATATTCGTGCTTTTCTCCCCCCTCTGAACTTAAAACAAGATAGTTTTTAACAGCCACATGCTTTTATGTAATTTCTGCAATTGCCATGCCTAAAACTCCATTTGAGTTTTAAGTTCCCATTCCTCACTCTACAAACTCAAGCAAACTCACAAAAACAAGCTCCCGCAATAATGTTGTACTTATTAGCAATAAAAGGGGCCTAATTAAACGACCTTTCACCATAAAAAACTCAACATGTCAAGACTGGGTCTATCAGGAGACCAACCCACAATGCATACCAAACATATTTCTTAAAAAAAAAAAAAAAAAAAACCATTCAGCACAGCTTATACTGGGAACAGTAACAGCCGAATACGAAAACAAGTTTAGACGCAACCAGGAGTTCACGCGTTCGGCAAAACAAGATAACAAGCACATATTCGCCGACCTCGATGTTATGGACAGCGACCTCATAAATTTCTGCCATCAAATACAGAACCCCACTACAAAGCACTCGGATTGACTTGAAAACAGCTTAGTAAGCTCGCGCTCGCGTTTTCAGCAACTGGGTCGACGCTAAACTTCCCGAAGGAGCGAGTGGGGACAAAGTCACTAACCACGTAGAAGAAACCAGCCTCCCTACAAGCCCGATCCAACTGCCGGACGACTTCCGCCACGCCCGGGTCTTCACCCATGTCCGGATCATCGCACCTGGCCAAGAGGGGACCGATATCTGCAGAACGAGATCGAAACGCAACGGAATGAACGTCGGCGTCGATGAGGTTTCGCATCCGATCGATGGAAAAGAAAGGAGAAAGTACCGATTAGAGGGATGGATTTAAAGTCGGTAGACATTCTTTCCTATTCTTTCCTTTTTCCTGTGATGCTGATGCGACCGTCGCTCGATGAAAGTTCCGCAAGCTCAATCAAATCACTCGGATTCGAGCCTCCACGGGCGCGCCTGGAAGAAAGAGGGGCCGGGGATGTCTTTGGGGAAAAATGGAAATCAAGTAAGAGGAAAATGAAGAGGCATCTGCTTTCCTCGTTTGGAATGATGCGTGCCTAAACAAATTTGACGGAGGCGGCGCTATTTCCATTTCCCACGTGACTATCATCTAAACAAATTTGATCATTCAATTGTAATTTAAAGTGATGACGGCGCTATTTCCATTTTTTGAAATAGTTAACTTTTCATTTATTAGGGCAATTTAAGTAAAAGAGCTACGTGACTATCATCTAATTTTTATCAAAAATAAAAATATAATTACTCTCGATCATTCAATTGTAATTTAAAGTGATGATTCTAAATTTATTTATTTTCTTTTTCTTAGTTTTTCTTTTTATGTAGGATTTAGTTACTAAAAAAAATGTTTCCATGTATATCAAAATGACCCTATATTTTTTTTATTGTTAGATTTTACTTTTATAAAATCAGTTATGTCGAAAAGAAAAAATTAGTTTTGAATTTTTCTCTTTTGTTGTGCATATATCACTATCAAATCCCATCTTTTTGGTCTTCTTATATATATTGGGATGATAAGATGATGCCAAAAAAAAAAAAATCCTTGAAGATTTTCCAAAATCAAATCACAATTAAATTCTTCAATGTGAGACTTTAAGATAAAATTTAGTTAATAAAATCAAAATGTTGCATGAAATAAGATTTTTTTAGCATATGGCTATATCCAATCCTATAGAGTATGCTGTGAACCTAGATTACAATTGAATAAAAATAAAAATTTAATTAAAAATCAAAAATGAAAAATGTAAAGTTATTACTAGAGGTGATCGGTTTTCGAATGGATTGGTTCTAGTCTTGGCTTGGAACCAGGAACCCAACCCTTTGGCTTCTGGTTCTAAAACTTTGAATTGAGAATGGACCAATAAGGACTGGTTCCGATTCAATTGCAGAACTAATCGGTCCAGTCCTTGAGAACAAGGACTAAGCATAGCTATCTATCTTTTGCTCTCTAAATGCTTTAAAAGTAAAAAGGCAGCATTTTTTTTCCTTGCAAATCAATATGGGGCATCTTTTTGAGATGACTAAAACTGAAAAAAAAAAAACAAAAACAAAATAGAGCTCAAGTGTGAGATCCCACATCGATTTGCAAGGAAAAAGACAGGCCATGTTGTGTTTTTACTATTAGGCAAAAGTCAACAAAAATCTCAAATTATACTCATTATAATACATTTACCCTAAATTTTTTTGTGTCATAAAAAATCTTATATTTAACCCAAACTTCTAACCATGTGAGTCATTTATCCCAAACTTTTTTTATGACACAAAAAACTCCAAACTTGTATCCATATGATAAATTTATCTAAATTATTTTATGAAACTACAATTCTCAAATTTAGACCGGCGCCACATAGTTACGCTCTATCAAGATTTTTTTTCCTTTTTTTTTCTTTTTTTCCTTCCTTCATATTCACCGCCATCCTCCTTGTCACCTTCACCCTTACTATCACCATCACCACCGTCTTCACCATTGCCAAACCAAGGAAGAAAACAAAAGAGGAAGTTAAAAAAAAAAAAAAGAAAAGAAAATTCAATAAGTTACATATTTTTGACACATTAACACTATTTGCTTTTCATCTCCATATTGGTAGCTACATAAGATTTTTAAAAAGGCATTCATTAACAGAATTTTGACGAAGAATAAATATGTCACATGGGTAATAGTTTGACATAATTTGAGGTTTAGGGTAGATGTGTTATACATGTATAATAAAGCTTGTGATAAATGTGTCACAATTAACATAATTTGATATTTTTAATGGCATTTTCCCTACTTTTAAGACAAATAGAGCTCAAGTGTGAGAACCCACGTCAACTAATAAGAGTTTCCTATAGTTCATGGATTATTATTATAACATAATCAGGGCTCTTTGTAAAAAAAGACAAAAGTTAGAGTTTAATAATGCTAACTCGGTCCGGTTGCACCCTATATCTTGAAAATAGATCGAAGAATGCTAGTTCCAAAAAATTGGAACTAGGAATTGCCTAGAACTCTAACTATTACATTGAGGGAGGGTGTGGGGTGAAATTTCTAGTGACCATTGTTAGGACAATCATGAGAGAAATCAATGACAAGTGACAACCACCATCAAGCTATTTGCTCACGAAGCCCATGATTAGGGTTGAGCATGGTCTGAGCATGGATCGATTCCGAAAAATTAAAACCCATAACCAAGCATTGGTTTTATGGATCCACGAGGGGAACTACACCTAGGGGTGTGCATGGTCCCGACCTAGAATTGAACCCCCGAAGAACCACTCCACCGCTAGTTATATGGATCCACCCGGAAACCGGACCACCGGTTCAGTCCGATTCATGGGTGGATCCATAGAACCAGTCCAATCTTCGCGCCTTCCCCTTTTCGCCATCCAAATTAAAATAGCTTTATTCTCCTCATACTAGCACCACGGTGGCGGCGGTGCGACCCTCACTCCGTTTTACCACCTCTGCTGTCTCCCACTCCTCCCTCGAGACCGACAATGAGGAGGACAACAGGGACAATGAGCTGTTCTTAGACCTGGAGTTCGCCCAACCCCAAAGATGAGAATGATAGGGAGAAGCTTGAGGAGGGGGAGGAGGAAGAGGGGAGGTAGAAGCGGGACGAGCCCAACAAGGAAGAGGACGATAGTGATAGTGAATGCGGAGATGGCGACGACGTGGAGAGAGAGTTCAAGTTCGAGGGAGGAAAAGAGAATCAACTCACTATTTTGCCGAGTTTGGACTAGGATTCAAAGGGAAATGAGTAGATCCGGAGGTGAATCGAAGAGGAAGAGGGAGCTCAGGGAGATTTTGAACTGAGAGAGACGAGATGGAGTAGGAAAGTAGTGAATCGAGACAAGATGGTGATTGGAGCCCTAAATTTTAGATTTGCTAATTTCGAATTTTTTAATATTAAAAATTAATATTATAATATAACCCCGGTCCAGTGGGCGGGTGGGTGGATTAAGCCCATGGAACCGGAACGGTTCCCATAAGTGGAACCGGGAACCGAACCGGTTTCCTTAAGAATCACCGATTCCGGGCGGTTCGGTCCAATTCCGGCAGTCTAGGCGGGTCTCAGTTCTTTTGCATACCCTTAACTACACCCCTAGTCCAGTTTGGTTCTTAGATGGGTCCATGGAACTAATCGCACCAAGCTTCACACACTCAATTCAACATTTTATAGCAAGCCAAAGTAAAATAAAAAAACAAAGAACTTCCATATTCTTAATTGTAAAATCAGTAAAAGATTGAACTCATATTAAAAGTTGAGAGTCGAGGTTGTGAGTAGATAGACATTGATCTTAAGAGCCGAGGCTATGACTAAGAGATAGAGAGAAAACTCAGACGATGTGAGAGTGAGACGAGACAAGCACCCACTTGATAGATGTTGAGCTTCAAATTTAGGGATTTTAGGATTTTGATTTTCTTAAAATTTTATTTTCTTCGGAAATTATTTTAAAAATTGAATATATATTTATAAATTAGTCCGGCGGTGGTTCAAATTGATTCCAATAAATTGAACAATTCTCAATTCTTTTTGCATACCACCATCCATGATAGTGATGTGGCACTAATTTTAAATTCATGCAATTTGATCCCCTAAATTTTTTATTCTGCCCTCAGTTACTATAAAAATTAAAATAAATAAAAATAAATAAAAATAAAAATCTTACTAGTAATCTAAATTTTCTGAAATGAAGTCTTTCCCTCAAACATTATGAATATGACCGTCAAATAGCTGACAGGGCATCGTTGATTTAACCAAAAAGTGTACACATAGTGTTAGTGCCACATCTGCAAACACAAGAAAAAAAAAAAAAAAGACCTAAAAGAAAAAAAAAAAAAAAACCTAGAAGAAGGGGAAGGGGAAGGGATTACACTCTTTGTTGGTAAGCACTAAGCAGCCACTAACGACCCTCGTTAGGCATAACTAAGTTCTCACGAACCCTATGCTAGCTAAAGAGTTATAAGTGATTTTTTCCAATTTCATATCCTATTATCCTTCAATTTCCACTTTGATCGAATTACTCTTTCCTTTGGTAACTAATGAATATCTCATCGCTTGTATTGTTAGAGATAATTAGGATATTTCTCTTAATTCTTCCATATCTCTTGGAATTATATTATATTATATATATATATATATATATATATATATATATTTTCCTTGATTGTGCATGTCCCTCAGTGATTATAAACAATGTCATCATTATCTTGTTTCTTTAGATAATCATCAAAAAAAGTTTAGGCTCATGCACTTTTAGTTATAACACATTGGAATATAATGAAATTACACAATTTTTTCTTCTTCATTATATTCTTATCTTGGTATCTACACTCGGTGCGCACTTGAGACACTTAGAAGACACTTCTTATCTCATGTCTTTCTTTTTTTCAATAACTATTAACATCTTTGTCAACATTGTCCATATAGTCCAATAGCCACCTTAGCTTGTTCAGTTGTCTTGTAGTCTACACAACAGCCACGACAACACACAACAATCGCGTAAACAGCCATGACAACGTTAGCTGATTCTTTCTTTAGCACACCAAATTGCTTTGGCGTTCCATCTAGGATTTTCGTTTTGGATCTTTACTCCAAACTCTAGTTGATTTCTTCTGAGTCACCATGAGTTTGGGCGATGTTAGAATTGATTATGATTTCCCCTTCATTCTCCACACCTCTCAAGATTGCACATACATCTCCCTTAATTGTGTATATCCCTAATTAACTATATAAATAAGCCCATATACTCTCCATTATAGCAAATCAAAATACATAGAAAGTACACAAATTGCATTACTCTTGTCTCAGTATCAGAGTCAATTGTTGATTAGTGGTCCATTTCCAATGTATGGGTATTTGACGAATATCTCAAATAAGAAATCTTGTGACGGGAAAATAGACCAAGGATGAAGGTAGATATTATGGTATGGTAACACGTTCCCAATGGCAGATATTAGGGTATGGTAACATGGTCCCATTGGCAAATTTTTATGGTTTGGTCCGGAGAAAAAGACCAAAGATGAAGATGAGCTTTGGAGATTCAGCTTGTAAATGTTGGTGCAAAGGATACTTAAATTAGAAGAAAGTAACCTAACAATGAGCTCCCAAGTGAGGGGAAATTGTTAAGATGAATGCGTAAATTATGTAATAAA
Organism: Eucalyptus marginata; assembly: GCA_014182565.1. Taxonomy (NCBI): domain Eukaryota; kingdom Viridiplantae; phylum Streptophyta; class Magnoliopsida; order Myrtales; family Myrtaceae; genus Eucalyptus; species Eucalyptus marginata. The sequence continues at coordinate 15,787,962 of CM024593.1, forward strand.
AGTCTTATATCGAAAAATTAGTGTAGTGTAGAATAGTTAATATATTATAATTGGCACATAACTCATTAGCTTAAGTTTTTTGAGTGAAGATGTCCCACTAAATATTTTGGCCGGCTCACTTGTACTTTTGCTCGGTGATTTCCCTTGATGAAGGGATTAGATATTTGCTATGCCATACATCACTTGATCATGAGGTTTGTATGCTCTTTATATTCAGGTAATCTCTTTATACCTATTAACTAAAGTTTTTGGGTTGAACTTTCTGGCATATATTAATATATATCACAAAGACATTTTCCGATATCTTGAAAAAAAAAATATGCAACATTCACCTTGTGCTTTTAAGAAATTTTAATCTCTAGAATTCTCTTGATTTGTTATCAAAAGAAATATAGTCAAATATCTTTTTCTATGAGAATTTCCGTACCAACAACCAACATTTTGAAAATCAAAATCTGACATCTAGTGTGTTGAGTGTTGTGGCTAGTGATGTAACCTAAAGAGAATAAATTTTCTAGTGAAGTTGGCTACTTTTTACGAAATTGAGTAGAAGCAAGTTTTTATGTGCAGGAACAGTCTAGATATGAGCTAAAACTACGTGTGTGTTGCTTTTATCAAGTAAATAAAATAGCAAGTAGAATGAGATAAAAATAAATCCATGCAGGTTGATAGCGGTTTAGACTGCGATAAGATTACGTCCAACCTTCCAAACTAACAAGCATAAAAAAAGCTAGAATTTACTAGTAGCTCTTGAGATGTTAGATATGTAACTTGCATTGCTTGTAGCCAAAGTTTGTGGATCACACTACCATAAATACAGTTATGTCGCAACCTACTTTTTCCATCTGAAGACAAAAAGATATAGGTTTAGGGGTAATACCTAAAAGGCAAGTATACAACCCTTGATTGGGCACAGGCTCTCCAAAGTCCATACCTCGTGCGACATTGAGGAATTCAAATGTCAAGTCAAATTGACGCTTTAAGGATTTTTCAATGAGTCACCACTAGTATATTGGGGTCTACTAGAAATCAAGAGGCATGGGAGTATACCTTACTTCATACACAACGAGCGAATCTAGGGTCGGAGACTTGGCTACATTAATTGATCAACTAGCGCCCTTTCGATACCTAGGGAGAGCAAAAGGAACCACCTGGACTAGACCAAACTGGCTAGTTCAGTTGATCCCAAGGGGCACTCTTCCAATTTTATGAATTTTTCTAGAATACTCTTCTCTTGAATATTTGTCAAAAAAAGTTTTAGATTGCCTAGTATTCCACCAATTAGTAATCCAAATTTCAAGACTTTTATTAAATGAGAGAGAGATCCACCAAGGCAAAAATACTGTAGATGCAACATATAAAAGAGGAAGAAATGCCTTCTTTTTTACCATTATCTCATTTAGCCTTATTTTTTTCTTTTTTCAGCAGAGCCTTATATGCCCAGTCTATTCTTTTTTTTATACCTATACCCTTTCCTTTTTCATGGATATAAATTCCTCATATTTTCATACCTAGGATTTGTTGGTCTAGTTCTCAATTCACTAAAATTGGGATTGGTGAAATCGGTCCAATTCTTGATTCTAAGAATTGAACCGCTGGACACGACCAACTCAATTATTTTTAAAAAAAATTAATTTTCTTTATTTAAAATTATTAAATATATATTTTAACCTTTAATTTTTAAGAGTGTTCTAAATATTATTGAGATGCAAATATTTAGACAAAAAGCCAAGAGAGGTGTGATTTGGCTAGAGCAAGGCTTGGTGGGTTTTATGCACAACTCCTCTCACATTCTTTGTGTGCTCGTTCGATGTGGAACTCTTGGCATACACTAGACACAACAATAGAGACAAACTAAGACTCATACACTGAAGGCATTTGCATAGGAGGCTTGATACCACAAGAGACTAGAAAGACAAGCCATACACTAAAAGTCCTACATTGAATAGGCACGCAAAGACCATGAGAGAAGTTGTGCATAAAAGCGAAGTCATGCTCCAACTAAAAGCATGCCTTCCTTGGCCTTTTGGCTAAGATAAAGTATAATATTTGCTAAGTATGTGAAGTTCACACAATTTTTGTACCATTTTGATCTTTTCATGGGTAAAGAGCAAATGCCTTTTTTAAAAAGGGATGGAAAGTATATTTATCATTGGTTTCCTTGAGCCACCTAGGAATTGGAACCGGATCAAACCAAGAATCGATCACCCCAATCATTACATAATCTTCTTTATTTAAACAAGAAAAGCCACAAAAAAAAAACCCAAATTTTGCTCAGAGTGACACATTTACCTTAAACTATTTTTGTAACACCAAAATCCTAAATTTTGCCCATTGTAATGATACATTTACCCCAAACTTTTTTATGTAACACAAAAAACCCCAAACTTTTACTTATGTAACACATTTACTTTAAACTTTTTTTTAATGACACTAAAAACCCAAACTTTTTCCTATAAAATCAAATTTTTGGGTTAAACCATACAAATACAAATTTAGGTTTTTTTTTTTTTTTTTTTTTTATATTACTGAAAAATGTTTAGAGTTTTTGGTGTCATAAAAAATAAGTTTGGGTAAATATGTTATATTGTAAAAGTTTGGGGTAAATGTGTCACGTAGATATAAGTTTAGGGTTTATTTGTATCACAAAAAAAAAAATTGGGTAAATGTATCGCAGTGAGAAAAATTTGGGATTTTGGTTGCTTTTACCCTTATTTGAAAAAGATGTTTGTCGGGCAGTTTGGATTGATTTTGAATCTATCAATGAAGCATGAAATAAATCGCAAGGGAAAACAGGCATTTAGTGCTAAGAAATAAGTAAAATGCCATTCCTAATTAGGCTAAAGGGAAACCATGATCATCATATTGAAGGTGCGCGATCAAAGGTATTCGTCCCAAGAAAAAAGAAACATTCAAACCTTATCATAAAGCCTTAAGAGTTTGTTTAATTTTGAGCATGATTTTTATCAAAGATTTTCACACATTTTTAATAAAAAAACTACTCAAAACTAATTTTTAAGCTTTTTCATAATTTTTTAAATAAATTATTTCCCATACTTTAAGAGAAAAATATTCAAAATATATATTTATTAAGTTTTTTCTGATTTTTAGATTAAAAAATTCTGAATTTTTAAAATTTTTAAAATTTTTAATTCGAAAATGGGACCTGTGCCCAGCCCCCAGGGCTTGGTCCGAATATGGGTCGGGTAAGGACTCATGGGTTTGGGTCATGAACACTAAAAGCCTAATTGAAGAAGTGGGCTCAATGACTCAAACCCATTCGGACAAGGGCCAAGATCAAGGCCCAAGTTCATCAAAAGAAAACACTTAAGCCCACTTACACTAAGATCACTCAAAACCAACTTCCAGCAAGTCCCAAATAAGCCCGGCTCCGAAATTAGCCCACTCACTTGACCTATCCACGAACTCTGTCCTATACGTGAAAATAACCTTAAAAACCAAATAAACTAACTTGAGCCCAACAACAAAATCCAGTCCATTCGAAACACAAGGCCCCCCACGCCTTGAGTCCAAGTTGGACTGATCCCATCCCCCGAACAGTAGCTTCTCTCCCACGCCCGAGCTGACGTTGATCTCCGAGAATGTAGGAAAATATATTTAAGCGAGAAAATTGACCCACGCTAGCCATTCTATATGGCATGGCCAGCATTGACCTAGATCATTTTTTTTTTGAAATTAAAAAAAAAATTTTATTTTTTATTTTTATTTTTTTTTTATCCTTATTTATTTATTTATTTATTATTGTGGCTGGTGACAAAGAAGCGGGTCGCGCCCCTCACCCAGATTTGAGCAAGGCCATCATGGCCACAGGTGAGGCTAGCCTCCCTATATTTGGGCAAGCGCCCATCAACCTTCGTCGACTATAGCAAGAAAAAGTTAAAAAGGAAAAGATAAAGGAAAAGGAAAGGAAAAAGAAAAAGAAAGGAAAAAAATAATAAATAAATAAAAATTTTAGGAAAATATCTAAATATAATTAAAAATCATCCACGTTAGCATTAGTCACGCTAAATAGAATGGTTGTTATCCATGTTAGCGATTTCGAACCAAAATTAATTGGATAGATTAAATTGACAAAACATGAAATTGTTTGTGACTCAATTAACATAATTAAAAAGTTTATAGTTGAATTGTTAAATGCAATAGGTTCAAGACTTTTTGGATAATTTCTCATCTTTAAGATCATCCCCATATTTTTTCAATACAAACTTGAACTTGAGCTCTAAGAAATTTGGAAAGATGGTTTTGGAGCCCAGTTCTTATGTCAAACTTAAATTTAAGCTCATTTTACGCGCCGCCTTTAATTTGAAGCACACACCTCATGTCGGGCCACTTATTGAGTTCATCTTGGCTCCCTGCAACACGCTTAATGCAAATGAATTATCCCTAAATGCTATTAAAACTTAAATGCAATGTGAAACGTAAAAATTGATATTTTTGTTTAGGAACTATGTTTGGTCCCTAATCTTTTCTCTGCCATGGTCGGATAGATGAGGGATTGAGCTCGATGCTGTGATGAAACCCAACAAAACATGGGTTGAGCTCGACCAGATCAGGTCCATGCCAGGGCAGAATTGGACCCAGATTTAGGACTTGAGGTTGATGCCCATGATGGAGCTCGAGCCTATTAGATCTAGTGCTTGAGCTCGACGCTGACGCAAATCACGAGCCCCTCAAAAGGCTCTAGATCGATACTACAACGGAGCTCGAGGCCACCAGACCCAGCCGAGATCTTGGCTGCCTAAAGTGGCAGTCGATTTCCGCAAAGGACGTGATAGGGTCGAGGGATCCCCGACCATGGGTGACAGGTGGTGGCCTTTTTAAGAGCGACGGCCAAGAGTGGTGACGCCACGACGAGCGGAGACTCTAAGATAGGCGGCGACTCCACTAAGGGCATCAGCTGTATCGGCAAGGAAAGAGGTTAGGCAATGGGTGGCTAGATAATATAGGGTTTTAGATAAGTGAGCATTCATTGTTGGTGGATCTGGAATGGCAGAAAGGGCAAAGTATCAAGCGAAATGCCTAATCCGCAAATAAGATCTAATGTCAGACACAATTTGGAATGGAATGACAAAAGTGACGACAGTGGTTGTAGTTTTTTAAAAGTGAGGGTGGAAACGTATGAGATTTTATAAGATCATAATCGATGATTTTAAAAATTTAAATTGTTAGATAAAGATATTTATTATTTAAATATTCTAACAGTTTCTCCTCACTTTTAATCTAGTTTTTGTCTAGTATTAAGTGTGGAAATTTAATTGGGGGATAAATGAGGTTTGAAAATATTCAAACTTAGGACCTTCAACTCTAATAAGATTTTATAGGATTACAGTCAATTATTCTAAAAACTTAAATTGTTAGATAAAAGACTGATTTATTATTTAAATATTTTAACAAAATGGATACTTGAACCCAATGCGAGGATAAAATACGGTGCCAGCGTATGCTAGAGAATGTAATCCAGCTTATGACCCATTTTCTCAATCACATGAAGCAAGGGTTAACAAATAAGAATTATAAAAAACATACTTGAAAGGAAACATACAGACTAGAGAGCTAAAGATGGATTAATTTGATCATTGCGTCGCACATTGGGGGTTGACTGAGTTTTGTCGCCATTTGGTTTCTCACAATGAAACGAAATGCAAATACGTCGGTCGCGTGTTTCGTGATTAATCATGATTCATGACTTGCATCGAATTTCCACGCGGTTTGCTGGTCAATTCTACCGCTGGTCAATTCTCCACCAATGAAGAGACATTAAGCTGTACCTGCTGCTGCAGAATACAGCTGGTGGCAACGATCCTTCCGTGTTCACTTTGAACTTGGAAGCTGGATCAGCAGAAGAACCCAACACATCGTCCTCGTATGTCTTCTTGTCTTCGTGTTGAGTTTGAGATATTTTCAATTTCTTTTCTGACTGAATGCAGTCGGTGGTAGATGCTAGATGCTGGGCTGAACCGTAAGTTCATTTCTAGGGCGAGTGAGGATACTTGGACTTACCGACCAAATAAAAAAAGGTACTTGGACTTGGACCGGACCTCACATCAAAATACAACTTTATTATTATTATTTCAATTTTCAGACATTCCTGATTAAAATTGACTGACTCCTCTCTCAACTTTTACTCTTACCCAACTATTTTACATCAGAAAAAATTGCCCAAAAAGTCCTTTTATTGCACTTTTGTCAATTGAATCTAGAACTTTTAAATTTTGTTAATTAAGTTTTAGACCATTTCACGTTTTGTCAATATAATTCATCCAATCAATTTTGGTCAAAACTTATTGAAGTTAACAATAGCCATTCTACGAGGCACAATCGGACTAATATGGATCATTTTTAATATTATTTAATATTTTCTCAATTTTTAATTTTTAATTTCTTTTTCTTTTTTTATTTCTTCTCTTTTTCTTCTTCACTTTTTCACTATGGCCAGCGAGGGCCATGGGTGGGGGTCGTGATCTCGGGCTAGGAAGGATTGGAACTCCGAGGTGAGGCAAGGGTAGATATAGGAGCCGTCACGGGTGAGGAGCTTGCGGAGAAGTATGGCAAACATGGAGCTAAGTGGGGGCAATTGTGGAGGAGGTGGGCGAGCTTAAGGGAGAGGGAGTGGGGATCAATCTGCTTGGCGAGGCTGAAGAGGGAATCGGCTTCGGATCGGATCTCATTGTAGGAGGACGTGGGGTGGGAGATTAGGGTTTCGAAGTTGGACGGGTTGGGGCCAAGGATCACCGCGAGTTGTGCTTGCTAGAGCTGGGTGGATTGGGGATCCAGGGCGATGGTGAATTAGTGTTTCCCTTGGTTGTGATGGCGGATGATGAAGGACGAAGAAAAAGGAGGAGGAGGAGAAGGAGGGTCTTGAAGCAGGTTGATCCCAACTCACTGCCCTCAAGCTCGCCCACCTCTTACACAGCCACTCCCGCCATGAGCTCCAGACCATGTCTGCCATCCTCTTCGCAAGCTCCTCACCTTTGACGACTCCTACATCGATCCCCCGCCTCACCCCACAGACCTAGTTCTCCCTTGCCTATGGCTGATGACGGCATCCTAATCCCGTTCGCAACTAGCAAGGGCTAAGCGACCCAAAAAAAAAGTGAAGAAGAAATGAAGAAATGAAAAAGAAAATAAAAAAAAAAAAAAAAAAGAAAAAAAAATAAAAAATGAAAAAATGTTAAAATATCAATAAAATTGTTAACATGTCAGGTGATTTTCGGTCAAAATTGGCCGAACGAACTCATTTGACATAATATGAAAAAGTTGATAACTCAATCGATAAAATTAAAAGGTTCATATTTAAATTGATAAAAATATAATAAGCTTAAAAATTTCGTGACAATTTTTCCATTTTACATTGGACAAATTGATGATTGACATTTCAATGCTTTCCATATGATAAGTATGTTGCATTAGATTGCCATTTTCAAGAAATTTTATAAGCAGGAAAACTTGCTGTAAAGTAGGAAATTTCTTATTTGGTTCACTTTTTGATTAATGTTGATAGAGTTGACATTGGAATATTTATGCAATGCACAATGTTGGTGGATCACACTACCATAAATACAGTTATGTCGCAACCTACCTTTTCCATCTGAAAACAAAAAGATATAGGTTTAGGGGTAATACCTAAAAGGCAAGTATATAACCCTTGATTGGGCATAGGCTCTCTAAAGTCTATACCTCACGCGACATTAAGTAGTTCAAATGTTAGGTCAAATTGACGCTTTAAGGATTTTTCAATGAGTCACCACTAGTTTACTCGGGTTTACTATAAATCAAAAGGCGTGGGAGTATACCTTACTTGATACACAATGAGAGAATCTAAGGTCGAAGACTTGGCTACATTAATTGATCAACTAACGCCCTTTCAATACCTAGGGGGAGCAAAAGGAACCACCTGGACTAGACCAAACTATGGTCTAGTCGATCCCAAGGGGCACTCTTCCAATTTTATGAATTTTTCTAGAATACTCTTTTCTTGAATATTTGTCAAAAAAGTTTTAGATTGCCTAATATTCCGCCAATTAGTAATCCAAATTTCAAGACTTTTATTAAATGAGAGAGAGATCCACCAGGGCAAAAATACTATAGATGCAACATATAAAAGAGGAAGAAATGCTTTCTTTTTTACCATTATCTCATTCAGCCTTATTTTTTCTTTTTTCGGCAAAGCCTTATGTGCCTAGTCTATTCTTTTTTTTTTTTTTATACCTATACCCTTTCCTTTTTCATAGATTAAATTCCTCATATGTTCATACCTAGGATTTGCTGGTCTGGTTCTCAATTCACTAAAATTGGGATCAGTGAAATCGGTCCAATTCTTGATTCTAAGGATGGAATTGCCTGGACTCGATCGACTTGATTATTTTTTTAAAAATTAATTTTCTTTATTTAAAATTATTAAAGATATATTTTAACCTTTAATTTTTAAGAGTGTTCTAAATATTATTGAGATGCAAATATTTAGACAAAAAGCCAAGAGAGGCGTGATATGGCTGGAGCAAGGCTTGGTGGGTTTTATGCACAACTCCTCTCACATTCTTTGTGTGCTCTTTGAAACTCTTGGCATACACTAGACACAACAATAGAGACAAACTAAGACTCATACACTGAAGGCATTTACATAGGAGGCTTGATACCACAAGAGACTAGAAAGACAAGCCATACACTAAAAGTCCTACATTGAATAAGCATGCAAAGACCGTGAGAGAAGTTGTGCATAAAAGCGAAGTCATGCTCCAACTAAAGCATGCCTTCCTTGGCCTTTTGGCTAAGATAAAGTAAAGCGTGATATGGCTGGAGCATATGGCTTTGGTGGGTTTTATGCACAACTCCTCTCACATTCTTTGTGTGCTCTTTCGATGTGGAACTATAATATTTGCTAAGTATGTGAAGTTCACACAATTTTTGTAGCATTTTGATCTTTTCATGGGTAAAGAGCAAATACTTTTCAAAAAAAAAAAGGAATCGGAACCAGATCATATCAGATGGAAAGTATATTTATCATTGGTTTCCTTGAGCCGCCTCCGCCTAGGAACCGGAACCAAATCAGACTAGGAACCGATCACCCCTATCATTACCTAATCTTCTTTATTTAAACAAGAAAAGCCAAAAAAAAAAAAAACCTCAAATTTTGCTCAGAGTGACACAAAAAAAAAAAAAACCTCAAAATAGTTTAAAGTAAATGTGTCACTTACTTTAAACTATTTTTTGTGACACCAAAATCCTAAATTTTGCCCATTTTGATACAATTACCCCAAACTTTTTTCTGTAACACAAAAAACCCCCAAAATTTTAGTTATGTAACACATTTACTCTAAAAAAATTTTTAATGACACCAAAAACCCAAAATTTTTCCTATAAAATCAAAATTTTGGGTTAAACCACACTAATAAAAATTTAGGTTTTTTTTTTTTTTTTTTTTTGTATTACTGAAAAAATTTAGAGTTTTTGGTGTCATAAAAAATAAGTTTGGATAAATATGTTATATTGTTCACGTAGATATAAATTTAGGGTTTATTTGTATCACAAAAAAAGTTTGGGTAAATGTATCGTAGTGAGAAAAGTTTGAGGTTTTTGGTTGTTTTTATCCTTATTTGAAAAAGATATTTGTCAAGTAGTTTGGATTGATTTTGAACCTATCCATTATCGTACGAGGTAATCATGTGAGTGCGCAATTATTAAAATAACTATGAGCAATCAAGGAAGCATTAAATAAATCACATGGGAAAACATGCATTTAATGCTAAGAAATAAGTAAAATGCCATTCCTAATTAGGCTAAAGGGAAACCATGATCATCATATTGAAGGTGCGTGATCAAAGGTATTCGTCCCAAGAAAAAAGAAACATTCAAACCTTATCGTAAAGCCTTAAGAGTTTGTTTAATTTTGAGCATGATTTTTCATCAAAGATTTTCGCACATTTTTAATAAAAACTACTAAAAAACTAATTTTTAAGCTTTTTCATAATTTTTTTTAAAATAAATTATTTTCCATACTTTAAGAGAAAAATATTCAAAAAAATATTTTTAAAGCTTTTTCTGATTTTTAGATAAAAAATTCTGAATTTTTTTAATTTTTAAATTTTTTTATCTGAAAATGGGACCTTTGCCCGGCTCCCAGGGCCTGGTCCGAATATGGGTCAGGTAAGGACTCATGGATTTGGGTCCTGAACACTAAAAGCCTAATTGAAGAAGTGGGCTCAATGACTCGAACCCATTCGGACAAGGGCCAAGATCAAGGCCCAAGTTCATCAAAGGAAAACACTTAAGCCCACTTACACTAAGATCACTCAAAACCAACTTCCAGCAAGTCCCAAAAAAGCCCAGCTCTGAAATTAGCCCACTCACTTGACCTATCCACGAACTCCGTCCTATACGTGAAAATAACCTTAAAAGCCCAATAAACTAACCTGAGCCCAACAACAAAATCCAGCCCATTCGAAACACAAGGCCCCCATGCCTTGAGTCCAAGTTGGACTCATCCCATCCCCCGAACAACAGCTTCTCTCCCATGCCCGAGCTGACGTTGATCTCTGAGAATGTAGGAAACATATATTTAAGCAAGAAAATTGACCCACGCTAGCCATTCTATATGGCACGGCCGACATTGACCTAGATCATTTTTTTTAATTTTTTTCTCTTCTCTTTATTTATTTATTTTTTTTTTTTTATTGCTGGGGACACAGGCAAAGGTCGTGGCCCTCGCCCAAATTTGGGCAAAGCCATCATGGCCACAGGTGAGGCTAGCCTCCCTAGATTTGGGCAGCGCCCATCAACCTTCGCCGACTATAGCAAGAAAAAATTAAAAAGGAAAAGAGAAAGGAAAAAGAAAAGACAAAAATAAAAAATAAATAAAAAGTTTGGAAAAATATCTAAATATCATTAAAAATTATCCACGTTAGTATTAGTCGTGCTATATAGGATGGTCGTTATCCATGTTAGCAATTTCGAACCAAAATTAATCGGATAGACTAAATTGACAAAATTTGAAATTGTTTGTGACTCAATTAACATAATTAAAAATTTTATAGTTGAATTGTAAAATCCAATAGGTTCAAGACTTTTTGGATAATTTCTCATATTTAAGATCATCTCCATATTTTTTCAATACAAACTTGAACTTGAGCTCAAAGAAATTTGGAAAGATGATTTTGGAGCCCAGTTCTTATGTCAAACTTAAATTTAAGCTCATTTTACGCACCGCCCTTAATTTGAAGCACACACCTTATGTCGGGCCACTTATTGAGTTCATCTCGGCTCCCTGCAACACGCTTAATGCAAATGAATTAGCTCTAAATGCTATTAAAACCTAAATGCAGTGTGAAACGTAAAAATTGATATTTTTGTTTAGGAACTAGGTTTGGTCCCTAATCTTTTCTCTGCCATGGTCGGATAGACAAGGGATTGAGCTCGATGCCGTGATGAAACCCGACAAAACATGGGTTGAGCTCGACCAGATCAGGTCCATGCCAGGGCAGAATTGGACCCAGATTTGGGACTTGGGGTCGATGCCCATGACGAAGCTCGAGCCTATTAGATCGAGTGCTTGAGCTCGACGCTGAGGCAAAGCACGAGCCCCTCAAATGGCTCTAGATTGACACTACAACGGAGCTCGAGGCCACCAGACTCAGCCGAGATCTTGGCTGCCTAAAGGGGCAGTCGATTTCCGCAAAGGACGTGATAGGGTCGAGGGATCCCCGACCATGGGTGACAGGTGGTGGCTTTTTTAAGAGCGACGGCCGAGAGTGGTGACGCCACGACGAGCGGAGACTCTAAGATAGGCGGCGACTCCACTAAGCGTATCAGCTGTATCGGAGAGGAAAGAGGTTAGGCAATGGGTGGCTAGATAATTTAGGGCTTTAGATAAGTGAGCATTCATTGTTGGTGGATCTGGAATGGCAGAAAGGGCAAAGTATCAAGCGAAATGCCTAATCCGCAAATAAGATCTAATGTCAGACGCAATTTGAAATGGAATGACAAAAGTGAGGACAGTGGCTGTAGTTTTTTAAAAGTAAGAGTGAAAACATATGAGATTTTATGAAATCATAATCAATTATTTTAAAAACTTAAATTTTTAAATAAAAATGTTTATTATTTAAATATTTTAACAGTTTCCCATCATTTTTAGTCTGGTTCTAGTACTAAGTATGGAAATTTAAATGGGGGACAAACGAGGTTTGAAAATATTCGAACTTAGGGCCTTTCAACTTTAATAAGATTTTATAGAATCACAATCAATTATTCTAAAAATTTAAATTGTTATATAAAAGATTGATTTATTATTTAAATATTTTAACAAAATGGATACTTGAACCCAATGCAAGGATAAAATACGTTGCTAGCGTATGCTAGAGAATGTAATCCAGCTTATGACCCATTTTCTCAATCACATGAAGCAAGGGTTAACAAATAAGAATTATAAAAAACATACTTGAAAGGAAACATACAGACTAGAGAGCTAAAGATGGATTTTATTTGGTCATTGCGTCGCACATTGGGGGTTTGACTGAGTTTTGTCGCCATTTGGTTTCTCACAATGAAACGAAATGCAAGTACGTCGGTCGCGTGTTTCGTGATTAATCATGATTCATGACTTGCATCGAATTTCCACGCGGTTTGCTGGCCAATTCTCCACCAATGAAGAGACATTAAGCTGTACCTGCTACTGCAGAATACAGCTGGTGGCAACGATCCTTCCGTGTTCACTTTGAACTTGGAAGCTGGATCAGCAGAAGAACCCAACACATGAATTGATGTTTCATCGTCCTCGTATGTCTTCTTGTCTTCGTGTTGAGTTTGAGATATTTTCAATTTCTTTTCTGACTGAATGCAGTTGGTGGTAGATGCTAGATGGTGGGCTGAACCGTAAGTTCATTTCTAGGGCGAGTGAGGGTACTTGGACTTACCGACCAAATAAAAAAAAAGGGTACTTGGACTTTGACTAGACCTCACATCAAAATACAACTTTATTATTATTATTTCAATTTTCAGACATTCCCGATTAAAATTGACCGACTCCTCTCTCAACTTTTACTCTTACCCAACGGGAGAATTATCAAAAAAATTCTAAACCTATTACATTGTGTCAATTCGGTTATAAACTTTTTTTTTTTTTTCCTAAACATTTTATTATGTCATTTCAGTCCATCCGGCCAAAATTGATCGGCCGAGGCCGACATGGACACCGGGTGGGGATAGGCTGGCCGGCAAGGCAATTTTTTATTTTTTTTTTTGAATTTTTCTATTTTTTTTTCACACCTTCTTCTTCCGCCGGGTGGTCGGCGGCAGGCAGGCGAGGGCCGGCGAGGTCAACCTCGCCGCCACACGGCGAGGCTCACCCCCGGCCACCGGCGATGGCGAGCCTCCCCGGCGATGGTGAGGCCGCCGTCACCCACGATCTGGCGAGGCTCGACCTCGCCATGGTCGGGCGAGGCCGAACCTCGCCGATCTTGCGATGGCGGCCTCGCCGCCGCGCCGAGGACCGTCGCCGATCTGGGACGGTGAGGCTTGCCGTCCAAACACCTAGCAATGACGAGCCTCGCCCAATGACGGTGGCCTCACCAATCACCGCGAGGACTATCGCCGATCTTGAGGGCGTCCCCTGAGAGGGTGCGGATGAGTCCGAAGGGGGCGACAAGGCCCTAGCCCGGGTCGTTGATGACCGAAGTGTGAGAGGTCGCTAGATCTAGCAACAATCCTTGCTAGCGGTCGGCGAGGCCGCCATCGCCGATCTGGGAGGCTCAACCTCGCCATGGCCGGGCAAGGCGAGCCTCGTTGAGCCTCGCCGGATCTTGTGATGGCGGCCTCGCCGTCGCCGGGCGAGGCTCGCCTTCACCGGTGGTCGATGGGGGCAAGCCTCGCCGATGGTCGGCGAGGCTGACCTCACCGGCCCTTGCCTCTGGCCCACACTGGTCGACCAAAGGAAGAAGAAGTGGGAAAAAAAAAAAGAAAAAAAAGAAAAAAAATTTAAAAAATCGAAAAAAAATTAAAAATTATTAAAAAATTGCCTTGCCGGCCAATTGTCCCCAACTAGAGTCCACGTTAGCACCGGCCGGCCAATTTTGGCCGGATGGACTGAATTGGCACAATTGTAAAATGTTTAGGACTAAATTGGCCCCAAAAAAAAAAGTTTAGGACTGAATTGGCACAATTGCAATAAGTTTATGACTTTTTTGGTAATTCTCTCCTTACCCAACTATTTTGCATTGAGAAAATTATCCAAAAAGTTCTTTTATCAATTGAATCTAAACTTTCAAATTTTGTTAATTAAATTCTAGACCATTTCACGTTTTGCCAATATAATTCATCCAATCAATTTTGGTTGAAAATTACTAACGTTAACAATGGCCATTTCTACGTGGCACAATCGGACTAATATGGATCATTTTTAATATTATTTAATATTTTCTCAATTTTTAATTTTTAATTTTTAATTTCTTTTTCCTTTTTTAATTTCTTCTTTTTTCTTCTTCACTTTTTCTTTTACTATGGCCGGCGAGGGCCATGGGTGGGGTCGTGATCTTGGGCTAGGAAGGATTGGAACTCCGGGGTGAGGCAGGGGTAAGATATAGGAGCCGTCACGGGTGAGGAGCTTGCGGAGAAGGATGGCGAACATGGAGTTAAGTGGGGGCAATTGTGGAGGAGGTGGGCGAGCTTAAGGGAGAGGGAGTTGGGATCGGTCTGCTTGGCGAGGCTGAAGAGGGAATCGGATTTGGATCGGAGCTCATTGTAGGAGGACATGGGGTGGGAGATTAGGGTTTTGAAGTTGGACGGATTGGGGCCAAGGACCACTGCGAGTTGTGCTTGCTGGAGCTGGGTGGATTGGGGATCCAAGGCGATGGTGAATTAGTGTTTCCCTTGGTTGTGATGGCGGATGATGAAGGACGAAGAAAAAGGAGGAGGAGGAGGAGGAGGAGGGTCTTGAAGCAGGTTGATCCCAACTCACTCTGCCTCAAGCTCGCCCACCTCTTACACAGCCACCCCTCGCCTCGAGCTCCGGACCATGTCTGCCATCCTCTTTGCAAGCTCCTCACCTCCGATGACTCCTACATCTATCCCCCGCCTCACCCCATAGACCTAGTTCTCCCTTGCCTACGGTTGACGACGGCATCCTAGCCCCCATCCGCAACTGGCAAGGGCTAAGCGACCCCAAAAAAGTGAAGAAGAAGAGAAGAAATGAAAAATAAAATAAAAAATAAAAAATAAAAAAATAAAAAAAGTTAAAATATCAATAAAATTGTTAACGTCAGTGATTTTTGGTCAAAATTGACCGAATGAATTCATTTGGCAGAATATGAAAAAGTTGATAACTCAATCAATAAAATTAAAATGTTTAGATTTAAATTGATAAAAATATAATAAGTTTAAAATTTTCTGGACAATTTTTCCATTTTACATTGGACAAAGTGATGATTGACATTTCAATGCTTTTCGTGTGATAAGTGTGTTGCATTAGATTGCCATTTTCAAGAAATTTTATAAGTAGGGAAACTTGCTGTAAAGTTGGAAATTTCTTATTCGGTTCACTTTTTGATTAATGTTGATAGAGTTGGCATTGGAATATTTATGCAATGCACAATGTTATATTGTAAAAGACACTTGTATTCATGTTATTATCTATATCCCAAAAAGATTGCTCGAACTATATAGAGAAGAAAACATGAACATGAAAGCCTAAGAGGAATGGATTTTTGCAACCTTCTTATGCTCAAGTAGTGTGAATTTTGGAGGAAATTGGTAGAATAACAGCTAATGAGCGGAAAAGGTCTCATACCTCAAATGATCACTTCTGATATACTTACACTTCCTTTAGTAGCCTAAGGTTCCTTAATTTTTGTAACAAGGGGATCGCCAGATGATCCTTCCTAAATGTGGGTGAAACTACCCATTTAGGGCTTGTTTGGTAATGTATCAAATGATACCAGATTTTATTCTTTTTTTCCTTGGGATAATAATAAAAAAGAAAAAAAATCCGTCTGATAACTTTTTTATTCTCGAGAATAAATTTGGAACATAATCAAAAAGGAAAAAAATTACTTTTTTGTTCTCAGGAACAATTCTAGAATCAAGGCTTTTTTTTTTTTTTCCTTTCCTTTTCGCCAACGATTGGCTAAAGGAAGAAGAAGACAAAAAAAAAATGAATAAAGAAAAAAAAGAAAAAAGAGAAAAATGTAATAAAATTACTTAAAAATTTAAAAATTCGAAGTCACAAAAAAAAAAAATTTGAGGGTCATACCAACGTATTTATATTCCAAAAATAGATATTTTGAATAGGAAATAAACGTTTTCAAATGTTCAAAAACTTATATAAGAAACATAATTAGAAAAAATCATTTCTGAACATTTGATTGTAGGAATAGAATGATTACCAAACACACCATTATTAACCATTTTCCATCTCTCTTTGTGAAGAAATTGAGGACGTGATAGTCAAATCCAATCACTGGGGTCTAATATGACTTCTCTCCTATGTTTCCCTTCCAAGTAGGATCAAGCCTTTGATTTATGAACTAGCTTTCCTCATTTCCTCAGCCCGTGGCTCATCTTTGACCATCATTGGGTTTTGTGCAAAATTGATGTCCTCGTTTGCACTCTAATGATGAGGGAAAAGCTTTGTCATAAATATATAATTTATTAGTCTCCATTAAATTTTATTATTGAATTATTGAGTTGATAACACGTGGCGATTGAGAAGTATATTAATTTGACATTTTACTCTTCATTTATTAAAGGTATACTAATTTGTGATTTTTTGTTATATTAATCCAATTTAACGAAAATTAACGTTGGATAAATTTATTACAAATATACCAATTTAGGACTTCTAGTGGTAAAAAAAAATATAACTTAAAATAAATTTATTAAAAGTGTATCAATTTGAAGTTTTTCATGATAAAAAAATTAATATTTGATTGTCACAAATATATTAATTTGAAGTTTTCAAGGTATTAACTCTATTTTTAACCTAATGGGTTCCTTCAGATCGATAGAGTGTGAATCTCTTACGCTTGTCCGACGCAGGTCTCTTCTCATTATCACATTTTTTATTCATTACTCCTCTTTCCGCCATTTGGTTCAGTCTTCCTCCTCGAGTTCTCCCACGAAGCATCCCTTCGTCCCGTTTTCTTCGAGCTCAATCTCGTCCCCTTCCTCGAAATTCCTTCCCGACCTCTTCCTCGTTTGGTAGGATTCCTTCTTTTTTTCCCTTTAACTTTTGGAATCATCGCTCAAACTCCTGCTTTTCCGGGGGGGCGTGATCACTTCATGTACCTTCTAAGGATCAATCTTCATACGAGTAGCAAAACTGTTGGTAATTTGTTTATAAAACAAATGAAGAGGTGCCTTGTCCCACATCAAAAGATGTGAGTGCGCACATGGACGAGATTTGGCACTAACCAACGATCATTATTTTATTTATTGAAAATTCGGATTTATTTCTATAAAAATTAATTATAAAGTCTTGTTGAAATAGTGCACTGTTCACGAAAAGTTATGGTTATTTATTATTTATTATTTATTTAATTCCGAATTCTTTATTTCTTTTCAACGTAACATTTGAGACGCACTTTTGTTCACGAAAGGTTGTCTTTGTTTTTTCTTTTGCAACCTTTTGAAGGGTTGCATCTATTCGAAAGAAAAATATAAGTAAGTTTGTTTTGAGATCAAACACACATCTTCTTTCATTTTTTTGTTTTCTTTCGATAGAAATTACAGCCATTGTTTCCAATTGTTTCTCATGAGAGACCCTGAGAAATACTAGAATTCTATCTAGTATTCTCATTTGAGACTTTGTTGTATCCCGAAGGAAATTTGCCGGTGACCATTAGCAATTTTGTGGTGCAAATAAATCCTTAAAGAAAGTGATATCACGCCTCAAAGTCCGACTTGAGTACTCTAAAGATCCGACTTCATTGTTCTACCCAATTCGAAGCCATATTTTCCCAACAATTTTAAGGATTTATTTGTATAACAATGAAGCCAAAAGTCGGAGGAAGTACCAGCCCGTGGTGGCTCACCATCAGCGGTCCTCGAGATGTCGTCCATGAATCCCGAATCTTCCTCTTCTTTTGCCCATCGCAACATGCCTCTCGGAAATTGGAAATGGGATGGATGGACTGCAGATTATTATTATTTGCTTATTCTTCTCCACCGCCCCTGTCACCTTGAAGTTAAAGACAAATCCAGAATCATTATATGCACGTAGACCTCTCCATCCAATGTGGCAGACGTGGCCTGGACTTCAAAGTTTACACAGGAGAAGTCGACAAAACGCCAAAGCAGAATAAGATCACACCCGCAACGGCACCCACTGTCAGAGACGATCTCCCCAGCGAATTACCACAACGCTTCGCCATACACACAATCGCCATCGAAGATTATCGTCTCTGTATTCAACTCGCAATGATGTCGGCACTGATTACCTCGGTTCGTCTCAGTCTTTGTGTGAGTCCGGCGGCAAAGACGAGGATGAAAATCCCGCTTCTAAAGATGTGGGGCCTGTGGCGGTTTAGGATCTATCTCCATGCAGTTCCCTAAATCGAAGGCCGGTTGCAGCAAAATCAACTTAAAGGCCTCCTCGAATTTCCGAGATTTCTACAGGCAATGCCTTACATACATGTTGCGCTGGATGGGTACACCATGCAGAGCGTGTTGAGTGCTTGCGCTGGTGCGGCTCATTGGGGATGGCTTAGCAAAATTTTTCCAGAGGATCAACCATCTCTCATCTTCGTGCCCGACGTTGATGATGTCGAGACTCTGATCCATGAGATCAAGCGCAAAGTGAAAATGGTAGTTCAATCTGACACCCGAGAATTGGGGCGAGTACGTGACTCCGTGGGTGACCAAGATTGTGAGGTCTTTTGATTGCTTGAAGTCGCTTCACCTTTGGCGCATGATAGTGGGAGATTCAAACTTGGCACTACTTGCGAGATCGCGGGGATGCGTTCTGCGAGTGCTCAAACTCCACAAGTGCTCTGGTTTTTTGATGGATTGGTTTTTACACGTGGGACATTTGCGCAGGTAATTTAATTTTCTACGCCTGTGTATAGTAACGAAAGACTTGCAATTGCGGTACTATGTTGATTTGCTTACGGTATGCACGGTGCATTGATGAAGTTCTTGTCATTTCGTAACTCTGCTTTACACCATAATAGTATTTTCTAAAGGAATCGCTCGAGAGGTGATAGCATTGTCTTGGTTTATGCACTTCCCGAGGTTCTTATGTAATGCTTCGATTAGTCCCTAGTGTATATGATATATGTTGAAGTACAGATTTTCATCTGTTTAATTTCTGTCTTAAGATTCTGGACAACACGTAAGATGAAATTTGATTGCTTGCTCGAGATGCACGAGTAATTTGTAAGATGGAATCTTAATTTTGACAATTAGTTAAATAAATAAATAAAAATGATAATTTGGATTAGTTTGGTGTGTGATGTTTTTCTGGCCTCTCGTCTTTCGGTAATTTCAC
The DNA here is from genome assembly GCA_014182565.1 of Eucalyptus marginata. Classification (NCBI taxonomy): domain Eukaryota; kingdom Viridiplantae; phylum Streptophyta; class Magnoliopsida; order Myrtales; family Myrtaceae; genus Eucalyptus; species Eucalyptus marginata. The sequence continues at coordinate 15,807,451 of CM024593.1, forward strand.
TTGCACCAAAGTACTTTTTGGTTCTGCATTCGGGAAATTGTGACTGTGCATTTTCTTATATTGTAAAGTTGATACTCCAAGCATAAAGACATGTGCTTTGGACTCCATTACTGGGGATCCATATTTTAGTTGAGTCTGAGCCGCATTGCACTTGCTTGTTTCACTGGAAATGCTACATTCAATTGTACAGTTATGTTTGGTGTATATATTAAATTTTGGGTCATTCATGGATGTTTTGGAGGATTACTTGAGAATGTACTGAGGTATTGCTTTTTTGCTTATCGGCTTATATGCTAAGGTATGTGATTTTTTATCTCCATGTTTAGCACGTAAACCATTACATTATTTGTCATTGATGGTCTCATACAGTCATCTTTTGGCAAGTGTGTTCAATTCCATATGTGGTAAATTCATGTGGAGAGGAGGTTCCTTGATATAGCTTCGGAAGATTTTATTTATTTATTACATTGTTATCGTCATAACATCTTATGTGCAAGAGCCTTATATGCAAAACTTGGCATGCAAAGTGGACAAAGGATTTTGGTTAATGATTGACAGTCCCAATTTTTGAGTGTAGCGCAAATTGGGATTTGAGAAGTGTAAAAAGTCCACTTCCCATGGGCAGACTCTGTGTTAGAATGCAATCATTAATGCTTCCTTGCAGCTTCGCCGAGGAATTGAGTAGGAGGAGAAAGAAGTTGGATAAGATGATATCCGATGCCGGTGTGAAACTTCCCGAGAAGAATCGGGCGGTTGATGTTGAAGCGTCTTTGCCGAGTGAATTGAGCGGTGCCCCAGTTTGCGAAGATAATGGGGATCGAGTCGATGGTGAAGGCGATGGCCACGCCGATTCATCGACTGATTCCTGCGAGTATGGCAAGGATGGAGGTTCGGGTTCGAAGTCTGAGGCAAAGGTAATACCCCCGGCTCCGCAATTGCCACCGTCCTCTGGATCCATAGGCATTGCGGAGGAGTACGTCTCTCATCTGCTCTCGTATATGGCTTCTTGAGGTCGTTTAGCGTCGCGCTATATTTGTGTCCCTTTGGATTGGATGATTTTGTCGGGGCACTTAATTCTTCGCTTCCGAATTCGTTATTGGATTCCATCCACGTCGCCTTGATGCGTTCATTAAGGCTTCATCTGGAAACCGTCTAAGATGCATTGATTGGGACTTGCTGGATACTTTGACGTGGCTCATTTACGTGCTCCATTATTTAACTGCGATGGATCATGTTAGAGGGCAGGAGTGGAAAGGTTTCTCTGAGGATGTTTTTGTACAGGGATTATTACTCCTTATCTGTTGGTAAGAAGTTGTTGGTTCTTCAAATTCTGTGTGACCATGCATTAGAGTGTGCAGATATGAGAGCTTCCAGAATTTAATATCAGGAAGAAATGAGGTATGGCTCTGATTATACCTTTTAGAAGGTTTCGGATTATACGATGTTGTTGATTCCATTCCTAGAATTGCCGGTATCTTCTTTTCGCCTCTCTCAATTCTAGTTTATGCACTTTTGATACCTTGATACTCAATTCGCTCGCATTTACTGAATTGTTAGAGAATGTTGTTACATGCATGGGCTAATATGTAGTGCTCTATTTATGGAGGCGATATAGAGATACTGAATGGGTTTTCAGGTGTCCCTTGTTTGGTTCTAATGTGTTTTATTTGTTATCCTTGCCCCTCATAGATTTGATTCTATGGAATAGAATAAATGAGCCAAGAGATTACAATTGCATTGATTTAATATTTTGATGTGTGTATTTCATCAAGGATGAAAATTTGATGATGCATAATTTCGATTAATTACCTCTTGGAATATTCTTGAAGTGGGGTTATGTCCGAAGGGACTTTGGAACTAAAATGACTAGAATCATTGAGATTAAGAAGTATCTGACTTTCATTTTCAAAATGAAAATTTGGATGAAACAGATACTATCTTAAGTGTTAAAATTAAAAAATAGTGGGGGTAATTCTTTGAGCTAAAGTAATTACATGGAGAAGATGTTGTATAGATTTAAACATCTTGTTTTCAAATATATGAGTACTCCATTTGATTCCTGGTGGAGAGTTTTTAATGTGAGTGATATTGGTCTTTGATGTATGCGATATATTATACTAGACCTGATATTACTTTTTGTATATGTAAGTTGAGTAAATACTAGTAATCCAATATTGAACATTGGAGAGTTATCTTATTGTTCCATAATAGTTATTCGGTTGTATTGGAATTATACACTGATGTTAGTCGGATTACAAGTGTGGGAGATGAAACTTCCAGATGGATTTTCACATTATGTGAATGTGTTGTTTCTTGGACGAGCAAGAAACAAATGTACATAATTTACTCAATGATAGAACCTGAATTTATTACTTTAGCGGCAATTGGGAAAGAGGTCGAATGGATTAGGAATTTATTGTTGGATATCAAATTATGGCCTAATCCTATGCCTCTTATTTCTATCCACTGTGATAGTTATGCTACTTTGGTAAGAGCTTATAGTAGCACCTATAATGGTAAGTCTAGACATATTAGTCTAAGACATGAATATGTGAGACAATTGATTAAAGATGGTACCATAACAATTGTCTACGTGAGGTCAAGTAATAATCTAGTCGATCCCTTGACAAAGGCTTTACTAAGAGACATGATAATAATGACCTCATAAGAAACGGGTTGAAACCCTTTAATTGAAATCACCAATAATGGCAACCCGACCTTTTCTAGAACATCACTAGTTACAAGGTTTAATGGGTAAGAACAAGTTATTGAATGTGATTGTTTGATATTGACGTAGCCCCGATATGAGAAGTCGATCGTCGTCTGTTACGTTTTATAGGTTGAATTGAATTCTTAATGAAGTATAGTACAAACTTGTAATATGTTGATAGTAATAGAAACACATGGTAGATACTTAACCTATATGAGCTTAGAAGTGGTGTTACTTCTTACAAAAGTTAGGGTTGCTTTCTAGAGAGCTCATGAAATAGGATCAAGCACAAGGCCATAATAGTGCGGAGTAATATAGAACTTCTCACTGAGACAAGAGGTTAGTGTATGTGCGGTATGTCCGGTTCTATTATATAAAAGTACAAGTTTAAAGCCGAGCTACTTGTCACTTTGATAGAGCTTTGAGATACTTGCACTAAGTAAAGGTTTAACTCGAAAGAGACCTTTATGTATGTACATTAATCTCACGGAAATTTTGGCTGTATATTTCTAACGTTTTATTTATTGTTTTTGTTTTATAAACAAAAGTGGGGGGATTGTTGGTAATTTGTTTATAAAACAAATGAAGAGGTGCCTTGTCCCACATCAAAAAGATTTGAGTGCGCACATGGACGAGATTTGGCACTAACCAACGATCATTATTTTATTTATTGAAAATTCGGATTTATTTCTATAAAAATTAATTATAAAGTCTTGTTGAAATAGTGCGACTGCTCACGAAAAGTTATGGTTATTTATTATTTATTATTTATTTAATTCCGAATTCTTTATTTCTTTTCAACGTAACATTTGAGACGCACTTGTTCACGAAAGGTTGTCTTTGTTTTTTCTTTTGCAACCTTTTGAAGGGTTGCATCTATTCGAAAGAAAAATATAAGTAAGTTTGTTTTGAGATCAAACACACATATTCTTTCATTTTTTTGTTTTCTTTCGATAGAAACTACAGCCATTGTTTCCAATTGTTTCTCATGAGAGACCCTGGAGAAATACTAGAATTGCTATCTAGTATTCTCATTTGAGACTTTGTTGTATCCTGAAGGAAATTTGCCGGTGACCATTAGCAATTTTGTGGTGCAAATAAATCCTTAAAAGAAAGTGATATCACGCCTCAAAGTCCGACTTGAGTACTCTAAAGATCCGACTTCATTGTTCTACCCAATTCGAAGCCATATTTTCCCAACAATCTTCTTTTCACACCGCCGCCTTTATTCGCATATTCGCCCTTTTTTTCTGCATCTTCAGGTCTTTTAATGGATTTTATTTTTCCATCTGAATACCTTAATGTAATATTCTCTTATCAGAAAAGACTTAAAACCTTTCGTCAACCTTTGTCGAAGACCCTAATTACTCCGATTGAGCAATCCTCGAACTGAGGTCATTGATAGTAGCCACGATTCTATCTGGAAAGCTTATATTAAAGTTACCACTTTCTTAATCGAGAAGATCTCAATCCCAAGGAAATTGGTTTTGTTGTCAACCAATTGTTGCCTTTGAGTTAAGTCGACGTACTTTTAGAATTTTTCCAATCAAATCGTCCAACTTAAACTTCATGAAACAGTCGTTTTTATTTCAAAGTTTTTCCTGAGGAAATCCAACGAATGACATGATTAATATCGAAATCGAACTTAAAAAAGTTTATCCTTATTGCAATAGGCGTGGGATCCTTGGAGGAACGCCCAGAGAGATTAGCGAAGTTAATTCCGTGAGTGATTTCTCGACTTCGATCACGTCCTAAAGAAATTAAACAAAAAAAAAATAACTCAACCCTTTGTAGAGAAAAAGAAAAATCCTAAACTTAAATGGACCCCACTCCGATTAGCGGTGCACACCACGCATAGGATAATTGCACATGCTTCTTCTTCTTCTTCTTCTTCCGTGTTTTGTGCCTAGTGTTCAGGTTTCTACTTTGCTTCCTTAGATCCTGAGGCACGAGACAATAACAATTAAAGTAAGTCAGCAGGTCAACTTAGAGAATTGTAAACCATGGAAATTTTAGTCATGGCAATTCTTTCTTCTTCCTCCTTAGGGTTCAACTTCTTTTGTCGATATTACGGGTGGTGTAGTACTGCATGGAGAGCGATTTTGCAAACAAATTCATGAAAATTTTATGAATTATAGCATCTACTTCTTGAAATTACACGAAACACTAGACGGTCGGGGAAGAGCGACGGTCCCTACTCGCCCCTCTGCATTGCATTATTGGCCTAGGACGAGTCTGTCGTTTAGAGGGAGATTCCCAGTACACGTGTACGGAGAATTAGCGAAAGAAACTATCTTAAAAAATTCAAATAATTAGGTGGCGGATCAATTGAAGTGCTTTATTCGTGCTTAATGGACCACATTCCTGAAATAATCCTTCATTAATTAGCTCATCAAAAAGAGCTCCGATATCTTCATTTCATCTTCCTACGATATGGTCAGACCATGCCGGTTCATCTCCATTGCAATCTGTTGACTTATTCTCCCCTTGAGGCCGCGTATATCTTCTCCTAACAAAGGGCTGAAGTTGGCGTAGGAACAACTAAACGCATGATTGCCAAATGATTAGCCTTTTTCCATGTTTCGGTGCAGGCATCGAATCGCGTTGACCTTGTTCACCCACCACAGAAGAATTGGAAAGAAAGGAAAAATGATAATAGCATGATTAAAACCCCAAAAAATTTACAATGCGAAATTTCTTTTGACGAGAGATTACAATTCGTGTGGGATGAAAGGTTTCGTTATTCCCAAACTCCACAAGTGGAAAAGGCAAAAATAAAAATAAAAATGAAGGAAAGAAAGAAAAAGAAGAGGATAGAAATAAAAACCCCAAAATGCCTAAGTTTTCATACAATCGAATGAGGATAAATAGCCAGCTTTGCCTTCGCATCTGCTCTCTCTTGCGTGGACCGCACCAAACAAATGACTGCTGTCTGTGGCTATGCTTCATGAATGATGATGGCAATGAAAGACTATGATGACGAACTTACTTTTTTTTTTTTTTTTTTTTTTTTTTTGCCCTTTTTGGTAAAATTCAGGACGATGATGTAGTCTTATGAAGCTGTCCGATTGTGGCCGCAGAACTGGAAGTTGTTGGCGTCCATCCTCTCCAGCACGAAATGGCCGATCATGTCCGTTGACTCGACCCTGTTCTCTCTGCACAAGAACTCGTCCCCGCAGATCTTCTCCACGTTCCTGTAGTAGTCGTGCAGGATCACGTGGGTCTTCGGGTTCCCGCCCTTCTTGCTCCGGGCGAGCACCCCCGCCGTGAATATTGCCGACATCCTCCCGGGTGTGTCTGGCCCGTCCCCGCGTGGCCCATCGACCAGGATCACGTCCCAGCTGACCTCATACACGTGGTTTGGGAGATCATTGATCCCGAGCCGGCACTCCGAGAAGAGCAGGTTCTGCACGGGCCGGCACTCGCCCCGGACCTGCTCCTTGGCCGACGCGATCAGCTCTGTCATCTCGCTCATCTTCGTCGTGTACTGCACATCGTACGCATCGATCTCCGGGTGCCGCTCCTCGACATAGGCCGCATAGTACCGGTTCTCGTCAACGAATACGGTGCGACCGCCGTGGTTCAGGGCCTTCCACAGGAGGGTCTCGTGGGTGAGCCCAAAGACAAGGAGGTTGCATGGGGTGGCACACTTCCGGAGCACATCCGATATGAGCTTGATGTCCTTGTGGGAGATGTGGTAGGTGTCGTTTGATTTCGAGGCGTAGTGGATGAGGGCATTGATGACCGTGGTCGGCAAGGGCTCGTTGGCGGCGGTGGTGGTGGAGGAGATGGCTGGGTTGTTAACCGAGGCGACCCGCGAGGCCGCACCAGCGACGATGGATTCCCGGGAGTAGATTAGTGTTCCAAGGAAGGCGAGCGTGAAGAAGGAGACGAGGGCGAGGAGCCATAGCCGGTTCGAGCCGCCTTGCTTCTGGATGTAAGGATGGAGGAGGATGAGCTTTGTGTTGTTGGTGCTGTTGCTCTTCATTCTTACAGACAGACAGAGAGAAAGATGCGACAAGTTTGGTCGAGCTAGTTGATCCCTCTCGAGGACTTAGGATGGAGAATCTTGAATCCTGGAGAGGTAGAGGCTCGAGAAAGCTGGGTTTGATTTAAAGAATGAGGTGGAAAGCTAGGAACTAGAGAAAGTGTGGAAGCAATGTGGAAATGAAAAAACATATGTGAAGGTGACACCACAATCACCTTCCATATTATATTATTCATGAATGATCATGCGCCATTTAATATGATTTCTTTTGATACGATTTAAATTTCCCCGGAATAATCAAGATTAGCTTGGCAAGGGGCGGATTTTACTTTATTTTTTGGTATTTATGATTGGAACAGGGGGAATCAATGATCTTGCCCTAGAAAAATTGAGAAAATGAAAAAGAAAATTTTGGCAGGTGGGGCCAAAAGGGTGGGTTGGGAGAAGACCACAAAGGGGTGGTTGGACCGGAGCTGGTGGTGGCATATGTGTTCGAGCGACCCAATAACTAATTACAGGCCACGGGTCGCTTTTCCTTGTTCATTTGAGCTTCATTACACGCGAAAACCAAATGGAACACATTTTTATATGCTCGACAAAATTTATAAATATAAAAATAAAGGAAACGAACGAGAAGATTTCCCATCTTTTTTTCTCGGTTTTATTTTGGGTGGTTGCATTCGGAGAGGGACGAGCCACCTACAGCTGATTCCAATTGGCAGCACCCGGATTGACTAGTGTCAATCATTACAGCGATAACTTAGCATCATTTCATGGACTTGGTTTTCCAGAAAGAACAAATTGGTGAGGTCTGCTTTTGGAAGCCGAAGGAGTCCGACCAAGTCTCCAGATCAGGACCTGCGGAATAATTTATTTCGTTTGTCGTCGGCCGTGGTAATAATTGGCGATGTGTCGGCTTGATTTTTACTCTCTTTTTCTTTTTCTTTATCCCCCACCGTTGAAGGCGAGACCTTTTCCTATGACACCTTTTTACACAGTTCGTGTGAAATCTGATGGCGTAGATTCTTTCAATGGAGACGAAATCAGCGGAATTGTAACAGTTTCGAGGTGACTTTCGATTACTTAAATTCTTTTTAGATCCGGAAGCATCTTGCGTAAGTTCTTGCATTGACACCCTTAAAGTTTAAGTAACCCTTTTCAAGCTTCATACACTTATCCTTAGAGGACCAATTATTTGTTTTAGCTTCTTTTAGGTAGGGCATATAACTCAGGCCCCTCCAAAAAATTATTTATTGGGTTTCTTTTTAAATCATTTTAGTATTTTTTTTTTGTTTTCTTTTTTACTTCTTTTTAACTCAATTCATTTGTTATTCTTTTCCTTTTATATGCAAGTTGATAAAATAGTTAATTACTTTTTGTGATGAGGATTAGAGAGAGAACAATCGTAATATGATCTTTTATAATTGGCACCAAGAAGAAGTCGAAGCATGTAATGAATTACTTTCTTGTTTTTGAGCTAAATATTACTATCAAAACTATCTCTTGAGGTCTTTAAAAGGATTAAAATTCGCAAAACTGCTTGGTTGATCTCACCTATTAGATTATGTGAGCCCCATGAGGCCTACATGATCCAACTGGTCAATATAGTTCAAGCTCAAATGCATTGGGCACATATGTGTGCTTCTCATTAGATTCTTAAGATTTATGATCATGTGAAAAGTAAATGTAAAGTCCCAAATTACATAATAGTTTTATCCATTATTAGGAAGATTGAGGATTGACACAGGGTGTTTTTAAAGATACATAAGGAATGGACATCAATCCCTCGATGGCCATAGGATATAAGGATAAATAAATTTTGCCTGGATCACAAAAGCAAGTTTGTGGGTGTTACGACATTTTGTATAAGAGTTATAAAAAAAATTATAAGAAGTTGTGACATGTTATAATTGAAGGATAAAAATAAAGACATTTGAGTGTGTGATCTAGAGTTCAGTCGGTCTATAGATTTTGAAGGAGGAAAGAAATGGCTTATAAAGAGATGAAATCACTTGGACTAGAGCATCACTTAGGGATGCTCTGAACCCCCTCGGAAGTGAGTGAATCAAAGAGAAGAAAACAATTTCTTTTTTTTTTTTTTTTTTTGGTGTCAAATTTTGTCATTCCTCGTACGAGAAAAGGTCTTAGAACTAATGACCACAAGACATAGCGAAACATGGAAGGTAAGAAGGACGAATACGACACAACCTCATTCACCATAGACTATTCGGACTAGGGTTGCACCGACGGGGGATGAAAGAGAAGCAGATAAGTTAATCCTCATTACTAGTCAAAGCACGCACCAAACGTGAGAAAACTCCCCCTCCTTCTCGAAACCACCAACCTCGGGTTCGCTTAGTCAGCAAGAAGCAGACACGTGCTTTGGGCTTGCAGAGGATGACGTCGTATTTCTGAATTATTAGGGTGGTTCCAGAATTAGGTCACTTGTCCTTCTCATGAATGTGGACCTTTCGAAGGAGAAGGTTTTAACTGTGCAATAAACAGGAATTTTATTTATTGCTAACTTTGTTCTTTGAAAGTGAAAGTCTAGGGATTACTACCTGCCCCTTGTGGCAAGAGTCAAGTATTCTTATCCAGCAGTTATCCAAAGACTTTTTCTACCGACAGCAAACATCAAAGCGTCACAATTCATCCTAAGTGTATCAAGGTTTTATGACAATAATTTCAGGGCTCTATTCAATGGACAACCTATGAAATTTTATCAATTTATTTAATTCAGAATAATAATCACAATGCATAGTAACTTAATATCAACTCGAGCTTGTGCTCCAACCCTGATTTCTTAGAAATTTGATAGCACTAATGCCGAAACTTAGAGGATTAAAACATTGTGAGTACTACTACACAAACAAAAACCGAATGTGCTTAAGATTGTGCTTTCAGTTTGCAAAGTTTTAATACTTTTCTTATATTTAAGGGATGAAGGCATTGAAATTCCTCGAACTATTACGAAACATTTAATCAAGTATTTTTATAAACATTACTTCTCCAAACTATCTACTTTTTAGGGCTTCATTAGCATACTCTACCAACACGTTACCGATGTGGAATATAAAAGAAAAATAAGGAAAAAAATGTCCACATCAACCTAGCACGCTTCCATGAAGTAATCTCTAGTGGAATTCTACTAGCACCAGAATCCAAGAACCAAAAGCAGAAAGCACAACTATTAAATACTAATGAACGCGTAAGCTTAACTATAAAAGAGTCCTATCATATTTCAAGATTATAAGTTTAAGTCATGAGCAAATTTTTAACTAGTTTATGTCTTGGACATTTGTTACTTTACATATAAAAACTTCCCGGCTTCTAATATATTGGTGGGCTGCATCGAAGATCGGAGAATTATTATTCAATCCAAGCATCTTATAATAAGCGCGAGACCTTACAACAATTCCCAAGGGAGCTAATTGTCCGGGCATCCCCAACCTTTTGCTAACGAAATGACAACAATATATTCCAATCATGAGCTAGAATTTTTTTTTTTTTGAACAGTATGAGCTAGAATTTAAACCCATGAGGTACGTACAACGATCAGGGCACAAAATCCGACGCATCATGAACCAGAGTTGATTTGACCACTTTACAGGGAGAAAGAAAACCTAGAAATTATAATCAGCCCATCTCTACATTCTCCATCTGTAATCGGACTGAAATTGAAACCAAACATCACAATGCGAATTTAACAAATTGAGCCTTCAGAATCCCCGAAACCAGAAGAAAATTGACGCATCATTAAAGCGAGGGCAGACCGCACGGCTCCGATCTATACGACTGGAAATTGAGCAGATCGCCACCGTAGGTTTGCGTGAGGGCTACCGCCCTTGTGAGGAGTGGCGAGGCCAACGAAGGTCGTTGCATCGCCTGCCTCGATTGATAGGTCACTGAGAATCCCCTTCTCTCATCGCTCGTGTTTGATAGCTCAGGTGGCAGCGGCGGCGGCTGCCATGCCAGGTTCGCTGAGCATACGACGGATGCTAGCTCATTGTCGGTGTTGCCGCCTCAGCTGCAGTACCCTACCCCTCTGTGATTTCTATTTTTTTTTCCAAATTGTTATTTTAAAAAAAACTATTTTTAACTTTTTGTCACGTAAGATGACATGTCAACATTTAGCAATAACTTAAGGGTCATGTTACGAAATCTGTTTATTTTTTAATCTCAGGACTAACTTGAATAAAATAGTATATGATTTAAAGATACAACTGCAAGAAAACATCAAAGGATCCTTTTGAATGAGTTTTCACCTTGAACGTCCATAGTACAAATCGGCACATTCACATTTATGATTTCTTAAATTCCACATTGGCATACTTATCTTTATGCACCAAAACTTCAACGAATTCGAGACACAAAGAAAAAAAATAAAGGCGATGACTATAAGATTTGAGAGAATCTTGAAGGACGACCAACTCTTTAACGAACATTTGGAGGAAGGAGTTCAGCTACTCACAACTTCCGGCACTTTCCTGGGGAATAATTCCCTAAACAAGCCAAAGAAAGTAATTCCAAAATAGTTTGCAAAACGGACAGTCGTACTTCAAAATCTAAATTGACATGAAACGAGTTTAAAATGATTTTTCCGGTCAAGTAACCACGATTCTGCATAAACAAGCGTACAGGAGCTTTAACTTTCTTGAGAAGCGATAATGCACTCAACACAGTGTTGGGTTCGGCTTCAGGCTCTTTACCATCCTATTGGTTTTCGTATAGGTAAGAGTTTTGACTTTTGTTAAAGAGATCTAATCCCGAATTTGGTTAATCTTGCGAAAGTTAGCGTGGTGCAGGAGTAACATTGATAGCTAGGTAAAATAGAGAGGACGTGAGAGTTGGAATAAATAATTATAATGTACTCAAGTGCTCGGTGATAGATAAGGGGTGTAGTGTCACGAGAAGCTTGCCATGTGAGTTTTTAATTGATCCGCCACCGAAGTCTTTGAAGTATGAAGATACCGAAGTCGATAGACTCGGTAATGTCTAGATGACCCTCAATCCAAAAGTCTCCCAAATAAGTAAAATGATGGGGTATATAGAGTGAGAGGATTAATTTGGTTTGCAAACAAGATTGTGCCATGTGGCAAACCTAGTGTAGGGAATGGATAGTTGTTTCACCAATAGGTCAAAGAAATATTTTTCAAGTATAATGGATCAATTAGTGAGTCATCAAAGAGTGTGTAAGGGAAGATGCTAGAAAAAGCTCCCATGCTCTCTGGGTTTCTCTCTACCGTATGGTAGGTATTCTCCTTCCTATAGCTTCGCAAATCTCCTTGAAGAAGTTTCCTTGAAGAGCTTTTCCCTCTGACTTTCACTGTAAGAATCTTCTATTTCCTTCTCTTGTCCTGTCTCTGTGAGTGTTCGCTTGTGTCTTCTCCTTCGCATGATTTACCCTCAATTGTAGCAGCTGTTTTTTCCTCTCTTTACCTATAGCTGTTAAACCCTTAGTAATCGCCTTTTTTTGCCCTAATCACGCCACTGTTAGATGTGATTTTTCCCTCGATCCCTTTTTCCTCTTTTTTCTTTGTTGACCATAAAACCCTAAGTTTCGTCACTCCCAGTAGTCATCCGCTCCATCTACTTGCATCAGTTTTTCGCCCGCAGTAGATCAACCTGCTCGAGTACTCTGTTCTCCTCTGTTCTAGCATCAATCTCCCCGCTTAGCCCCTGTCTGGAATAACTATTGTCAAATAGCAAACTTGATCGGGGGGGCAGCTCTGAGCCTCTATCTCTTTGAAATGTCCCCAACCATATTGCAGCTTCCCAACATCCTGTGTAAAGGATAAGCTGTGTTATTGAAAGAAATCAGCGCCTCTTTGTCATTTCACTACTGAGATAGTCCTCTTACAACTTCTTTGAGTCTGTGAGTAAGACAAAATAATGAATGATCAGATTGCTGATGAGAATCGAGTAGAGGCATTATGCAGAAGCTTGGGCAGATTATGGTCCGAGGATGATGTGGTAGATGTTATGCAAGGAATATCTGAAGAAAAACTAACAAAGTGCTGTTTAACATTATTTGGAAAACTCTATTCTTGTCCTAACGTGAATTTTTAAGCCTTTCTCAATACTATGAAACGGGCATGGAAGACGGAAAATGTGTCATGTACTATGCTTGAACCAGGTTTTTTCTCATTTTCCTTCAAGTCTGAAGATGAAAAACAAAAAGTACTTGACTCCGGGCCATGGTCCTTCGCAAGCAACCTCCTAGTGCTTCAACAGTGTGATCCCAACATCCCAGAAATGTGTTATGATTTTGAACATTGTCCCTTTTGGGTTAATCTATATGGACTTCCATTTGGTAGAGTGACGAAGGAAGTTGTCAAAGAAATAGCTTCTAAGATCGGTGAGGTAATTGATGTAAAGTTGGAAGCCAAAGGAAATGGTACATATAAGGTTGGTAAAGCCCGAGTTAATCTTCACTTGGGTTCCCCCCTTAAAACAAGAGTGGTTCTCAATTTGGGCAGCAAGAAATTATGGATAGAATTCAAGTATGAACGGCTCCCGCACTATTGTTATTCTTGTGGAAGGATTGGGCATTATGCCACAGCATGTAAAGAAATTCCCTATGAAACTACAAGGCTGGAAGAAGATTTACCAAGTAATTTCGGCAACTGGTTACGTGCTGAAGTTAGGGAACTCAGCCCTTATGGTAAAATATTCTATGGAAAACATGTTGAATTCCTTCATGAACCTGAAGTGGTGCCAGAATCCCCCCTTGCTGCAGAAATTCAATATAATCAGCACCCAATCCGAACGACAAAACAACCCACCCTACCTATCAAAAGTCAACAATTTTCGGAGGAGGATATGAAACAACAGGCAGATCCTCTTCATCATTCTCTCGCCATTACCATAAGGGAGAAAAAAGGCCCACAAAAAAGAGGAAGCAGCTGTCTAGATGATGAATCAATGATGCTTCTTTACACCGAACAGCTGAAAGAAAAAGAGTTTGAGGGAGAACACCAGTCAGTAAATGAAAGAGGCCAGAATAAGGGCAAAACTAAAAGCACAAAATTCCTACTTCAAAGAAAGGGAAGAGATTTTGTCCATACGGTGCTCAATCTTCAAAGGCACCAACTAATGAGAAACTGCAGATTGTGGACATTCCTATCACGGAAGAGGAGAAATCAACACACTGAGCTTTGGTGGCTAGCCCTAACAAGCCACCAGGTCAGCCATGAAACTTATCAGTTGGAATTGTCAGGGGTTGGGCTCACCCCTGACAATTCGAGCTTTACGAGCCCTAGTGTCTCAAGAACGGCCCAATATTCTGTTTTTAATGGAGACCAAAAATAAAGAGCAACTGGTGCAAAATTGGCGTTGTAGACTGAAATTTCAAAATAGCTTTTTGGTGAATCCAGATGGTATTTCAGGTGGTTGGGCAACTTTTGGGATGGAACGGTTACTATAGTTGTGGATTCGTCTTCTAAAAATTTTATCAATGTGTAATGTTGGCTTCACGAAAATAGGCAGCTCATGAGAATCACCTTTATACACGCTCCAACTAGTTTTAAGACTAGAATACTCTTATGGGAAGAAATACAACGAGAAAGCACTTTCAATCACCTACCTTGGCTATGTATCGGGGACTTCAATGAAATCCTGTATCATTGGGAAAAGATGGGAAAGAGACTGGTAGAAAACTTTCGTCTTATAGCTTTCAGAGACTTCCTACATGCATGTTCTTTGATGGATTTAGAAAGTAAAGGATGCGCTTTCACATGGACAAATCAAAGGAGTGGTCAGAAAAATGTCAAGAAAATGTTGGATAGAGCATTATGTACCCTGGAGTGGAGAATAGCTTACCCTACCGCGGAGGTCATAGCCCTACCAGCAATAGGCTCTGATCACAGTCCTCTCCCGTTGTCCCTGTATCCTAAAACAGATCGCAAAAGACGAGATTTTAGGTATGAAGCGTACTGGGCCGAGGATGAAGATTGTAGGAAGCTTGTGAAACGAACCTGGGATGAATCCCAAGGCAAAAATATGGTTGAGAAACTAAAGTTGGTAGCTGCAAAACTTGTTGTATGGAGTAAAAGAAGATATCCCAATGCATATAAACAAATAGAAGGGTTGAAAAAGGAACTTCAGACCTTGATGAATAGTCAAGATAGTGACTATAATCAGCAAAGAATTCAACAAATTAATCAAGAAATCAACTCCCTTTGGCGACAAGAGGAGATGTTCTGGAGCATGAGATCACGAATAAAGTGGCTGCAATGGGGAGATAGAAATACAAATTTTTTCCATGCCACAACTATTCAACGGAGAAATCGGAACCGAATATCCATGTTATTGAACGAGCAAGGGGAATGGGTTCATAATCAAGAAGCACTTCAAACCATGACAGTTAACTTCTTCAAAAACCTATATATGTTAGGGGGACAGCGAAACTTTTAGCCCATCCTTGATTATATTCCAAACTTGGTGGATGAACCTATGAATCAATATCTTATTGCTCCTGTCACAGTGGAAGAAATTAAAGATGCTACTTACCAGTTGGGACCTAATAAAGCTCTTGGGTCGGATGGGTTAAATGGCATATTTTTCCAGCACCATTGGCGAGACATTGGAGAAGATATATGTCGAGAGGTTCAACAATTCTTTGAGACCGGATCCCTAAGTCCAGCCATTAACCAAACACAAATCACTCTCATCCCCAAAATCCAAAACCCGAAAAAATAGAACAATTTAGACCTATTAGTTTGTGTAATTTTGCCTACAAAATCATTTCCAAAATCCTCACGAACAGACTAAAACCTCTATTACCAGCCCTAATCAAACCAGAACAGAGTGCCTTTGTGGGAGGTCGGCAAATACAGGATAACATCCTAAATGTCCAGGAGGTCCTTCATAGACTACGAACTCGTGATCGCAAGCGACATTTCCAAGCTGTCCTTAAACTTGATATGCAAAAAGTGTATGATCGGCTAGAGTGGGATTTCCTTCAAGCATGCCTGACAAAGATGGGGTTTTGTGAAAAATGGGTGAAGTGGATCATGCAGTGTGTTACAACTGTCTCTTATAGCATCAAGCTTAATGGTATATCCTTACCTTATTTTCAGCCAACTCGGGGCATTCGCCATTTATTCATTATTGTGGCTAATGCTCTATCCCATTTGTTAAAGCAAGCAATACAAGCAAGCACTCTTCGAGGTATCAGGTTGAACAGAAACTGTCCCACTCTATCACACTTATTATTTGCAAATGACTCTATCTTTTTCCTGGATGGTACAATCTTGGAATGTAAAAACTTGGCGTCTATTCTTCATCAGTATTGTTATAAATCTGGTCAAGCCATCAACCTTAACAAATTGGGGATATTCTTTAGTAAAGGCTGTCCAGAACAACTACAGAGAAATATGGCGTTTGAGCTGAGAGTTCCAATTATTAAGAAAACAGGGAAATACCTAGGACTTCCTTCGGACTGGGGTGCCTCTAAAAAAGAAGTGTTCACATGGATTCTAGCTAGAATAAATATAAAGTTGGAAAGTTGGAAGGAAAATTTGCTATCAAGAGCGGGAAAGGAGACACTTCTCAAATCAGTTGTGCAAGCTATACCTTAGTATGCCATGTCTATTTTTAAAATTCTAGTATCTATTATCAGAGCTATAGAAAGGAAGATTGCTAACTTCTGGTGGAGAAACAACAACAACAAGAAGGGTCTTCATTGGAGACAATGGGAACTTCTCAAGCTCACAAAAAAGGAAGGGGGACTTGGTTTCAAAGACCTCCTCACTTTCGATGTTGCTATGTTAGGAAAACAAGCCTGGCGCCTCTCTCAACACCCATACAATCTATGGAGCCAACTTATGAAAGGTCTATATTTTCCTAACTGTGATTTCTGGCAAGTAGGAAAAGGATCGCACCCATCCTGGGGATGGCAAAGTCTGTTAGCTGGGAGAGAAGCGATAGCCCCTCAAGTAATGTGGGCCGTGGGTAATGGGTAGAAAATGTCAATCAGAACAGATAAGTGGTTGAAAATAGGTATACTAGGAGGACCTGCGTTAAGAAATGAACCTTCCAAAGTTGCAGATTTGATAGACTTTGAAAATGCCGAATGGAAAGAAGACCTATTGTGAGCTATGTTTGATCATAACATAGTGACGGAAATTCTAGCCACCCCTTTCGGCCTACCATCTACGGAAGATAAACTGGTTTGGATGAATAATACATTAGGAATATATACGGTGAAGAGTGGATATTTGTGGCATAGAAAAAACACAATGACTCCTCGAGATCAACAGCCAACAACATCCTACTAGGTTAGCCCCGACTTGTGGAAACAAATATGGAATGCAAATATACAACCTAAGATAAAAATTTTCCTATGGAGTGCTTGTCAGAACGCTTTGCCTACAATGGAGAACTTGTATAGAAGAAAAATGGTACCTGCACCTACATGTCCATTATGTGGTTTGGAACCGGAGACGATAGAACATATATTTCTCCTCTGCCCATGGATCACGCAGATATGGACTGAGCCATCCCTGCAAGTCCAAGTGAATTGAGTAGGCTTAACACGCTTTGATGAATGGTTATGTCAAGTGCACATAAGCTCAAGAATCTCACATAACTTTGAACTGCTCGCGAATGTATTATGGTGCATATGGAAGGATCGAAATTACCATATATTTAGAAAGAGTCCACTTAACTTACATCATACCCTCTTTAGAGCCATCAGTTCTCAAGACAGTTTCACCACATGGAATCCCAAATCTAAGAATCAGAAGAAAGAAGCCGACTTACATAACATATGGCAACCCCCGAAGCCCGGTATTCTCAAAATCAACATCGATGCATCCTTCGGGCCTGCCTGCATAGATGGATCACAGTTACATTCTAACCAAGAGCTTTCATTGCACCGAATTGAAGGTTTTTCAGAACCAACCCCGGAGCCACAACCAGCAAGCGAAGAGATTCAACACTCGAACACCGACTCCTTTACCTCCATTTCCCCAAAATTTGATGATTCATGGAGGGAGGTTGAAGAAGACCATGAAATATGTGTAATGACACCACCATAAGCGAATGAAGGAAGTTCGGACCAGATACATCTACATGACAACAGTCAATTAGCGAGTTCCACCCACAGTCCACAAGGCTCGGCTCTACCGCTAATAACAAGACCTGCGAGACTAGATCTCAAAAAGAAGAAAAAAGGTAAAGACTTCAATAAATCAGCCTTAAATCTGTTCCACAGGTTGCCCAGGTGAGCTATTTATACAAGATAGAGCAAACAAAACCCAAACAACGCCCTCTTACACACCGACTCAAGCACACACAGCAGTACAAACGAAGAGCAAAGGGAGAGGCTAGATTTGCATTTTAAAGAAGGTGAAGGTGCTATCAAACATAAAATTAGCCCAGATCCGAAAAGACAAGAGGAAGGCGGGATCTCACGCACCTTGCTACGACAACCCTTTCCAAGTGGTGCTGCGCCGCGCCTCAACAAGGGAGCCGGGAGAACTGGTTGCTCCAAATACAGAGGAAAAGACACGCATCTACTGGATCTGTTCAATAATTTTGAAAATGGATTGGATGCCGATGATTATGTACAAACCGAGATCGCCTCTGAGTTTGCACAGCAACCTCAACCGACTTGCTCGCCCGATGATGGCAACGGGGGAGGACGGATCGGCTAAAAGGAAAATTTGCAGGTGACCAAGAAAAAAGCTCGACCTCAGAGCAGTTCACACAGGAGCTCGTTTTCTCCATTGACTCTCAACAGCGACACTCCCCCTTTAAAGGTGCTATAGCTTGTATTTGCAAGGATGAGATGGGCAGAACTATTTATGGCTTTACGAAATCTGTGGAGGTAAGATCAGCGGAGCAAGCGGAGGTAATGGCTTTGGTGGAAACCCTAGATTTTATTTCATCGAAGTTGGCCCCAAATAGAATTGATAAAGAGATCATACATTCTGACTGTAGTACGATGGTGAATGGGGTCCTCTCTTTGGAGACCTGTAGTTGGGAGATACAACCACTAGTGGATCGGGCTAAGCGAAAACTGGAACAGATGTCGGGTACCACTTTAGCCCACTGTAGTCGAACCACGAACAAAGTGGCTGACTGGTTAGCTAAAGCCCATCGAATGGGCTGTCTTAATAGGAATTGGGTTAATAACCCCCCGTTAGCTCTTTTAGATCTATTGTGTGTGGATGCTAGTGTTGTATTTGCTACAAACGTTTCCTAGTAATGAAATTATGCTTGTTTGACCAAAAAAAAAAAAAAGAGTGTAAGGTCCTTTGTTAATTTTTGGGCTGAAAATGTAAATGTGAAGAAATTTAAAGGTGTGTTTGGTAACGTTTCTATTTATCTATTTTTCTGTGAACATAAATCCATCTGTATATATCAATTAATTTTTCTATTTCCAGTCAGAGAATATATTTGAAACAAAAATAAAAAGTAAAAAAAAATCTACTTTTTGTTCTTGAGACCCGAAAATAAAAAGCGAAACAAGGTCATTTTATAGAAAAAAGTTCAATGTAACATAATGCTCATCTTCACACAATTGACTCAAGATCCATGTGAAACCCACATCCAGGCCAGGTATCCAAATAAAAAAAATAAAAAATTCAGAATTTTAGAAAAAAAAATTTACAAATTAGATTTTGAGTAGTTTTACTATATTTTAGTGTTACTTTTGATTTAAAAGTAATTTAGCATATAAAAAAGTAAAAATATTTTGATGAATATTGGATTCAAAATTGTATAAACTCTTAGGGCTTCACTATATGGATTTTTTATTGTCATTTTCTTTTAGAGATAATATTAGGTTGCGAAAGCTTGGCGACTCCACTAAAAGAAGACATCTTCTTCCTTTAATATTCTATTAGAGACATCTTTTAAGATCATATGCGATTTTATTTTAATAGAAAATTAGATGGTTCTAAGCAAGTGTCTCATGTTCATAGCAGTTGAATAAGCCTGTGTTCCATGAATTTCCAATGTATTTGCTTGAAAGTTTAATGAGTTTGTGCAAACTAGTGCACCAACTTTAGGATTGCCTCCACTCAGTTGTTTCGTCCTTGCCCAATTCACTAGGCAACATTTGCTCTTCTTCTTACAGCTTAAAAAGTTCAAATGGTTTATACACATGTTTATTGCGATGCCTAAAAATTTACTGTCAATATCCTAATATTGTGAGTTATAAACTAGTGAGACTCTTTATTGTCATTTCCAGCCATTTGTCTTTGATTAACTATTACGCTGGATTTTCTAAAGCCATTTTAGAATATTTTGATATTTAAATCCTCACCAAAGTCCAATTTTATCCAAACACAAATTGTTAAGTCTTCACTAATATTTTTATAATTTAGTAAAAAGAAATTGGGAATAGAAATTTTTAGTCGTACCAAATGCATTTTTGTTCTTTTTCTATTCCAAGTAGAAACTTTGTACAGTTACCAAATACATTTTTTTGCTTAGAAATTCGTTCAAGAAATCGAAAAAACTATTTTTGAACAGAAATATTGCTATACATACCCTAAATGTCTTAAAACTATTGCTAGCCATGTAAAAGTACTGGAAATGTAAAGATAAACTGAAAATAAAGATGAAGAGCGTGTCTTCTTGGATCGATTGACAGTCTATTATGAAAAGTATATTTGGGGTACTTATAACCACAATCGACAATTACAAAAGTATTGAAATATGAGAATAACTTTGTAATCCAATCTACGGTTGCAAGAAGTTGCAATATATCCACTACCTTGACGACTATATCTACTCCACTACATCAATGGTTACATGTTCATGTCGATCTTCCATCTTTGCTCCCAATCGACAGGTTTGCAAACTCACACTTAGCCAAAGGCAACTAGTTATCGATGACATCATCAATTAACTCTAATCTTGGCAAGGACTCTTATCGATAAATTTCATTGTACATCATTTATTTCCTTTGCTATCGATAATATCAACTTGACCGCTACTTGACTAATTTTCATTCTTTTCGACTGAGATGATTACTCATTAATTTTGAGTTGATTATTATTATTTTTTTTTTTTTTTTTTTGTCAATAGATGTCCCCTTGTAAAAGAATGAATAATTCATCAACTATTTGATTCTTTTAAATTAAATTATTGAGATTCATCAATCATTTGACATTTGATTTTTCCTTACCAAATGGCCTCCTCTAATGTTTTCCTGATAATTATACAACTAATTGTGTTATGGTGCCACTTGGAAATATTTTGGGAAAATTCCAAGTAAGGGCCTAAAATGCCAAAATTTTCTCAAAAAAGAGCCCAAAGTGGACATTATTTCAAATAATAGCCTGAAGTGCTCAACTTTATTTCAAATGAGAGCTTAAGCTTGCTGGCCAGCGAGCAAGTGATATTTTCAGCGATGGAAATAAGGGCATTTTTGTCCAATTTTTTTAAAATAAAAATAAAAGCTAAACTCTAAAATTAAAAATCCCAAAACTCCATTCCTTTCTTCTCTTCTCCACGTTCTTTGCTTCTCCTCCAACCCATGTTCATCAACAAAACTAAAAGAAACGAAAAACAAGGAAGTGTTGTCGGAGCAAGCACTGATGGGCATTAGTGGTGGGCGACCAAGTGGCAATGTGAATCGAGTGGCGGCAACAACGAAAATCAAACATTTTTTTAAAATAAAAGAGAAAGGTACCGAAAGGGTGTTAGAGAAATTTAACATAACCAAGTCCCCGAACTCACAATCTCTGGTTCATAGGAGTAAAGCAAATCTCCCATTACTTTACTTGGGTTTCTAATCGACCCACCAAAAATAGATTAGTGGTGACTCATAATTGAAAAATCAACCGCATGTTAAGAACTTGAACCTAAGTCGCGAATTGGTATGGGCTTGGGAGAGCCCGAGCTAAGTTTAGACTTAGTAATCCATTAGCCAGATCCTAGGTGGTTCACCGAAAATTTGGTCGCGACAACAGTCGAAGGCTGACAGACATTGAAAGAAAGTAAAAGGAGAAAACTCCCCTTTCTAGGGTTCACATAAAGCCTTTGCCCTCCTAATGCAAAATCGTTTTGATTATGCCTTTCATTATGCTTCTGTAATTTGGCCAAAGTTAGTTTTTTGAAGTGGAGCTATGAATCGAAACCCTTTTTTTCCTTAATCCTCTAATTTCTTTTGTTTATGTGAAGGTTTGTTTCCTAAGTTGCTTCGTTCATCCAAGACAAAGGGATTACACTGATTGAAGTAATATGTCGATAAGTCATGGGCATGTAGTGAAATCCAATATTGATGGCAGCAATGATGGCAGTAAGTTTCTTTTTCTAATGACAAGCTGCTATTGCATATGTTTTATTGTTAATGTTTTCATTTTGCTTTTTGTGTTCATGGTCCATGCTTCTCTAATAGTTGTTCATGGTTCAAATATTACATTGTAATAGCAGCTTGTGTTTGTCTATATAAAGATTTAAGTTGGTGTGATTTTATTGAATTTATATAAGCTCCGAAAACATATTGATGTTTTTTTGCTTCCATCTGCACTAGATGACGGATGTGAAGAAGTGAATTGTGCCTAGTAGGTGTCCTGAGGGTGTTGAAGAGGATGGATTTGCCATTATTGATCTTAATGAGTTATGTAGTAGAAATGTACAATGTGTGGAAGGTAGTTCGATGTAGAGTGATACAGGGATTAGAGACATTAGCTTGCATGTAAAAACACTAGCTGATAATGTAGATTTCTTGAATATAGATAGTCAATTTGAGTATACAAATCTTGAGTTTAATGTTGAAGTGGACATAGAGAATCCTACCTTCAAGTTGGGGATGTGTTTTAGCAATACTAAGGAGTTTAAAGAAGTAGTTAGGAATTATGCCATAAAAAATGAGAGACAAATGAGGTTCATTGAGAATATGCCAAATAGGTTAAGGGCAATGCGTTCTAATGTCTGTGATTGGCTCATATATACTTTCAAAGTGCATAGGGAGCATACTTTACAAGTCAAAACCTTCAATCCCGTACATACATGTAATAGCGCTCTACATGTTCCTTAAGTAAGCTCTAAATGGTTGGCAAATAAGTTTTGTATCGGTTGAGAAATAATATAACATGGCCAAGTGCTTCAACGAAGAAAACAATGGAGTTTGAAAATGTTTTGAACTGTCCAAGACAATGATCTATAGAGCTAAGGTTACAGCACTGAGTATGATCATAAGGAATGGGGAAAAGCAATTTTGGATGCTTAGACGTTATTGTCAAGCATTTTTTTTATTTCAACCCAGGATCCACTTGTGTAATCAAGAGTGAGCAATGTCAAGATCAATTCAAGTTTAAAGGAATCTACATATGTTTAGATGCATTGAGGGGTTTTCTAGAATGATGTAGGCACTTTGTGGGTTTTGATAGTTGTCATTTATCGGTAGACTACAAGGGTATACTTTTAGCAGTTATGGGCTTAGAGGGAAACAATCAAATATATCCATTTGCATAGGTAGTTGTGGGACAAGAAACATACGAGACATAACACTGGTTTATTAGTATAATTACAAAAGATTTAAGGATTGCAGACCCTGCAAATTCAAAGTATTGGACTTTCTTGTGTGATAAGGCAAAAGGGATTGGTGCAAGTACTAGAAATTTGATGCCTAAAGCGGAACATAGATTTTGCTTGAGACATCTTTATGAGAATTTCAGGCTACATCACAAAAGACTAGAACTTAAACTTTTGCTTTGGAAGACTGCCATGGCAACAAGGGTATGTGATTTCAACTTTGCAATGGAAGAGTTTAAGATAGTTAATGTAAAAGCTTATGACTAGTTGTTCCAAAAGCCTCCAGTGCAATGGAGCGAGTCTCAGAACAAGTTCAAAATGCGATGTTTCCTTGAACAACTAGCATGAAAGCTTTAACAAGAGCCTCATTGACACCATAGACAAGCCTATCATTACCTTGCTTGAAGCTATAAGAGTGCAACTCATGGAAATGATTCATAAGCAATGAGATGGGTTGGCTAACTACAATGGTATGATTTATATTGGATCTTCAAAAAAAAAAAAAAAATCAGCATCATGGATTGCATGAAATGGGGAAGATGAGTTTGAATTAAGTGGGCCATATGGAGACAAAATGGTAGTTAATAAAAGAGACAAAACTTATAGTTGTAGAAGATGGGACATTAATGGAATCTCTTGTTATCATGTTATGGCAGCTTTGTATACTTGAGGGAACAACCTAAAAAGTGGATTCACACATGTTTCGGTATAGAAACATTCAAGTAGCATTATAGCCATGTTATGCATGCTGTAGATTCCAAGGACACATGGCCTACTACAGAGCATTTACTCCCACCAAATGTTGATTAAGGAAGTTGGTAGAAGGAAGAAACAAAAAACAAAATCAATGAATGAAATAGCTGACATTAATATAAAGACAAGGAAGGAGAAAGTTGTGCAAGAGTCTATGGGAACCAAAGTGAAGCGACATAATGATACAATCACTTGTGGGAAATGTGGTGGTCTAGGCCATAACAAGTGTTATTGCAAGAATTCATTGGTAGCATCAGAAACAATAACAGCAATATCATTAACTGCAACAGCTTTTACATCTACCTCATGCTTATAAGACGTGGTAGAAACTACTCCTTCTAGCCCAACATCAAAACATGAGATAGTTGAACTACTTGCATCAATTTTTGGCAACAACTTAAGCTCAATATCATTTGTGGGAAGAGAGAAGATGCAAGTATCCATTGATACTTAATTTTGTCATAGAACTTTTCTTACTTGTACTTGACTTTGATTTGACTATGATTTATTTTATGATTCAATCATAAGTAAAGAGGAGGATGTAAGGACCTCAATATGAAAGTGGTTGAACACGAGCAACTTTTCAAGATATGCAAGAGTAACAAGACCAACAACACAAACTTTTTTTGTTTTACAGTTGTTGATATAGATGGTTCTATTTTGGAAGAGACGAGCAACTTTTTGAGATATGCAAGAGTAACAAGACCAACAACACAAACTTTTTTTATTTGCTGACGTTGATATAGATGGGTCTATTTTGGAAGAGATGGACAACTTTTTGAGATATGCAAAAGTAATAAGACTAACAACACAAATTCTTTCTACTTTACTATTAGTTGATATAGATGGGTCTCTTTTGTAAGCATCTTAAAGTTAAGGTGTGTATAGGCCTATTGTGTTGAGAAGATTTCTCATGTTAGGAGGTTTCTCTTTTCTAGCATATGATGTGGATCAATTCAAATTAATATAATATTATTTAGTTTGTTGAGAATGCTCTCTCAGCAAAATGCTCAACATTTTGCATAATGCTTGCTTTTTGTTGTCGACAATAAATCCACAATCATCGTCATTAAGCTCAGCATAATAAGCATTATCAAGCAACCATCATCAATGATCATCAACAACACTTCAATTTGTTGTAATATTTGCATTATAAAAAGAGACAACATATAAGTTTTCAACTTCAATATGTGTGCACCGCACAACACTTAATTGAAAGCTCCATTGATCATAGCCCATTCTAACACAGCTATTCTAAAGCTCCAAAAGACACCTACAAACAACAACTAATCACAGCCCTCTCACATCTTGTTAAGGGTAATATATTATCAAAACACCTAATAAAATCTTCTCCTTTTGCCATAGCCATCAAGGGATATGCAATACAATTGCTGATTAACAACTAGCTATTGGGTCTGTGCTATAAGAGATAGTGAGGCAAACTCATTCTAGCATTCCCTTGATGAACTTTATCGCACCTTAATTCTATGGCTAATGCTAGGGAAATTTGAGCCTATTGTCACAACCTTAACTCCATCCTCAGGGTCTTGAATCATAGGAGTTATTTTCGCGACGTCCTAGGCTCGTCACTTTCCCGATTCTTTTTATCTTATTATCATGCACATGCGAAAACTTGAATAAACAACTCCCTGAACAAACAATAGCTAAAAGACTAGGACATACATCACACAAAGCACACTAGTTTATATTGTAATAGTACTTTTACAAGTCTTTTTTCTATGGGCTTTCTTTCTCTTTTTCATCACACTACAAGTTTCTATATAGGCCGGGGAAATTCCTATCTCCTCTAGCGTGACTATAGCTCCCAAAAATGGA
This sequence comes from Eucalyptus marginata, assembly GCA_014182565.1. Classification (NCBI taxonomy): domain Eukaryota; kingdom Viridiplantae; phylum Streptophyta; class Magnoliopsida; order Myrtales; family Myrtaceae; genus Eucalyptus; species Eucalyptus marginata. The sequence continues at coordinate 15,833,235 of CM024593.1, forward strand.
CTTGAGACTTCCATACCTATAAGACTAAAAGATGAGGGAGTGAGTTATAGGAACTCAATAAATAAAATCCCTAGTTCTCTACTAGGAAAACATCTCATCATCAAAGCCTAACAAGTATAACACTCGCAAACAATGTAAATAACAGATCAATAACAAATTATTTCGCCATGCCTTGACTCAACCCATGATGTCGATGTAAGATACCTTCAGCTTAACAATGAACACATCAACATATCATGCTTATGCATAACCGACATTCATGTAAATTCATTTACCGTCATCCTGGCTTGACTAAGCGCTCTTGGCTCGACCGAGACTTCCAGCTTCTTGCTAGGTTTCCTAGCTCAACTAAGGTATTTGAGCTCAACTGAGACTTCTTAGGGCTAACTTTCCAAGGCTTCCGGGTTCATAACCCAGGCATCTTGACTCAATTAAAGCATCACGGCTCAACTGAGGCATCTTGTTCAATGAACGAGGCATCGCCTCCAATGTTGTGTGGCGATGGACGCTTTTTCCTCTTTATATGCATGCACATATGCATCATACAAGCAGGTTCTTATCTTTTCTCTCAACTGACAAATACATGGCCCGAAGGCATGCTCATTCATTTTATGTCATAAATTCTTGTACTTCACTAATAAATATGTGGGGAACAATCCTTCATCCGTAATTTGAATCAATCACTTGGCGCCAATCCCTGTATCGGACAAGGCTTGGAAACGGCATTGCTTCAATGCCGATCCAAGACCCTGAGGCTTCGGTACACCTCGCTTTAGTGAAAATCCTAAGCTTGACGGACCTTGGTTCCGACTCGTGAATACACTTGTGCCGCAAATGACCCTCGGCTCGTGGTTTGATTCAATGCCAAGCGCAAAGTCCCCGCACCAATTTGAACTATAGAATCGGCATGCTATGGTGCCTTACCAAGACCTCGTGGATATGGGTGATCCCCGTACCGATCAAGGTATAGAATCGACAAGCCTCAATGTCGATTTAGGACCTCACGATCTTGGGCGATCCTCGCACGAAGCGAGACTTGGACCCGGCATCCTATTTATACCAAGTCGAGGTCTTATGGCTTGGGTGACTTTGTCTTGCGATGAACTCAACCCAGACAACGGTTTCATTCCAGACGTAAATGACTCAAGCACATGGCCATGTACAATTGCAAACAAAATCAAACAAAAGATATCTCATATCACCCAAGGCTTAACGGGTGAGCACTTAGCTAGTCTCAACAATGGGATCTAGCTTCTTAGAGGAGAAAAAGAAACCTTACTTACCTTGGCAAACCTTAAGAATTAGCTTGGATAGCTTGATGAATTGGTGGTACGAGGGTAGGCGTGAATGGCAAGAGAGCTTAGAAAGATGGGAATGAATGGGAGCTCCTCCTATTTATAGGCACCAAGCTCATTATTACTCATCCAAGCGGCCCAATCACATTTCTTAAGAGAGAGAAGGAAAATGAAGACTCGTGCAGGGGCTGTCAGATGGAGGGAAAGTGCGCGCGTGCGCACGGGGGGGACTTAGAGACTGAAGGGGGGAAGACGTGCTTGCGAATGGGATCGAAGGAGGGGGAAGAAAAATAAATCAAGATATCCTATACTTATCCAATCTTGGTCCCACAAAAATCTCCATGTCAATACACTTGGTCCCCACTTACTTTCTTGTATGTGAATTCCCAAAATAACCAACTTTCAAAATTGGTCATTTCCCTCAATTTTGAATTCTATTTCCTTTTTCCCGGAATCCGATTTCTTAACAAATCTCTCCGATTGAAGTTCAATTTTGTTGAAAAAAAAGCCCACACAATTTCCTTTCACCAAGTAGCTCACACGGAGGCCAAAAATCTCTTCCATTTGGCCAATCCAAATTTATGTTCGTCTTCCAAATCGTCCAAATCAATTTTCCATAAAGATCCCAAACTCGCTGAAAATTTCTCGAAAGATGAGTCGACATTCCTAAAATGACTCGTGACATGACAAGACTTTCAATTTCTAAATCGGGTTCAAATTCGCGGTTAATTTCAATCTGGCGCGATTTTAGTGTAACTTAACCTACCGGGTAGCTTTTAAAAATTTTTGGTGTAATTGACTCATGGTCGATTTTCTTCGAGCCACACGTACCTCTTCGGCACATTAGCGACTCTTGGTGGTTGTGAAAATTTTAAGGTTTCAAATACGGGCATAGGGTACCCAAAACGATAGAAAATCGGTCTAGTGTCGATCGACGAAAATTTTGCAATCAGATGAAATCACCCACACTTTGATCACACATTTCATTCAAATTAACTTATCTCCGGTCTCTGATCGATTTTTAATTGTGCCGTAATGACCCTTGCAGATTAGCACGGTCGAGCAGTTGATTCCTGGTCAAATTCTCAAGTCTATTGCGTTTATATTCCTTAACGGCTTCACCCGATAGGCTAGTTATCTCTTGAGTGGCCATCTCAAATAAAAGCATTATAGTCGCGTTGATGAAAGGCGCAACTTATCCAATCGAAATCAGAACCTGAAAATCAGGATGTCACACCTATCCTTGCCATTAGCACACTAGATTCATAGCCATTTCTCGTTGGTAGAAAATTGGGATGTTACACCTATGCTATAAGCAAAACTTTGCTTGCACTGATTACAGCCTAAGTAGCACCGACATGCGACACGGACACGCGACACGACAGGACACGTCATTTCTAAAAAATAGAGAATTCCAATACGTTGCGACATGTTGTATATTAAATGAATATTTTTATTTTTAATTAATTTGATTCAAATTCATAAATAAATAATTAATTTAAAAAGAGCCTATAATAAATGTACACTAATAATATTAATAATCAATTCATTTGGAATTCGAAAGATATATTCATAGTTAATACGAAACATGTTTTTAACTTTAACAAAAGTTATTAATGAAACTAATAGTTAATAAGAAATTAGAATCAATTTATTTAAATAAATTCATGATTTTCTACAATGACCAAAATTTATCATTATTAAAAATTCAATACTTCTATTTTTCGAAATTATTTTTTAATTTCATTTATTTAATTTTTCGATTAAAAAAATCCCCAAAATCCACCCCTTCTTTCCTTCGTCCACTTCCCTCCACCCCAAATTTATTTTACTTTTTTCCCTCCCCCACCACTGACAACAGGCTATTAGCCTGTCACTTCCCCTCCCCCAAAACTCAAAAGTCACGCCATCGTCCCCCCCCTTTTTTTTTTTTTTTTTAATTCCTTTATCAAAAGCCCTAGTTACCCTCCTTTTCTTCCTCCTTCTACTACTCGCCGCACGACCCCTTCAGCCCTTCCTATCCTCTTCCTCTCGATCTTTCTCCTCCTCCTCCTCCTCCTTGCCGCACAACCCTTTTCCTCTCCGCATGACCACCTTTCTCTCCACACGACCCCCTTCCTCTCCTCTTCCTCTTGATCCTTCTCCTCCTCCTCCTCGTCGCCAATCCTTCGCAATAGTGGCGGCCCTTGCCGCTCTCTCTGGCCGTCTCTCGCCGTCGCGGTGGTTCGTTCGTGGCTTCATCTCACCGGCAGGAGTTTGCTTTCTCTCTCTTCTTTCTCTCTGTTCAGCTCTTTCTCTAGCCATCTCTCACCATCGCTCGCGGCCTCTGCTCCCTCGCCCTCCCGCGCCTCCACCCTCCATCAGTCTTCCGGACACTCGTCGACACGCGTGTCTAGAAAAGTTGACCGCGTGTCCGAGCGTGTCGACGTGTCCGACACGCTCCAACACGTGTCGGACATGACACGGAAGCAAGGGCAACGTGTTCGTGTTTCATAGATTACAGCAACACCTTTAGTAGCTTTTAGATACACAAGCTACATACCATTTCCACTAAGTTACTATCCAAGGCACAGTCTCAATGCAGAAAGTCCTAATTGTTACTACGCACGAACATGACAAGCTACTGGAGCTAGTTGTAACCATTTGATAGCTTCCTAAGATTTGAAGGTTCAACTGCTAGCATCAAAGTAATCATAAGAAGATGGATAGCAAACTTCAATAGTTGAACCACAAGAGGAAGTCATAATTTAAAGCGATAAAAGGGAAAAAAAAAAAGAACAAATCATGAGCAAAATGTACCACACAAAATCCATTATAAAGTCTGCCAACATACACTAAGAACTTAGCAGGAGGTGATTGTCCTTTAGAAATCCTCAATAACTCATGGACTAGCATACATACATATGGAGAAGCATAAACTTGAGCTGTGTAAGAGACAAGTGCAAATCGGAGAGCATATGCACCACATTCATCAATACCATCGAGGAAGTTTTTGACCTATCCTGCTTTTTGCAACCACCAATTCATTAAGGGCCAAATTACCGTTCTCTAATCTCTTATGAAGACCTTCAAGGTTCATGCCATTAATTACTTCAAGTTGATCAATGACATTTCTTAAAGACTCTTAACATCTTTTGTCTGTGTACACCACGAATCACGCAATGTAGATTAACTTGCAAAGACAAATCATGAATCAAGCCACATTTATAGCAAAAAAGAATTCTATAACACAGACAAAGACTCTTCATTTTCAGAACCATTTAGATGCAGACAACCGACATTCAACAATTTAGTTACAAAAGTAGAGTCACATTGACATTTGAATCCATCTACACAACATATAAATATGAAGACGAATTTTCTAAGTATATATGACAATAAAGAAACAAATTCATCACTATGAATACTATATATTGATATCACTTGCAATCCTTATGCAGTTCAAGTTATGCCAAATCCTTTCAAGGAAGTTAATCTAGAAATTTGCCTTACAAATGCAGTTAACTCATCAATAGAACATCCATTTTGAAAGACTTGAATTTTTTGTAAGACAAGGATCCGAAGCTATTGATCCTCCATTGAGCAAGTCACACACCATCTCCACCTTCGAATCGGCCATGGTTGGGTTGGTTGTTAGAGATTTCTTTTGGATTATAGAGCCGCGGTCCGATCACACATCGCCAGCGCCACCGAGCCTCCGCCGAATCATGGAAGACACAAATGAAATAATTTTTGAATTAGGGGCGAAGGCTTTGCGTGACCCTAAGAGGTGGAATCTTTTAGTTTCTTTTAAAATACCTCACCTTTGAAGGTCCTCACCATTGCCGCCGCTGCCTGGTTGCACACCCCCAATGTCGTCGCCGTCGCCATCGCTGTCACTGCCACCGCTGCCCGGTCACATGCTTCAAGCATTGTCACCGTCCAATCACACGCTCCCAGCATTGCCGTCGCTTAATCGCATGTTGCCACCTGGTCGCACGCCGCTAGCTCCCTATCGATTGATGAACGGGGGTTGGAGAATATAAGAAGAGAATTGGGGTTTTGGGATTTTTAATGTTAGAATTGGGCCCTTTTTCATTTAAATTTTTTTTGGACGAAAATGCCCTTATTATGATCATCAAAATATCACATGCTCTTCGATCGGCGAGTGTAGGCCCTCATTTTAAACAAAGTTGAGTACTTCAAGTTCTCATTTGAAATAAAGTCCATTTTGGGTCATTTTATAAGAAAATAATGACACTTCGAGCTCTTATTTGGATTTTTCCCAAATATTTTTGATTTACTCAGTCTTCTTCATTTGGAATTACTTGGCCTTCAACTAATTTAGTTAGGTAACCTTTGAAAAGTAAATTGAAAATTTCATCTGATTTATTAATATGAAACGAGTAAACTTGAGTAATTTTTATCCTTAACCATTATTGTTTTTTTTATTTTGGTACGCTTTAAGGATCAACGAGGCTTAATCTCCATTTTTGCCACAACTATTTTAATATTTTCATCTTAGTCAAATTCATCCTCTAACTCATACTTTTCTTCTAAGCCACGTTTTGTGTAAAATTTTCATGTGGTCATCTATCTCTATCTTTAAGTAGTTGTCCATACTTAGACGCTTTTGTTGCCAATTGAAATAAATCGACAAAGTCTTCACCTTCGAATCTTTCTCGTAGGTTAAAACCCATTGAGCCAAATTCACAATTTTTTTTTTTTTTTTTTTTTTTTTGAGAATGAAGTGAGGCATCTAAAGTGTGGCCAAGTCAACAAATGAAACCTCAAGTATCATTATATAACACTAATAACGAAGTTGTCTCTTCGTCTCTGCCCAATTATAGACCAAATTAGGTGGTAATTTAATGTACCAAATGAAAGCAGTTTTCCACAAACACAAAAAATAAATAAATAAAATAAAATAAAATAAAATAAAATTAATCTAAGTCTCAAATCTTATTTATCCATGCTTCACCACATTGAGCTATGAATCGAATAAATTGCTCAATAGTCGGATTGTTCATCTTCGCTAGTAAAAAAAAAAGAAGCTAAAATCGAAAATTTTAAAACCTAGGACAAGGCTAATTATCAACACATGCATAATAAGGTTTCCTATGAACATGCTTAATAATTCCCCAATAATACTATCGAACCTGTTTAGCAAAGTGGGTTGCATGGAATGGAAGGTTAAATTGGCCATCTTAACCCTTAGACAGAGATACCTATGTTACTAAATAATATATGTTGAGGTTAATAGGGAAGCTAGCCTTAACAGGGACGTTTGCAATTTGAGGTTCTACAACAAATACTAACCTCTCGTTTTATGGAAGAAGAACACTAAAAGTGCCAAAAGTTTTTCGAATCACTTAAGTACCACTTTTATTATAAAAAAACAATCACTTAAATGTTGACTCCAATTGGGGTCGTCAGAAACCCGACGTAACTATATGTTATTATTTTTTAGTCCTATATGACTCGCTAGCATGTCTAGTCAGCATATAACCTCTAAACAATATCGTTTAAAAATTATAAATAGTGATTATTTGAGTGCCAAATTTTATTTGAAATAATCACTTCAATGCCAATTGTTAAAAAGCAATCACTTTAGTGCAAAGCATGACACATGGACTAGATTATTTAAATTATATGTGAAGTAATATAAATTTTTTAATTATAAAAACCACGTATTAATTTTTGTTGTAATTTCTCATGTTGGCATTTAAATGATTGTTTTTCTCCGATTTGGCACTTAGCACTAAAGTTAGCGTTGTGTACAACTTTTGGCACTTCTAGTATTCTTTTATTAACATTTTCCACTTCTAGCATTTGGCCAATCTATCAACTAGTTTGGCCTGCCAAATTATTACTATTGACTTGATTATTTTGGCTAACATCTCCATTCTACAAGATTCTTATAGGGGGTTAATTAGCCTAATTGACATTACTATATGAAAAAAGATTAGGAAGATACTATGGTGGCTTAGAGTTCTCCTACAATGAATGATTGGAAGATCGTGACCTTGACAAGGCAACATTCATAAGGGTTTTGTTAGCATAATTGTTTTTAGGCTACTGTAAAAATAATAATTTGTTGTGAATCACAAATTCTCGAATGAGTGAACCCCATAACAATTTATAATTATTTGTTATTTCATTTTTTAATGGTCCAAAATACATTGTTACTCTCATAATAGATTAAAGACTGTCACACAATCATTTCTCCATTCATAACATTAATGATCGTTGGCTTGATCATAGTGGACGTGTGAGTCATAATGTAATTAGCCATCTCACTCTGCTATTCCTAGAGTAACCTCCTCATAGTTGCCATCACACTAGGATTTGGTGCTACCTTTCTTAATTGCTCAAGTAAGATGCCTGGGAAGATCAATTCCCTCATGTCAGCCTTCTTTTGCCGCTCTGTTAGCAATTGAAGATTCGGAATGTGCAACAATTTCATTTCCAATATGTGATACTAGATTGTTGTTTCCAATAGCATTTGTCTATCTCTTGTTGGTTTTTGGTTCCCGCCATCAAAGCTTCCTCATATCAACAAAATATGTCTCCGGCAAGCGTATTCAAAGAGATATTTCACCAAAAATTGATTAAATATCTTTCAAGTGTAATGGATCAATTAGTAAATTAACAAAGGGTTTGTATAGTCGTTTGTTGATTCTTGGAAAAGAGATGTAAATGATTAGAAATCGAATAGTACTAAAACTAATAATATTGCTAGCATGTAAAAGTATCGGTAATATAAAGATAAATTGAAAGTAAAGATGAACAACATGTCTTGTTGAATAGTTTGGTAGTCCTTTACAAAAAACACACTTAGGATATGTATAACCCACAGTCTATAGTTACACAAACATTACCGAATTTTAATCCATGAATAACTTCCCAATGCTATCTACGGCTACAAAAAGTTACACTATATCCACCATCTTGACAGTTATATCGGCTCCACTGCCTTAACGGTTACATGATAGTGGTGATCTTGCATCTTTGCTTCCAATCAAGAGGTTTGCAAACTCACACTTAGCTGAAATTTGGAACAGCTTGTTGTTGATCACTTCAGCGATCAACTTCTAGTCCTGGCTATGACTCTTGTCAACAACTTTCACTCTTTATTGTTTGATGTCCTTTGCTATCGATAAGATCAAGCTCACTTCTGCTTGACAAAATTCCATTCTTACCCACTATGCCTATTACTCATCCATTCCAAAAGTTAGTCATTTTTTAGTATCAACAACAAGGGATACACTTTCGTGCATATAAAAAAGAAAACAAGAGTTACTCGGTATTGTGTTGGGCAATGCTCCTGCATGCTGGGCTTTCCAAACCCTGATATTATATCGAATAGGCTGAAAAGGCCCTACGTCCTTTTAGGCCCAACTAAGCCCAATATTGAAAATAGCTTCATCATTTCGAAACTTCCTGTCAAGCTATAAACATCGAGCTAGGAGGAGTGCATCCATGTCGCCATGCAACATCTCGTGACACGACAAATCATCCCATGGTATGTCCACATGCAACACAACGCGTCACTACACTACACATCACAATACACGTGAGCTATTATGACACAATACATGTTGCATGTGCCCCATCATTATTATGCTCACACACGGAGTCATTACATTGACGTAGTAAAATGCAAACCTTTTTTCCTGATTACCTTTCTTGATAAATAAAAACCCCATACATGTTTCCAAAGATTATATGATAAGGGAATGTAAAGAACTTAAATGCAAATGTGGCACATCCTAACCCCCGCCCAAGTAACCATTAATCTCTGAATTCGGACCCAGTGGCCGTACCAAGACAGTTACTTTTCCTTCCTTTTCAGACTCGCAGACGATTTCACTACACGTCGGTGGAGAAACTGGAGCTTCTTTGCCGGGGCTTGTTGGTGCTCTGAGGATGGGAGGTCCTATTACGCTTTCACGAAGTGGAGATGGCAATTTGTAACCAAGAGCTTGCAGTTTTACCCAGGTTCATGTTGTCCAGTTCATACGTTCTTGAGTTTGTTCGGGTTTGAATTCAAAGCAAAAATTTCTCTTGCCTTTTCCCTCCACCATTGAAAATTTTTCCAGAGCTCTCTCATGGCCTCCGAGAATTCCACCGACAAGAACGCTGTTCTCCAGAAATTGACGCAAAATCAGAGAATGAGGTTTTGCTATCCGCCTTCCTCTCCTTGCGTTTTATCGTGCCTCTGAGTGGTGAGTCAACTTGTTTTCTGGATCTGTTGAATTGATGTGGTTAGCCGTTTCTCATGCTTTGACATGTTGGTGGCATTCTTTAAAGTGGTATTGGATTTAACATGTGATTCAGTTTCTTGCAATGCTAAAATCCGACTTCAAGGAATATGACAGTAGAAGATCCAAACGGATACCCAGTTTTGTGTTGGCATTTTTTCTATCTTTGTTTGGTGCATTGCCGCTGTTGGAGTTGGTAAAATCCTTCTTCAAGCATGTTCCACATGCTAATTCGATCTTTCTTCATTCTTTACTCTCCAAAAATTCATGCGGGTACATTTTGTCCTCTGAAACAATCAAGTTTCCTAATAACTATATTTGCTAAAACTCTTGGGAGATTTTATTCCCCGTTTTCTCGGGTATGCTACCGCATTATTTTTCTGAAACTTATAGGTTGCAGATGCAGACAAACATTAGCATGTTTATCTTCCACATAAGAACATGATAAATAAACACTGATGAGCAAACGTAGCATATTAATATTACTAAATTATATACCATCAATACATTACATGATGTCATAACTTATGGAATGTCACAGAGATCCCCGCAAGAGCATCATCCTTCTAATTTCCAACATCGCTTATACAAAGTGCATATTCATATCTAATTATGTCTAGGCCATAGTATTATCAAGACAACACCATAGCTAGCTGCAATCCCTTCATCAACTTCTACAGTCCAACATGCTTAGTCATCAAAGTTCTCATCCTTTGAGGAGCTGCTATTGCTGGCATGGTTTCTCTTAAGTTCTTCATTCAGTACTTGGAGTCTGTACACGTTTAGGCTATAAAGAGAGTGGCTTCAGCTTGAGCTTGACCTGACTTTTGATATTTGGCCTTTCGCTTGCATGGAAAAATCCCTGAAGTCTTTAAAGACTTACAAAAGGTGTGCAACGAAGTTTTGCTGTTTATTCTCTTTGATTAATCAGGAATCTTCTTAATTGAATGGAAGGGTTTTAATATGTTTCTCTTCCTAGTGGGACTTGGATTTATTGTTTCTTAGTTTTGTTAGGATATATATTAGGTTTCCTACTTTGACTTGTAGTAGTACTTTAGAGAGTCTATAAATATGGTTGTAATTCTTTCTTTTGACTAGAGTTGATGATTATTTGAATTTGGCAATTTTTTGCTTTGGGATTATGTGATGCAATACTTCATTCAGTGTGACGCTTGGGAAGCTTTAGCTATGAAGCCTAAAGATTTATTATTTGTTGCGGGAGTAGTCATCTACATCACAAAGCATGTTGGACTATAATAGTTAATGAAGTGATTATACTGTGGCACGGAGGTCATCAGATGTCAATACGCACTGTGAATAAGTGGTGATGGAAATTAGAAGGATGATGTCCTTTTGGTGATAGTATGACATCATGTAATGTAGATACCGTATGCATTTAGGTTAATCAATATGTTATGTTCGCTTATCAATGTTTATTTATCATGTAGTTATAGAAAAAACAAACATCGGATTGAATTGCAAAATGGAAATATTTGTACAAGTTAGCCCTTTCATCACGTTTAATGCCCACAACTCGATTGGTGAAATAGAATGTACATCTTCATCTACAAGATATAAGAGCGACTTCAGCTTGGGACCATGAAAAATCCCTGAAGCAGTTAATATCCTCTTCAGTTTCACGATGAAGGCTCGGTTGTTCTTGTTCCTTCCTTTCGGTTTAATTCTGATTATTCGTTGTTTTACTCATGGGAGTTTTCATGCCCACCGGGTTTGTTGTATCACGTACACCGAGTGCTCGGCCAATTGCACTTATTTTTGTTTGTACATGTTTGTAACAGGTGCAACTTTGGAATCAACTATGCTGTAACACTGAAATTGCGAAAGGGATGTTCACCCAATAGAAAAAGAAAGATACATGTGAAACATTCTTTGAACCCACCGGAAAGCGCGTTGGTTCTGGAGTGGGAATGCAAGCCTTTCTTTTGTCACATTGCTCTATTTACCAGATAAGCTCTATGATTGGGTTTCTGAAAAAGAATAACTAAATTAAATTTGGACATCTCATAGCACCTCTGTTGTCTTTTCTTTTTGTAGCGTTTCTCATTTGCACTCACCTGTGCATATTGCCGATGACGACAATGTGAATCATAATAAGTTCCAACTATTAGAGGCTTCATTCTGTTCAAACGTGACTTCTTTGTCGTTGGATCTATAACAGGGCCTGAAAAGCAGTCTTGGTTGGATGGACGCATGATCACGAGGCATATTGACACTCCGTGCTCATCACAATTGTGCAAAATTAGTGTTTTGTAGAAGTGAACTTCTGGTCCGGCAATTTGTTTCCTTCTTGCTGATATCTAAAGGGGGACAACATTGTAGCATAACAGAGGTATGAAAGCGTTTGATGCCCGTTGCCACTTGCAAGACTCAAGGATCTTGCGTATGGCACCGAAATTAATTGAGTCAGCCATTCAGTCTGGTGAAGCAGGTGAGCGGGGATTATCCTTGTGCCATTCCGAATTTCGGACTCCACCCGTAGTTTGTTGCAGATAGAAGCCCTAATTGATTCAAGACATGAAGAGAATTTTATGAGGCAACTCCTTCCACTGTGGTTGGAGAGATTGGTTTGGACAAAGGGTCTCTTGGAAGGAAGATAGATTTCAATGATCAGGTCAAAGTGTTCCAGAACCAGCTCAAACTCACGAAAGAGTTGAAAAAGCCAGCATCTATCCACTGTGTCCGTGCATTTGGTGATCTTCTTCAGATATTAAAACAGACGGGGCCTTTTCCTCCCGATGTCATTCTCCACTCCTATTTAGGTTCAGCTGAAATGGTTCCTCAGTTTGTCAAAATAGGAGCTCATTTTTCAATTTCAGGATTTCTCATGTCAATGAATTAGTAGAAAGCAAAGAAGACGTTGAAAACAATTCCTGTTGATAGAATTTTATTGGAAGCAGATGCTCTGGATGCGTTGCCAATGAACCTCACATTTGTTATCGATTAGGGTGCCCGTTCTAGTGTGAGTCCCACTGATGAAGGAAGCTCCTAGTCTACATCTCCGACTGAATCTCTGAATCATCCGGAAAACATTCATGCAGTGCTTAATTATGTTGTGTCTTTGCTAGACATGCCTCCAGAAGATCTTGTGGAGTTCAGCTGTAAAAATGCAGTCTGTTTGTTCTCTTATGAAGGTTCAAAGATACTCTTGGACAAGTTATAGTTAACTGCTGAGTTGATGGTGAGTTAGACGCGATAATTGTTCTTGAGTGAATTCAGTTAGTTGGTATATTTGTATCTAAATATAGATTATCCACGATAGTTTATGTGTTTTATGCGTGATATGCAGGTGTTTTGTTTAATAATGATTATTATTAACACCATGTTCTTTTAGCTTCTCTGTGCTTTAAATTTTGCTGCCGTTTCTGATTGACTCAGTGATGTAGTGTGTAGTTTGTCGAGCAGTTCAAGTTAGCATATGCGGAAGTTTCTCTCTGAGTATTTGATTAAAAAAATGTCAATTTTGGAAGGATTCGTGTGTGAAAAAATGGATTTTATACAAGAGCTCGTCACGAAATCTGAGAAGCTCTTAATATTAGTTTAGCATTAAATTAAATTGGTATCGGGACACCAAAATTTAATCGCTTTCTGGTTATGTTGTCTATTGGCTAAGTTATAAAGTTAGCTTCTGAATGGTTACCAGCCTTTGGTTTCTGTTTCCCGTTCTGGTTTGACAAACTTGTAAGTGAAACAATTGAACGATCTTTATTATCATGGGCCTTGCCCCGGATCTGTGAGCAGCAGTGCCATCAGAAGAAGTGGCGGCTAATCTCTACGGGAGAATGTTGTAAACAGTATACTGAGCAGTTGAATTTCTCAATGGACAGTTTTCGTAATTGTCAAGGCACGGGGATTTCTTACAGTGAAAATATGTTGCGAATGTGCAGAGTCGAAATTTTTTTGTTCTGGATGTACTGCAGATGTTGGTGATGAATTCCTTCAAGTCTGCTTGGATTAGCTTGTATCCTTCATCCATATCTGAAGAAGGAGAGCCAAGTGTGGCGGCAATTTAATGGTAGATAAGTGACATCATATGCTGTTGTTGAAAAGCAAAGACCTTTCTTTAGATGCAGTCTTGTGGATGCCTCGAGAGTCGCTCGTGCTGGCGGGGCAGGGCACTAGGCCGACTTACATTTTGTTCATGGCTCTATATAGAGATGATGCTCTTAGTCTTCTAGCAGACGGCATTAATTGTAGAAACATTTGCTCTGCCCTCCGACTAGGCGAAGAAATATGAAGGAACACTAGAAGTGCTTGGAGTGCACTGTAGTCCCCATGGAGGCCATGTCTTATCTGTGCTTGGGATCGTACTGGGAGCACTTTTCCCGTTTGGTCTCCACGCACCTAGGCACAGGATTTGTCCCCGAATGCCGCCCTATGAATAAAGTCAATTAAGCTCAGCTTAAGTGGCTTCTTGGTTCATGCACCAGGAACAAATTAGTCTTCAGGTTTTCATTGCAAGTCGCTGGTCAAGGGAGGTTAGGTACCAGTCGAGGAGGCTGATGGCGACCATCAAGAAGAAGGGTGAAACGAAGTGAAAGGCCGAGCGGAGAAAGAGGACGGCTCTCTATCAGAGTAGATTATCTTGGCTGCAGGGCAGGGCATGGAATCTTCTCGTAATCATTACAAGCTCCTGTGTACCCACCCTGGTGTCTCCAAATTCTGAACTCCATTCTTACCGCTGCAACTCCAGAGGATCCAGTGCCTGTACCGTAAAAGCGATTTTCAACTTTCGCCACCAATGGCATGCTTCACTAGGTTGCAAATGTAATGGAGCGATGTAAATCTCGATCATGAATCGGGCTGGCTACTAGGTTGTCCCAGGGCTCGTGGCTCCAATGACAATCGAGTTGCTCCCAATTCATATCTTACTATACGAGACCTCAAAATATTTATCATATGAATTTGTAATTTGTCTAATTGCAAGCAACTCCATATATTCACCGGCAAAATTGCAATTGGATACATGTTTATTGATCCGACTAACTCGCAGATTCTTATATGTTTTTACTGAGATAGTTATGAATTCATCCTAAATCTATTATACTAATTAGGGGTGAACATGGTTCCAAAATGAAATCGCAAATTAAAGAACCGAGTGGTGGACTCTAGTTTGATCCTAGGTTTTGGTGAGATGTAGTTTGATTTTCAGTTCCATACTTTTAGGACTTGAGAATATACCATTTAGTTCCCAGTGCCTCGTGGAACCAAGATTCGAGAATTGAGGACTGGGAATTGGACCGAGAATCAAACCAAGAACCTAGTACAGATTGTTTAAGTGATGAAAAGTTTGAGCTGGGTAAAGTGATGTTTATATATTTTTATACTGTAATTCCTTTATATATCTAATAAGTGAATACTTTATTTAATCTCTTATTCTTCTTTTTTAAGATATGGATTATTTTAAAGAGGAGATTATCATCGCTAAATAGATTTTACAAGTTGAAGTGGATTGAATATATGTTGCGAGGCTTTGTAATAATTATTTTAGTTTAATTAATAGTGATTTTAATTTGAAAAATTATTAAGTCATTAATTATGTTTGTTGTTTCTTTTGATTTTCGGTTTAGAATTTGGAACAATTTTTCACTAATGATTAAAAAATGAAGTTCTACAATTTAGGTTTTATATTATGTATTTTAAACTTTGTATTATTTATTTTATTTTACGTGTTCATCTTTTATGAATTGTTATTATTGACAAATGAGAAACTTCTATTTTTGTTGTTACATTCACTTTCATTTTGCTTAACTAAAATAAAACAAAAAAAAAAGAAGAAATTGTCAGTTCCTGAGTAAAATTAAGAACCGGCCATGAAACTTGTGATATGTAGGTTCAAAGATATGTAACATAGATTTCAAATTCCACAAAATGAAGAACTAATTATGATTGATAGGTTTCAATTTCCAGATGACACTTGATTGGAATTTAAAATCACTCTCCTTTAATTTAGAGTCAATTCGGTCCTAAATTTTTTTAATTTTGTAAATGGAGTCTCAATACGATTATTAATGGCTCTAAGTGTCCTCTTCTTCGGCCACCTCCTTACGCTGCCCTCTCTGGGAAAACATTCCTTTTTCTATTTAACTCCTTGCACCTCATTTCAGAGTAGACGAGACTTGGAGAAGGGGTAACTTTGACTTTTGCCCTCATGGTACTTGGTCCTGATCTAACATCATCTCAGCTGTCCAACATTGGTCTGACGAAAAATGATGACTTTCTAGAGTACGCTGGGGTTGGTTCATAAACGTCACTTGCCGGCATTTCTCGTTCTTAACTAATTTTGACTTTTCGATGCGTTTTGTTTTATTTTAACCAAGTGACTGGTCGGCGAAGTTTACGAATTCACAGTGTCCTTTTTTGCAGTCGAGAATACGACAGCAAGCACAGCCCAAAAGATGCCGTGGACATACAACGCTTTGACAATGACATCGATCGATCCCCACACATTTTCCACTGCCATTCATGACTTAACTTCCTCGTCAGTCTTCACATGAACCGACCCAGTGCTTTGTCAATTCGTCCCAATCCGTATGTATGACTGTTCAAAAGTTCTTATCGTTTCGACATGTGCAAGCTCTCAAAACATCAGTTGGCCACAAGAAAAAAGTAGCTGAACTCTCAATCATCTTTTTTTGCGCCCCATCTGGAGTATCTCCCTTTTGGCAACTTAAAAGAGAAAAGTCAGTTTTTTTTGCCTCCAATCCTGGATGCTTACTCATCCGGTGAGATACTCGATATGTATCTCACCATATCGTGTTAATGCATGCTCCAATACTATTGGTTTCCTAACACATGCCCCAAGCCTATCGGTTTCCTAAATTAAAAATTCTGATTCTAAAGGAATGAGAATTTTTTTATTTTTGAGTTACTTTCTAAAGTGGAATGAGGATGCATTTTTGGAAACGTTAACTTTTCCATGAAGTTTATGGGTTGTCGTATGCTTCTTCCTTTATTATGTACTCGGATTATGATATTAGTATTGTTAATACACACCTCGAGATCACTAGTTATGTTAAAGTCTTTTAAAAGGATCAAAATTTGTATTGATGTACTTTGGAAATTGGAAAGATGACATTTTTCAAGAAAGAACCTACTTTGGAGATGAATGTCCATGTTTCCCTAATAAAATCAATGAGGCCTAATAGGTGCTCTGTGGGCACTCTTTTATGTTTTGCTATAGGGTCTTGATAACAAGTGGCACTTTATATTTCATAAGTAAAATATTTAAATCCCCAATCCAAATCTGCCGCCACCCTCCTCGACCACCGACCACCGACCACTGCCCTTGCCACTTGTTGCCATCTCACGTTGACTCGGTCCCATCTTTTCTTCTTCAAGTCGAGTCCCTTGCTTGTTGCACGCCCCATGCTCAAGCACCTATGGCCGTGAACCCCTGTCGTATCATAGAGTTTGGCCCAGATCTGGCGGGCATGTCCATGAGCCACCAGATTTGGTGGTTGTGGCCGTGATGCCAAAGCTTAAGCTGCCACGGTGGTAAACTTGAGATCTTGGGACCATAGTCGTGAGCTTGAAGCCAAGCGGCCATGAGAGAGAAACAGAGAGAGAGAGAGAGAGAGAGAGAGAGAGAGAGAGATGTGGTTCGTGTGTGTGTGTGAGAGAGAGGAGATAAGGATAGTTTGATCAAGTGAGGGTGCAAAACTCAAGGAGTTGACTTCACCAGGACCTTCCTAGACCTATCAACATGGATCATAAACCCATTTTTTAACCCGTATATAATGAGGTGAGCTGTTATATTGGTAAGTTGTATTGAGTAAATGGGTTTAAAAAGTGGATTGTAAATAGATTTACAACTACTTAGACCTAGCTTCCTTCTCTATTTTTTATTGATCTTGCGATTGATCTCGCTTTGCATTCTCATTTTAGTTTGGGTATGATTTTTCCTATATGAGGTTAAATATGGAAGTGTCTTAGTAATATAAGCTGAATTAGGTATGGATAAATAGATTTGCATTATGAATAAATTAGTCATAAACGAATTCATGGGTCAATTTGTATGATCCGAACCAAACCCAGCCTGTCCCGTTTGATAGGTCTAGGCCTTCCTTCCCCTACCCAACCCACCCTTAACCTTTCTCATTGGGAGATACTGCTAGTGTTTCTTTTAAACAGACTATTGCTGAAGGTATGTCGATTGTACCTAGATAAAAATTCAGTATGATTGTAATCTTGTGTCCAAGTAAAATAATGAAAATGCTATTCCTTTGCTTTTACTTGCTAACTTGGAAATTGGAACCTTCACCCAATGACCATAAGGTACGTCGGACTCAATGCGATAATTATTTCATGCATAGATAGAGGTAAAGAAGACTAGCTTATCATTAAATTAATCAATAATTAATCCTCGGGTTGCTTGACAAACGTGAAGGGAAATCCAGTGATTGGTTGTCCATTACTTTGGAGGCCATTAGTTTTCACAACTATCGACGACTTCGGGAGTCAATATCATTTATAATAAAAATTCTATATCATTCTCTACTATTTTATACCTGTTTGGCAATTTTATTTTGATAAATTAAACCAAAAAAAATAAAAAATCAATCCATGTTCATGCCTGCACTAACAAAGTTTGCAACTTGGTGTATTTAACCACTAGAATGATACCTTAGTGGGAATACGCACGTTTCACCAGGATTTCAATATGGAATTGCTACACTATACCTGTCCTAGATTCCCCTTATCAATGCCAAATTGCATATTATAATTGGTAATAGTCTTTTTTAATGACCATACAATGATTTATGTCTCTAAAGTTTAGTTAATGCATGCATCAACCGGCAAAATTTCATCATAGATAGACATGTTAAAAATCCATGCCTATGGCCTTAAAAGTAGGCATAGGACTTACGAGTCTGCCCAAAAAGAGGTAGCCCTCCTTTAATCAGTTGTGAGTTTTCTAACTATAGTCACTTATTAGGTTTACTAGTTGTACTTTCTTTCTCCACTTTTGTAGAATCAATTAGTTGGAACATCTAAAAGGGTCAGAAATAAGCCCTAACTAGATATGAAAAGCCAAAAAATTCAGGAAAACTCAAATAGCAGTCAAATAAGGTGTTTAGGAATACATATTTGGAAGCATGGAAATATCAAAAAGAGCATAACTTTTTGTCACTATAATGAGTTCAATACGAGACATTTTAAATGGAAATAACAAAATTTTAAATAGATGGAAAATTTTGCTAAATTAAGGGTACAAACATTATTTCAAAAAGTAGAGGTAAGTAAGTGATAATAAATTATGAGCTGTTTTAATATTGATTATCCTCATTCGGGGCAGGGGTGGGTGTGTGGTGGCAACTCTTGTCCCTTGATTCAGATGCTCGACAAGGGTTACATCGGTCGTTCCAATCAACCTTAACTTTATGCCAACATGTTTTTCCTATTTATATGAAACTACCATATGAATAAGAAAATTTTATAACTTAGGGACTCGATGGAAGGAAAAAAAAATCTAAAAAACCATGATGACTGCTATAAAGTAGAATTCAGAGATACATGATATCTTTATTGATAATATTTTTTATCGCCAGAAAGCAATAAAGATAAAGTTCATGCAAGACAAGAAAAGCTGAAGGGAAAGTAGACAGATTTTGGGAAGATTCTCACATGACACCTTCGGGAGTTTCAAGGTTAAAAGGCATGAGAAATAGAAAACAATTTGACTCATCAACGGAAAGAGCATGCCATGGTCGCGCTTTAATCATTCCACAATTTTCTTTGCTATTTTCTTTTTATGAACTACTGGCTTCATCTTATGTTATTACAACCAGTTTTCATTCTACGACCAAAAAAAAAAAAAAAACCCGTTTGCATTCTTTATTCAAATAAACATATCGACGGTTGAAAATAAAAATTCAAAAATGGTTATGGCATGATCATTTTTCATTCTTTATACAACATATATGGCTATTCTTTCCATAATTAAAATTAAATATTTGTTCCATTTTCCACAAAGAAAAATGAAAGAAGCTTTCTAAGTTTTCTCACATACGATGCAAGGATGAAGTTGATTAGGGAAAATGGCATTACTAATCACATGTCATAACTTTTAATTTGTTTAATTTTTCTAAAATGCTCATAAATGTTCAAAGTAATTTTTTGCATTTGATTTAATAATGAATAAATTCACCACAAGTCCCTAAACTTTACAAAATGTGCAATCTAGTTCATAAAATTTTAATTTATTTAATCTAGTCCCTAGACTTTTGTTGACTATTATATTATAGGGACAAAAGTGGAAATTCATGACATGCACTTTCCTGGTGGAAAGTGCGCGGTTAGTAGTATCTAACTTTTATCTTTTTGTCTCCTTTTCTTTGGCCAATTTTACCTTTTTGTTCTCCTTCAGCCTAAACTGTTTTACAATTAAAGTAATAAGTACATGAGGCTAAATGGAAAATATATATAAAAAGTGAGAAAATTTGGATTTCAACTTAACATATAGAAGATATGACATAACTTACTATGAAAATACAGTAATGAGCTATTCCATTATATGTTCTACCCAACTATAGTTAATATAATTTCTACAATAAGTTGAGCTAATAAGTTTACATCGATCAACTTGGCTAGTAAAAAGCAAGAATTTTATTAAGTCCACTATCGACATAGAAAATGAATTGCCAACACATAGAACAATTTACGTTACAGAACTAACTCCAAAAACCTATGTCACACTTTTCTATGATAGAAGTATCTTTTTTGCATTATTGATGGATCTAATAGTAATGTGAAAAAGAAAAAGCTCACGTAGTTATATTCATTTGAATAAAAAATGAATTTCGAACCATCCTAATAATTTCTTAGTCTCGGCCTTTTCCCTTTCTTTTCCCCCATGACTTTTTCTCTAATTTTGTTTTTTCCTCTTTTCATTAGGAAAAGGGTCATTTTCTCCACTAGTTTCCCTCCCTTCAATTTACGCTATCCACAGTTGGTAAAAAAATAAAGAAAGAAAAGAAAGATGGAATGTTGTCCCAGGACACGAAAGAGGAACAACACAAAATCTTGCTGGATCCTATGTTTTTGCCCCATTTATTAGGCCGCCCCGAAGCATGTTCTTTTCCCTCTCCGCATTTAGGGAGCGCCCCAGCGGGCGCGAAATCCCGAATCCGCCCCTCGCGTTGTGGCCGCCGCGCAGGCGTCGCGCCGAGGGCAATAAAGTCCGACCGCGCCCCACGCATCGTTGTAGCGTGGTGGGAAAGTCAATTCCTAACGGTATCCCATTCACCGACTACCGACCTAACCCTTCGCAATTGCCGACCTCCCTTTTTCCAAATCACGAACAGATCATTTTCTTCAATCTGATTATTACTATATTGGGATAGGTATTAAGCCAATAAAATAATAATAACACCTAATAATAATGACAAGCCGTTCACATTATATTTCCCCCTTTTTAAATGTGCTCGGCAAATTGATTTGATAGAATTCGATTCCATTTTCCTTTCTGATACAAGTCTAGAAAATACCGAATTTGATTTCTTTTGTTCTTTTAAGCAGATATAATAAGTTTAAATCTCGAATACTTTATTATCTTTTTTTTTTTTACGAGGGAAAACATTGATCTTGGAATGCATAATTAGCTCATTGAGCATTCAAAGAGAACTCTTATAAAAATGACATTTTTTCAATAAGGGCCGTGGGGGAAAGAGGTGTATATTATATCAAGAATATTTATTGAGTATTTTATAAGTCGGGTTTTGAAATTTTAAAAAAAATACCCATTATATGGTTCTTAAATACTCATTGGGGAGCGACCGTCGAAGGTATAAATTAAAAGAGGAGCGGAATTAATTAACCTAACCCACCATTAATTAAAGCTCCTATATACCTGGCTACAGCATTCCAAGTGACATTTTCTTTTATCGGCATTTGAATTTTTGCCCACTTCACTTGCCCACGCACCGCCACCACCCCCACCACCACCACCACCACCACCATCATCCACCACCATCGCCATCACTTTTTTTTTTTGGCCTTCTCCCCTTTAAATTCCATTAAATTATTTTCCTCCTATTCTTCGAATTAATTAATTAATATATAAATATAATCCCTAAAGGCATTGTTTTTCTCACTTTGCCAAACAGAGCCCCAACAAGAGACCCTAGATGCAAACCCTGGAATTCTCTTCCCCTACCTCCATCATCGTCGTCATCATCACACCCCAGTAGCCACCATAATTGAGGAAGTAAGCACCAACCCTCTTCTTCTTCTTCATAGATTTGTCGGTGAATTTGGATTTCTCGCCCTCTCTTCCTCTCTTCTTCCTCTTCCGTGGAATTCAACGATGGAGTTCGCAAAAGGTGACGCCTTTCCTCTCCCTTCTCTTCCCTGAAACCTTTTTTGCCCAGATTAGATGAACCCTCAATCAGGCCAAGACCCTTTCTGATTCGAACTCCGTCACTTCCTCTGGAGGATAGAGAGAAAGATTTGTTGTGCCTCCCCTTTTTTCTTGGTGGGTTTAGATGATGGTGGAGGAGGAAGCGGTTTCGGGGGTCGCCGGCCAAGAGAGCCCGGCGGCGGCGAAGAAGAGGGGGTTGAACGGCAGGGAGAGGCCGTACAAGGGGATAAGAATGAGGAAATGGGGCAAGTGGGTGGCCGAGATTCGGGAGCCCAACAAGAGGTCGAGGATTTGGCTGGGGTCTTACTCGACGCCGGTCGCGGCGGCGAGGGCCTACGACACGGCGGTGTTCTACCTCCGCGGACCCTCGGCTCGGCTCAACTTTCCGGAGTTCCTGGGGGCGGCGGCGGCGGAGGGCGGCGGCGGCGGCAGCTGCGGCGACATGACGGCCGCTTTCATAAGGAAGAAGGCGACCGAGGTCGGCGCGAGCGTGGACGCGGCGCTCAACAGTGGCGGCCACGGATCGGTGCTCAAGAACGGCGGGTCGGGTTTGGGTCACGAGTACAAGGGCTGCGGTGGGTTCTTGCAGAGGGTGGTGGATTTGAACAAGGTGCCGGAGCCCGAGGACTCGGATGGTGAATTCGAGAAAGCTTAGGGGGGGAAATTGGGAAAAAAGAAGAAGAAGAAAAAGGTGGTCCTGATCTCTCCCTGTTTCTCTCTTTCCCTCTGGCGGTGTTTGAAGGAGGGGTGGTGGTGGTGGTGGTGGTGGCTGAAGATATGATGAGGCCTAAGTGGGGTTAGTCTTTTACTGTCTCTTTTTGTTTAGTTTTTGATTTGTTCCTTTTTTCTCTCTTTCCCCTTTCGAATTTTTGGATTTGGATCAAGAAATTTTGATGCTGTACAAAAAGGGCCAATAGCTAATTAAATTGAATTATTATCAAAAGAGAAACCTTTCCCCGCCTTGCTCCATAGAAATCTTGCCTTTTCCTCTGGCTCAATCTGTTCAAACCAAGAGAACCAAGAAACGAGCAAGAAAGGATGACGCCGCTTGTCTTGCTTGGGGAGAGAGGTCTCTTTTGAATTTTGTTCTATGGAAATGGATAATGTCATTTCAATTTTTCCAGAGAGAGAGAGAGAGAGAGGTGGAGGAGGAGGAGGAGAAGGGAACAGGGATGGCCTACAAGGCCAGCAGTTGGTGCAATTGGCCAAGTGAACCAACTAAAGTTATAACTACTAAAGTGATAAGATCTTGATTAGGTATTTTTCCCTGGCTCACTGTTCCTGATCCAGAGCTGTGGGCACCCAGTGGCCACAGACAGAAACAGAGAGAGAGAGAGAACGAGGGGGGCAGGGCTCTGTGTCTTGTGTCTCGTACTACAGTGAGTGAGTGCTTGATGATGAGTGATCATGATGGAGGCCGCAAGCTGGGGGTGATAATCCTCAGTTCCTTTTGGTGTCTCCTGAGATTCCCCCCTACCTCCTTGTCAAATCCATCGCCCCCTTTGTCTCGCGACACGGCACCGGCACGTAATCTGTCCGCACTTCAGCACCAGGCCGAACGAGTTCCCCCCTAGGGCAATACGAGAGATCCAATGGGGGGGGAGGTGGGGAGGGAGCTTTGACTCTAGTAATTGTTTTTCGCAGCTCCCCATGTCGAGGATCGGCAATTCCTATGCACATTTCATGTAGCGGGACAAAGCATCGGTCCGAATTAACTGGAAACCAAAGAGAAAAACGATGTTAGGTGAGAGATCACCTGTCTGTCACAGTGAACCCCCCCTTTTCATTTTTTTAAGATCATCGGTAAGTGTGAGGAGAAGGGAAAGACATTCTTAAACAAATGATTTTAGCAAATATCAAGGGTGAAATGTCCAAAGAGATTTGTGTTTTAGCTATGTTTGTTTCCTCTTGGGACAATGAATCTAATCGGTACCCGCGGCGGACTCTTCCAAGCCCTCCTCTGCAGTCCGCACAGTGCTCATCATCGATTGTTTCTTGTCCTATTTATGTGTTGTTTTTTGTCCCCGGATCATGACAGATGATGCTGCTTACGCTTTTTATCTTATTAGCGAGAGGATACGTAGTTTTCGACTTGAGCTATGTATTGGTCTCTTGTACAATTGAGATTGCTAACCAATGGGGCCGAAGTCATTATGCTGCTAGAGGGTTTGCTTCTTTTTCATGAGGTTACATGTAAAATTTGATGCGAACACTGTTGGGCAAGACAACATTTTCAAGGGTATGTCGATTGCGCGCACTAGGCAGGCTATTAACATGCCATAAGTTTAGATTTGATAAAAGTGACCAAACCTATAATACTAGCCATGATAGCTTGTTTGGAGCGCGCTCTACCTAATCTAAATCGAGGAATCTATTTGAAAGTCTTGACAGTCTAATCGAGTTCATTCTGACAGTGCTATCTCTTGAAGAATTGTAAAGAAATCGGACTCAATCCTTATGTTACTAGAGGGTTTGCTTCTTCTTTTCATGAGGTTACATGTAGAATTCAATGCTAACATTGTTGTGCAAGAAAACATTTTCAAGGGGGAGAAGTCAAATGGATGAGTCGAGATGTTGGTTGTGTGCACTGGACAAGCATTAACATGCCATAAGTTTAGATTCAATTGGAGTGACCGCACTTGTAATGCTAGCCCCGATAGCTCATTCGGAGTGCACTCTACCTAATCTAAATTGAGGAATCTATTCGAAAGTCTCAACAGTCCCGTCGAATTTATATCAACAGTACTATCTCTTGAAGAATTGTACGGAAAAATCAGACTCAGTCTCGAATCTCGTGCTTCAGTGTGTGGCCGACAGTACTTTGCGTAAGTTTAGTGCCATTTTGATCCATTTTATTTCCTTTTTTAATCCCACAGTGTCGCCCTTTCGAAAAAGATCGATCAATTTTCGGACAAGGATTTGACTCACCATCGAGTTTAACAAATGAATGTTGTCATGTCTAAGATTGGTGCTTTTTACATCAAGGAGCAAACCCACTCTCTTTTTGCATGTGATTACACAGGGATCTTTTACACATAGTGTGTGGAAAATGTGCGGGCCACGACATAATTAATTCAGATGTTAAGATCTAATTCCTTAATTCAAGAGGAATCTAAAGAAACCAAAAAGAAACAAATAAAAGGGAGAGAGATTTTTCTGATGCGAGATTTGTCGGCACTTTCTCAAGCCAATAATATGGTGGGAAAAATAGTAGAAAAGAAAGAAAAAAGAAAAAGAAAAATCCACCACTGGCAATGAAAGAAAGTCAGTAGACAGACTCCGAATAAATTCAGTGCCAGGGTACGAATTTCAGTTCAGGGACCATCGTGGAAGTTCCCCCCATTTAAGATTTCGCAGTCGCAGTAGACTGCCGACGAATTGGTTATAGCTCCCCCGGAAAACAGAAAAAAATCTAGTTTCGTACGTTCCTTCTTGTTTAAGAGTCGATGTGAAAATTTGACATTGGTAGCTCCGCCGCATTTTTTTAATTATTTTTTTATTGTAAAAGAAAATACTAAATTAATATTTAGGGACACAATTACCCTCACCCATATTTCGCCTCATAAAAATCCAAACTGATACTCCTAATCTAGATCTACCGTCATTCGACGTTTCATTTAATATCTCATAAGTAATTATTTACATATCAATATACGTGATAGATGATTGTAAACGGATCTGCTATAGATAATAACGGATTGAAAATTAGTTCTAGTTACATGTGTTGTTGTAGGATTGTCGGTTCGAGATCTTTTATGAAATGATGTGTCAAGGCGAATGGGCGGGATTCCAATATAGTAGTCCCGGGCGTTTACTTTGTGGATGGCCATGAGAGGTCACGTGTCGTAGTGATGGATGGTAAGAGATGAAAAGAGAAGGATAAATAGGAAGTGGCAGTGGGATTAGTTCAACCACCCGTGCGACGAAGATAGATAACGACAGTGATTTTCTCTTTCCCTCCTCCTCCTTGAAGGATGGCCCTTGGATGCCCAAGAGATCAAACAGCTCCTTAGAACTTAGAGATCGGCTTGAGGAATTGAGATTAATGGGGAACGAAATAGTAGCCTTTCTAAGATGGGCTTTTACCCATTTGAGCTTTCTTTCTTGGGCCCTGAGGTCCATTGCTTTTCAAGTTTGAGGCTACTTTTTAATGGGTTTATTATTGTTTTGGGCCTAGCTAAGTCAAATCGAAGGCATGGGAGCGCAGATATCCGCGTCTTTTGGGTAGATTGATCGCGTGGATGCGGGCCAACAGTTGTGCTCACGCGCCGGAGTGGCCTTCAAGGTTGATATAAGTGGGAGATGCTACGATTCCATACATATATTCATATCCATTGTCATCTTGTAAGAAGAAAGCACGATGTGAGTTTAATGCACCACATGACATTGATGGGTGGAGAAGCAAGCTAATCATGGGAGAGAATTTTCAAAATTCAAACACCCCGCAAATTAATGAATACCACATGTAGCACTATGATTGGTTGATTACACCACTTCACATACCGGCCATGTAAACGATGAATTAAGAACTTTCTTTTGCAAGACATTCCACCTCAATCTCCATTCTTCTGTAATACTAATTATCTCAATCTTCATTCCTTACCCTTGAGATCATGCATGATTGTGTTCATTGTACTTGCAACTTTATTGAGTGAGTTTTAGTGCTCAAACTTGTGCAATATATCAAATATGCATACTTGGACGAGGTGATTCAATAGAAGAAAATTTGGTTCGTCATGCCTCGAAGAAGTGATATTCATAGTAATTACAACAGATGGTAGAGACTAAGGTCATTATAAGAGAATCAACATTTTGTAGGAAAAATGATGCAGGGACATTGAGTTCTATCGATTGACTCTCAAACTCAACCTAGACTTCATCGATTGATCCAGAACAATCCTTAGTATTGCAAGCAAAGACCAATTTTAAATATAGTGTAATTCGCTGGGTCCACGGTTCAAGATGTCGATTCTACAAGCTAGTTGTTGATTCAATGGATTAGTTGTCGATTTCATGGTTGCTAATTGACTATAGATATGTCAAATTACAAGTTTGTTGTCGATTTCGAGACTCTCAATCGACTACCTAGCAATTAAAGCTTGTTTCATTGAAGCAAAAGTTGTTGCCAAAGACCTCATGCACCGACCTTAGTACCTTGCAACAACTTTGCGCTTGGTCCGGTCAATGGACCTTTCTCACTCTCTCTTTTATTTTCTTATGTTGGCCATCTTTGATACTTCTTCGCCAACAGCGGCTAACTAAGATTGTGTATTGTAAGGTAATCTTAACTGAAGCCACGGTCGCCTCAGTGATTTCAGAAGCCCCCGTCGATACAACAAGCCTGTCATCTGCACTGCCTCCCTTTTGCGACCTCGAGGTTGGCTGTCTATGATGGTCCAGATATCGACGGTCCTAGAGCTTCATGGCCTTTGACTCAAGCTCGGCATTGGAGGAGCTCCACATGTGGCTACAGAACTCTTTCGTGACAGAGATTGAGTTGAGTTCCACACTTGAAGGGAGGTCATGTTTTTGGTATACAATGAAAGTCGAGTTTTGTTGCAATTTCGTGCTAGTTAAAATGAAATCAAAAGAGCTATATTCAATTGTCCGAAAATGATATGGTATAGTCATATTTTACTTTATAGATTATAACTGACTTGTTTAATAATTAAAGAATGATAAGATTTAAGTTGATAAATTAAAGTACTTTCACCAAATATATTCTGGCATGCATTTTATCTGTGTATAATTCATTTTACTTCAAAAGAATGAGTACCCTTTTGTAAGTTCATCAAATGTGCAAGAGACAAAAATTGTGTTGAAAATGACATTCTAAGTAGGGGTGATCGGTTCTCGATCCAAAAAATTGAAACTGGGATTGGATTGAGTGGTCCTAAGATTTGGAATCGGACCAAACCATGAGTCCGGTCTAGTCAAATGGAATCGATCAATTATTTTTTTCCACTACTTTTTTTCTATTACTTTTTTTCCCACTACTTGGAAGTAGACTGAGATAGTGTTTACTTCACATTTTACAATTTTTTTGAAGAAATAATAACATAAAAATGTATATTTAGTTGGTCCAATCCAATTCCCCCTTGAACCTGGAAACTGGATTGCTTGGACACCCATTTCATTTTTAGGAATTGGGAATCGGATCGACATTCTCGGGAACCGGACCCAACTGGTCGGTTCGGTCCGGTCTGGCGGTTTTTTGTTCGGGCAGTCCGTTTTGCACACTCCTACTTCTAAGTATATAGTATATGAAGTAGAATTGGTTAGTTTACCAACAAAGAAAAACAGAGAAGATAGAAAAAAAAAAAAATCACCAACACGTGTCAATACCTCTCTTGTTTTACACTGGAACATGGGCCACAACAAGACAGGCCCAACGTAAAAACCCATATCACCAACATGGGTCAATACCTCTCTTGTTGCAGTTTAGAGTTTCTACCTGGGGTTGCATTCTGTACTAGACTCGGAAGACCCGAACCAGCCTCAGTTTTTTTGTTCGGGTTTTGGTTCGGGTCAAAAGAAGTCATGCATCCCCTGAGCTGAACCGTCAACACT
The DNA here is from genome assembly GCA_014182565.1 of Eucalyptus marginata. Lineage (NCBI taxonomy): Eukaryota > Viridiplantae > Streptophyta > Magnoliopsida > Myrtales > Myrtaceae > Eucalyptus > Eucalyptus marginata. Next base: position 15,861,722 of record CM024593.1, read on the forward strand.
CTTATTTTTTGGTATTGTAATGATGTGCCACGAGGAGAACCCTCGAGTTTACTCAAAGGGAGGTTCAGTTTGCTGCCTCGTTCGTCATGCAATCTGCTGAATATTGCAAAAGTCAGTGTTCTTAAAGATTTTCCCCACAAGAATTCATGCATATCTTTGTTCACTGGGGTTTTGGCATGCTTAAAAAGGAACCTGTTGATGTTTTTCAGCTGCTGTTTTGTTGTATGTTTTGTTAGTGGGATTCATAAACATTTATGATAGATCCCATAGAAGCGTCTAATCCCATTCATATGGAAGAGCTTCTTTTGCATACGCTGAGGGCTCACCCTATAAGTTGTTCATTTAAATTGTCTTTGGAAGTTCCATAATCAATTTGATATGTAACGCAATAATAAAGTAATTGGGAAAAAAAATTAGGTTCTCTCAAGGAACAACAACACTTTTTGGTGCATTAAAGTGTTACATTTATTAGTGATTTTGACTGTTTCTTAATAGACTTTTACTTTCAATTTTTGCTTAATTTAACCTTTGCGGAAAATACACTTTGAATATTCTTTTTATTTATTATTTTTTTTTATGCCGAGGATCTGGTATAGCTCATCTTACGGGAGCATAGCACCGACTATATTTCGGGGGAGACTAGCCCAGCAACCCACCAGCTGAGGCCCCCCGCTTAAGTCACGGAACTGCTTTGGGAGTTGTGGTGGACTTTGGGAGTTGAACCCTTGACCTGGCGGTCAGGAGGCCAGGCCTCAACCAGCGCAACCATGTGTGGGTGGGTCACTTTGAATATTCTTCATAGCCTAATAAACTTAAAATCTCATAATATATTAATATTGACACATAGATTTTACATTTTTTTTTTCAAAATTTCAATAACAATGTGGATTTGTACTTTTCATAGCACAAACAAATAGGTCCTTCATAATTTGGAGAATTAATACTATGAAAAACTCCAAACTAGTACACTACATTTGAAATGAATAATAAGCTCGAAAAATTATGTACACGTTTTAATACCACCAAAAACCCTAAACTGATACATTCTTGCCATATATACCTCAAAGTAATTTTCGTGTTACAAAAAATTCTTGACTGGTATACGAGGGACACATTTATCTTAAACTAATTTTTATGTCATAATAAATCCCAGAGCACCAATATCTGATATTGAGAAATATACTAATTCTATGCTTAGGGCTCCCTTAAATTTTGAAGATATGCTATGATCCCTAATTTTTTGCGACACAAAAATTAACATGGGGCAAATGTGGTGGAGGTATACCAATTTGAGATTTTATGTGACATAAAAATTATTTAGGGATAAATGTGGCATATGTATAATAATAATTTGAGATTTCTTTTATAGTATTAGCCATAAATATAATACGTTTGACGACATGAGTTCAAGGTAAAAAGATCGAATCATTACAAGGCTTAAAGCCAGTTGATGAAGACACTCGACTACAACAAAATGCACAAACTAAAATAATTATGATTTTGTTCATTAATTGTATATAGTTTAAATATTAAACCCAACATATAATTAACAGAATTTAAAATAAATTTGAAAAATCATTATCAACAATGCATATAGACACTATAAATAGACGAAATAGTTATATTGTTATCCCACTACTATAATGCTCATTTTATAGCATAAAATGTCCATTCACAATTTCTGTGTTGGTTGGTGGAAATTTTAGAAATATTGCTCAATTTGTTTGTGCAAAATATTTTGTCAGAATATATTTTCCTCATTTTTCAATGTTTGGGTGGCTTATCAAAATGAGTAGATGAAAAATCTATTCATAGCTAGGGGAAAATGTATGCTTAAATTTAGCAAAATGGTTTTAGTTTCTTGCAAGGATAAATTTTATTCAAATGGTTCACTAAACAGTAATTTGGAGATCAATTTTTAAATGCACATGAAAGGGTTGCTTCTAAAAGTTAAAATCTTAAATTGCATGTAAATTTTCAATGTGTAAATTTTTAATTTTCACAGAAAATTTTAACCTTTTCTCCCTAGATATTAGGACTGTCAAATAGGTGGGTTGTTTTGGGCTTGGGTTGGGTAAAAAACGATTTAGGTGATGTCGCGACCCGATCTCGCCACCCTCGAATCAATGGGAAAAGGTCGGGTTTAGGAATACTTGATCACAAGATCACGAACTCTCCCAAGCTCATACCCCGCACGACAAGTTTATTTATGCGATCTAGTTGTTTATGACAATCCTAAAAATAGACGGAAGTTGCCACTAGCCTCATTTGGGGGTCGGCTAGAAAACCCAATCGAGAGTTGGGAGTATTCCCTCAATTCCTACGCAACCAAATATCTAGGTTCGGGGACATGTAATTACTTTTTCTAGTACGAGTTCGTAGGTTGGTAGAATTCGAAGGAGTTCTCACCTAGAACTTAAAATTTGTGCAAATTAAACTAATTAATAATAATAGAACAATCGTACATAGGAGCTGATTGGGAACATGGTGAACTTTCGTTTCTGTGTCTTTTGTTGAATTATCATTAATTTAGTTTATTTTTACTGCAAATTAAATATGTGTGTTACTCTGAAAAGTGTGTTAGTATTGATTATGTGTTTATTATGTCAATATGTTATAGTAATTGATTATGGCTTCGGCATTCAAGACCATTGTGACTGACCTCAATAAGGGTGAGAAGCTGAACGGTGACAATTATGATATTTGGCATCGAAAGGTTCAGTACATCCTTGAGGAGCAAGAGGTTTTGGAAACCCTCAACCACACCATGGATGAACCTAAACATGGAACTTCAGCTCAACACAGGAGAGATCTAGAAGCTTGTCAAGCTTAAAAAAAAAAAAAATAGCATTGCTTGCATCATGTTGCTGAGTTGTATGCAAGATGATCTTATGTGTGAGTTTGAAAGCTATGATAAAGCTCAAGCAATGTGGGTTGCCTTGAAAGATAAGTTTGGAGGTATATCTGCCACTAAGTTGAGAAGACTCACCATTAAGTTTGACACATACTAAAAGCGCCCAAATGTAACAATGAGGCAGCATCTTCGGGAGATGTTAAACATGATTTGTGAGTTGAAATCGGCAGGTTACTCTCTTACTGATGAACAACAAGTTCAAGCTGTTATAAGATCTCTTCTTAATAATTGGGAGCATATGAAGATCAATATGACGCATAATGAGAATATTGTCACTTTTGATGATATAACGCGTCATTTGGAATTAGAGGATGAGCACCTAGAGGCTGTGAGATCCTCTATCCATGCTTATGTTGCAGAATTGAGTTCGTGCAAAGCTTCGGGTTTCAAGCGCAAAAGGAATCATCAATTCAACAACAAAGGGAATGAGACTTATCAGGCACCTAAAAGGGCTAAGATCTTCTGACGCAAGAAGCGTGGTGGGAAGAAGGATAAGGCCAAGATGAAGTGCTACAATTGTGGCAAGATGGGTCACTTTGCTCATGAATGCACTGAGCCAAAATAGGTACCCTATTACTCCATTACTTTAAGTAATGCTTTTGTTTCTAGCACTGTAATACTTGCTGAATCTCATCCAATGTGGACTGTAGATTCAGGAGCAACAGACCACGTAGCTAGAGACCGAGAAGCATTTGTGGAGTATCGTCGGATACAGCCTGGAAGAAGATGGATATATGTTGGGAATAACTCAAGAATTGAAGTGAAGGGTATCGGTACATGTAAATTAATTTTACGTGGTGGTCGAAGCCTATTCCTATATGATGTCCTCTATGCTCCATATATTCGACGAAACTTGGTCTTCGTAGTTGTTCTTCTTAGCCTAGGTTATGTATTGAATTTTCATGGTGATTGTGTTGACATTTTGTTTGGAACAGTTTATTATGGTTCAGGTCATGTATTGAATGATTTTATGGTGTTAGACATTGACTATGATCAGTACAATGTTAATATTGATGGTTGTTTTTCTTTAATTGCATCTTCTAGTAATGTTGAGATTGATGCGAGTACTTGGCATGCTAGATTAGGACACATCGGGTTATAAAGAATGCAAAGATTAGCTAGAGAAGGCCTTTTAGGGTCACTCACTAATATTAATCTACCCGTATGTGAACATTGTCTAGCGAGAAAAGCAACTAGAAAACCATTCGGTAAAGGGACTAAAGCCGAATTTCCATTACAATTCATACATTCTGACATTTGTGATCCTTTGAATGTAAGGGTGAGGCATGGAGTCTCATATTTCATCACTTTCATAGATGACTTCATACGTTTCGGTTATGTCTTTCTAATTTCCCATAAGTTAGAAGCATTAGACTGTTTTAGACGATATATATCGATGGTAGATAATAAGTTGAACAAAATAATAAAGGCATTGAGAACCGATCGGGGACGTGAATATCTATCGGAGCAATTCAAGACTTTTTGTAATGAAAATGGAATTGTTTGACAATTGACTATTCCTGTTACTCCACAACAAAATGGAGTAGCTGAGAGAAGGAATATAACTCTATTGGAAATTGTTAGGTCTATGATAGCGCAATCAAATTTACCTATCTCCTATTGGGGAAATGCGTTATTGACTGCTGCCTATGTACTTAACTAAGTGCCCTCAAAATCAGTTACTTCTATCCCTTATGAATTATGGACTAGTAGGAAACCTGACTTAAGTATTCTACATTCATGGGGATGTGCAGTTTATGTTCATGATTCTTCCCATAAATATGGCAAATTAGGTCATAGAGGGAAGAAATGTATCTTTATAAGATATTCTGAACATTTCAAAGGGTACGTGTTCATAGATGAACAAGTTGATGAAAGTATGACCGAAATGGAGTCACGAGATGTCATGTTCTTGGAGAACGATTTTCCTAGTAGATGAGAGATTAATAAGGACTTTCCAATTATATAAAATGGAAGATCCTAATAACACACCCACTAATGTTGTAGAGGGAAATAGAGATTTATCTCAACACACAAGACATAGTGGGAGTGTTGCATCGCTTGACGGATTGAATTCAAGAGAAATTCAATTGCGTAAAAGTAATCGTAAAAGTATTCCCCGTCGTCGTTTTGAGATTGGAGGAGAAGCATTTATGATTACTCAGAAAGACGATGCCGAGCCTAAGACTGTTCAAGAGGCTCTCTCATCCTTTGATAAAGAAGAGTGGAGAAAAGCTTTGGAAGATGAAATTGAGTTAATGAAGGCAAATCATGTCTGGGACTTGGTTGACCTACCACCTAATCGTAAGGCCATTGGAAACAAATGGGTTTTTAAGATTAAGCTAAGGGCGGATGGATCCATTGAAAAGTATAAGGCTTGTCTTGTGGCGAAATATTATACTCAACAAGAGGGTATAGACTATGAGGAAACATTTTCACTAGTTGTAAGATTTGCCTTAATACGCCTTATCCTAGCCATCATTGCACATTTGGACCTTGAATTACATCAAATGGATATAAAGACGGCATTTCTCAATGGAGAACTAGATGAAGAAATCTATATGAAACAACCAATATGTTTCATAGCTAAAGGTGAAGAGCATAAAATTTGCAAGCTTCATCACTCAATATATGGCCTTAAGCAATCATTTAGACAGTGGTATCTTCGTTTTCATTGAGCCATAACAACTTTTGGTTTCACGATGATCGAAGAAGATCACTGTGTATATGTCAAGCGGTCTGAAGATAAATTTGTGATTTTATCATTTTATGTAGACGATATTCTATTGGCTAGAAATGACAAGGTTTTGGTTATCACCATAAATGAATGGTTGTCCTCCAATTTTGAAATGAAGGACATGAGAGAAGCTACTTATATATTAGGAGTTAAGATCGAAAGAGATCGATCAAGGAAACTCCTTGCTTTATCACAAGAGTCTTATATAATGAAGATTCTTAAACGCTTTAATATGCAGCACTGTAATCCCATTGATACCCCTGTCATGCAAGGTGAAGACCTAAGTACTAAGATGTGTCCTAAGACTCAAGAATAAATTAAAGTAATGGAAATTGTTCCTTACACTAGTGCGGTCGGAAGTTTGATGTATGCTATGATGTGTACTCGACCTGACATATGTTATGCCGTGAGATTGGTGAGCCGATATCAATCAAATCCCGGTCAAGCACACTGGAAAGCAATGAAGAGGATCCTAAGATACTTGAAAGGCACCATGGACTATCGACTTTGTTACTAAGGGAGTGATTTACGCCTATTAGGCTATTCAAATGCTAATTGGGGTGGAGACCTAGATGGGCGTAAATCGACTTCTGGATATGCGTTCTTGCTTAATGGAGGTGCAATTTCTTAGAATAGTAAGAAATAGACATGCACGACCTTGTCTACGATGAAGGCATAATTTATTGCATGTTCTGCTGCAGTGCAAGAAGCAGTATGGCTAAAACGTTTCTTGGAAAATTTAGCCACTGTCACTGAAGTTACAAGATCGGTGATAGTTTATTGTGATAATCAAGCAGTCATTGCCTATGTGAAGGATCACAAGTATCATGGAAGGACGAAGCACATTGACATAAAGAACAACTTCATAAGAGATATAATATCACAGAAAAAAGTGATTCTACAATACATTTCAATCAATAGAATGGTTGCTGATCCATTTACAAAGGTTATTCTTAGAGACATATTCTTGACCCATAAGATGTCACTAGGATTGTGTATAATGTAATATGTGTTATTGTAGAGAATCATTGGTTTATGTATTTGTGGACATATGTATTGTACTTGTTTGTTTATTAGTGACTTGATATTTTATCAATAAGTACAAATCCATTATGAGACTAGCACATACACACATATATTATTGAAAAGTATATCAGTAGGCAATGATTGGCTCACTCACACAAGCAATCACCTCAAGTGCTATAGTTAGCACGTTGAGATGAGACGTTATGTACAAATTAATGCTGAAGAGCAAGTTTAGTACATAAAATAAGATGTCGCCTTGATTGGAGTTAAGATGAGGTCTATGATTTGTTTATAATAAGACCGAACATGATAGTCCCATAATCATGTATGCCTGAAAGATGCCGGATGCGAGTACTTAATTGGGTGTTATAGAAAGCGAGTTGATGTAGCACTCGAGCTAAACATGAGTACGTGAGAAGCACGTGATTATATTTAGGTTAAGATTCGTATAATGGATATATTTAATAAATGATATACGCTCTTATAGAAAGAGAAATCCACCATAGCATGTAATTCATACTACATGTGCATTGTACGACCGACAAGGGAAGGTGAGTAAAATTATCCCTATTTACTCATCGTGTGAGTCCTTGAGGTAATTTATAATTTACCTCATTTTGTGCCCTATGTTACTTCTGACTATGTTCTCAAAGTGAAAGATCAATGTTGCTAATTTAGCATGTTACCGGCGGTCATGAATAGATATGGCCTTATGGGATGTGTTTAGGAAAACAGTTGTTCTGAAATGGAGAGAGACATGAGTGCAAAGGAAGACTATTGTTGTTTTACATTTATCACATTTATTTACTGGTCGACTAATTATATCGCCTTATGTGGTTGCGGATATAATTGTAAATACATGGTGGTTTGAGAATAGTCAAGTATAGCCTTTAAGGGATATGTATACTTGGATTGATGTAACAAAATATGTCTAGGGCACTATGAGACATCGATTGTTTATTTCTTTTCGGGGTTATAGCCATTATGTCATCCCTAACAGGTGCATAATTTGAGCTCCTAAGTGCATGTGTACTCACTGGTCACACGGCTTACTTGCTAGTATGAATTATTTTGTAAAGTTGATGAATGTTGAATGCCTTATATTCTTAATAGAGTGTTATCAAGCCCATCATGTCTGAGTGGGAGATGTACTTAATTAGTACGTCCATGATGGGATGCAATTGGAACGCATCGTTTCGTCTTGATATGCTACGATGGAAAGACACCATTTGAAAGGGTATGAGGGAGTCATATAAAAGACTCCTGAAGACAACCGTTGATAAGGTTGGCAGAACGTACGCTCAGAAAGAAAGTTCTCATTTTCTTGTCCCATTTCCATCAAAGAAAAAGAAGGCGTTCCATTTCTTCTTTACGAGAACAATTGGCATTTACGCCGTGGAAATTGGATGCTTTCCTCGTGATTGCATTCAGACTAACATGAAGTATTTTTGTTCGTGATTCATCCGCAATTCAACGATCGTTTCGGGGTAAATTGTTGACTGTGCATCGGAAACAGGTAAGTCGTCTTCCGCTGACTTGACTTCCAACACTAGTAATTCTTGACTGTGGACTTTAGGCTCGCGAACGATGGCCCGAAGAATCAGGTGTGATAATCACTTTGGTAGAGAAATATTGGTAGCAAAACCAGCAAAATAAACTACGACACTGAGAATGGACCACCGACTATTGATGCTCGGCCAGACGTGTCGCAGACGGATGCAGTTGCGATCAGACTCCGCTGGCTGGCTTTGTGAATTCACGAGCTCAACAAAGCTTTTCCTCATAGAACCTTAGACTGTGTGCTCCTATTGTGGCTGCCCCCAAAGAAGTAATCCTTGCTTGTCCACGTGTTTGTCTATCAAAGTGGGCTGTTGCTTTAATGGGTAATAATGAGCAAACTTCTCTGGTAATTGTGTAGCTATGAAGGCGTAAGGCAATGACACCGTAGGTCACTCGATCGGGCACAATCACAAGGCACAGAAAGGACATGATGAGCATGAGAGTTGCTGGCCGTGAGCAAGAGGGTTGGTATCAATATCCTCGAGGAAGCCATAGCAAGAACTAGTCGTTGAGGAGAACATCGGATCTTCGTTGGTGCAGGTCGGCATTTGGCAAGGCAAAGCAGCTGGGGTGCTCGATGAGGGACAGTAGACGCGATGGAGAAACTAGGTTTTGAAACTTCTCTGTGTGTTCTCCTTTCTTCTCAATGTGGATGCCTCTAGCTATAGTGTTTCACTTTTAGCCGGGTATTCAATGTGTGGCCTCTTCCCTCAAAGAGGCATCCCTCAACTCCTTTTATAAGCAAAGCAAGAGATCCGCTCGAGAAAGAATCGATTTCCCTTTCTTTGCTGTTGATCACGCATATATTTTCCTCTGTTTACCATGTGAATAGCTTATTATGCTATATTGACTACCCTTTTCTTCAGGCAAATCTCTTCCTTAATTGACTAAATCCCAATCTTCTTTTGATTTCTCAATATATGCTTTTAATGTGCCCAAGATTATATGCCGAATTCCTTTTAATCAGTCGGCCATAGTCTGTCCAAACCTTGCATAAATTAATCTGCTAACCGAGCACTTTCCAATACAAATTTCAGCTCTTATAATGTCCATGGGCTTTGCCCAAGAATTTCCTTTACCACGGGTTTAGTCCAATTTCATTAAGTTCAAAGTCATCCATTTAAGTCCATCCGTTGCCGGTCCAATGCAAATGTAATAAAAAAATGCTCTTAAAACTATCTGTTATGCAATTTAATTTAATATTTTTGTTTAAGGGCTAAATTTTATTCCCTAATTTTCTATGCAATGAAGGAATGATCAGGTCACCAAAATTTAGGTGTCAACAACTAAATTAACATTCAAACAATGTAATAATCTTTTTGGCCAATTTTCATTAGAAATGACTGACATGACGGTGTGCCACACGTAGAGTAACTGACGATAACTGAACTGCCACGTTAGTAATTCTTTGCGTTGGAATTTCAGTAGAAAGATTTTGGACTAAATTGGTTAGATTAAAATGTTTATGATTGAAGTGACGTTCGTACAACGGGTTTAGGACTAATTGAGTAATTTTCCCGGGATAAGGGCTAATTGGGTAACTTAGTTTTTGAAGTGTGAAGTTACAATGAAATCATAGGATGACCCGAATTGCAAATAATATTTAGCGTGGCTAAATCGGGTAGGTGATCTCGATTCAAACTTGTGTTCTAAATCCATAGATGGTCTTAGCTTGTTGAATTTTTAGATGTAAAGGTGGCAAAACTTGATTAAATCACCCTGAGTTTGCTAAGAAGAGTCATCAATCCGGATATGATTAGGCTAGTATTAGACATAAACCAAATTTGAAGAACAAAAACCAATTCAACCATATGAACCCGATCCGACTTGAAGCAGAGAAATCTAAATTGTAAATGAACGCTATTCGATGTGTCCAGACCCCATGCAAACTCGAAATCTAAAATGAATTTGCTCATGTGCGAATATGACTCAATATTAAATGTAAACGAATCAAAACCAATCTGACCCCTTAGTTTGTGGCCTCCACTGAAACCAAAATCAAAATAGACATGTATCTGAAACCCAAGACTAGTAATGGCATGAGTTGTACATGAGCCATATTCAAAAAGCAAACGAACCAAGCTCAATCTATATTAGGGCGATCTGATACCCGCTTGGCTCACATATGAAATTGTAAGTTGAAACGGCCCAAATTTGAATATGATCTAAAGTTGAAGTTAGACCAAATGAAAACTCCAACCAGCCCATCCATTTGCCACCTCTATATATATATATATCAATTCTTTTAACGATGCCAGTATTTATTTGTAATTTGGTGTGTGTTGGCAGCAATGCTGGGCGTCCTTCCCTCGTAACACTTTGGAAAGTGAACTAGCCTGTTTCAAATATGGATCATCCTACTAGACTCTGTGGTCCTATCTCACAAAAGCTGGTTAAAAGCCCAAATAGTATAATGGGCTCCAATCATCCGGACCTTCTGTGTCTTTTTTCCCTTGGTAATTGACAAACGGTATACGAAAGTCTTTTTGTTGCCCCTCGGACAAAGTGATTGATTTGAATGAATGGGTCCGAGCCCTGGAAACACCTGAAAACTCTCTGCACATGGAGGAAGTAGACTCTTGCCCACAGAATGTTTAGAGCAAGCATGCCATTTCCATTTACGTTGGAAGCAACAATCAAGTGCCTGTATAGGGAGGATCAGATTTTCCATATTTTTTTGTTTTGTGGTATGTGAATAATTTGAAGAATGTTTCTCAAGTAATTATTATTCGTATCTCTTGAAAAGATTAGTTAATAGAAAGAAGAATTTTTTGGTGAATAATAATTTATACCTACATATATCTGTGAATAAAGAAAAAAAAAATACTCCATTGTTTGTAAGTGATACAACAATCATTTCAAGAAAATATTTTTTTTAAGTTGTTATTTTTTTTTTCTAAATAAATGCACCCTTAAATTCGGGTGATAGCAGTTTATTGTATCAAGACACTTGGATCAAAACCACCTAAAGCAACAGAGCACAATATGCAGCATTTTTAGATCATAGAGTTGCTTTTTTGTGGTCACCATTTTTATCTTATGAAACTCGGTGTGTGAGAGGACAAAATGCGAATTCAAGAGACCGAAAAAAAAGAAGAAAGGAAATTGCCAATTACGACAATTTTCAACCAAAAAAAGAACAGAAAGCAGAAGATTACGTGCCCTTTTATCATATTAAAAATTCGTTGTCTTTCTTTTACCTGTTTACAGACTAGAAGTATGAGCACAAGGGATTCGGCTATCTGGAGAGTTTATGAAACAATTTGTAAATACAATGAGTAGGTTAAGTTCACGACTTTGGTTTGTGCATATGGCCTGACCCATAGCAGTTTAATGTAATTGGCGGGAATTAAATTATTGATATCTAGTCTTCATGTTGGAATCTCCTACTGCCTTAACTAAATATGCCAACCCTAAAAATTTATCCTCCTTTTCTCTTTTTGGGAGAAACAAATGTTACCCCTGATAAATAGTTGTCTGAATACCAACATTCTGCCCTCACCAGCGTCTAATGAGGTGTTACAGAACAGCATAAGTCATGCAAAACTGCCAAAATACTGAGAGATTGTCTTTCTACAAGCTTCTGAAGATCATATCCATGTAGTTAATGACTCGCTACTAACACAGAACCCCAAAGCTTATTATGTGGGACTTGCTGGGGTCCCATTAAGTTCAAGAAAACGCCGAGTCGGGATTTATCAGAAGTCTGGCAAGCCTCTTTTGGAAACGTGTCTCGCAGACCCAATACCCTTCTCAGGTCCCCCCCAAAAGTGTCCAAAAATCTCTCTCTCTCTCTCTCTGAACTAAAGAGAAGTGGATTTTGATCAATCAGGGGTCATGTCTGCTTGAAGGGAGAAAAAGGTTGGATGCGCTGTTGTTTTGGGGGGGTCAAAGAAAATGGCGGACAGGTGGACCGTCGATTGCCCAACTCGGTGGCCCTGCGTTGTACTCTCTCTCTCTGTTTTGGCTAATTGGCAATTGTGTACTTTCGTAGTGGAAAGTGCTACTGCAATCAGTTCCTTCACGTGCGACTGCTTCTTCTTCTCCTTCACGGTGGCAATTGCACTTGAATCCACCGACACGATGAAGGGTTGGTTAATTCTTTGCTTAACCTGGTGGAAGCGATGATGATGATGGGGTTGTTGAGACTTGAAAGAGTTCTAATTGATGTGTTGAACCCAAATAGTATGGAAGAAAAATTGTGTTGGAACCACTTGAGATTTTGTACAATTGCACACGAGAGATTGATTTCTCTTGTGGAATTATGAACATGTTTCTTGGGAGAAAATATTGAGTAGTTCACAAATTATGTAAACAAGGTCCATATGGACTGTTGATCATTTGAATAGGTGCATATTGTGTTCCCATTTACTCTCTTAGACGAACAAAGAGGATAGAATGGGACCTATGAAGGAAAGACTAGTGTCTACCAGAAATTCTTGAACTTGTTCTACAGAATAGAGATGAGTCCCACAACTTTTTCATTAATCAATTAAGCCACATGCGAATCTTAATGAGAGAATTTATGAGAATTTGTACTTGTTTAAATAGTTTCAAGAACTTTTTGTTCTTCAATAGTTGATAAAAGGTTTCCGGACTCATCATGCTTTCTAAAGAGGTTTTTGGTTTCTTAGGATTCGTCTGTTTAAATAAAAATTGTTTTCAAAAAATTATTTTTCGACTTTTGATATTTGAATGACAGAAAATTAATCGATTTACGAAAACTTTTTTCATAATCTGAAAACAATAATATTGGATAGGGAGAAAATGATTTCTGCTTTTAGCAAAAAATAAATCAATTTCCTTAAACCACCCAATTGAAGGGTATTGACTATTTTCCTTAATAATGATTTTCATGAAAATATCTTTTTTTTAATCATTGAGATCTCAATGAAACAAATATATCTTTAGTGTACTTTTCCAAACTTATTGGATTGTCTACTTGTTGGGAAATAAATGTCAGGAGAATGTCAAATGATTGGCTCAATTTCTTAGTTATTCAAGTTTCTTAACTGCATTTCGGTCAACAAGAGTAGCTATTCTATTCTCAGCCTATTTCTCATGCAACAGTTACTCCTTCCTTTATATAATTAAGAAATACATCAACAATAACTAATAGTTCGAGATCGGCAATAACTATTCTTTCTTTCTTTCTCTGTTTTCTTTTTCATGTAGTTAGGCATAGTTTCAATTTTCATATTTCAAAATTGACCTTGCCTTTTTAGTAGTTATTAAAATTTTGTAAAATCAGAAACTATCCAAAAATTATTTATCTTTATTATATCCATAACTATTTGTCATAACTATATCAGTATATTGTTATGTAAGTATTGTGTAACTATAAATAAATGTTGCTATACTCATTATGATTTATCTTTGGTAGTTAAACAGTAAATATAATACTATTCATAATAGCTAATTAATATAATTAAATACTAATTGTAATATAATTATTTAACAAAAAATAGATAAATTATTTGTAATTAGATAATGAATGATAAATGATATATTAGTCTCTAATTACGTAATATAATTAAACAATATGAGATAACATATACAATGAAATGACAAAATATACATGATGCAGTATGACATGATGAATTAGATGCAAAACATGACACTGTAATGACATGACATGAGAAATCAAGTACAAAACATGATAGCCAAATTGGTTTGATATGGTAATAATCATGTGCACCATTAAAAGAAAAAAAATATTAAAAACATGACCTGGGAATATTCACATGCGGCATGACATAACTAATTAATTGTAAAACATGATCAAAAAATTACATGGCATGGCAATAATCACATGCAATATGACATGACAAACTAATTGCAAAACATTATAGAAAATATTCACATGTAGCATGATATGACAAAATTATACGATGGCAAAATGTTATGACAATAATTACATGTAACATGGTATGATAAATTTACGAAATGACATGATGTGACAATATTCATATTATGAAATGACATGACATGGCATGGCATGGCATTACCTACACACAGCATGACATAATAAATTGTGCTGTGTGGGGGAGTCATATTAATTCAACTTGCGGCCTCACTCGGAAACAGTAACGTTTTTGTAGACATATCTTTTCCTTTCAACCAAGTCAAAATAAATTCAAAATTCAATGCCGAATCATCAAATTAGTAACAGCATGCACGGGGCCTCTGCTCATGGGTTTAGATCATGGCTATTAGCTATTGGATTTCGACTTCCAGCCGTATCGCCGCATTGCCACAGCCTATCGTACACCCGAGTTCAATCCCTACGGCACATGTCTTACAGGTTGGCTTATAGATAAAGGGCTGTCCTGTAATGCAGCACCACAATATATTCACGGCTTTGTATTCCCTCCAAATTTCGCAGCTCATTCAGCTTATATAGCACGAAGTTCACAACAACTAGAATCAAAACGGCCTAATTTCAGATTTACAATTCAAAACTATTAAATTATGCACAATATCTAGTAGAACTTCGATAGCATGACAACGTATTGTAAGACTAAAGATTTCATTTTGACATTACGACGACCTAGAAACATGTGTTTTTAATTTTCTAAATGGACAGCATAACGGCGTATTTTAGATCTTGAGATTTCATTTTCTAAGAACATGTTTTCGAATATTTAAATGGGTAGTATAATCTGTTAGGGAAATCCCTTATGATGTTTTGAAGATGACAAAATAAATCAAAGGCTACTAACATGTTTGATGGTTGAGTAATAGACTATGCAGATGATAGAACATGTAAAGAATATTGTCAAAATCTGAAGACGGCCAGAAGACTGAACGTAACACATGTCCAAAGTATATTATGAAGATTTCCAGACTTCTGTGTCAAAGTCTGAAGACTGCCAGACTTTAGTGTCAAAGTCTGTTCTACATCAGAAGTCTACCTACTCTGACAAATTCCAGACTAAACGTGAATGAAGAACCAGAAGACAGACTCTATGCTGAAGCTGAACCAAAAGACAGACTTTATGCTGAAGCAGAACATAACAGATTGTGTTCAGACCTTAAAGCTAAATCTGTTCAGAAGCAGAATATGTTCAGATTCAGATTATAAAGTCTATTGCACTCAGACTCAGATTGTAAAGTCTATCGCATTCAGACTCAGATTGTAAAGTCTATTGCTCTCAGACTCTACATCTAGGATTCGACAAAACGTAACACAAGCCCCGAATATATAATGGCTAGTGATCTGGTTTGGATTCCACATCAAGATTAATTTGATTGACTTAATTGATTGACAATTGGATCTTGAAGACAAGAACTTTCTATACGAAGAAGCTTTACTTATGGAAACCAAGATTTTGTTTGTATGGGCGATCGGAATCAATTTGGGATTCTACTTTTGTCACTCAACGGCTACCAAATCTTCTAGATACAGATCTGTCCAATGGGTAGATTGGAAGACGATCCTCAAGATGCTGTCCAATGGCTAGTTTGGAAGTGGAGGAGTATTTAAGGAGATGAAGGACCGATGAGCAAGTAAGAGACGGAGCGTAGAATTTATAATTCCAAAGTTTGAGCAATTTCGATCATACACTTGTCTTTGGTGAGCTTAAACATTTGTGATCGTGAGAGAAATACCAAAAGAGTGACTTAGTGAGATAGTGTGATCTACTACTAAGTGTTTGCACTCAAAGTTGTAATCTCTTGTTGATTGCATAGTGGAATCCAACCAAGAAGGCTGTTAGCGTGGGAGAGTGGATGTAGGCTTGGATTAAGCCGAACCACTATAAACCTTGTGTTCTTATTCTCTTCCCTCAACTCATTTATTTTATTCCTCATATGTTTGCCAAGGTTTTGTTTAAACACCTATTCACCCCACTTTTAGGTGCTCGTATTAGTTCTTTCAATTGGTATCAGAGCCAAGTGCTCGGTTTATAAAAGTGTTTTTACTTTTGAGCTAAAGATCTTTTATGGCTAGTATCTTGGCACCAGGACTTATGGAGGGACAAAGTAACACAAGGCCACCATATTTTGATGGAAAGGAATACAACGTGTGGAAGAACAAAATGAAAGCATTCCTAAGATCCAGAGATCCCTTGCAATGGGATGTTGTGGAAAGAGGAATCAATCCCACTGCTGCGTCTACATCAAATAAGAATGGCAAAGACAAAGAAACCAAACCCCTTGCTCCTATGTCTCGGATGGAGATGTCCAAAAGAGAAGCGCTTGATGCAAAAGCCATTTATTCTTTATATTGCGCTTTATCTCCTACTGAATATAACATAATCTCTTCATGTGAAACAGCAAAAGAAGTTTGGGATAGACTTCATGTTACATATGAAGGGACTGATCGTGTGAAAGAAACAAAAGTAAACTTCCTGCTCGGCAAATATGAATCCTTCAAGATGAAGCAAGGAGAGTCGATTGGAGATATGTTCGATCGTTTTACAGAAATTGTAAATGGTTTGGCATATCAAGGTTATCCAATTTCTTCCCCAATGAAGGTCAACAAACTCTTGCGAGGTCTCTCAAAAGATTGGAACCATGTCAAGACCTCAATCCGGGAAACTCAGAGGATTATGCAACTCTTCGTTAATGAATTGATTGGCACTCTTCAATCCTATGAAGTGGAACAAATCAATGATGAAGATCCCGAAGGTAAGAAGTCCATCGCTTTAATATCTAACACTGATTTTGATGATACAGATTCAGAAAATGATATGGACGACGAATAACTTGCTTTTATGATCAAGAAATTCAAAAAGCTTAGTACAAAAGGAAGGAAATTCGACGGAAGAAGACAATACAAGCAGAATGCCCAGAAAAGAATAATAAAAGAAGATGATGAGCAAGGAAATCTATGCTTGATGGCACATTCAGAATCTGAGTCTGACTCAGACATGGATTCAGAATCCGATGAGGAAATCGAGGTAAGCCATTCAAGAATTCCTACTAAAGTTCTTAAGTATATAAATGAGCTATGCTTAAATCTCAAATCTTCTTTTAAAAGGATCTCCGAACTTAAAAAGGAAAATTCTTGGCTTAGGCAACAGGATCTTTCTCAAAAAGAAAAGTTTGAAATTTTGCAAAAAGATTTTCTACAAACAAAAGAAAGTCGAGATTTACTTATCAAGGAAAATGATTCTTTAAAGAAAGAACTTTCAAATATTTCGACAAAATTTTCAAATGGTTCAAAAACTTTAGAGCATATCCTTTCTATACAAGTACCTTACTAAAATAAGTCGGGACTTGGTTTCAATAAGGAAAGTGATTCTCTAATTGATTTTCCTAAAGTCAAGGAGAGATTTAGACAAAGACCTTCAAAGGCATTTTACAAAAATCATTTTCGAAAAGTGTTTATAAAACCTGTTGGTCAAAATGCCCTCAAGTGTTCAAATTGTGAAAATTCAGAACACTTTGAGAAAGAATGTCCTAAAATCTGGAGACCTATTAAGAAAGATTGGGTAAATACAGCAAACTCTACTAACTCTCATGGACCAAAGAAAAATGGGTACCAAAGAAAAGATGAGTTATTTTTGCAGGATATAAAGGAAAAGAAGAAAGAGAAATTGGTAAGGAAGGTATATATTTTTCAATTTGGTTTGGATACAAAATTTAAAAATTTTGATTATACTTATATTCTCTTTGTGCTTTAATTGATTCGGATTTTATAAAGATCATATCCTATGATTTGTTTTATTGAAGAAAGAATCGTGTGATTTATTTTTGTGATTCGTGTGTTGAGATTTGATTTAATACACGTGATCATTTTTGCTTAAGAAACAAATGAATTTATTTGGTTTGATTTTATACTCTCAGATTTTATCATGTTTTGCCAAATAAAAATCTGTTTTACGTAATATTAAATTATTACACAAGATTTTCCTAGATATTCAAGAATTTTATTCTCTCTGTTTTTTTTTTTTTCGTACTATGACTAAGTGAGAATTTATTTTTCAAAATATCATTGTGCATAATATTCTTTCTTTGAATAATTTGTTATGATGAATTAAGAAAGAATATTTGTTTATCTATGAAGAATTTCTATTTTTCTCTAACGTCATGGAAGGATCCAAATCGATGGATACCAAAAAAGAAATGAGTTGATTGCAGGAAATTCAATAAGGCAAGAATGATTGCGAATCTACGCAAATTTTGGTGCAATCAGAAAAATATCTCCTGCGAAGATTGGTAATGTTTTTTTTTTTTAATCAATGGTATATTGCAAATATATACCTTGGGTAAGAGAAATTTTTTTTTTTATCCTGCCTTGGAAATCTCTACATACATTTATCATGATTTTATATGATTGCCTATGAATTATATATTGCAAATATCTCATAAACATAAGGCATTGCATTTTTACTTGATTTGGCACGTGATAGAAATATCTACTTTCTTTTCGTGAAATGCATTTATAATATATTTTTAAGTTTTACGCTCAAGCAAATCCCTTTGATCTCGAAAGATATTATTGCATATTTATGGATATTCTTGCTATATTCTTAGAAGATATATTATATCTAGCAAGGTTGATCTGCAAATCGGAGGATGGTATTACGTGACATTTTTTGCAAAGATTATTATCTATTATACAATATTTTGCAGGTGGCAATAGAATCTTCCATATGGAATTTGGAAAGCTTGATCAGAAAATTATGAAGATTCTATACTATCTTTTGGAGGCTAAAAAATTCCTTCCTTGTGCAAAGTTTTTGCAAATTGTTAAGGAAATCCCTAATGTGTCATATGAAAGGTTGAGTAGTTCTGATTTTAAATATTTAATAATCTTATATATGCTATTCAATTTATTTATTTGAAGAAAGGGCATTATATATTATGTGGATATTATTACAGCTTATTTGTGTAAAAAGTTTGTTAAGTTAATGCAGGTTAAATTCGAGAAGAGCTTGATTGAAGAAAATAAATTTTTGGCTTGAATTTCAAAATGCAAGTGATCGTTGCGGATGTTGTTGCTACAAAGGGAATAATCGAAAAAAATATTCTGCTCAACGTGCATAAGCCACAATTAGTGCTATTCGCAAATATTGTCATGATGACAGGGGGAGAAAGCGAATCCAAGAAAAAAGAAAGAATTGCGATCATCTCAAGAAGGCAACAAATTGAGGGGGAGCTTTGATCAATTATGGAAAAATCTTTTTGAATTGATCGTGATCTTGTTTATTATGGAATGAAGGAAAAAGGTAAATGTGTTGGAACTTACCAAGTTCTACAAAATCCGGTTAGTACATTTTTTTTTACCTTTTGTCATAACAAATCTCTTATTAATATTATCTTTTATTATGACAAAATGGGTTAAGTGAATTTTATAATGCATCCGTGATTTTTATTGGATATTTGCTGATATATATGATCGAAGTGAGCTATATTGCATATTTTTAATATTCGATTTATAAAAGCTGATTTTTGGAAATTATTTGCTATCGCTTTATATTCTCTATGTGATACTTTTTCAATTGATATCGCTTTTTGATTATGACAAAAAGGGGGAGAGAATATAAATATGCATATGTTTTGATATTTATTGAGCTGCGATTATCTTTACATATATAATTATATGCTCAATCTATTTGCTATTTTGAATTACATTATTCTTTGAGATTGCCTTGATTTATTATTATCTTTAAAAGCATGATTACACATCTGCATATTCAGAGATTGTTTTGTCATCATCAAAAAGGGGGAGATTGTTAGGGAAATCCCTTATGATGTTTTGAAGATGACAAAATAAATCAAAGGCTACTAACATGTTTGATGGTTGAGTAATAGACTATGCAGATGATAGAACATGTAAAGAATATTGTCAAAATCTGAAGACGGCCATAAGACTGAACGTAACACATGTCCAAAGTATATTATGAAGATTTCTAGACTTCTGTGTCAAAGTCTGAAGACTGCCAGACTTTAGTGTCAAAGTCTGTTCTACATCAGAAGTCTACCTACTTTGACAAATTCCAGACTAAACGTGAATGAAGAACTAGAAGACAGACTCTATGCTGAAGTTGAACCAAAAGATATACTCTATGCTGAAGCAGAACATAACAGACCATGTTCAGACCTTAAAGCTAAATCTGTTCAGAAGCAGAATATGTTCAGATTCAGATTATAAAGTCTATCGCACTCAGACTCAGATTGTAAAGTCTATCGCACTCAGACTCAGATTGTAAAGTCTATCGCATTCAGACTTAGATTGTAAAGTCTATTGCTCTCAGACTCTACATCCAGGATTCGACAAAACGTAACACAAGCCCCGGATATATAATGGCTAGTGATCTGGTTTGGATTCCACATCAAGATTGATTTGATTGACTTAATTGATTGACAATTGGATCTTGAAGACAAGAACTTTTTATACGAAGAAGCTTTACTTATGGAAACCAAGATTCTATTTGTATGGGCGATCGGAATCAATTTGGGATTCTACTTTTGTCACTCAATGGCTACCAAATCTTTTAGATACAGATCTGTCCAATGGGTAGATTGGAAGATGATCCTCAAGATGCTGTCCAACGGCTAGTTTGGAAGTGGAGGAGTATTTAAGGAGATGAAGGACCGATGAGCAAGTAAGAGACGGAGCGTAGAATTTATAATTCCAAAGTTTGAGGAACTTTGATCATACACTTGTTTTTGGTGAGCTTAAACGTTTGTGATCGTGAGAGAAATACCAAAAGAGTGACTTAGTGAGATAGTGTGATCTACTACTAAGTGTTTGCACTCAAAGTTGTAATCTCTTGTTGATTGCATAGTGGAATCCAACCAAGAAGGCTGTTAGCGTGGGAGAGTGGACGTTGGCTTGGATTAAGCCGAACCACTATAAACCTTGTGTTCTTATTCTCTTCCCTCAACTCATTTATTTTATTCCTCATATGTTTGCCAAGGTTTTGTTTAAACACCTATTCACCCCCCTTTTAGGTGCTCGTACTAGTTCTAACATAATCATGTATTCTAGACTGCAACATTTCATTTCTTGGTCGTGAAGACCTAAGAACATGCATTTGTCGATTAATCAAATGGGTAAGATATTGAAGTATTCTCTAAAACTTAAGATTTTAAATGCATATTACTACGTCCCAATGCCTGTGCCAAGGACTCCATTACCTAGAACCAGGTTCTCAGCATTTGGGCCTGAGTCCATCAAGGTTGAGCTTGGGACTCCTGTGCTTGTACTTAGGACCTTAGTGCCCGACTTGGGTCCATTTAGGCCCTGCATGGGATCCCAGTTGCCACGCTAGGGTCCGACAAGGCGGGGCCGAAGACACCAGTGATGGTGTGTGTGCCCTGGACGCCAGGCCCATAACATTAAGGCCGGGCTTGAGTCCTTGACGCTCGTGCCTAAGTCTCTAGCTCTCAAGCCCGAGGCTAGGACTTTCATGCCCATGCCCACATACTCGATGCCTATGCCCTGGTCCATCGAGGTAGTGCCTGGACCACAACGCCTGTGTCCATCAAGGTTGGGGTCATGCTTGGGACGCCTTTGCCCATGTCCATTGAGGCTTGGCCTACGCATTGGGGTCTCAAGCATGGGCTCAACCTTGAGGACCAAGCCTAAGTCTTGAGTGCACAAACCCGTGTCCCCGTGTCCATTGAGGTTGAGCTCATGCTTGGGACCCCAACGCCTCGACTAGGTCTCAATGGACCTGGATGCAGGAGCCAAGGATCCGAGCACTGGCACTTGGGTCTTGAGTCTGGCTTCAATGTACCTAGGCCTAGGCATACGGGATTCTTAATCTAGTTTGATAATTCTGCAAGCATCACAATAATCCAAACTAATAGGTTCTCCATATTAGTCATTCTCGTGTTTGTATCTTCATTCTCCATTCTTTTGGCTATCTTTTAACTACCTTGATTTTGCGAAATAAAATCAAACGAGATGAAGTTAGTATACGGGAAAGAAGTGGAAAGAATACAACCCTTCAAATTCATCTATTTTTATAATGAAATAGAGATAAAAGACTTTTATAAAAGCCCAATATCTTATACATAATCTCTTATAAATTTTTTTATAAGAAATTATAAGTTTGAAGGGCTCACAAATGGTGATTATCAAAATGCCCATTACATATTCCTTCAGAACTTCATAAAATGACGTGAAAGGGAAACTTCACTAATTACGTCAAAATTTGTGAAGATAAATTCCTATACATTCTCTAGAAATTGAATAGAAATCCTTATACATCATTTTAAAAAGGGTTAATACCACAAAAATCCTAAACTGATGTACCTATAACAAATTTACTCAAAACTAATCATTTGACCATAAAAAGCTCCAAACTAATATAATTATGATAAATTTACAATCCGTTAGTTTCCGTTAAATTTTACTATCAAATTACTGAGTTGAATTACATATAGTAGTTGACGGATGTACCAATTTAAGATTTTACTTTTCGTTTGTCACAGTTATATTAGTTTGTGGTTTTTCATGGCATTAATTCAATTAAAGAAAACTAATAGAAGGTAAATTTGTCATAAATGTACAATTTTGGGGTTTTTGGCTGTTAAAAAATTAATTTGGGGTAAATTTGTCACTGGTGTAAAAGTTTGTGGGCTTTTTTTTTTTGATAAAGAAAATTAGTTTGAGATAAATTTATGACAAGTGTACCAATTTTGAGTTTTTTGTGATATTAACTCTTATTAAAATGTATAAAAGGGAAATCATATACATTCCATTTAAAGAAACAAAAAGAACTTCATATATATCAAACTAGTGCATGAAAGATGTTAAAATATGTCTCGAGTTTGAGTCCAATGTGAAATTCTGAATATTTTGAATTGGATATGTTGCGGACGTTTGAAATTGAGCAAAGAAGATCTGAAGACCAACTTCTCAAAATTTGAATATGCGTTGGAGAATTTGGCCGCTGAAATAGGAAAGTTCAACTTTGACTTGGACTTGGATTTTTTTAAAAATATATAGAGATATGTTTTGGATAAAATCGTTTAAGATAGGAAACTGAATCCTATGAGAAGTTGGCAAAAGAATAAGGGTCTCACTTATTTATAGGCTTGTGGCCGTGGGATGCGGTGTGGATCACAAAAGGGTCTTGAAGTGCCGCATGAGTGCTTGGTGTTCCACCATTGTTGATGCAATCAATCTTGAAGCTCCAAATATTGAGTGCTTGAAAGTGGGCTTGTTATTTTTCGTTCGTGCAATTACATCCAAGAAGAATTAGTGTTTGTAGCCAATTAAATCTTGTGATAAGATTTGCGTGTAATTCCTTCATGAGATTGAGAGATTATTTCTTGAGAAGTTTCGGGGCTAAAACCGTGTGTTAGTTTCGAGGCTAAAATTGTGTGTTGTTGGGTGTAATTGGGGTTTGGGAAATACCGAGAGAGTGTTTGAGTGACTTGAGTGTGTAATCTCCTTGTATTGCTTGACCTATAGTGAAATTCACTGCTGCTCTCCCCGTGGATGTAGATTTTTACGACTGAATCACGTAAATTTGGTGTTCAATTTATTTTCTTCTTCTGTCTATATTATTGTTCGATCGCTCACCTTTTCGCAACAAGTGGTATCAGAGCCAGGCTTGGCTAAGTTGAAGCGAATCGATGGCGACAAAGAAGTAAAAGTGAGAATCAATAGATTTGATGGGAAGGATTTTAGTTTCTGGAAGATGTAGATTGAAGATTATCTTTACTAGATGAAACTGCACTTGCCCCTGTCTTAGGAGAAACCAGAGTTGATGAGATGATTGTGATTTACTGGATAGACGAGCTATGGATGTTATTCGACTGACGTTGGCTTATAACGTCGCGTTTAACATCTTGAAGGAGAAGACCACTGCTGATTTGATGCAAGCCTTATTAGATATGTATGAGAAGCCCTCCGCGATCAACAAGGTCTATTTGATGCGATGTCTATTTAATTTGAAGATGAGTGAAGGTGCATCAGTTGCAGATCATATCAATGAATTCAATGTGAATGTTAGTCAATTGAGTTTAGTTGAGATTGATTTTGAAGATGAGGTACGTGCTTTGATTATATTATCCTCATTGCCTGATAGTTGGAATATTACTGTTATTGCTGTTAGTAATTCCTCTGGGTCAATAAGTTTGACGTTTGATGGGGTTCGAGATTTGATTCTAAGTGAGGACATCCGTAGAAGAGAATCTGGCGAACTTGTATCTGCTGCTTTAGTAGGTGAAAATAGAGGAAGATCTAGAACACATGTAGGTAATAGTAGTACTAATATGAGCAGGCGTAGCCAGTCTAGGACTGCCGATGTTGTTTGTTGGAGCTGTGGCAAGAGGGGGCATCTTAGAAGGAATTGCCTTAAGTTGAAGAATGAGAAGGGTAAGGGAATTATAGTTGATTCTGCAGATAATGTTGCAGCTATAACTGATAATGCTGATTATGTCTTGTCTATCACTGATTATTCATCATTTGATGGATGGGTTATGAATTCTAGTTGTTCTTTTCATGTCACACCAAATAGAAACTAGTTTATCACTTATCAGTGCACGAGTAGTGGTAAATTCCAGTTAGGGAACAACGTTGAGTGCGATGTTGTAGGTGTTGGTGATGTTAAAATCAGAATGCATGATGGCATTGTGAGGACATTGACTAGAGTAAGACACGTTCCAGAATTGAAAAAGAACTTAATTTCCTTGGGTGCCTAGATTCAGCTGGTTACAGGTATTCTTCAGAAGGTGGAGTTTTGAAGGTTGTTCGAGGTGCCCTGGTGATAATGAAAGGAATCAAGCACGGAGGCCTGTATAAACTTCAAGGTGAGACAGCGACAGGTTTCAGCCCGGAGACGTTGGATGCATCTGTTTGAGAGTCTATTGACTGCTCAAGGAAGACCTGGGTGTTTTTGCCTATGCACAAGTTTGATGTTGGTGTCAGGATCACGCGGTTGAGAGCTTTGATCAAGACGGAGACTGGTAAGTCAATCAAGCATGTGCAGACTGACAATAGCATGGAGTTTTGCTCGGAGCTGGCAAATAAATTCTACATGAAAGAGGGCATAGTGAAACACCGCACTAGTGCCAGTAAGTCACAACAATTTGCAGAATTGATGAGCAGAACATTACTAGAGATGACTCGTAAAATGATCTCTAGTGCTGGTATTGCTAGGAGAATCCTAGCTGATGTGCTTAGTATGATAAGCTGCCTGGTGAATAGATCCCCATCAACTGCTATTGAATGGCAGACTCTTGAAGAAGTGTGGTCAGGTAACGTTGCTGGTTATTCTATTATTAGAATGTTTGGTCGCCCGTGTTATTTTTGAGTGAATGATGGTAAGCTCGATTGGAGGGCAAGGTGCATATTCCATGGCTATGCACAAGGTGAGCGGGGTGATCGGTTGTGGTGCCCAGATATAAATTCACCTGTTAACAGCAGAGAAGTTACCCTTGATGAGTCTTCGGTACTTCTAGCTAGGAGTGTTTGTGGTAGTGTTAATACGGATCTAGACGGTGTTCAGCTTGAGGTGGAGTTGCGACCAGAAACTCCTGAGGTAGCGAGTACGGGTACTAGCAAAGTAATCGACACGGATGGTGCTTGTAGTGAGGTGGAGCCTACAGAGCCAATGGTTGCTGTAACTGCTGAAATTAACAAGGTACGTATTCGATCTCCTGACAGATATGGATGCAACAATGGTTTTGCTTTATCTGCGGTTAAGGAGGTTGCGTTGGAAAATCCTTGCGGAGCAGTTAAAGGTGCATGTGGAGTTGGTATTCTGATGAGGTCCTCGATTATGGCGAAGTTCAAGCGAGACTTGGACTCGGATAATATCCGTGGCAATTGAGCCCATCGGGGGTTATGGGAAATTAGCAGCAGAGTTTGAATTTTTGTGAAGCGATTGCAACTTGGCTCAAACGTCGAGCCAAGGTGGAGATTGTTTAAATATGTTTCGAGTTTGAGTCCAATGTGAAATTTCGAATATTCTGAATTGGATATGTTGCGGACGTTCGAAATTGAGCAAAGAAGATGCGAAGATCAACTTCCCAAAGTTTGAATTTGCGTTGGAGAATTTGGCCGCTGAAATAGGAAAGTTCAACTTTGACTTGGACTTGGATTTTGCTTAAAATATATAGAGATATGTTTTGGATAAAATCATTTAAGATATGAAACTGAATCCTATGAGAAGTTGGCAAAAGAATAAGGGTCTCACTTATTTATAGGCTTGTGGCTGTGGGATGCGGTGCGGATCACAAAAAGGTCTTGAAGCGCCGCGTGAGTGCTTGATGTTCCACCATTGTTGATGCAATCAATCTTGAAGCTCCAAATATTGAGTGCTTGAAAGTGGGCTTGTTATTTTTCGTTTGTGCAATTACATCCAAGATTTGCGTGTAATTCCTTCGTGAGATTGAGAGATTATTTCTTGAGAAGTTTCAGGGCTAAACACTGTGTGCGTTATTGGGTGTAATTGGGGTTTGGGAAACACCAAGAGAGTGTTTGAGTGATGTGAGTGTGTAATCTCCTTGTATTGCTTGAACTATAGTGAAATTCGTTGCTGCTCTTCCCGTGGACGTAGGTTTTTATGACTGAACCACGTAGATCTGGTATCCGATTTATTTTCTTCTTCTGTCTATATTATTGTTCGATCGCTCGCATTTTCGCAACAAAAGAGAAGTTCTAATGGAATATGTTCAAAGTTCTAATCCAAATGGGGATTCTCAAAGCATCTGACAAATACATTTGTCCTCTTGGAACGTTGCATTTTAGCTAAAGTTTCATCCATTTCTACTAGGATTCATTCAACTTAGGCTTCTTTGGTGTTGGCTTAACAAAATCGTCAAGAATAACTACCTTGAGCTCGGGTATAATGCAATGATGTATATACCCTCTTGAGTGTGATGCACCTTCATTTCCCCTTCCAAGTACACGGTCCAATCAATGTTGGTGGGTGGGCAATCACATGTAGTTAAAACAATATAATCCCAACCTTAGAGGAGGAGAGACTTCTTGAAACATGCGATATTAACAAGCCACCCTTTAAGCGTAATATGAGAAAGACTTGTTTGGGACGTTGTATATTAACTCAAAGAGGTATTGTTCACTTTGACTGGTTCCATATCGAGTCTCATGGTTTTGTCCTTTAACATATAAGTGGGCAACTTCTTAAAATGTCACCTATCCAAGGCATGCTTCTACTTAAGCACATTTAGCTTTAGAGTTCCAAAGGTGAGCATTGCCATTATGTCAAAAGGCATATTTGGGAGCTAAATCCAGTTTTAAAATGTCACCTATCCAAGGCATGCTTCTACTTAAGCACATTTAGCTTTAGAGTTCCAAAGGTGAGCATTGCCATTATGTCAAAAGGCATATTTGGGAGCTAAATCCAGTTTTTACTTATATATATATATACATATATATATGTATATATATATACATAAGTAAAAACTGGATTTAGCTCCCAAATATGCCTATATATAATCGTTCTCCTCTTATTCGGTCCATAATTCGGCTAATTCTTGTCACTTTCGAGATCCTAAAAGTCTATGAAGAGCCACTCCTTGTCTAGATTCTTTGGTCCCGACGACCATTTCTCACCCTCATCGGACTAGATTATTACAAGCCTACTAGCTTTTGTGTTGTTCATCCATGAACCATACATTTATTGGGCGGGGGTGGGGGGTCTCGCTCTAATACCATATGGCAATGCCATAAATTAACTCACCAAGGTATTGTCCACTTTGGCTGCTCCAATAATGAGCCTCATGGCTTTTTCCTTTGATGTACAGGTGGGCATCTTCCTAGAAGGTTACCCATCTTGGGTGTTCTCCAACTTGAGCACAATTAACCTTTAGAATTCCATAACTAAGAATTATCATTACGTTAAAAGGCGCATCCGTGAGTTAATTCTAGTTTTTACATATATGTCTCAGAATTGCTCTCTCTTATTCGATGCACAATTTAGTTCACTCCTACCCCCTTTACCATCTTAGAAGCCTATTAGGAGCCACTCCTTGTCTAGGCCCTTTATCCCAGGCAACAACACTTGGACCGGGTTTATGACGCCCCAAAATGTCACATGCGATATGTGTCTTTTCTGATCATTAATATTATAAGCACACGATAGCGTAACAAAATTTTCACAACACCCTATACAAGAAAATCGTGCGAGTTTAATGATATACATATGTATTTTCTTTATAAAAACATCAATAATCACTGACTCAATACAACATTAAGAAAAACACAACAACATACATAGTCTTCAACATACATAGTCTTGGAAAAGGTTAAGTTCACTCAAGTCCATCCTGCCACTCCTCCACCAAAGTCAACCACCTTGCCATCGACATGTCATCGTTGTCGAGACTAGGGGACCATTAAAACTCCTAAGTAGTCCGAAAAATTTCCCTATCGACCCATACGCAGAACTACATTTAATATATACTACCGTTGATCCAAGTAGAAGCACATCTTCATATTTACAATCAAAATAGATAGGAACTTCAAATTGCGATAGTGGAAGGTGATCCAACCTACAAAACTGAAAAAAAAAGTAGTGAAACAAAGCTTAGTAAATAAATATAGTTTTAATTAGGAGATCATTTTACCACTCAACCTAGTTCTAGCAATAATGTGAGTTCAGGCAACACAAAATAACCATATATGACAAATGCATAAGCAAATGCTTTGTTATCACGATATGGCAATGGAAACAATTAATATCATTTTATAAAATCATTCACTCAATAGCAAGTAGAAGGTGTATTATTTTATAATGCATAGATATCACATAGTGGCTCACCACTTACACATGGAACATCTACTCCCTACTAGTCATGAAGTTTACAGATACACATAAGTAGGTTGTAGCTCACTAACACACACGTGCGCATAGAGATTAGTTTTGGGAAAAGTACACTAGAAGTGTCTTAACTTGTGTATGAAGCTTACTTTAGTGCCACAACTTTTCGCCTGCTCATTTTAGTGTCAAAATCGGAGAAAAACGATCCCTTAAGTATGTTTTGCAAAAACTTCCGACCAAAATAGTTACGTGACATTTACAATTTTTAAAAATAGCTGAGTTGATTTTTTTTTAAAAATTCCGGTCCACGTGGATTGGCTAAACGATGTCGCTTAGTCCAAAAGTGGTTGAGTTGGACTAAACAGCGTTGCACCACGTTGTTGGCCCAAAATGACGCTACATGATGTTGCCCCAAATTAACAAAAATTAGGGCTTCGATCGTGTTACCTCATCATCGACACCGCTTTTTTTATGAACAACACTCGCACTCGCTTGTTGCCACTTGCTTGCCAGTCGTCGCTCGCTCACTTGTTGTCGTTGCTCGCTGCATCCTCACTTTTAGTCAGTCAAGTAAGTCGTCATTTGTCGCCTTCTCATTTTGAGTGAGTCACTTGGAGGGAAACAATTAGGGGTTTAAGAGGAAAAAAAATTAGGGCTTGGGTGAGGAAGGAAAAATTAGGGTTATTAGTGCTTGCCACCTCTTTGTTCTTTTGGCTACAAAGCTGGCAATGTGGGAATATCGATATATTTTATCAACCCCTAATTGCTATGTTGTTGCTTTCTATCCAATAAAAAAGACAAAACGCCGAGTTATTTTTTATTTTTTTTTAAAATTAGGTGTCGTGTGAAGACCTCCATGTTAAGTTGTTGGTCATCCTTTCTGTGGTCCCAAAAGCTAATTTTTTTCTTAGGTGCAAGGTTAGCATGGGGGACAACAGTATAGTAGGCATCATTGTCAGATATGGTAGGGAATTTGTCATTGACGCTGATGAATGTGAATATGCTAGTGGAAATGAGGGGACTATTTGTGTCAATGTAGGTAAGCCATCATATATTAGTTTCGCGAGAGAAATAATGTTGTATCGGTTACGGTGCAAAATATGAAAATTGCATTATTGTGTCTCTAGGAAAGTATTGGAGGAGGGTTTGAGAATCTTTGATGATAATAATGGTGTAAAGGACATTATTTACTATTATCTTCATGGCGAGGAAGCTACTGTATATATTGAGTATTACGAAGATGAAGATGATGAAGATGATGAGAGTACTCAAGTAGGAGAAGTAGAAGGTAGCGTTGAACTGACTACCTCAATTGGGTCTAGATCTATTTTAGATGAAGGACCACGACTTGCTCAGGTTAGGGAGGAGACAGAGACTGGGCACATAGCACAGTCAAGAAGAGTCTCTGGTGAAGACATAGTTAATGAAGAATTCACTAGATTAGAGTGGGAAGTTGCTCTATCCAGTGAATCAGATGATGAAAGTTTGCGAATTGCGAATTACTCGAGTGATTGATTACGATGAGGAACTTGCATAGTCAAGGTAAAAGCTGAGGGACTTTCAGAGAAATTTTTTTTGTAGCATTAGTAGAATTGCATGAATTTGAACTTGTAATCAAACCAATTATGAAGAAAGTGTTGATGACAAAGAGATTGACAGTTCATAGAAAGAAGATGCCGAAGGAGCTGTGCAAGTCTTATATTAACTATTGGTATTAACTATTGGTATAAAATTCGATGATGCGAAGCAGTTCAAAGAAGCTATTGTGAAATATTCAATTGATGAATAGAAGAGTGTTGAATTTGTTAGAAATACCAATAAATTTGTGAGAGCAAGGTATTCACAACCAAATTGTTCATAGAAGATCTATGACGCAGTAAATAAGAACATCGGATCGTTCTAGCTTAGGTCTTTCCAAGAAGAACATATTTGTTCCATTGTGTTTGATAATAAAAGGTAACAAGTGCATGGTTGTTGAAGCACTTCTTCAACACCATCAAGGCGATGCCTCATATAAAGAGTCCTTAGATCAAGCAATTAGTGAAGGAGTAGGTAGGAGTAAATGTATCCAGAAACTGGTGCAAAAGAGTCAAATAGAGGGTGATGATACACTGATAGGTAGGTACAAGAAAGGATATGCTCAAATTTAGGATTGTGCTACTGAATATAGGCTTCAAAACCCATCTAGTAGAATATATATATAAGTTTTATATATATATATATATATATATATATATATATATATAAAGAAAGACCATTAGCTGGCTATAGGACTAAATTTGACAAGATTTATGTTTGCTTCGATACATGCAAGAGAGGATTTCTGGCTTGTTGTAGAAGAGTAATAGGGTTGGATGGATGTTTTTTTTAAAGGGATTATGCAAAGGCTTGTTGGCTACCTCTGGGAGAGATGCCAATAACCACATGTTTCCAATAACATGTGTTGTTGTGAGGTAGAGAACAAGGACACTTGGTCCTAGTTCTTAAAGAATATAATGGCTGACTTAAAAATTAATAATGTAGAAGGTTGGGCATTCATGAGTGACCAACATAAAGTAATGCTACTATCAAGTACTTGCTTTTTCATATTATTATGATATTTTAACTTACAAATATTTGCTTTTGGAATTATTGTAGGGATTTGTTCCAATATTAACTGAGTTGATACTATATGCTGAACATAGAATATGTGTGAGGCACATTTATGCAAACTGGGCAAAGAACTATAAATGAGACAGACTGCAAAAACAATTTTGGCTTATATCAAGAAGTACTAATATGACTGATTTTAGAATACATAAACATGGGTTGCTTGAGTTGACTAGGGAAGGATTTGAATCACTATTCCAAACTAAACCTACACATTAGAGTTGGGCATTCTTCAGTGAAGAATTCAAGTGTGACATCATTGATAACAACCTCAATGAAGCATTTTCATGGCTATGCTTCAAAGGCAGAGGAATGAGGCTACAAAGTGGACTAGAGAGTGCGGTCTTAGGATTGCAAAAAGATTATAGGAGAACATGGCTGCTAGTAGGTTTTGTCATTCGATCTGGAATGTGGATGATGGATATGAGATAATGCATAATGCCAATAAGTATGTTGTCTAGCTGGAGGGAAGAAAGTGTTCATGTCATGGCTAGCAATTGACTGGAATTCTATGTGCATATGACATTTGTGTCATCAAGTTGAAGCATCATATTGTTGATGACTACCTATATGATTGCTACAAGAGAAGTACTATGTTACTTCATACCAGCACATATTGTTGCCAGAATCTCCTCAGCTTTTGCTCCTAAAAAAGCAAATGGTAGGCCAAAAAAGAGACAAAGAATGCAGGAGGGGGAGATATCAAGTAATAAGATAGGTACATCAATAGTGACAACCATCTGCAGAGGTTGAGGAAGGGCCAATTGAAAGGACAATTGCTGAAGGGCTAACTGAAGAAGGGTGAATCGAAAGGACAATTGAATGGCCAAGTGAAGGGACAGTTGAAGTATTAGCTGAAGATCAAACTATAGGGCCAATCCTTGATGCAACAATTACACAGAGAAGGAATAAATATCCTATAAGTCATACAATTTCTATTGTATGTTATGTTGTGGGCTGGTTGTGTGTGTTATATTATTTTATGGGCAGCTTGTGTGCTTAGGTGATAGTTTTTGTTGTGTGTATACTGTTATTTATGGGCTAATTGTGTGTTATATTGTTTTATGGGCTGGTTATGTGCTTAGGTGATAGTTTATGTTGTATATATAATGTTGTTTATTGGTTAGTCGTGTGTGTTATATTTTTAGGTGAGAAGAAGACAAGCTGTACAAGTTGCTCTTGTTGCTGAAATTGATGCACCACTTAGAGCTGGAGGATCTATTGGGAGAAGGATAAGGCAATATGATTATAACCTTTATATATACTTCAACATTGAAATGATTATTATGAATGTAAGTTTTGTAGGTATCATGCATTTAATTTATGGTATTGGATTTTGTTGACAATATGATTATATTGTTGTAGTTTGAGAGAACTTCGGAGGTGCTCATCTTTTAAGGTAGCTTTACTCAAGAGTCAATGGCTGCACCTAAAAGAACCACGACAATGTCAATTGGAGCACAATCGAGTAAGAAGAGTGCTGCAAAACAAATTACACGAGTAGCAAGTCCAATGACAAGAGCACAATTGAGAAAGAAGAGTGCTCCACAACAAATGACACAAGCGGCAATTCCAAAACAACCACCATAAAAAGAATTTGGTACTAGTACTATCTCAATGAATTGATGTTCTAAAACAGTTAGCGACATCACCACTAAGGATATGATAGCTACTAAGAAGAAAAAAGCAAAAGCATAGGACAAAAAAGTCAATACAATGACCTCCAAGTCCAGTTGCAGTTAGGAAGAGTGCAAGGATTCAAGCCAAAAGTCTATCAAGAAAATGAACTAGAGGGGTTGTGACTATTGACAAATGATGGGAGGGTATTAGATATGGTTGTTTCTATTTTTTGTTGGGAGGTTGTTATTGATTGAAGTTGATATTCTTAGGTGTCTAGTTAACTGTTTTATTTCATTGAATAGTTGGAAGCCAATCCCTAGAGGTGGATATTCTAATTGAATATTGACCCAATGTAAGACATTATGTTCAATGTCAATGGACCAATATTTATTTTGTCTATGTTTTTTCCATTTACACATGTTTTGCTTTTGGTTAGGGTAATGTGCTAATTATGCTAATGGTGGTGGTTTTGTTGGTATTCTTCATGGTTATACTTGGTGTTAGTGTAATGCTTGGTGCAAGCATAGGGTGTTGATGCTCTCATCCTCCATTTGCAGTGCTTGGTGTTAATGCAGTAACTTGCTGGTATGGGATGTGTTAGTACAAGCACAAGATGCTTGGTGTTGATGTAGTAGCTTACTAGTGTAGGGTGTGCTGGTATAAGTACAAGATGCTTATAAGCTGCTGGTGTAGAGTGTGACACAAGATGCACGAGTGACCACTTTCAGTTAAAATTGGTACTCAAACGATCATCTCTAAAAATTTATGTAGCACGAGTGATCACTTTTTTACCACGACTAGCACTTAAGTAATCACTTTCAGCTAAAATTGACACTCAAACGATCACTATTTATAACTCATGGCACTGAAATAAACACTCGAGAACTTGGTACAATTCTTTCATTTCACTAATGTTTGCAGCAAAAATTGCAATAAACTAGCAAAGCCATTAACCCGCAAGCATTGTAGCAAACCATTACAAGCAAACAATTAAACGTCTTAAACAAAAACTAAACTAACGAAATTTCATACACAACTAAGCAAGACTTATAAGTTCTTAAAACCAATATTCCAACCTTCCATTTTCACCATTTCTACGATAAATTGCACATAAGAATTGCAGCTTACCAACAATACAACCGTCTTCACAAATTACCCAATATAAGTATATATTTAATTGATCTTCAATTATGGTAGATGGAGAAACTTATTTTCATCACTCACTTTACATTTAACCACAAAATAGGCTACTCAAGTGAACAACAATACAATCAATGTTTGATAACACTTCTTTTCAATTTTCATTCTTGAAAATTCATTCTTCAATTGGTTGGCCAAAGATTATGAAACATTCATTTGAGCTTGTATTAAGTCGACATCCTCCAACTCACCATCATTGTAGGTGGAGGTTTATGCCGTCATTCAATTAGCTCCAAGATAACCTCTTTTGCTTGACTAGATAATTTTGCATCAACCCATTTGACATATTTGCACTTTAAGCCTTTTCTAAACCTGCCACATCCATAGAATCTTATTTCGGGATCCAATCGAGTCCAAGATGTTCTTATGGGACACGTTAATCCACAATGATAGTAACACTCACATTCTTTTTTGCTTCATTGAAATGAATTTGAACGGCTAGAGAAGTTCTTGCCCTCCATTTATAAGATTGAGCTGTTCATGTTGGGGACAATCGACTTAGGGTGGGATTTCGGTTGAATGGCCGATTAAGGCTTCAATTGTGGGTTCCTCTTTCAATTTGGGGATTTAGGGTTTTTATATGAGGTAAAGTTAGTAAGATGGTGTCGTTTGTGGTTTAGCTGCTGACTAGAGCCTTCGACGAGCCACATCAACATAGGAAATTAATATAAAAAAATCCATGTCAGATTTCTGGCCAAATAGATTGGTGATGGCACTGATAAGATCTATTTTGAAAATTTTTGAAATTAAAGTGAGCTGGCAAAAAGTTATAGCATTAAAATGAATACCGTACATAGTTGAGGAACTTCTAGTGTAACTTTGTCGATTAGTTTATACAAGTCATGAAGTTCATTAAGATACATAGATGAAATTCATACTTATCATTGACAAGGACTCATCTCGACTCATGAGGCATCTTGATACATGGGACATTGTCATTGCCAACTCATGGGCATCGTTTATTTAGCGAGGATAAATACACCACTTTATGACCGCATGATGATGGTTAACACAGCCTTATATGAGCCAACTAAGGCAACACAAGTCAACTCATATTGTGTGTAAATTATAGGACTTTCATGTCCCTTCAACCTTATATAGACATGTTTCTAGACGGTAGAACATTTGGCTAATTTCAAAGTCTTTCACACATACTCATACAAAGGAATTAACTGTGGCAAATGTCTTCCTCACATGGCATCATTCACATACATTTCATAACAACATAACAATTGTTATGTACATCTCCATAATTTACCATTTCTCATGCAATTGATGATAAACGATCAATTAAATGCAAATGCATGTATCCTCCTCTTCTCATCATGCTTTCATTGTTGTAATAAAAGGCCTTAGTCAATCAATCGGGTCAGAAAAAAATGGTCATATTCGACAAGTGAGTATAACTCCCTAATGGGTATACTTGACAAATGGATATACTCAGCAAGAGATTATACAAGGCAAGTGGATATACATGCAAGAGGATATGCTCAAGCAAATGAATATACTTAGGCAAGTGAATATAAACAACAAGTGAATATATTCAATCAAATGGATATACATAGCAAGTGAATATGTTTAGACAAGTGAATATAAACAATATGTGGTTATACCCAACAAGTGGATATGGGTAACAAGTGGTTATATTTAGCAAGTGGATATAAGCAGTAAGTGGTTATACTTAAGTGGTAATAATGACAAGTGAGTATCGATAGCGGCATGCGAGTATAAGTGGCAAAAGAACGCTTCAAGTGCCAAAAGTTAGCACAAAGGGACACTTAAGTGTCAAAAGTTACGAAAGTGACACTTAAGTGCCAAAATCGGCAAGAAATGGATCACTTAAGTGCCACTCCGGGCAAAATCCAGTCAAAACACTAACGTGTCAATTTTTCGGCGAAGCGAGTGCAAAACGATGTTGTTTTGCACACTGATGTGGCCAGACAATGCAAAAACAACGTCGTTTTGGTGCTGACATGGTAAAAAATTAATTTAATTTAATTTAGTTTAATTTAAAAATAAATGTATTTAAAATATTTTAAAATAAAAATAAAAATTAAAAAATTAAAAAAAAAAAAAGGGGAGGCGGTTGAGGGCTGAGCCCTCGTCGCCGCCTCCCCACCGCCGCCGAGAAGGGCCGGCGACGGAGGGAGGGTTGGCGAGGGCCTATGAGCCCTCGCCTTGATCTCGAGTGAGGGTCGCGGCCCTCACCCGGTTTGGCGAGGGTCGGTGACCCTCGCCCAGCCAGCCAAGGGTCACCACCTGTTGGGGGTCACCTCAGCGGCGGTGGCCTTGGCCCGACCCGGCAGGGTGCCGACCCTCACCCCGGATCGGGGCAAGGGCTCACGGGCGCTCGCCACCGATCGGCCGGGGTCATTGGCCCCTGGCCAAGGCCCGGCGATCTCGGCCGACCCTCCCCCTCCATCGTCGGCCCTTCCCGGCGGCGGAGCCCTCGGCTGCCTCCCTTTTTTTTTTAATAAATATTTTAAAATATTTTTAATATTAATATTAATATTTTTAAATATTTTAAATTAATTTAGTTTTAAATTAAATTAAATTAATTTTTATAGTAAATTTTTTACCACGTTAGCACTAAAACAACGCCGTTTTGTACTCGATTTGCCGGGAAATTGACACGTTAACGTTTTGGCCGGATTTTGGCTGAAGTGGCACTTAAGTGATCCATTTCTCTCCAATTTTGGCACTTAAGTGTCATTTTCGTAATTTTTGGCACTTAAGTGTCCATTTGTGCCAACTTTTGGCACTCCAAGGGTCCAGGTGTCAAGTATAAGTTAACTTTGAAGTAGTGGTCGGTATGAGCATAAGGTGAATATAAGCAGCAACTAGTGAGTACAAATATAAGTAGTGGCTATTGAGTATAAGGTGAATATGAGTGATAGCTGGTAAGTCAAAATTATGAAAATAACACTCTCAAGCACAGATTCGTCATTTTCATATTTTGACATTTCACATGCTACTACACTTGAGAGAAATAGATCAAACACCTTTTAGGCATACAAGAACTCACCAAAACAAGTCCAACCATCATAATATCTCAACATGCCATTACCAAAGCTTACTCACATTTGACATCAAATTCAACTAAAACTAAAACTAACAAACATCAACCAACTAAGTCAAGAATATTAAATAGATCAACCCAACATAGCCCCTAGAGTCCCTAGAGTCTTAACTTTGAACAAAACTTAAACAACCCAAAACTTTAATCTCCTTGTAACTCTTAAAAGATGAAATCTTTGCTTTCAAATCGAAGAATTAGAAAGTGAGAACTGGAGATGAAAGCAATTGAAGATCTTTTTTTCCTTTGTAACAACAAGTTGTTATTATCTTTATGAAATTTTACTATATATGACGACCTATTTATAGGCCAAGGAAAATAATCTATTAAACCAAGGTTAAAGATAAGAATGACATTTGGGTTAGAAACATTATGTGTAAAAGTATAAGGACATGTCTTCCAATATATTTGCTTTAAGTGGCCATAAATGAGTAGTTATGGTATAAGTGGCCTAAAGATTAGCTACAAGGAGATATTTTGATGAAATGAGAGAGACAACTATTTCTTGGCCAAGTAAATGAATGAGTCATCGATAGAACTAATTGATTGAGGTTAATATACATGATGTAATCCATGATAGCATTACTAAATTAAGTTCAATGTCTCGAATTAAGAGTCTCTAGGGGTTAAAACATTTTGGGAAAAATGAAAAAGAGGTGTGTACAAATTAACAAATGATCAACGACTTAACTATAGGGTATTTACCAACCAAAAAAAAAAAAAACTATAGGGTATTTAAAGTAGATATGTCATCAAGTTATAGAGATATTTACTGAGTTAATACACAAACAAAGAAATCAGTGTTTGCTCTAATTATTTGATACTTGATTTTTAGTTGAAGCATCAACAAGTGTTAAATGTTCTTTACCAAAAAAAAATGTTAAATGTTGGGATTAGGATTTCCGATCATGATGAAATTATTTTCTTAAAAAAAAGTGTCATTTTTTTTAATTTTTCATCTGCCCTTCATTTGTGGGTAATTTCCTAGTCATTTTCATCAAAAACTCAAAAAGTTGAAAGTTGACTTTTGAGTTGACTTTTTTTGTCACTCTTTTAACCAAAAAGTCAACCTAAAGTCAAAATTTGATTTTTTATGCAAAAAATTTCCAAATAGTCTCAATTTCATTTTGGCCTAAAAAGATCTCGAAAAAATCGAAGTTTTAACCATAAATCGACCTTTTATAAATTAATTAATAATGCGTTGACTTTGGACAAAAAATTGAAAAATATAAAAACCCACAAATCATTTTATTTTTGTTTCAATTTAATTCAGCCACAAAAATTTATGGAAAATCGATTCTTAATCAATTTTCCATAAATTTTTCATATTTAGGTTCAAAATCATCTAAAAATAAAATTAGTTATTTTCTAGTCATATGTTATCGTAGCTTCTTTTACACTATTTGATCTAGAGGTTATTTTAAGTTCACTCGTGCAACCAATTTTTGTGATTTGGCATGTTGGTGTAAAAATTCCCATTTTTAGCCCTAATAAGGGGTTCTGATCAATTTTTCATGATTGGTGTAATTGTACCCTTAATTGTACCCCAATTTTTGTGATTTGGCATGTTGGTGTAATTGTACCCCTAAAAAGTATTTAAGAAGTTCGAATTTGCGTGCCCATTAAATCCGTCCATGATTTTTTTATATTTGTGAGATGATTAGACCAATTTAATCAATTGAGATGTTGTTAAAAGGGTTTGATTGATTTAATTTGGATGAATTTGGACTGTATCTTTTCAATTTAACCATCTCTCCTCTAATTGGACATAAATCCTTTACAATTTGCACAATTTTTTGGCCAAAGACTGACAACCGGTCAAAATCAATTTAGAACGATTTGACCGGTCCAATCGGCATCTTGTGAGAAATGGCCGGTTTGGCCATTTTTTGCGAAGCTCCAGCAACAGGCAACCACCACAGGGTGGCTAGCTCCATGGCCAACCCTCCTAAGCCCTTTGTGTATTGAAACTACAAAATTGCCGTATGGGGTAAAATCACTAAAATGCCCTTGGCTCCATTTTTTTTTTTATTCAAAAAGAGATGCATTCTTAGCTATCCATTTAAGAAGTCATTTAGACCGTTGGATGTGTCATATCATTAACCCATGTGATTTAAAAATCAACCAATCATAGTCTTGCTGAGGGTGCGTATTGTAAAGTTTCTATTCTCGGGAACAGTTTTCGTTCATAAACACTTTTTTTTTTTTGATCCTAGGAACAGTTCCTGAGCATTTTAAAAGATTTGGTAATTGCACAAAGTTTTTATTTCCAGAATAGAAATGCATTTTATATGACCTTAAATATTTTTGTGACTCAGAATTTCTTTTAATTTATTAATAATTTTATTAAATTTTTTCTTTTCTTTTTTCTTTTTCTTCTCTTTTCTTTAGCGGGTCGCCGGCCTTGGCCATGGCTAGTTAGCGACCAACCAAATGAGGGTTGGCGAGATCATCGGCCTAGACGTCGCCTCACCGGCCACCAGCAAGGTCGCTGAGCCTTGTCTAGTAGATCACTGGCAGAAGAGAGGAAGAGAAAAAGAAGAAAAGGAAAAGAAGAAAGGAAAAGAGAAAAGACTTGTTTCTTGAGTTGTTCTCAGAAATAAAGAAGCAACTTTTTTTGTTCCAAATTTGTTTTTGGAAACAAATTTATTCCTGGAAACAAAAAATTAGCAAATGCATTTCTATTCTATTTGTGTTTCTGGAAACAAAAATAAAATAAAATAGAAACACGTGTTCCTTGGAGCATTACCAAATGCACCCTTAGTTTCTAAGTCTCTTTGATCTTATCTTAAAATATTAGATCCTACCCATTGATCAAATCAATGGCTAGGATTCAATCTTGGCATGACTATATAAACATTTTCCCTTTAAATTTCAAGAGGGGGCTTATTTTTCCATATCTTCTCTCTCTCTCGGCCGTTCACCATCACATCACCCTACCGCCTCACAATGGCCCTATTTTGGCGATCCACCAATGCGCCGATCTCCCCCTACTGTGTCCTCTCCCCGGTTGTAAGCCTTACCGGCCATTTCCTTTGCCAAACGATCACAATCGTCTACCATTTTCTTTTTGGGTTTGAGCTTGATCTCTACGCTAGTGAAGAAGACTGGCGATTCGCAAGCCTTGCCGACGATCCGACAACATCCTCAACTTCTCCGACACTTGCAATGGCGGTCCTAGACTGGCCTTAAAGTCTGTGGTGGCTGGAGTTCATTCAATCAATGATCGATTATCTCTAATCCTTCTAACTTCTTTGAGCTAGTCGATCAAGCTTGATTAATCGTATACTTACTTCATATTTCTTATAATCATTGTCTAGATGTTGTGAGGAGCTACAATCAGTCATTCCTTGAAGTCTAGAAGTGGTTGGCAAGCTCATTTGAGCTTTAGTTCGAAGATAACAATGATAAGCCTCTTAAGCTTGAATTTGATGAAGCGAGATCGCTTTAGAAGATCAGGGCTAGGAAACCTAGGTGGCTATTGCATGTCTAGATTGATGATTTGGACGAGTTGTGATGATTTAGATGAGTTGCGATGATTGATAATTGATTGATTTGCTTAATGTTGCATAGATACTTGTTTCGGAAATTCATAAGCCTGTTTTGACTGATTTGCTTTACATCTTGGAATGAGCTGCTAGATGACTTTGTTTAGCTTTAATGTCTTCTAATGATTTGAAGTAAACTTCATGAGCTTTCCATAGAGATATTATATGCTCAATTTTGCCATCGTTTTCCCTGTCATTGCCCTGTTGAAAGATTGAAATCTGATTCTGGAACTGATGTTGTTCTGTTGAGTGTTCTGTTTTCACTGACCCATGCTGTTTGTTCATTTTTCATGATTTTGTGTGCTATGATTTTCAAGTCGGTATCTTCACAAAAGTTGATTAGAACACATAAATCTATAGCATATAAAAATTTCATGAAATTTTAAAATCATTTTGTAAGGTCGATCACCTATAAATCATCTGTGCTGCAATCTGGAAAGCTGTTTCTCTGATTGACCTACATCGGTTATTTGTTTTTTTTTTTTTTTTTTTTTTTATAAAACCACACTTTGAGAATCACTAGTCGACTTCTTCATGAAAGTTGCTTGTAACACATAGATTTACAACATATAAAATTTTCATGAGATTTGAGATTTATTTACTAGGTTCAATTGGTCATAAATCGTCCTTGTTGCATTCAGGGAAACCTGTTTTACTGATTGATATGTATCAGTTCCTTGATTGTTATAAAATTACGCATTTAGAAACTAAATCCAAGGTTATCATGAAAATTGTAGGTATGTTAGAGCTCTATATGTTGTAAAATTTTCATGAAAAAAAATGTTATTAGGTAGACATGATTAGTCTTCCCTTGCACAATTTCCTATATGATATTTGATGTGTAAAATTCTTAGATCGAAAGGAGCTCATTAGGTTGATGAGAATTGTCTTGAACTGAACTTGTCTCTGTATTTTGGACTTTTTTCCAGAATCACCTTTGCATGTTCTCTGATCTGATTTTTATAAAATCACGCATGCCAAATTAATGATATTGTTTACATAAAAATTAATTTTCACATGTTGATCTTTGTTTACAAAAATTTTCGGAAAATAAAAACATTGTTCGCTATTTTTCATGAGTGCCTCAAAGTTGCAGGGATTCTGTAAACTCTATTTTTTAGAACTGACCATCAATCACTTTTGATTTTTTTATAAAATCTTGTGATACAAATTTTGAATGTGTTCTTCATCAAAGTGTTAAAAACATTTCAAACTTTGATTTGACACTAATTTCATTAAGTTTGAAACTCAATAGGATGTTTAAAAGGGCCTAATGAGAGCGCGTTTATTCCGCACCCAAATCCTTCTTAGATAATTTTGATGAATTTAGTGTCATTTTTTGAAAATCTTCAAAACACGAAAGTTGTAAACAACAATCCCAGCTTTCTTTTAATATCAATTTTCTCGGAATTGATACATGGTTGATCATTCAAGGAACCTGATTGGTGTACCGACTTATCCGCACCTGAGTTTTGGAATTTGTTTCATCAAACTTGTTTGAAATTTCAATAAAGTTGATGTCTTTGTTTGTCCACATAAAAAACTCCCTTTGAGGGCTTGTTTGCAATTATATCAAATTTGTGTCATTAATTGCAAATTCTCGAAAGTTCAACTTTTTGAGTTACTTTGTTTGTGCTCCATTTGATTGGCCGTGTTGTTTGCATACTTGGACAATTATAATTGATTCGAATGAATAAGTGACCCTTTTTGGTTTACTTTCTTTGGTTGAGTGTTTGAGAATCAAGGCCTCATGGCCTAAATGCATGTTCATTATGCATGTGATTCCTAGATGTATGGTTTATGACCGGTGCATGATTGTGCTATCTTTGCGTCCTCGATTGTCTTTGCTTTGTGCTTGTTTGCATTGTTCCAATTACTTGCATAGTTTGGTATTAGCTTAGGATTAGAATAGTCCAAAGGCGATCCTTGGAGGAGTTGGCCAATTTATTCCCCGACATACGTCTTGGGTTTCCAATTCGTATTGTATAAATATCTGACAAGTTGCGAGTTTGCCTTTTTAGCACACAGAATAATTGTTTACATGCTTATCTTGAGTGTTTACTTATATGTATCGCAATTTGAGTTACTTGATTGCTTTCCTTTTTATTTTTGATAGTTAGTGTAGAATGGCACAAATTAAGCATCCATGCGTGATCATTTAGCATGAAAATGCAAAAAAATTGCTTGGCCATTTTAGATAACAACACAACTCATGAATACCATAAGGGCACCAGTAGACATCTTTAGTGTAACCTAAGTTCCTGAACCACGAAATCTCTAGTTCCGTGGAAATCAAGGGATGTCTCCCGACCCTTGATTGGGTTTCTAGCCAACTCCCAAAAAAGCGGCTAGTGGCTACTCCTAAATAATGTTTTCAGGCTGTCTAAAAACTTAAAGTGAACCACTGTTGCACGATGTATGGATTTGAGAGGATCCATGATCGTAATCAATGGACCAAGCATGGCCCACCGACTAGATGTCACTTTTGAAGTTCTCTTTTGAGGACATCTTCTTGGACCACTTTACGAAGATCCGTTAGAGGAATCTCTTCTCGCCTCAAAGGGTAGGTCACTACACTAATATTAATAAATCCAAAGAACATTTGAAATCCACTAAAATTATTGATGAGCAATATTTAATGTGAGGAAAATTTCATTTCGGTAAATTTAATCTTGAAAATAATAAAATATGAAATTCAGAACATATCGATCCCTTTCTATAACTAATATGGTGTTAAATTAATTACAATCATTCTACACTGTCAACGTTCACATCAAAATCTATCAATTTACTTTAACGCATTGAACTCTGGGCAATTATGTCGCGAAAAGTTGTTCTCTGCACCTCACAAAATTAACAACCTATAGGTCATTCCAAGGTTCTAATCTAAATAATACTTGACTTTTTATTAAAAATATCATTATGAAAATTCCAGATGTCACATGGTGGTTACACCATAAGTCCCATAAGCGAGATCAGCTTGTCGAGTCCGTTAGTAAGGCGTGCTTTAGAAAATCCCATCCAAAGGACTTGCCATAGGATTTGAGTTGGAGAGAGATCTTTTAAAAGTTGAATCCATATGGGGAATGACCAATGAGGTAAGAATTTATCTTTTTCATGTAATTTTGTGATGGGATAAGAATCTTTGTAGACAACTATGATTTTCATGCTTGACACAAATTCTTTGAGATGTGACACGAACCAAATTTTG
The DNA here is from genome assembly GCA_014182565.1 of Eucalyptus marginata. NCBI lineage: Eukaryota > Viridiplantae > Streptophyta > Magnoliopsida > Myrtales > Myrtaceae > Eucalyptus > Eucalyptus marginata. Next base: position 15,905,962 of record CM024593.1, read on the forward strand.
AGGAGACATATGAGTGCTCTAAGAGTTCCCATTTCCTTTTCTTTGAAGCAAATGACCCAAATGTTTCCCCCAAAATCGTATTTGTAAAGCGCTTGAACTGATAAACTTGGATAACAATATGAGAGACAACAGGATTCATGGTCTTTTTTGTATGAAAAAATACGACAAAACCAAAGAAGGCTACGGTGAAAACCATGGCGGTTTAATTGATTGATCCGACGGGTATGCTGGCAAAGTTTTGTTCCAGAATTGATAAGGGGATAGCATCGGCAATTCTTTTCAAGATGTTTCTACTTTCGGAAGTGCTAACTTTTAGGAATCCACTTAGGAATGACACGGGATCTAAACCAATTGGCAGCTTTACTAGACCAAGTGAACCGACGGCACCTACGGCTATATCATACAAGTCTAATATTGGGGTTAAATTGTTTCAACAAAAAATGAACGCGGACGTTGAAGGGTTCCAAAAATGAGCCAACGCCTTGATCTAGGTCACTTGAGGCTTGATGCATAAAAGAGAGACGAGGTATCCGATCTCCCTTTCTATATATGCTCGGTTGCTTTTGTCAAGCTTCTCCCACATGGCCAAAAGAGCTTTCTTTGGGATAGGGATGATTCGGAGCTCGGGTATTCCCGTCTTATCTTAGACCTAGGAGGGCATTTAGATTAATCAGCACATATTACGAAAAGAAATGTATTCTAAAAATTGAAAATACTGTATTTAAAAGATTGAGATGATGCTTTACAGAATCCCTAAAAACTTGAAAGGGTTTGGCAATCATAATCACACAACACATGCCTAAAGGTGAGAGTGTAACAGTCTCAAGGTTCCCAATTCAATTAGATAGCAAGAGTCTCCCCACTTAGCTCTTTTGTCTGACAGTCCTCTTACTTTCTAATTGAAATGATCGCGATCAAAAGGGAATACCATGAAATACTCTTCCACTTGGGTTCGCACCTCTCAATACCTCCTAAGGCTACGTTTGGTCGTCCGGATTTCTAATCGGGATAGGACTGGATAGGATAGGATATGAAATCCTGGGATTTTTATATCCCGTCCATTGTTTGGTGAATCGCAAGTATTAAAGTCGGATATGTTTACATCATATGTATATATTTTTTTTTTATATAAACTACATATTATTATAAATGAACCTAAATGTTTTTTTTTTTTGGTAAAGATAAATGAACCTAAATGTTCATAAACGGAGATGGTGAAAATCTATCGCAACACTATTTCTTAATTTATTTTTATTTTTATTTATTTTATTTTTCCTCTTTTTTATATTATTTTCATTATTATTTCTTTTTCCCCTTTCATCATTCTTTAATAAAATTTTATCAAATAGTAAACTGTACCAACATACCTAAAATATATAATTAATATAAATATTTAATTTATAGATTTTTGAATGTTTATTATAAGATAATATTAATTAAAAATAATTTTTTTTTTTTTTATTTTTAATTTCTTAAATTAGAATTCAAATATTATTTATATTGAAATATAATTTCAATTTTGTTAATTTAATAAGTTTGTTATTCAAGAAAAATAACTTTCCTATTATGGACATTAGAAATCCTATCCACCTTTATCCCACCTCCCCCATGGGATAATTTTATCCTGTCTATATCCCCATTATATCCGACTTTATCCTGTCCTGAGCGAGCACCAAACGTAGGATAGGATAAATTATATCCTATCCCGAATTTTATCCCGACTGCCAAACGCAGCCTAAGGGTTTTCCTAATGCATAAGGGATGGACACCGGGCCATGCTTGAGTCCTAGCCTTGGTCTCAATGGACTCGGATGTAGACATTGAGACCCAAGCATCGGCACTGGGGTCTTGGGCTTAGCCTCAATGTACTTAGGCTTGGTTGCTAGGGTCATGAGCCTAACCTTAATGGACCCAGGTGAGGACAATGGGGACTGAGGCCTAACCTTGATGGACCTTGGTGCTCGGCGTCGATGGACTTTGGTGCAGGCACTACTAGAGTCTCGAGCCTAGCCTCAATGGACCCAGTCCTAGTCTTGAGTGCTAGGGATCCAGTCTCCATCATAGGCGCTAGGGTTTGGGGTTCACCCTCGATGAACCCGGGCACAGGCAATGGCATTGACCATTTGAGCCCGACCTTGATGAACGGGTCTCAGGTGGCAGGGTATGAGAATCAGCCTCACTGGACTCAGGCCTTGGGCATTGGGGTTTGGGGCCTAGTTTCGATGGACTTGGGCTTGACCTCTATAGACTTGGGCCAAGGAGCCAAGCATGGGCATCAAGTTCTTGGGCTTGGCTTTGGGGTACTCGAGACTAGTTCCTATGCTTGTGTTCGGGAGTCGAGGATTCGGGCTTGAGAGCTCAGGACCCATGTCAAATTTCCTGGCTACACATGCGTAAGTTACTAGCGCCCAAATAGTGTAGGTCTATTTAGGAAAATCAAATGAGATTTTCTTTACTAAATTACAAAACATATTTTCCAGTTTATTTTCAGGTCTTAGCCAAATAGAAAAATAATTATTATTTTTCTGAATAATAAATTTTTGAAATTTTTTTTTAAGAAACGTTACAATTTCAGCAAAATAAACGGCGTCTTAGGATATTTCATAATGAATGTAATAAAAGCAGACTCAAAGGATTATGATTCTAAAAGAGCGTTGAGCGGGTGTTGATCCTTCCCCATGATAACTGAGCCCCCGGACTATAGAACTCTCCTAAATCGCAAAAGACCAATAGGTTAAAAAGGCTTCTCATGCCACTTGAGAATTTAGGTTCCCAATGGACTTCGGATTTATCCAAATTAATTAAGTCAACTCTCGTCTGGACTAGGAATCGAATAGTTTATGTTCGAAGTCATATTAAAGATTAGGGACTTGGATTTAGGAAACTCCGGAGATCCACAAATTGCCGGCTTCCTTGGGCTTGGTTCATCGTTGAAAATCCTTCGATTAAGTCGGCCCATACGTTACTGAAACACTTCGAAGACATCCCAAGCAGCATCAGAGTTTAACATCCCTCTTTTCGATGACACAAGTAACTCTATCCTCTTCTGTTGGTACACAAGGTTGAGACACCTACTATTGAGAAATGCGCAACATTCCCTTCGAGGGAATACATTGATATAATCCCCACTTTTACTTCTATAAGTGACAGCCTAAATGCAACATATCTATGTGTCGTTGATATCTTAGTTGTAATTGTCATACTTGTAATAGAGCAAACAAAGTTACTCCTAAGAGGGAGACCGACGCATTAGTGCAATCCAATTTGGATGGCTAAGATCGTTTGCCCCCTTTTGTTCTTGCTCTTTTCTGCCTTTTCTCATATTCCTTTTTTCCTTTTCTTGCTTTTCCCAATCTGCACCTCATCCTTCCCCTGCGTTGCACCTGCACAACACACACTATATACTCACGACAAGTATAGACGATCCATCCAACCGCCGTTGCCATCGCTAAACTCCACACGGGCCATCACCTCCTTTGCCAGCAATGACAGCCATGGAGAGTTGAGTGGTCCGTGCGGCAATAGGGAGGTGGCACGACTGAGGTGGATTAGGGGAGGGGAATAGAGATGGAGGATGTAGGGTTAGGTGTGCGCTTTTTGTGTGAATTCCTTCACAAAACGAGCGTACTTTGGTAGTTTTGGAGGTAACTTTTACCATGTAATTTACCCGACTTTAGAGGGTCTCAATCTTGACGTAAGTAATGCCTACAAGGCAGATACGTGGCCGGTGATAAACAAAACATTGGGAAAAACACATTAATTATCCGAGTAGAAAAAAAAAAGACAAAATGGACTAGGGTCATCAAGCAGACTTACTAGGCCCAAGCGTCGTCACTCTCTTCCTCAAATAGTTGGGATTCTCGTCCTTCGTAAAAAGAAAGAAAATAAAAGAAATCCCATTTTCTTGTGAAAAAATTATAGAAAACGCCAGTCTAGTAAAGATAAACAAATGAACAAACGGAAATACATAGAATGTATATGCATCATAGGATTCTCTAGGGACTGGGGAAGTGCATTGGATGAGGATCGTCTTGTACATATTTTATGTTGCACTCTATTGCATGAGCAAGGTCTACGAAAATTACTATTTATGGGAGCTACACGCGCTATAGATCTATCATACCATCACTTGTTATATATTCCTCTTTTTCTGTGGTTATGTCGTGAAAAATTTGAACTCCTGGGAATTTCGATGATTAGCATACGCAAGCACATACGTCAATGCTTAGCCGTGATAATACCTCAGAGAGTTGCCATGTGAGGCTTGACTTGTGCTATAGTTTATGTTTTGGCCTCAAGGAACACAAATCATGTCCAAAGTAACATTAAAAAAATATACAAGGAAGAAATCTATGAAGAAGAAAAACAGTACAGAACTGAGAAAGAGCGTTCAATTGTCTGGATGACTTATAATGATAGTTGGTAGAGTTTTTTTTTTTGGTAATAATAGGGCTGTTCAATCCCCTAGCTCGATTTATTTACAAGAGCTATGTTTACTTTGTCAATTGTTCTATACTCTACATTATGCGCTTTTAAATATATTTTTTTAACAAAATTACATATTAATACATTTATGCTATACGAAAAAGAGTTAGGGAGTTTATAAAGATCGGCTAGATGCAATGTTTTCAATTGCAAAACAAATAATAAATTTGAAGGGGAAAGTGGAGAGAGAACTAGAAGACATGAAGGGGAGACCATCATTGGCAGTATGAGTGTCGGTACAATGCAGAAAATTAAAAAATGTCGACATTAACTGTAGAGGCAGATGACAACGGCAAAAATTCGGGAAAGTACGCTATAGAGTCACCATTTTTGCCCAGGCTGCTTATGTTGGTACCATAAATTTTCAATCAATTACTTTCAAAGTCACAATTTTTTAATCAATCATTTAAATGCCACAATCACAACTATCATATTTTGATTTTAAATGGTTTTTAAGAGTTTGCATAATGTCAAGCAAAATGCCAATGTAAAAACAGCTTATGATTCATGGATATGTGCAAAATAGCCTGTGATTGTGGCATTTCGTCAAAATTTGCGCAAAATAGCTTAGAAACAAAAACAGTTCTTCAAAGCATTTCATGGATATGTGCAAAGTAAAATGCCAATATTTCACACTGTGATGATGTGATTGATGAGTTGATACAATTTGGGTTGGGATCTAACCATGGGATCCAACGGTCCTTAACTAATCATTCTTGACCAATTCTTCGCTTATTAAGGGTGTATTTAATAACATTTATGTTCTTGAAAACAATTTTTATTGAGAAATAGTTTTTTCTATTGCTATTTCTAAACAAGATTTTAAGCAAAAGAACGCGTTTGATAATTGCACAAAATTTCTATTCCTAAAAAAAAAAAAAAAAAAAAAAGAGCATAGAAATGTGTTTGAAACGACTTTAAAAATTTATATTCCCAATTTGTTTCACTTAATTATAAAAATGTTAGTGGAGACTTAACTATTCATGTCTTAATAAAACTAGACTTTTGCAACGATTTAATTGATTAAGATATTCTAAGATGGCCTTAGAAAATCCTACATAATAGTTAGTGAAAAATAAATGGCAGGAAATGGCACAAAGAGACCTATTGGTTTATAACTCACAATGTGAGGAGATTGACAGTAAATCCCTAAGCATTATAATAATTATGTGCAAAGACCTTTTGAGCTTTTTTAGCCGCAAGAAGAAGAGCAAACGTTGCTTCATAGAATGGGTAATGACGTAACAATTGAGGATGGAGGCAATCTTTGGTGTGCTTATTTGGACAAACTCATCAAACCTTCAAGCAAATGACATTGGAAATCCATAGTTCCCATATGACCAAGATTTTGTCATTTGAGGTATTGCTCAAAAGCTGGTCCAAATGGTTCTTCTAAAGATGGCAATCTAAGGGATCCATCAATTTAAAACAGGGGCTCTCCTAAACTCATACCTCAAGTGATGTTGGATTTCACTCTAAGTTCTTAACAATCTAAATATTTTCTTGGAGTTGCCCTTAGTTATTTGTGGTTGTCTATTAGAAATCAATTGAGATGCGAGAGCATTGTCTCTCTCCTATGCAACTAGAGATTTTGAGTTTAAGGACTTGTTTTTGCTAATGTTTCTACTACTGCCTTTTCAGTATCTTTAATTTGGAACAATGTTTATCTAAGTGGTCATTCACTCTTGATTAACAACTATGATATTAAAGTTATCAAAACCACTAGGTGAGCATGCTAATGTTCTTGTATGGTTCATCATGTTCCTAAGCTAATCTTATCGTACTCTCGAAAGAAAATTAACAACCAATTTATTCAAAGATGGTGTAGTAAGTAAATGCCCTTGAAAGGACTTCTAAAGTAAGTTTCTGTTAACACCTAAATTTTGATTAGGTTTTTAATTAGGCCTTAGTTTCCTTTTTTTTTTTTTCAGATAATAAATAATAAATAAAAAAAAATTAAAAACAAAAGAAAACAAAAAAGAGAGGCGGCCCATCAGGGTTGGGCCTTCGCACCCAACCCCCCTCTTTTCCTCCTTCCCTCGTACGGGCCCCTAGGGCCCAGCCCTTCCCTTTCGACCCGGCCCCTTTCCCCCATTTGTCTTCTTCCTCCTGCTTGTCTCCTTCCTCGGCCCCTGCAACTTGCGCACGGTAAACCTATGGCCGAGAGAGGGTAGGCCGACGTCGGCTGGAGGGGATGGATCTCAGGCGTCATTAATGGCCATCTTTAATGCCGAGCGTACCTCGGTAAAGGAGCAAGGATGGGATGTCGGTTCAGCCGCGGAGGTTTGGTCGGCAAGCCAAAGACCGGCGGCTGAGGCTCTCTATCGACTGGACCCCTTCGCCTATAAATAGGCTGGTGCAAGCTCCGTCGAGGGGCATGGGCAAACTTGGAGACCTTCCCTAGAGAGACTTCAGGGGGAGATCAAAGAGCGAGCACGAGAGAGAAAAAGAGCGAACTTGAAGACCTCCCCCGGAGAGACTTCAAGGGGAGATCAAAGAGTGAGTGAGGGAGGAAAAGGGTCGCGAGCTCACATAGCCTCTTCCCGATAGACATCGGGGGAGACCGACTGCGAGCGAACCCTAGAGAGGAAGATTTGCGAGCGGTGGGTGAGACCCATCAAGGAAGAAGCCGTCACTATGCCCCCAACCAGGTCGATAGCCTCCTTTGTTGTTTTTTTTGTATACTTAAGTTTTTTTTGTTTAGGGTGCGTAGGGTCGAAGCTCGCATTTGGCTGCCTTGCAAGAGTTACAGCCTCGACAATTTATCACTAGGCTACTGTGGTCGTTTTCCTTCTACACCGTGACCCCGGCCTCCGCCTTGAGTCCCGATCAGTGCGTCCTCCCCTTTTCCTTACCTGTGCCCTTTGAGTGTTCGATGATTTGCCCCGAAGGAGTTGGTGGCCGCGCTGAGGTTTTGGTGACCGGCAAGGGTGGTCAGCAATGGAGAATGGCAGGAGGAGTGGTCTGGCTGGGCAAGTCGGGGTGGCGCCGCTGGACCTCTACGGCAAGGCAAGGCCACTGATGGCCTTGCGACCGTTGTACGGCAGAGGCGACAGTAGAGGCTGCGAAGTAGGGTCGATCGGGTCGGGTGCGTGACCCAATCACTCTTAGGGTTTACTCGCGCTAGTTGGGTTGGAGTTGGGTCGGATTCGGGTAAGGCTCTTTGTGTAAGGATTAGTAATAACACCTAGATGGGGGTGAATAGGTGTTTAAACAAAACTTTGGCAAATATATACGGAATAAAATAAAGTTCATGGAAGAGAATAAGAACATAAGGCTTATAGTGGTTCAGCTTAGATCAAGCCTACGTCCACTCTCCCACGCTAATAGCCTTCTGCTGGATTCCACTATGCAATCAACAAGAGATTACAAATTTGAGTACAAATACTTAGTAGTAGATCACACTATCTCACTAAGTCACTATTTTGGTATTTCTCTCACGATCACAAACATTTAAGCTCACAAGAGACAAGTGTATGATCGAAGTTCGCTCAGACTTTGGAATTAAAAATTCTATGCTTTGTCTCTTACTTGCTCATCGATCCTTGATCTCCTTAAATACTCCTCCACTTCTAAACTAGCCGTTGGACAGCATCTTGAGGATCGTCTTCCAATCTACCAATTGGACAGATTTGTATCTAGAAGATTTGGTAGCCGTTGAGTGATAAAAGTAGAATCCCAAATTGATTATGATCGTCCATACAAACAGAATCTTGGTTTCTATAAGTAAAGCTTCTTCGTATAGAAAGTTCTTGTCTTCAAGATTTAAATGTCAATCAATTAGATTGAGTCAATCAAATCAATCTTGATGTAGAATCCAAACTAGATCACTAGCCGTTATACATTTGGGCTTGTGTTATGATTTGTCTTGTTCTAGATGTAAAGTCTGAGAGCAATAGACTTTACAATCTGAGTCTGAGTGCGATAGACTTTACAATCAGAGTTTGAACAAATTCTGCTTCTAAATAAATTTAACTTTAAGGTCTGGACACGGTCTGAATAAGTTCAGCTTCAACATAGAGTCCGTCTTCTGGTTCTTCCAAGTATAGACATCGACAATATCCTTTACACGTTCTATTATTTGCATAGTCTATTACTCAACCATCAAACATGTTAGTAGCCTTTGATTTATTTTGTCATCTTCAAAATATCATAAAGGATTTCCCTAACAATCTCCCCATTTTTTATGATGACAAAACAATCTCTGAATATGCAAATGTGTAATCACACTTTTTAAAATATTAATAAATCAGAGCAATGTAATTCAAATCAAAAGATAGCATAAAATAGCAAATAGATTGAGCATAATTATATATAGAAAAATAATCGCAGCTCAATATTATCAACACATATTCATATTTATATTCTCTCCCCCTTTTTGTCATAATCAAAAAGCGATAATAATAGAAATAATATCATGTAGAGAATATAAAACGATAACAAATATGTCTTGCATGAAACATAATTTCCAAAAATCAAATCGAATATTAAAGATATGTAATATAGCTCAGTTCGATCATATAACATCAAATATCCAATAAAAATCACAGATGCATTATAAAATTCATTTACCCTTTTTGTCATAATAAAACGATAATATCAATAAGAGATTTGTTAATGACAAAAGGTAATAAAAGATGCACTAACCGGATTTTGTAGAACTTGGTAAATTCTAACACATTTACCTTTTCCTTCCTTCCAAAATAATCAAAATCACGATCAATTCAAAAAGATTTTTCCATAATTGATCAAAGCTCCCCCTCAATTTGTTGTCTTTTTGAGATGATCACGATTCTTTCCTTTCTCTTGGATTCGCTTTCTCCCCCTATCATCATGACAATATTTGCGAATAGCACTAATTGTGGCTTGTGCACGTTGAGCAGAATATTTTTCCATTATTTCCTTCATAGCATCCATAACGATCATTTGTATTTTGAAATTCGAGGCAAAAATTTATTTTCTTCAATCAAGCTCTTCTCGAATTCAACCTACATAAACTTAACGAACTTTTTGCACAAATAAGCTTTCGTACGACATATTAGGGATTTCCTCAATAATTTGCAAAAACTTTGCACAAGGAATAGAATCTTTGAGCCTCTAGAAAATAGTATAGAATCTTCACGATTTTTGAATCGAGCTTTCCAAAATCCATATGGAAGATTCTTTTTCCACCTTCAAATTCTTGTATAATAGATAACAATCTTTGCAAAAATATCACGTAATACCTGCATTTGATTTACGGATGAAACTTGCTAGATATAAGACATCTTCTAAGAATATAGCAAGAGTATCCATAAATATGCAGTAATATCTTTCAAGATCAAAGGGATTTCCTTGAGCATAAATCTCAAAAATATATTATTGATGCATTTCGCAAAAGAAAGTAGATATTTCCATCACCTGCCAAATCAAGTAAAAACTTGCAAAGCCTTATATTTATGACAAAAGATATTTGCAATATATAATTCATAGGCAATCATCTAAAATCATGATAAATGTATGTAGAGATTTGCAAGGTAGGATAAAAAAAAAATTCTCTTATCCAAGGTATATGTTTGCAATATACCATTGATTAAAAAAGATCATTACCAATCTTCGCAGAAGATACCATTCTAATTGCACCATGATTTGCATAAATTCGCAATCATTCTTCCCTTATAGAATTTCCTGCAATGCACTCATTTCCTTTTTGGTATCCATCAATTTGGATCCTTCCATTTCGTTAGAGCAAAATATAAAATCTCCATGGATAATCAAATATTCTTTCCTAACTTATCATAACATGTTATTTAAGGAAAGAATATTATGCACAATAATATCTTGAGAAAGAAATTCACTTAGTTAAAGCACAATAAAATCAGAGAGAATAAAATTCTTGAATATTTAAGAAAGAATATTTTGCATAATTAATATCACGTAAAACAGATTTCTACTATGCAAAATATAATAAAATCTGAGAGCATAAAATCAAACCAAATAAATTCAATTGTCTCTTAGTAGGATATTAAAAATAATCACACGTATCAAATCTCAACTCTCGAATCACAAAGACAAATCATACGATTCTTTCTTCAAAAATATGATCATTATAAAATCTAAATCAATCAAGGATATATCTAATATCAAGCATAATGAGAATTTTTAAATTATGTACTCTAACCAAATTGAGAATAAATAAAAAATTCCTTACCAAATCCTCTTTCTTCTTCTCCTTTATTTCCTGCAAAAACAACTCATCTTTTCTTTGGTACCAATTTTTTCTTGGGTCCATGAGAGTTAGTAGAGTATGTTGTTTTTATCCAATCTTTCTTAACAGGTTTCCAGACTTTAGGACATTCTTTCTCAAAGTGTTCCAAGTCTCCACAATTTAAACATTTGAGGGCATTTCGACCAATAGGTTTTGTAAAGATCTTTTGAAAATGATTTTTGTAAAATGCCTTTGAAGGTTTTTGTCTAAGTCTCTCATTGACTTTAGGAAAATCTATTAGAGAATCACTTTCCTTATTGAAACCAAGTCCCGACTTATTATAAGAAGGTACTTGTATGGAAAGGATATGCTCTAATGTTTTTGAACCCTTTGAAAATTTTGTCGAAATATTTGAAGATTCTTTCTTTAAAGAATCATTTTCTTTTACAAGTAAATCTAGACTTTCTTTTGTTTGTAGAAAATCTTTTTGCAAAATTTCAACTTTTCTTTTTGAGAAAGATCCCGTTGCCTAAACCAAGAATTTTCCTTTTTTAGTTCAAAGATCCTTTTAAGAAAAGATTTGAGATTTAAACAAAGCTCATTTATATACTTTGAAACTTTGATAGGAATTTTCGAATGGCTTATCTCGATTTCCTCATTAGATTCTAAGTCTTTGTCTGAGGCAAACTCTGAGTCAGACTCTAATTTCGAATTTGAGTTTGAGTCTAAATGTGCCATCAAACATATAGTTCATTGCTCGTCATCTTCTTTCATTGTTCTTTTCTGCCTATTATGCTTGTATTGTCTTCTTCCATCGAATTTCCTTCCTATCTACTCAGCTTTTTGAATTTCTTAATCATAAAAGCAAGTTCTTCATCGTCCATGTCATTTTATGAATCTGTATCATTAGAATCAGCATTAGCTTTTAAAGCGATGGACTTCTTACCTTCGGGATCTTCATCATTGATTTGTTCCACTTCGTAGGATTGAAGAGTGCCAATGAATTCATCAACAGAAAGTGGCATAATCCTCTGAGTTTCCTGGATTGAGGTCTTGACATGGTTCCAATCTTTTGAGAGACCTCGCAAGAGTTTGTTGACCTTCATTGGGGAAGAAATTGGATGACCTTGATACGCCAAACCGTTTACAATTTCTGTAAAACAATCGAACATATCTCCAATCGACTCTCTTAGCTTCATCTTGAAAGATTCATATAGGCTAAGCAGGAAGTTTACTTTTGTCTCTTTTACACGATCAGTCCCTTCATAAGTAACATGAAGTCTATCCCAGACTTTGCCATTCTTATTTGATGTAGACGCAGCAGTGGGATTGATTCATTTTTCCACAACATCCCATTGCAAGGGATCTTGGGATCTTAGGAATGCTTTCATTTTGTTCTTCCACATGTTGTATTCATTTCCATCAAAATATGGTGGCCTGCTGTTGCTTTGCCCTTCCATAAGTCCTGGTGCCAAGATACTAGCCATAGAAAATCTTTAGCTTAGAAGTAAAAACACTTTTATAAAACGAGCACTTGGCTCCGATACCAATTGTAAGGACTAGTAACGATACCTAGAGAGGAGTGAATAGGTGTTTAAACAAAACTTCGGTAAATATATACGGAATAAAATAAAGTTCAGGGAAGATAATAAGAACATAAGGTTTATAGTGGTTCGGCTTAGATCAAGCCTACGTCCACTCTCCCACGCTAACAGCCTTCTGCTGGATTCCACTATGCAATCAACAAGAGATTACAACTTTGAGTACAAATACTTAGTAGTAGATCACACTATCTCATTAAGTCACTCGTTTGGTATTTCTCTCACAATTACAAACGTTTAAGCTCACAAGAGACAAGTGTATGATCGAAGTTCGCTCAGACTTTGGAATTAAAAATTCTACGCCCTGTCTCTTACTTGCTCATCGGTCCTTGATCTCCTTAAATACTCCTCCACTTCTAAACTAGCCGTTGGACAGCATCTTGAGGATCGTCTTCCAATCTACCAATTGGATAGATTTGTACCTAGAAGATTTGGCAGCCGTTGAGTGATAAAAGTAAAATCTCAAATTGATTCTGATCGCCCATACAAACAGAATCTTGGTTTCCATAAGTAAAGCTTCTTCGTATAGAAAGTTCTTGTCTTCAAGATTTAATTGTCAATCAATTAGATTGAGTCAATCAAATCAATCTTGATGTAGAATCCAAACCAGATCACTAGCCGTTATACATTTGGGCTTGTGTTGCGATCTGTCTCGTTCTGGATGTAAAGTCTAAGGGCAATAGATTTTACAATCTGAGTCTGAGTGCGATAGACTTTACAATCTGAGTCTGAACAAATTCTGCTTCTGAATAGATTTAGCTTTAAGGTCTGGACATGATCTAAATAAGTTCAGCTTCAGCATAGAGTTCGTCTTCTGGTTCTTCCAAGTATAGACTTCGACAATATCCTTTACACGTTCTATCATCTACATAGTCTATTACTTAACCATCAAACATGTTAGTAGCCTTTGATTTATTTTGTCATCTTCAAAACATCATAAGGGATTTCCCTAACACTTTGGAGGAAGCGGGTTGCGGATATAGAGCCGAGTCGATTCATGGGTCTGTCCAACCCGGTTTCTTTGTTCTGGGCTAGGGTTTCGAATTTAATGGGCCTGTTTTGGTTATAGGCCTCGCTTATGTTTAAAAAAAAAAAAAAGAATCCTAGGCCAGGCTTGCATTGCAGGCTCGTCCGGGTCTTAGGCGGACAACCCGGGTTGAACCTTACCCGGGGATCCAACCCGGGTCACTTTTTAAATATATTATAATAAAACCTGGATGGGCAATTAAGCTTGCGGCTTCAGCCTGTATAGTGCTTGCTTGAGCTTGTATAATGCTTTCTTGAGTTGAAGACATCCTCTGATCTACCTAGGTCTTCAAATTCAAGGGATTGCTCAATATAGACCTTTTCTTTGATATATCCATTTAGAAATATCCTTTTCACATCCGTAATATATTTTTGCGAAAACAAGCACAAGCTATTGGTAAGCATATAACTTATAGTATAGTAACAAGAGTATGACTTTCATCTTCTCTTGAGAATAACCTTCGCAACTAACCTTAATTTTTTGCGAATCATTACCTTTTTCATCAAAGCTTGTTTCAAACTATCCATTTGGTTCCCATGACTGAATGATTTTTAGGTCTTGTGACTAATTCCTAAACATCATTAATCTTGAATTGATGTAGCTCATCTTGCATGGCTTTTGTCCAGTTTTCATCGATGATGGCTTCTTCAATTCCTTTGGGTTCTCACTAAGATCTTGGAGCCATGGAGTTCAACATATTCTTGAGAAATGACCTGGTCATGATCCCTTCATCTACTTTTCTAATGATTTGTTCTTTGGGATGTTTGAACTTGAATCTCCAGTCCTTAGTGACTTGCTTTTGATTTGAAAAATCTGCTAGAGATTATGGTTATTGCTGTTTGCTTGTGATTGGTACATATATTTGCATGACATCCTTGCAGTCATCAGCTTGAATTCCCTTTTGATCATTCTTGAACTTCACATTTATAGATTCTTCTACCACCTGTGTATCTTCATTGAACACATCGTAAGCTTTACTAGTAGTAGAGTATCTAAGAAAAATACATTCATTTATCCTTGTATCAAACTTCCCAATGTTGTCAATTGCATTCTTAAGAAGGAAACATTTATGTCAAAACATATGGAAGTAATGTATTGTTGGCTTTCTTCCCTTGAAGATTTCGTAAGAAGTCTTTTCAACTAGAGCTCTCAATAATACTTGGTTCAGTGTGTAACAAGTAGTTGCAACTACTTCAACCAAGAAGTAAGTGGGGACGCCACTTTTGATCATCATGGTTTTGGCCATTCATTGTAGTGATCGATTCATTCTTTCAACTACGCCATTCTATTGAGGAGTGTAGGCAGTGGAAAAATTGTGTTCCACCCCATTTTCATCACAATGTTCAACAAAGCTTTGATTATTGAATTCTCCTCCATGATCGATTTTGATGTTGGTGATGTTGTATCCCTTTTCATTTTGAATACGACAAGCGAATTTCTCAAATGAGTGAAATGCTTCATCTTTGTGAAATAGAAACATTACCCATATAAATCGTGAATAATCATCAACAATTACAAGACAATATTTCCTTTCATCTAGACGGGTAGTTCTTGTAGGTCCAAATAGGTCCATATGTAATAGCTATTTCTAGTGAAAGATTGGGATTTGTCCTTCCTAGTGCATTGGCACTTACCTTCTTCGAAGCTGATTTTTTTTTTATCTCTTGTCGCATAGCTAGCTAATGCTTATAAGATTGTGCTTCGGCTGTTTGACAAGTGAAACATCTTCAATAATCAGATTTCCCAATTTGATATTTCCTTTGTCAGTGATTTTTCTTTTGTCTTTTCTTCCAAATATGACAATTCCTCCATAAGTGGTGATGAGATTTACGAATTTGGAGCTATCTCTAGTCATGTGTCTAGAGAGTCCACTGTCTAGATAACATTTTTTTTTTCAAGATCATCTACAATAAAAAACATTCTCATATTTTCTTTGGTATCCACATAAACTTGGGTCCTTCTTGGTTAGGCTTTGATTTGATATCAAACATCCTGTGAATCTTTTTGGGCTTCATATTGTTGGAAAAATTCTCTTAAGGTATTTTGAAGTCGACAAAACATTTCCATCAGTCTAGTCTGAAGACTTGCAGACTCTACTGGCAAAGTTTGAAGATATCAAGACTCAAGTTTCAAAGTCTACTCTCATAGATAGTTTTCAGACCCACAGAGTTAAAACTTCTATTCTAATTTTATCGAGTATGGTTTTGACTCCAACGGTTAAGGAATATCTCTCGACTGGAATTAGCACTACAAGATCTTATATTCGTATTCGAATAATCTAGATTCTCTAGATTCGCAACTTATACTTGGAAGGTTCTACTTATGGAAACCAAGATCCTGATTGTATGGGCGAGCGGGATTGATGGGCTATCAACACTTGCCTTAAAGAGCTCGAGATCTCTCTAAATTGATTCTGTCCAATGGGTTGATTGGAAGAACTTCTTTGGAAGGTGCCAACGGTAATGAAGGCATGAAGAAGTATTTAAAGAGAGACGCTCAAGTTGTTGAAGGGTGCTAGATAGAAGAATTCCAAAGTCTGAATCTCCTTGTTATTTTGTGATCCTATTCTTCGAGCTATACATGTAATCAAAAGAGAGATTGAAGTGTGGTGAGACCTTGAGGAAGTGTAGTAGAGTCTCTACACTGTGGAATAAAGGGCGTGAGATTGTAAATTCTCTTTTTGATTCTTAGTGAAATCCAGCCAGAGGGCTGTCCGTGCAGGAGAGTGGACGTAGGCTTGGTCTAAGCCGAACCACTATAAATCTAGAGTCTTGATTCTCTATCCCTAATCCTTTTACTTTTCATTACTTTCATTTGCAGCGATTATTGTTTTTAAATCCTTAGTCTCTCATCAAAGAAATTGCCTATACATTCGGTTAAAATTATAAAATCGTCTTAGTCACCTATTCACCCCCTCTAGGTGCTCGTAGTAGTTCTAACAATTGGTATCAGAGCTTGTGTACTCATTTATAAGAAGTGTTTTTACTTATGAGTAAAAGATCTATGGCTAGTATGTTACCTACAAGGTTGGTTGAAGGTCAAAGCAACACCAGACCTCCATACTTTGATGGAAAAGACTACAGCATATGGAAAAACAAGATGAAAGCATTCCTAAGATCGAAAGATCCTTTGGAATGGGAAGTGGTAGACAAAAGAATCATTCCTGCTGCTGCATCAGAATCAGAGAGAGGAAAATAAGTTGTTGTTCCTATTGAGATGACTCAAGAAGAAATAACCAAGAGACAGACTCTTGACGTTAAAGCCATTTATTCCTTATATTGTGCTTTATCCCCTACTGAGTATAACAGAATATCCTCTTGTGATACAGCAAAAGAAGTCTGGGATAGGCTTCACATCACGTATGAAGGAACTGATTGAGTGAAAGAGACAAGGATCAACATTCTTCTGGGACAAAAAAGGAAAAGTCATAAGGAACAAAGCAAGAGTCGTGGCCAAGGGATATACGC
The DNA here is from genome assembly GCA_014182565.1 of Eucalyptus marginata. NCBI lineage: Eukaryota > Viridiplantae > Streptophyta > Magnoliopsida > Myrtales > Myrtaceae > Eucalyptus > Eucalyptus marginata. The sequence goes on from CM024593.1 coordinate 15,922,729, forward strand.
AAGAAGAAGGGATAGACTATGATGAAACTTACGCACCAGTGGCAAGGTTAGAAGCAATTCGTTTATTACTTGCTTTTGCTTGCAATAATAATTTCAGGCTATTTCAAATGGACGTCAAAAGTGCATTCCTGAATGGATTCATCCAAGATGAAGTTTATGTGGAACAACCTCCCGGTTTTGAAGACCCAAGGAAACTAGACTATGTATTTAGACTGAAAAAAGCGCTATATGGATTAAAGCAAGCACCTCGAGCTTGGTATGAAAGGTTAAGTAAGTTTTTCATCCAAAGTGGCTTTGTGAAAGGTAAAGTAGACACCACTCTATTTATTAAAAGAGAAAGTAAAAATTTTCTACTTGTTTAAATTTATGTTGATCATATTATTTTCGGATCTCCTAACGAAAATCTTTGCAAGAAATTCTTTAAGTCTATGCAGGATGAATTTGAGATGAGCATGATGGGTGAACTATCTTTCTTTCTCGGACTACAAGTGAAACAATTGAAGGAAGGAATTTTCATTCATCAAGAAAAATATGCTAAAGAACTTGTTAAGAAATTCGGTTTGGAGAATTGCAAAAAGACTGATATACCAATGTCAAGTTCTTTGAAGCTAGATAAAGATGAAGGAGGAAAGAAAGATGACCAGAAGCTATACAGGAGTATCATTGGTTCAATTATTTATCTTACTACCTCTAGACCTGACATTTTGTTTAGTGTTTGTATTTGTGCCAGATTTCAATCAGATCCCAAAGAATCTCATCTAAGTACTGCAAAGCGCATCATCAAATATGTTGCAACAACCTCTAAGTTAGGTCTATGGTATCCTAAAGAAGGAGACTCTACTCTTCTTGGATACTCAGACGCAGATCTAGCAGGATGCAGAGTTGATAGAAAGAGCACCTCAGGTACTTGTCAATTACTTGGAAACAGGACAGTATCTTGGTTCTCAAGGAAGCAAAGTATGGTTGCTCTCTCAACAGCAGAAGCAGAGTATGTGGCTCTTGGAAGTTGTTGTTCTCAAATCTAATGGATAAAACAACAGTTAAGAGACTTTGGAATCGAAGACTCATGCACTGAGATTAAATGTGACAACACAAGTGCGATTAATCTTACCAAGAATCCAATTCTTCATTCAAGAGCAAAGCATATAGAGATTCGACATCACTTTATAAGAGACCATGTTCAAAATGGAGAAATCCTGATTCAATTCATTGACTCAAAGAATTAGCTGGTGGACATCTTTACAAAACCACTGGAGAAAAGTAAATTTGAGTCTATTCGATTCAAGCTTAATATCATAAAGTTTGAAGAAGCTCAGACTCAGGGATAAAAGTCAAAAGATGTTCAGACTCAGAAGATCAAGGATCTTGACTGTAAGTTATTTCAATTTTAGAAATTTATCTTTCAAAAATGTACGTTTGTCTATTAATCTGTAATTAATTGATATTATCTTTCCAAGTTTTTGTAATTACAGCAATCATTCTTTTTGGAAAAAAAAAGTTTATCTTTTTTACAATTATCTATTTTCAAAAGGCAATTATTTTTTAAAAGGCATTTTTTTTTTTATTTGTGACGATTCATATACTGTCGCGACCAAATTTTCGGGTGTGCCACCTAAAATTAGTTTAATGGATTGCTAAGCCTAAACTTAGCTCGGGCTCTCCCAAGCCCATACCAACTCGCGATTTAAATTCAAATATCTAGCATGCAAAAAGGGAGTCGCCACTAATCGCGGTCGATTAGATACCTAAGTAAAATAATGGGAGAATCATCTTACTCCTAATTTGTGAGTTCGGGGACTTGATTACATTAGATTTCTCTAACGCCCCTTCGGTACCTTTTCTTTTATCTTTTGAAAAATGTTTGGCAAACAGCTTGAATTAATTTCATTTTCCTAACATGTGAGGTGATCATACGAGTGCACAAACCACCAATTTAACACTCAAGAAAGCAAATAAAATAATGCAGGACTTACCTCAAAGCAACGAAAGCATTTGTGTTGTTAGATCGAAATTCATATCAACAATCTTAGATATGATTTCTAATTAACAAGCAATCACTCAATTTTTGCCTTCACTTTTAATGAGAATATAGTCCATATGCAATGCAATGCTTCTAATCTAATATGAATAATATGGCATGGCAAAATGTCCTAAACTATATGAATGATTAAAAAAACTAATGATTTTTTAATGAACATGCAATAATTAAATATGCAATCTAAATTAATCAAAATGACATAATTCTAATGACGTGCAATTTCTAATTAAATGAACCTAATAAAAACTAAATGACGTGCATTCCATGATTTTATTTAACGAAAATTCGTAATTAAAATCACTTAAAAATAAAAATCAAATTAAAGTGAAATACTATCTATTCTAAATGCTTTATAAACATGCATTTAAAAAAAACCTATCATGAAATTTATCTAAAGATCTATCTAGACCTAAAATGCAATTTTTATCTAATATGCAATGGCGTGCAAAGAATGCCCTAATTCTAATTTTTCCTTTTTTTTTTTTTTTATGAAATTCGAAATTAAAATTAAACATGCAATTCAGATAATAATAAAAAAACTAACATCCTAAATGAATGCACTTTTTCTTTTTCTTTTTCAGGACTCAAAATAAAATCCCTATCTTAAACATGTAAGATAATAAAAAAAACAAACCTAATCTTAATTCAAACTTTTTTTGGATTTTTTCCTTTTACGAAAATAAAACTGACTCAAACACCACGACATCAAATGAAACAAGATAAAATTGATATCCAAAAATTGGCGAACCATATCTTGCGCATGAGATCGGGTTGTCCAATTTTAAAATTAAATCGCGAATCGAATCTCGAGCATGAGATCGGATGGACGATTTTTGCAAGGAATTGCGAGTCGGATTTCGGGCGCGAAAATCAGACTGTCAATCCCTAATTTGAGGGGCACTTTTTCATGTGGAATCTCAATCATGTATCAGTGAATAATCACACTAAAAAAAACTATAAAGAAAACAAACTATAAACTACATAAAAATAATAAAGATAGAATAATAAAAAATACCTAATCTGATTTTTTTTGTTTTCTTTTCCTTTTTCTTCTAGGTCACGTGCTGTGATGATACACCAAGGCAGCTGGTCGGATGGGTCACCAGCAACGGCGGGTCACCGGAGAAGGGAGGCAACCGGCGCGCAAGTGGACCAGCTCGGCGGTGGTCCGGCAGAGGAGATGAGTCGCGTGAGGGCGGCGTCCGGAGCGGCTGAAACGGGCTTGGCTCAGGTCCAATCTCGGCAGCAAGGGTCGGGCAGATTTGGGTGGAGGAGCAGGCCGTCGGACGAGCGGCAGAGACCGGCGGGTACTGGGTTTCGCGCGGCGAGGCTGACGGCGGAGGCAGATCTCGGGCCTTGGCTGTGCTGGGGCGAAACTCCGGGTCACACCAGGCGGAGCGATGCGCGGTTGAGGAGCAGCAACGAACGTGGAGCTATCAGTCACAGCCGCGGGCAACGAACGTGGAAGGCCGGAATCACGGGAAGGAGCAGAAACAAATTTGATCGTCGCCGGGGGGAAGTGGAATCAGATCTGGTGGAGAAAAAGAAGAGGAGAGCAGCAAGTGAAAGAGATGATGAACAGTACAAGTCCAATCAACCCCCTTTTTGCCTTTTCTCTTTTTTTTTACTTTTCCTCCAACTTTTCCTTCTTGTGTTTCCTTTCACTTTGAAAACCCACGGACGGAACCTCTCTTTCTCACTTCTCTCTTTTACTTTTCTCCCCAAAACCAAGTGAAAAAAGAAAAAGCCCCCCTAACTAATCTACGCATACCCCCTTTTATAGGTAAAAGACTTGTGATTTCAAATTTTATTTTTTTTTTCCGAATCCACATCGGTAACACTTTTTCACCAATTTTATCCCATATTGATAAGGATTCAAGATTTTGATAAAATTTTTCTCTAAATCTAAATCTTGCCCAGATAAATCGCAATATTTCGTCATATCTATCAAAAAAATTCATCATATATCTCGGAAAAATTTTGAATTTCTAATTTCTCACAAGATAATTTCTGATAATTTAAAAATAAGCTTGGCCAACTAATTTAAACCCATTCGCCACCGATTCAATAAAAAGCAAAAAATGCAAATAAAAAATAAATGCAACCTAAATCTATATGCTATGAAATTAATAAAATTAACCTCCTATTTTTCTATGCAATAAATAAATAAATTAAATTGCCAAAATTTAGGTGTCAACAACCCTCTTTGAAGGTGAGCTCATAGAGGTTGCTTTCAAAGACAAATTGAAACCTAAATTTTGACCATGCATAGTGCATTGAATGATTTGATTTTTGATTTTTGATTTTTGATTTTTTTTTTTTGAATAATAAATCCTATTTTAAAATGCAATTTATATGATGCATGGAAATGCTAATGCAAATGCATGATGCGAAAGGAAAGAACATACCTGCAATTACTTACCAGTCAGTGCGGTAAAGCATTTTGAGGTACATGATAAATCCCTATTTACTTCACAAGTACCCAACTCTCACTCAGGTTCCTTGAAGAGTCAAACAGGTAATAGATTGAAACATTTGAGATCGAGAAGAACATTCACATCCAAAGTGAAATGTTCAACGACAAAAATTAAGACATCCAGATCCAAACTGAGATGTCAAAGGAGCCTACCCGAAATATCTTACCTTCAAGGAGGGTAAAATGACTCAAGATAGATTGGTGTTACAAGTCCAGGACCCGTACCATTCTACGGTCGCCCAGAATTGTAATATGGCTTTGTAAGAAACTGCTTTCCTAGGACTCGTACCATTCTACGGTCGCCCAATATGACAGTGTTTAATTGTGTTTAGGACCCGTACCATTCTACGGTCGCCTAAACGAGGATTCCTTTTCCAGGACCCGTACCATTCTATGGTCGCCTGAATAGGGAAATAAGTGTTGTGTAGGACCCGTACCATTCTACGGTCGCCCGAATAGGGAAATAAATGTTTTGTCTAAGACCCGTACCATTCTACGGTCGCTTAAATGGGGATTTACCTTCCAGGACCCGTACCATTCTACGGTCGCCCGAATAGGGAAATAAATGTTTTGTCTAAGACCCGTACCATTCTACGGTCGCTTAAACGAGGATTTACCTTTCAGGACCCGTACCATTCTACGGTCGCCCGAATAGGGAAATAAATGTTTTGTCTAAGACCCGTACCATTCTACGGTCGCTTAAACGGAGATTTACCTTTCAGGACCCGTACCATTCTACGGTCGCCCGAATAGGGAAATAAATGTTTTGTCTAAGACCCGTACCATTCTACGGTCGCCTAAACAGAAAATTGATTTTTCAGGACTCGTACCATTCTACGGTCGCCTGAATAGGAAATTGCTTTTCCAGGACCCGTACCATTCTACGGTCGCCTGTTAGAGCAATAAATGTTGTTTAGGACCCGTACCACTCTACGGTCGCCTAAACAGAGGTTTACCTTTCAGGACCCGTACCATTCTACGATCGCCCGAATAGGGAAATAAATGTTTTGTCTAGGACCCGTATCATTCTACGGTCGCCTAAACGGAAAATTGACTTTTCAAGACCCGTACCATTCTACGGTCGCCTGAATAGGAAATTGCTTTTCCAGGACTCGTACCATTCTACGGTCGCCTGTTAGAGCAATAAATGTTGTTTAGGACCCGTACCACTCTACGGTCGCCTAAACAGAGGTTTTGCTTAGCTAGGAACCGAACCATTCTTCGGTCGCCTAGCATTGCAATCTGGAGAAAAATCTTTGGGGACAACTCAATCGAGTGTCAATATATTCAAAAGGGAATACCTGCAACGACAAATATTCAAGGTATGGATAGAGATATACTTACCGATAACATCTCGATCCTTAGGGATATGTCTCCTGCAAAACATGGTCGTAGGAAAGGCAACATGCATTTGTAATCACAAACATGCATTAATTCAAGAGAGGTTCATGCGTGATGATTTCTATCAATCTTGCATCACCTAATTTCTATTGGGGAGGATTTCAAAAGAATATTACAATCTGAACACATGAGTGTCATGGATATGTCAAATGAGAGATCTTTCGCCTTTGAAAGGACTTTTCACTCGTCCCCATTAAAATGGCTATTTCATCCTGTCCTTTGATGCAGGATCTTGACAGTCACTCTATCTCACCATCATCATGTCAAACAAGGGTCTGAGCAATCTCGCAAGTGGTACGACCCTACCAATCTGAGAGGTCTTTAACAGGGACCGTAATATAGGTTTGGTCAACAGCTTAGTAAAGGAAACTCTTTGAGTCGAGGCTATTTGAAAAAATGAGTGATATTCTGCAATCATCTTGAGGTTTACAAGTCAAGAAACATGCGAAATGAAGCAGAAATTGCCTTACTCGCACTTCTTCAAGCAATGCTTTCAAACATACGAACTTCTACGTTAATTCAAGTGCCCTAATCTGAAGAGACTTTGCAAGGGACGTAACGTAGGCTTGGTTCATGGGTTGAGAAACGAAAGGATCATTAGGCTCAAAAAGTGTTTAGGGGGTTAAAGTTGGTGATCATCTTGACATCTCCACCAATTTTCTCCTCCACCATTGAGGATTTTTTTTCATATCACAACTCCATTGATTGCAACATCTCAGCATTTGAGTTTTTTAGTACCGCCTTGTATGGGATACGACTCATTATATCAAGAGTTTGATTTTTTGTCTTTTCTGGGCATTTGCCTTGCTTTTACCAGGCACACTGCTTTTTCATGTCCCATTTTTTTTTCACTTACTTTCCTTGGACTCGCACAGCCTTCAACTTTTATCAGCATTGTAAACCATGCTACTTGAGTGGTTTGCTTCTCTTGCCTTGCCCCAGTGTGGGGGATGATCACCAACTGGGTTTAATGCGAAATGAATTCATAGGCTCAAGTGGGCTATGCAATGGATAAAGTGTATAGGATAGAGAAAGAACCGCTCTTCGTCGTCCTAAGGCACTTAAATTAACACATAAGTTACATTGCGAAAGCAATACTCGAAGATTGATGCAAGTGTGAGTAAGAAAATTTCTATCATTCGTTTCAAATTTGTCCCAATGTGGGATGATCCTTGACAGGGGATAATTTAAAGAAGCTCTTCATGTGTGTGGGCTCAAATAGCTAAACAATGGGTATACCTGTAGTGTTTTTGGTAGAGAAAGAAATTGCCTCTCGTCACCTCAGTTGACGTACCCTTTGCGAGATCGCCCTTTTCCTTGCGGACATGGAAATTTTCCACACAACTCACCGGGGATTGGTGTATGAAACAGTGTATGGAATAAGGTTCGCCTTTCATCATTCCAAAGTATCCCATTTGACACATTCAATTTATCTCACACAATTCATCAAGGAAAACATGCAAGATTTGCAACAAATATGAACAATTGAACTTGCAACTCATTGAAGCAATTTATTCATTATAAAAATGCTTGTAGTTCAAAACACAGCATGGCAAATTCAATCATGGGTAATTTCTCTTGACAGCATTAGAACTAACAGAGTGAAGAATTCACAACCATCCATCTCTCTAGGATTAAGGTACCTCCAAGAAGCACCTTCTTCACTATATATGGACCACCATAATTTGGAGCAAACTTGCCCCCAGAATCTAGAATTGGATTGGACCATTTTCTCACCTTTGCATACCATAAAACCGTCCCTGAAACAGAATGTAGATGGATCAAAAAGACAAATAGGGTAAAACAGATTTTTTTGAAATTTTGGTTTTTGAAAAGCAATTGGAAAAGCATTTCTTTAAAAAACATTTTGACACGAGAAAGCATGATGAAACCCAGGCCTCAGAATTCTCCTTGGATTTTTCTTTTTGTTTATCGGTTGGATATCATCACCGGGCTAGTTTGGTGTACCTCATCATGCCCTCAAAATAAAACTTGTAATTTTATTGAAATTCATCAATCAATTACAATTTATTGAATGGAAAATGCGATTCAAGCCCTAAGAAGAAAACGAAAAAGAAGAAATTGAAAACAATTCCTAGAAAGCAATAAAAATTCCCATGCGGGGGAATATGCAAAAGTAATAAGTTACTCTTGTGGGCCAAAACCCATTTCTTCCAGAGGTCCTTCATCAATGGCATTCACCATATCCTCATGCTCAGGTAGAGGATTCTTCTTGACATTTGGTTGAGCGGTACCAAAGGCAAATGTCTTGGTGTCCAATAAGTTTTGGACCTTATGCTTCAAAGTCATGCATTCATCAGTCGAATGTCCTACTTCCCCCATATGGTACTCGCATTTCTTGGAGGGGTTGTAGTTAGAAAATTTTTCAGCATTGGGTCGCTTTGGCTCATAAGACAGCAATCCCTTCTTTTGAAGAACCTTTAAGACTTGGGACAAAGAGCCAGGAAGAGGAGTGAACTGCCTCTTAACAAACTGTCGAGGCGCGGTCGGTCGGCCTCCGCCTTGTTGATTGTCAGGGATATGAACAATCGGAGGCTTGCCAGACTGTGCATATGCAGCATTGACTTCCATGCTAGGTTCTTTGTCTTTCTTCATGGTGAACCTTTTGCCTTGATGGGTTGGTTCATTGAACCATCCATCTCTTAGCCCAACTTCGATCTGTTCACCCACCGGGATAAGCTGGTTGAAGTTCTCAACGTACGTGCTAGCCATCCGGTTGCGAAACTCAAATGGGAGAGTCTTGACGAACAACTTCATCAGTTCCCTGTCAGCGGGCCTAGTCAAACTCGCATGGAATGATTGAATCATGAGGGGCTCATTCTTGACATATTGGGCCATGCGTACGTGGTACATCTGTAAATGAGCTTTTGGGTAAGAAGTACCATCGTATTTCTCGAACTCCGGCATTTTGAACTTCTTTGGCATCTTGACCCTTTCATACATGGACAAGTCGAACGGGAGTGAACTCTGTGACTCTTGCAATTGCTTCGCTTTCTCCTCGAGTTTCGCAACGCGCTCATCTTGCTCCATCTTAGGGACGTTGTCAGGCTTAGTCTTTTCGGCGATGATCAACGGTGGGTTATCTTCCAGCCCAGGCATGTCGTCATCAATCATTTGGGCCCTGTTTGTCGGCTTTGAAACTACTATCTCGGGGAGAGCAGGTGCAGAAGTCGGATTCGCTCGGAGGAATTGGAGTTGATCCGTCATAAGCTGTATAGAAGCAAGCACTTGTTGGAGTTGAGTCTCCACAGCGGACATACGATCACACATTTCAGTTTGGTCGGCCATTCTAGCTCTCAATCATGTAACAATGGGCGAACGTGAGGGATCCGTTATCACCTAAATTCCAATGAATAAAAATATGTAAGCACAAGGTGTAAATAGAGAGCCACTCCATGACAACAATCTATTTTTTAGTCACGAAAAGTCCACTCATGAAGAGGATTCCCTAAAAATGGACTAGGAAAATAAGGACATGGGATGCCTTAGGAGAGACGAAATTTCCCCAAACATGGACTAGGAAAAGTCAAAATTTGAAACCTCCTAACATGAATTGAAAACGAATTTCCAATTTTTATTTTCCAAATGATTCATTGCATGACAATTTCCTCATTTCATTTCTAATTGACAAAAGAATTAGATCCAATGCCTCACCTAGATTGTCATGGACGGACCAAAAATCTGACAAAGTAAGTAAATTGCATAGTATAGGGATAGAAGACTTACTTCACCAAGGAAAATCAATGGCAATCACATAGACACGCGCATGAGATGTGAGGCTCGATTTCTACTCTAGACAGGCTTAGCAATGTGAAGCCACAAGAATGATCGGACTAGCCACGGGCTTGTGGACTATGTCGGGTCCTCATGACTCCGGCTTGGTCAAAGAGCCGACCCGGGTCGCGGGCATGCGGACCGAGGTGGGTACTCTTGACACCATAAAAGAAACTTCGGCATTGAGATGGGCGACTCGTACCGCGAGCATGCGGTTGGAGTGGTATCCATCTCAATACCATCCTAAATGATCCTATGCGGCCCAGGTCCGGCGGCAAGTTGTGTGTGCAAAAGTGTAGTGCAAGATGCAAGGCATGCACAACAGTTTAAATCAAGCAACACTTCAAATATGCAAGTAAACCATTCATTCCTACACCTCCCTACAAAACAAGGATTAGCAAACACTTCCCCTTATACCTCCCAATCTGCAAAAACATTTAACACCTTAAATGTTAGGAACGTACCTGGGATCCTCGCTGCCAAACAAATTTTTCAAATAGAAAAGAAAATTGGCCTAAGTCCACTAAGAGTTTTAACTCTGATCCCCAGCGGAGTCGCCAAGCTGTCGCGACCAAATTTTCGGGTGTGCCACCTAAAATTAGGCTAATGGATTGCTAAGCCTAAACTTAGCTCGAGCTCTCCCAAGCCCATACCAACTCGCGATTTAAATTCAAATATCTAGCATTCAAAAAGGGAGTCGCCACTAATCAGTTTATGGTAGGTCGATTAGACACCTAAGTAAAATAATGGGAGAATCATCTTACTCCTACGAACCAGAGATTTGTGAGTTCGGGGACTTGATTACATTAGATTTCTCTAACGCCCCTTCGGTACCTTTTCTTTTATCTTTTGAAAAAATGTTTGGCAAACAGCTTGAATTAATTTCATTTTCCTAACATGTGAGGTGATCATACGAGTGCACAAACCACCAATTTAACACTCAAGAAAGCAAATAAAATAATGCAGGACTTACCTCAAAGCAACAAAAGCATTTGTGTTGTTAGATCAGAATTCACATCAACAATCTTAGATATGATTTCTAATTAACAAGCAATCACTCAAATTTTGCCTTCACTTTTAATGAGAATATAGTCCATATGCAATGCAATGCTTCTAATCTAATATGAATAATATGGCATGGCAAAATGTCCTAAACTATATGAATGATTAAAAAAACTAATGATTTTTTAATGAACATGCAATAATTAAATATGCAATCTAAATTAATCAAAATGACCTAATTCTAATGACGTGTAATTTCTAATTAAATGAACCTAATAAAAACTAAATGACGTGCATTCCATGATTTTATTTAACGAAAATTCGTAATTAAAATCACTTAAAAATAAAAATCAAATTAAAGTGAAATACTATCTATTCTAAATGCTTTATAAACATGCATTTAAAAAAAAACTATCATGAAATTTATCTAAAGATCTATCTAGACCTAAAATGCAATTTTTATCTAATATGCAATGACGTGCAAAGAATGCCCTAATTCTAATTTTTTCCTTTTTTTTTTTATGAAATTCGAAATTAAAATTAAACATGCAATTCAGATAATAATAAAAAAACTAACATCCTAAATGAATGCACTTTTTCTTTTTTCTTTTTCAGGACTCAAAATAAAATCCCTATCTTAAACATGTAAGATAATAAAAAAAAAAACCTAATCTTAATTCAAACTTTTTTTCGGATTTTTTTTTTTACGAAAATAAAACCGACTCAAACACCACGACATCAAATGAAACAAGATAAAATTGATATCCAAAAATTGGCGAACCATATCTCGCGCATGAGATCGGGTTGTCCAATTTTAAAATTAAATCGCGAATCGAATCTCGAGCATGAGATCGGATTGGCGATTTTTGCAAGGAATTGCGAGTCGGATTTCGGGCGCGAAAATCAGACTGTCAATCCCTAATTTGAGGGGCACTTTTTCATGTGGAATCTCAATCATGTATCAGTGAATAATCACACTAAAAAAACTATAAAGAAAACAAACTATAAACTACATAAAAATAATAAAGATAGAATAATAAAAAAATACCTAATCTGATTTTTTTTGTTTTCTTTTCCTTTTTCTTCTAGGTCACGTGCTGTGATGATACACCAAGGTAGCTGGTCGGATGGGTCACCAGCAACGGCGGGTCACCGGAGAAGGGAGGCAACCGGCGCGCAAGTGGACCAGCTCGGCGGTGGTCCGGCAGAGGAGATGAGTCGCGTGAGGGCGGCGTCCGGAGCGGCTGAAATGGGCTTGGCTCGGGTCCAATCTCGGCAGCAAGGGTCGGGCAGATTTGGGTGGAGGAGCAGGCCGTTGGACGAGCGGCGAGACCGGCGGGCGCTGGGTTTCGCGAGGCGAGGCCGACGGCGAGGCGGCATCTCGGGCCTTGGCTGTGCCGGGCGAAACTCCAGGTCACACCAGGTGGAGCGATGCACGGTTGAGGAGCAGCAACGAACGTGGAGCTATCAGTCACAGCCGCGGGCAACGAACGTGGAAGGCCGGAATCACGGGAAGGAGCAGAAACAAATTTGATCGTCGCAGGGGGGGAAGTAGAATCAGATCTGGTGGAGAAAAAAAGAAGAGGCAAGCAACAAGTGAAAGAGATGATGAACAGTACCAGTCCAATCAACCCCCCTTTTTGCCTTTTCTCTTTTTTACTTTTCCTCCAACTTTTCCTTCTTGTGTTTCCTTTCACTTTGAAAACCCACGGACGGAACCTCTCTTTCTCACTTCTCTCTTTTACTTTTCTCCCCAAAACCAAGTGAAAAAAGAAAAAGCCCCCCCTAACTAATCTACGCATACCCCCTTTTATAGGTAAAAGACTTGTGATTTCAATTTTTTTTTTTTCGAATCCACATCGGTAACACTTTTTCACCAATTTTATCCCATATTGATAAGGATTCAAGATTTTGATAAAATTTTTCTCTAAATCTAAATCTTGCCCAGATAAATCGCAATATTTCGTCATATCTATAAAAAAAAATTCATCATATCTCGGAAAAATTTTGAATTTCTAATTTCTCACAAGATAATTTCTGATCATTTAAAAATAGGCTTGGCCAACTAATTTAAACCCATTCGCCACCGATTCAATAAAAAGCAAAAAATGCAAATAAAAAATAAATGCAACCTAAATCTATATGCTATGAAATTAATAAAATTAACCTCCTATTTTTCTATGCAATAAATAAATAAATTAAATTGCCAAAATTTAGGTGTCAACATATACCCCGATTCGATTGCTTTATAAACTGTTCTTCTTCTTCTTTTTTACTCACAAACCCTAAAAGCACAGAACTTCATCTTCTTACTTTTTCTCCCTAGTTTAATCCTTAAAGTTTTCATCTTTCTCGCGAATCGAGTTCGAAAACTCTCAAAGACTGTGAGAATGTCTTTCCAAAGAAAGTCTTCAAGGATTGCAAGCAGGGGACCACATCATATGAGTGAGGGTTCTACACACTTTGACCTTACCGAGTAAGAAGAATCTCCAAGGCAACAGTAGAGTCCACAACATTCTTAACCGCGCCATTCTCCTCAGGCTAGACCACAGAATGTTCAGCAACAAACGGAGGAAGAAATTATCGAAGATGCTGAACCTGTAAGAACTCAAAAGCCTGCTTTTAACTTCAAACTTTATTCTGCCTTAAAGGATGGAGGCTCTCCAATGACCATTATTGATGAGTTTTTGAAAGAAAAAGGGGTACAGAAATGAAACCCACTTTTTGCAAACAATGGAACGTTTGGGGATTACTCCTGCTAGTTCTGCAGATAGGGCTTTTGCAAATTTCCCAAGTGATCCACGTTTTGGAGGTGTTAGTTAGCCTGATGGAAATGATGATGAAAAGATGTTTACTCATTTTAAGCCTAGAATGGGTATTGTTGCGAACATTCGAGGAACAAAATCAAATATGTTTCGTTGTAAGGAACACAAGCAAACTTACTCTAAGTTGTTGAAGCGAGGGGTGATGAACCCAAGAAGTGTGGATTTCGATTTTCTTGACTCTTTGAATGTGAAGTTGCGGGAGAAATTTACTTTAATTCAACTTGAACGTTTTTTCTCTAACTTTACTATAGCCCATCCATAACTTTCTGCTTATTTTTATTCCAATCTAAGCTTTTTGGATGCGAATAGATTTTCTTTCAGTGTTAGAGACCAGGATTATGTGGTTGACATGGACACTCTGGCTAATGTGATTGGAGTAGAGAGAGGGTTATTTCAATCAATTAGCATGTCTATTGGTCGTGCAACAGTGGAGCTTGTTCAAGATGGAATGGTAGAAGGCTGAATTTCTTATTCGAGGATGAATGCTTCAAATATCTTGCTTCACAAGATTGTGATAAACTGTCTTAGACCCAAATCCACATCAAAGACTGACGTCTCCAATTCAAAAGCAAAGCTGATGTATGCTATCAATGCTGGTAAAAAGTTCTCTCTGCCGCATATAATCATGTTTCACATGTATGATCAATGGTGAAGGAAAATGGTCAACTTCCCTATTCAGCACTTGTTACTCAGCTATTCAGACACTTTAACATTCAGCCTCCCAAAATTCTATGTGTTCGGACATGTGATCAAATGGTAGTAGGGATAAAGATGGTTTCCAAGATGCGTCTGAAAGAGCTAAACAAGGCTCTAGAGAAATTCAAGGAGAAGACTCCTGTCAAATCTCATCAAGACTTTGTGGCTGCAAAGCGGAAAGGCAAGGAGCCCATGACAGCTCCATCTAAAAGAAGAAGAGCGATCATCTTGCAGGATGAAGAAGATGATGATGATGATGTTACCATTTCCGCTCTTGCCTTAAGGAAGTTGCAGCGTTCTGTTCCAGAGACAGAGGTTAGAGAAGACCTAGAAGAGACAGAGAAGAGGAGTGAAGAAAGGGAATCGATAAGGAAGGAAGCGGAGGAAAAATGAGATGCAGAAGAAGAGCAACAAGGAGAACAAGGCCATCCTGTCACTGAAGAAGAAACAGAACATGAAGAGTACTTATCTCCACCTGAAGGCACTGAAACAGGGGGAGCTACTGAGAAAAGAGGTACTCCTTCACTTGCTTTTACTAGTGATGATGTCGGTCGTTCTCCTGCCAATCCAGAAGGTGTATATGCTTCTCACTTCCCTGAAGAAGGTCATGAGGCATCATCTCCGAATCTGGATGCTTATGCTGATGTGCCATCATCTCCACAATCTGGTCATGCTGAAGCAAGCACTCAAACTAACAACACAGTAGACTTTAGAAGACTGCTTGATATTCTTATGGAAATGCGATGTCAAATTTATGCCTTAGGATGAGAATTTCGGAATATGCAGAATGCTTATCAAGCCTCTTCAGAATCTTTGCTCAATCAAGTTCAAGTCCTTAATCTTCAAGTTCAAGCAACTGCCAAGGGTGAGGAATTAGCACAACTTAAGGAGGATCTAAGAAAGCTGGAGGAGACTATCAAGTCGATGGGAGATTTCCAGCTTGTTCGCGTTCCAAAACAATCTTAATCTAATTCTCTTTTTCATCTCTACCTCTTTTTTTAATGCTGACAAAAAGGGGGAGAAGTGCAGATTTGATTTAACAGATTTGTTTTTGACTTTAATTAATTTTTGTCTGGTTGTGAGGTTGTGACTTTTGGATTCTGTTTCTTTTTGGATTGTGGTTTGATCGTTTAAATGCTTGCAGTATCTTAAGCATTGTTGGTACTCATGGCAAAGATAGTTATTTTTACAGGACTAACTTATTTCCTGTGGATGCAGATTCGATACTATATTTATCCTAACTCATTTATCTTTTATGAGATATCCTTGTTTGCTTAAGTATTGTCTTACAAGTAAAAAATATCCAAATCTGCAGGAAAGTTTTGTCACCATCATAAAGGGGGAGATTGGTGGAGAAAAACCTCCTTATGTGTTTTGAAGTTGACAAAACGTTTCCGTTAGTCTAGTCTGAAGACTTGCAGACTCTTCCGTCAAAGTCTGAAGACCGCCAGATTCAAGTTTTAAAGTCTTCACTCATTGACAGTTACTAGACCGACGAAGAAGACTTATCCAGAATTGAGTATTTATTTAAGGATTTGATTCGAGCAGCTAAAAAAGTTTCTCACGGCTGGAGATAGCATCTCAAGATCTATTATTCGTTTTGAATTTGATACGAGTGAATTGGATTCGTTGATTGGCAATGTATACTTCGAAGGTTTTACTTATGGAAACCTAGATCCTGATTGTATGGGCAAGCAGGATTGGTGGGTATTATCACATTCCTTAAGTAACTTGAGATCTCCCTAATTGATTCTGTCCAACGGGTAGATTGGAAGAACTCCTTTGGAAGGTGCCAACGGACATGAAGGCATGAAGGAGTATATAAGGAAAAAGCTCTAGTTATTCGAGTGTGTGCGTGATAGAGAAATTCCAAAGTCTGAAGCTTCTTGTTCTTTGTTGATTCAATTGTTGAGCAAGAAATTTGTATTCAAAAGAGAGTTTAGATACTTGTGAGACCTTAAAGAAGTGTAGCAAAGTCTCTACACTATGGAATCAAGGACGTGATACTGTAATGACTCTTTTGATTCATAGTGAAATCCAGCCGGTGGGTTGTCAATGTGAGAGAGTGGACGTAGGCTTGGATTAAGCCGAACCACTATAAACTCTGTGTTTATTTTCTCTTATCCCTGAACTTCTTATTTATGCTTACTAGTTGTTTGTTCTTTTAAAAGTTGAATTCAGTCTTATGACCAACATTTACTGATATAAAAAATATCCTTTTAAGTCCTGCGAAAATTCTAATATACACCTATTCACCCCCTCTAGGTGTATTCACTAGCTCCTTTCAGTGTTGAGTGTTTTAGATATTTCTTGTTGACTATTCAAGCCATTTGGGTCTCCCCCCCTTCAGTTGCTCCCTTCTTCTTCTTCATTGGCTTCACTTTATCCATTGTTGGAGTGTTTGAGAGCCCAAAGAACTAGAGCAAGCCAGCCAAGAGACCAGCCAGCCCATCAACCGCCCACCAAAGCCGCCCGAGCGCTGTCACTGCCGCCGCGAGCCCGTCCGCGTGTCCCTCGTGTGCACACCTCCAGCTCGTGTCGTCGCAACTCTGTCCACCTCACACGCTGTCCCGAAGCCCTCGAGCTGCTGTCCAGATTTGCTTGAGTCGTCTCCTCCGCCGTCCAAGCCAGCCGTCGCCGCCTACCAACCCAGCTCCGCCCGCAAGCCATCCTAGCCCCTTTGACCAAGCCTTTCCAACAACAAGCAAAAGCCGAACTCTCAGCTTAGAGCTGAAAGCTTGTGGCCCATTTTAGCCCCCGTCCGAACCTCCATTAGTGTCGCTCCAGGCTTGGTTCTCGCTCGCCTTAGCGTTGCCGTCATCATGAACTCATCGGCCGGCAAAACCGATGAGTTTACTCACTAAACCTTGCTTAGGAGGTTAATGACGCTTAAGGGGTGATTAGATTATGTTAAGTGTGATTAGTGTAATTGTTAGCTTGTTTAGTTAAATTAGGTTAGTTAGATTAGTTAATTAGGTGGTTAGAAATTGTAGTTAGATAGTTTAATATGTGGACTCGCAATTAGAATGGTTAGAATAATTTAATTAGTCCAATAGGTGGTTATATTAGCATTATTAGGCCTAAGTATGTATTTATGGAATTAAATTGCATTTATTTAATTATTTTTGTAATTTTTGTAATTATTTAATATTTTCCAAAAATTATATCGGGATAGCTGGTAATCGGAATTTTGTGTTGATTGCAATAGTGTGCCTAGTTTATGCAATTGAATGTTAAATTGTGCAAATTGAGTAGTGATTGTAATTTTGAGTATTTAATTCAAAATTTGGAAATTTTGGTATTTAATTAGAAAATACCGGGTGTCAAGTTTTGACACTGAAAATGGTTTTAAATACTATATTAAATAGTGGAATTTTAAAAGGAAAGATATCGATTTTTATTGTTCGATCTGACTGTGTACCCACACACGATTATTTTCATCGGGTGTTTTTAATACGAAGAAAATAGGCCAAGTGCATTATCTTAATTAAGATATTTGAGTGCAATGCATGGTGTTCTTGGCCGGAATTGATTGATCGTGTGATGGTTAAGTGAACCCATCCCCGATGTGTGTCGGAAGGACGATGCCCCTATATGGGATGCCCCTGGACAACGGATGTCGGTCGTAGTAGATTTTAGCTCGAAGGTCCATCGGGAATGCCGTCCCCCAATGTGCGTTGGGCGGTCGTTGCCGTGCTCAAGGAATGAGACAAAGCCTGGCTACGCCAGAGGAGCGATGTGCGTCGAGTAAAACTGCATGTGCGGGTAGTAGTCAATTGGAACGTGTGATTGATTGAGATAGACACGCCAGATTATGGGACAAAATTGTGTGGCACATAATGGGACGTGTCATAACGATTTGTCCCTATAATCAGGACCCCTGTAATTGATTAAGATGTTCCAATTGATGTGCGCATCTATTATATGCATTGAGTATATGAACTGTACTGACGTGTAAGGAGGAACTGAGGCAAGGTGAGTCTCATTGATTGTGTTGTTAGGCCGCCTCTAGGTGTATTTTCTTCCTAGTCAGGGTTTAGGGGGTGGACTTGCTGAGACATTGTCTCACCCTGTCGTGGGCTTAACTTTTCAAATCCTTAGATGGCGGTCCCTCTGGAACATTTTGGTTAGCCTCGGGGGGTTATCGAGTGGAGCATAGACGTCCCTGTCCTCGGGAGTCATTGGCTCTATGAGCTTGTTATGACCACTGTCTAGGTCGATGAGGGCCTACCTCAGAGGGTACCTCATCGATTTAAGGCGTGATTTCGCCATGAACTTAATAGGTATAGGGTAGGTCCTTTTCAGGGTTTTGATATCCCCGCCGTTGCAGTCAACGCCCCTTTAGGCGAGGGTGCAGCTAACCCTCTTGATGGGGTTGTGGAGGACCCGAAGCCCTCGAAGCCTATGGAGGTGGAGTCCAAAGGATCGGTGATGTGTCCGACTCGTAGGTCGGAAGACAACTTCGTTTTGAAAGTTGATCTTTTTGTAGACAGACTAGTTTGTATATAAAGGGTTTTGTGAAAATGGTATCCCGCTTTTCTATCACATATTTGTGTTGTCTGGGGATTTATTTATACGCTTCCGTATGAGCATAATCGAAAGGGCCGGCAACGCGTCTTGGGACGTTGCAATTTTATCAACCACCGAGAGATGTGCGCGCGCTCGAGGTTCGGGGTGTGACACCCTTGGTGTTCACTTGTGATTGGTTCACACATTAACTTGTTCTCCAAGGCTCATTTTAGGTTTGTTATTGCCTATAGTGCCTAAGAAGACACATAATCCTCTTGATGCATCATGTCCTCTTCTAATTGGTTAGTTCTTGACTTGTTTACCAAGACTATAATTTAGGGCCATCATACCCTAAGATTTACCTAAGATTCTAGAGGACACCTAAGTTGATGATTCATCATGGTCATTAATGAACTAATGTCAAAAATCATAAATGAGGCCTAGATATTTTTGCTGAGCTACTTAAGAAGTAAGTTTTCTCCTTCTCTCTTGAAATGGATGTTCATAAAATTCTAAATGCAAGTGAACGTGTCGAACAAGTAATATAATGATGAGAAAGAATATCGTCCCACGAAGATCGATGATTAATAAACTAATTAAATACTAAAATAGATTAACTCTAAAATTTATCTAACATATCAAAATATAATTGAGAATAAATTAAAAAGAAATTTGTAGACTAAATGCAGTAAATCGATCAGATAAATATGTTAGGGCATCCGATTTCACTATAACCACTAGATATGAATTTCAGATTATTGTGAATACAAGAACGATATCAAACATGTGATAGCGGAATTTCCTAACCTATTTACTATCCTATCTCTAGGTATAGCAAACCTACTCAGTTTATTAATCCACTATATCTCTATGTGAATTAAAATAAACATGAGTGCATTAAGAACTATGAATATTCCCGGCTTACAATGAGTCTTTTGGATCACCTTATCACCGAAAGCTACACAAATAACGCGGTATATCTCTATCCATATTTAATTCATGGTTATATATTATAATGAGCAATTGCATATTATCACTTCTCGTCTCAAACATGCATATCGATCATTCAAGTGGTGGCCGGTCACTCAAAAGCATTAAGCACAATAATATATAACTCACATGAATGAAATCAATTATAAAACATAAAAATCATGAAATTCACATCATCATGGTTAGGCTACATTGTAGCCCTAACAAAAGAAAATTAGAACATAGTAGATAAAGAAATAAAAATATAAATTAAACTCAGCATCTTGAATCAAAGAACAAGAATTCGTCACCACTTTTGTCTTCTCTTCAAAATACTTGAAAAACTCTCAAAACAATGAAAAACGATCTAACAGAAAAAACTAGCTACTCTCTCCCTTTTTTCTCTTCTTATATATCCAAGATCCTTATCTCCAAGCAATTGCGCACAAAATCGGGGAGTAAATCGGGGATTTTGATTTGATATCTATCTCCCACTGCTGCTTGATTTAAATTCCTCAGTTTTGCCATCTTTTTCCTTATCTTCTCCATATATCATTATTTTGCATCAATAAGGAAAATTCAAATAATCAAAAGGAAATCCAAATATTTTCTTATAGATATTGCATTAATTGTTGCCTAAAATAAGTCAAATAACTCTATTTTTATAGAGTTATCAATGGACATGTGGCATTTAAATGGATAAGGATGGACTAGGTCAAAAGGCGGGATAAGTACACTATCAGTGCCAAAAGTTGTGTACGGCGCTCACTTTGGTGCCAAAAGTTTCAATTGGATCACTTAAGTGCCAAAAAGTTTTAAAAACGCTCATTTTAGTGCCAACGCCGATTTGGTTGGCCAGAAATCCGACGTGGTAATTTTTTATTAATATTTGAAGCCACCATGGATCGCCGGAGAGTACAATCAACATGCAAACAACAAAACGACGCCGTTTAGCTTCTTTTCCCCCAAATAAGAAACCCTAAATCCCCAAATTCGACCAGAACCTGAAATTGAAAACCCTAAATCCCCAATTCGACTAATTCGAGTGCATACTTCGATTTTCTTCCAAAATTATCAGCTTGCTCTTGCAAATGGAGGGCAGAAGCTTCAGTAGCGGCTCACATTCCTATAAAAAAATGAATTAGATGGTGAGTATTACTATTATTGTGGGTTACCGAGTCCGAGAAGAACATATGGGACTCGGTTTAATCCCGGGAGAAGATTCCATTGAAGTGCAAATATTTCAAATGGGTTGATAGGAAATTCTCTGATCGAGCAACAAAGGTGATCTTGGAGTTACTTGAAGGCCGAAATCAACCTCCACCTAAGTTAATGGACGAGTTGGAGGATGTCGACTCAATGCAAGCTCAAATGAAGGGTTTAACATCTCTAGTCGACCATTTGAAGAGGGAGGTTTCAAGACTAAAAATTGAAAGAAACTATTATCGAGCATTAATTGTGTTCTTATTCTCCTGGGTAATTTATTCAAATGTGAAGTGAGTAATGAGAAGAACTTTGTATGTCTACCATAGTCGAAGATGTGGAATATGCACTTGTATTGGATTATTTATAAGTAAAATGTGTTTTTGGTTTGCTACAATTTTTGTATAGAGCAGAAGGTTTTGTTGTAATCTATGGTAGAAATGGAAGGTTAAAGTTGGAATGCATTAGTTCTGAGCACTTAAAAGTTTTATTGTTTAGTTATGTATTATCAATATTTGTTTTGGTTAGTTTTTGCTTCAAATATAATGGTTTGCTGCATTTATTTGGTAATGGTTTGTTGGTTTGCTGCAACTGCAAACCATGGCAAAATGGAAGTGCTTTTGGAATGCATTAGTTGTGAGCACTTAAAAGTTTTATTGTTTAGTTGTATATTGTCAATGTTTGTTTTGATTAGTTTTTGCTTCAAATATAATGGTTTGCTGCATTTTTTATTTGGTAATAGTTTGCTGGTTTGCTGCAACTGCAAACCATGGCGAAATTAAGGGATGGTGGCAAATTCACGATTGACCATTTCAATGCCATAAGTTGTAAATAGTGACCGCTTGAGTACTAAGTTTTTATAAAAGTGATCATTTAAGTGCTAGTCAAGATTACAAAGTGATCACTTGTGTTGCACAAGTTTTTTAAAAAAGAATATGTTAATTTCAAACGTCACTTGACTTGCACTAGTCGTGGTGTATCTTGCATCTTGTTGCACCAGTTGAGTTACTGGTGCATTTTTTTGTACCAGCCCATACAACAGTGTTGATGCAACAAAATGCACCAACACCTAAAATTGCATCTTGTTCTTGCACCAGCATATACAACCAGAACCCCACAAATTTATTAGCATCCACAACTTCAACCAGCAACAGTAGTATGCACACATCTAAAAATAATATCAACCTCATAAGAACATTGCACCAACAACAAAAAAAATATACAGCATAACTGTTATAATTGTCTTACTAGCATTACTAGCTGAAACAACCAACACAAGAGAAAATAACAAAAACAGCTATTGCCATTGACATCGATTGATTGTTTACAAAAGAAAAACATGTCTAACTTTACTCCCCAATCACTGAAGGTTCAACACCATCTTTAAAAAAAGACAATGGCAATATGCAAGCAGCAACTACCATCAATGATATAATATCCAACACCCTCCTAAAAAAAGAAAACATGAAAAGAGACCATCTCCAGCACCACATAAGAAGAGACCATGTCTAACACTCTCCCATCAGTCAATATGGACAACACCCCGATCTCATTTTCCTCTTGGAGGTTTGAATTGATTCATAATCCGAGCACTTTTTCGAACTGGATGTGCAGGTTCTTTAACTGGGCTTTCTGTCACCTCATTTTCTTTGTTCTTGACAATGGCTATTTTTGTTCAAGCACATGTCATGTATCAGTTCATATCATCCCTATTGCTCCCAATCGTTGGTTGAGATGGAACTAGTGCTGGGTTCCTTTTGGATGGCTGTTTTGCAACTATACCAACTATCTTCTTCTTTGGAGCACTCTTCTTTGGCTGCGCCCTTAATTCTTGAGTTGGCCCACCTTGAGAGAAAAGTACCTTCGAAGTTCTCCCAGGCTATAAGAACATAGTGATATTGTCAACCAAATGAATTGAAGTACAACAAATTAAATGCATGAGACCTACAAATCTTACATTCAAAATAGTCATTCCAGTATGTTCATCTATGTAAATCCCATAACCATATTGCCTTAATCTTTTTCCAAGAGCCCCTCATGTTCCCTGTGGTGCATCATTTTCAGCAGCAACAAATGGGGGAGCAACCTCTGCAACTTGTGCAGTTACGTGTCTTCTCACCTGAGAAACACATAACAAATTTAAATTTCAGCCCATAAAAGACAAACACAACTATGTACAACTTACAGGATATTTTTTTCTTGTTTGCTCAACAGTGGACTCAGTTGTTGTTGTTGCTGTCCTGCCCGTTCTAGTCCCTGTTCCTGAACTTCAGCCTACAACGGGGCCTATTTCTGGCCCTTTAGTAGGCCTTATAACAATGTACTATATTAGGATTATGACCAACTACAATGATTTGAATAATTAGACATCTACTCATTTTCATGGTGGGAAACAAATGGAGAAAACTTCTCAAATTACAAGTGCATGATAGAGGAAAAGCACAAAAGAAGCTAGTACACCTAGTCAACCATCAAACTCTATCGAATATGAACGGAAAAGTTATTGAGGCAAAGATGATACTTACCTTACAGCAGGGCTTTCTATTTGCCCTTCAGTAGGCATTACAGTAGGGCCTTCTGTCCTCCCTTCAATAGGCCCAAGAAGAAGCTCTTCAGTAGATCTTGTCCCTAGCACTATATCAGCTTGCTGTTGATGCTACTTTTTCAGCTCACAACCTTTCTTATTGTGCTCTTCCTTGCGACAATAGGAGCATTTCATCTTTGCCCCAGTCCTACTCATCCTCTGACTTGATGCCTCTTCCTGCTGCATTCTTCATCTTCTCTTTGGCATTCCTATTTGCTTCTTCAATGGCAAAGATAGAGGGCTTTCATGATTTGTTGGCTCCCAAAATTTGCTACTTCTGATAGGCTGCATCATGAATTGGTATGAAGCAAGGTATGAGCTTTTTTTGTACCGATCATCTAGGTAATCATCTGGGTTTTTTGTTGCTTCATTTGAATAGCACAAATGGCATGGGCACAGGGAATTCCATTCAGTTGCCAGGCTTGGCATGAACACTTTCTTCTATCCAGGTTGACAACATATTTATCCTAATTATGAATAATCTCATATCTATTATCTCCATTCCAAACTGGATGGCAGAACCTACTAGTAGCAATGTTTGCATCAAATCTCTTCACAATCCTAGGGCCACAGTCTCTAGTCCATTCCGTAGCCTCATCTCTTTGCCTATGCAGTCTAGTCATCACCATAACTTAAATATCGTCAAGCATGCTGATGATTGGTTTGAACCTGGCCTCTAAAATTCTGCCATTGAAAGTTTTACGGAGGTTGTTATCAATGATATCACATTTGAACTCTTCGTTGAAGAAGGCCCGACACCAGTGCTTGGCTTTTGTCTGGAAGAGTGCATTAAAACCTTCCTTTGTCAGCTGCAACAATCTTTGTTTGGCTAATCTGAAATAAGCCATGTTGGTACTCTTCGTTATTTGCCAGAACTGCTTCTGCAGCCTATCTCCTTTGAAGTTCCTTGACCAGTTTGCATATATGTGCCTCGCGCACATTCTATGCTCAACATGGGGCATCAACTCAGCCAATGTAGGAATAAGTCCCTACAAAAATTCAAACCAATAAATACAAGTTAAGAAAAATATGCAAGTGATTAATATTAAAAGGGAATGAATTAATTGATAATGGAATTACCTTCTGTTGGTCGCTCATGAATGTCCATCCTCCCTCATCGGTTATCTCAAGGTCAGCTATTAAATTTTCTAGGAACCAGGACCAAATATCCTTGTTCTCTATCTTCACCACCGCCCAAGCTATCAGAAACATTTGATTATTAGCATCTCTCCCCACAACAGCCAACAACTCCCCATTGCATAAACCCTTTAGAAAGCATCCATCTAATCCTATAACTCTTCTACAACCAGCCAAGAAGCCCCGTTTGCATGCATAAAAACAGACATAAAATCTATCAAATCTAGTCCCAAGATCAACGAGTGGCCTCTCCACAACCTCTATATATACCCTACTAAATGGGTTTTGAAACATGCATTCGCCAGCATAATCCCATACATGCGCATATTCTTCCTTATACCCACTCATCAATATTTTCATCACTCTCATCTTAGCTCTCTTGTATCGATTCCTTGACACATTAACCTCTAATTACTCCTTCACTAATAGTTGAAATTGAGGACTCTTGATCTTGGGCATTGCTTTGATAGTATTGAAAAAATGTTTCGATAACCACACACTTGTTACCCTTTTATTGTTAAAGATAATTTGACAAGTATGCTTCTCCTGAAAGGACCTAATTTGGAATGACCCCTTCTTACTCAGCACGCCATAGAGCTTCCATGGACAATTGGGTTGTGAGCACTTAGCTCTCACAAATTCCTTCATGTTTTTAATGAATTGAATGCTCCTCTGTACAGCAATGGAGTTCTTCACAACAGCTTCCTTGAACTGTTTGGCATCATCAAATCTCATGCCCATAGACAAAACAGGTTTATCAACAGTCGGATCATAGCAAGGGTACTTACTTTTTCTTCCACGAGCAGGCTCTTCATCATCATTGTCAAGCTCATTCTCCGAACCAACAACTTCATCACCGCAGCTTTCTTCATCTTCACTTCTATTACCTTCATCTGGAGCTCCATCCTTATTTACTGGCTCAGGCCTTTTTGCTGAAGCTGCAACTTTTTTTTTGAGAAATTCTCTTTGCTTTTGTCTTGACTATGAGAGTTCATCATCATCTTCGTCACTTGGGAAACTTATTGAAGCCAAATATTCATCTTCCGATTCACTGGATATAGGAATTTTCCATTCTAATCCAATGAAGTCTTCATTGCCCACATCTTCTCCCAAGATTTCAGGACATCTCCCTATCTGTTCATCTCTATCAATATGACTTCCCTCCCTCTCATTTTGCCCTTCATCTAACCTAAACTCATCCCCGACCTAATTACTCGCTTGAATAGGATCCCTCACTTATCCTCTTTCAGTGGTGGTCTACTCATCCTCATCCTCACTATAATACTCAACATATACCCTAGCTTCTTCACCGTGAAGATAATGATAAATGATATCCTTAATACCATTATCGTCATTAAAAAATCTCAAGCCATCCTTCAATTCCTTCCTAGGAACACAGTAATGTAGTTTTTGCACTTTCCATTGTAAACAATACACCAAATCCCTTAGAAAATCAATATATGATGGCTTCCGAACATTGACATAGATAGTACCTTCATTTCCACCACTATATTCCCAATCCTCGGTGCCAATAACAAACTCTCCACCATAGCAAACAATGACACCTACCTGATTCTCGTCCATGTCGATGCTGCACCCAATGGAAAAAAAAAAAAAAAAAAAAAAAAGTCATTAGTTTTCGGGACCACATGACAGAATTAACAACTTCACATACAGGTCCTTGTCGTTTTGTTGTCAAGAAACAAATGCGAGGTCAGCCATTCAATTTGGTGCTTTTATAGAAACAAAGGAAACCGAATTGAATAAACAAAGTGAGGTCCCCACCACCCATTTTTCAATTCAATCATATTCAGTCCCCACAGAAGCATTCCAATTAATTAAACAAAGTAAGGTCCCACCATTGTTTCTCTCCAAGTTGAGTCCCATTTTCCCCTCCGCGCCCTATTTTTCTATTCGGTCCCCACAAAAGAAAGCGAACGAATGATGGAACCCTCAATTTTTCTATCCGATCCCCACCACTTTCCCCCCGAGCCAAGCCCTCAATTTTCCCTCCACGCCTAAACTTGCCTGTCGGAACCCTAAATTTTTCACTAAATTGACCCACGTAGAGAACATGACAAACCTGAGTGAGCAAGAGTTTGGAACGTAGCCAACGAATGACCATGAATGACGGCGCAATTACAGTGGTGGCCGAGCGATGGCGGGCGAGCGAACGACGGTGGGTGAGCGAGCTACGGCCGGCATCGAGCAAGAATCGTATACAAACCCTATTTTACTCCTTCTTCAGCGACGTTGTTTTTTACCGTAGTGAATCCACCCTATTTTACAAAACGACGGTTGTTTTGTAAGTGATCCACGTGGAATGGTAAAACATCGCCGTTTCTTACGAAGAAAGGAAAATGGTGTCATTTTATGCCATCCACCTTGGATAGTCGATTTTTTTTTTTTTAAATATAAAAGCCACGTAATCATTTTGGCTGGAATCTCTCGCCGGTGGCACAAAAGTGATCATTTTTTCTCCAATTTGCACTTAAGTGATCCGACGGAAACTTTTGGCACCAAAGTGAGCACCGTACACAACTTTTGGCACTGATAGTGTACTTATCCCGTCAAAAGGCTTTGGAATATTCTAGAACTTCAATTATCTCTTGACACTTGTCCAATTATTTATCCCTGCATTAATTGATTTGCGTTAAAATCTCATCCAAGGCAATCATGATACTAACATAGGGTGTTGCCTAATTGGGGAAGTCATTCATATTTGTACACGATTGACAGTTCTATGAGAACCGAGGTTCATGCCAAAATTTACTAAACTTTAACCAAATGAGTGCAACTAAATTGGTAGCCTTCTTAAACTTGTCAATGACCATTTTCAATTTAAAGTGGTCCATTAGATGTCTTAAAATAAACCTCATGGTTGGTCTTGGTTATTTGTCCTAACCGAGTCTCGGTCAGGTGGACTGGGTCCATGGCTGAACATGCCATGTCTTGGTCCATCCAAGGTTTATGTCATTGATTCCCATGATCGACCCTCATACCTTATTATTATGGCCTAGAATCGAGGATGTTACACCCATAATATTTTTCAAAATTTTCTTTTATTTTCATACCCATAGCTTGTAGCTTAGGATCTGACGCATCTGCCGCATCTATCAAAAATCTATACAAAAGAGCTATCCTTTCAAAATAATCATTTGAAGTAACATATGAACTCCTTGACATCCGATTGGCGGTATCATAAAATACTTTTAGAAATTCTAAAAAAATAATAGCATTTTCCTAATCATCATCTTTAGGAAGATCATAGTTAAGCACTTGCAAAAGAGATATCATTTTTTTCCATCCTTTCAAAAGATTTTCTGAACTTTATAGCAGTGTCTAACGTGAGGTAAGTGGAGTCCCATCTAATGGCAATGCCAAGAATAACTGAACCTTTAGAAGTGATCATTTCACTCTCAATGCGAACTATCCTTAGTATATTGTTTACTATGATGTATGCAAACGTTTGTTACAAAGGACCAAGCAAGTTCCATAATGTGATCCAGTGAACAAAAGATTGCATTATGTCTCGATATAGATTTTCCATAAATAGTACCAATAGATCTAAAAGATCAACTAATGTTGATGTTGTTAATATCAAGTCATTGGTGTTGTGGCAACAATGTAGATGTTGATAATGTTCGTTGATTCAATTAATATAGCCATTATGGTTGTGGATTCGCACATCAGTAAAATTCAGGTGGAAACAGTAATCGAGTAGCTAGGTAATATGACAAGTCTATCAAAAACTGCAACGAATGGATAGTAGTGATGCTATTTTTAGGTAACCTGCAAATGTTCAGGTTAAAGGACTATATGGGTAATTTTATCTTTAGACAGCAGCTCAACGATAACTATAACGGCTTTTTGCTTCTCCAATCCATCTCTAACGGATAGATTGAAGATGATTATAAATATATATATATATATATATATATATATATATATATATATGTATATTGTAGATGCCAAATGTTAGAGATAGCTACATACCTTAAGATTTGGAAATTTACTTTAAGCTATAGCTATAAGCTCTCTTTTCATCATTTCACTTAGTATTATATTCATTATATATGAGTAATTGTGCTCTACATTAAGTATATAAAGGTGAGAGCATCAACTGAGTTTTGATAATGTTATCTATCTTATAATAGGATTACTACTTACCTACTATAATTTTCTGAGCAGGTTATTGGTAGAATCCAGCCCGACTTATGGTTGTTAGTTTGAAGAATGGACATAAGCTTCTGGATAAAGCCAAACCACTATATATCGTTATGTGCTACTGTGTGACGCCCCAAATTTCATCCAACTAATTAATTAGTCGAGATGAATCTTATTAGTATAGATGATTTAATTTAATGAATGAATGTAGGATCCAAGGCAATTAAATTATACCTTATATGATTATTATATGTACCTAAGTCTTACTATAGTACCTAATTTAATCTCTAATATGCATGGAATGACATGGTCGGCTACCTAGGCCTTATTTGCATGAAAGTAGGACATATTTACTAATTAAATTTGATTTTTCCGCCCCCTAGCCAATCCCAAACTATGTAAAATGGCCAATATTGCAAAAAATGAACCTAAATAGCCTAAATTAGATGCCATGATAGAGGTCCTCTCTCTTGCCCACTAGAATTTCATGCAAGAGGAGTCTTGCATAAGCCAATTTCCTCTCATCATTTCCCCTTAAGTCAGTAGCCCTCTCTTCCTCTTATTCTTCATTTTTCTTCTCTTCCTCTCTCGTTTCTCTCTCTCTCTCTCTCTCTCTCTCTCTCTCTCTCTCTCTCTCCTCCCCCCCCCCCTCCCCCTCCCTCCCTCCCTTGAAGCAAGCTCCCTCTCCCTCTCTCTTTTTCCTCTCACCTTGAGCTCTCTCCCTCTCTTTCTCGTTCCTTTCTTCTCACCAAAGTTTGCCAGCACACTTAGGACATCCTCAAGCTCACCGTGAGCCTAGAACGAGGAAACCAAAGTGCAAGATCATGAAGGCAAGGAGAAACAACATTCTCCTAATCCCTTTAATCTTTTCTGGTGCTTGATTTTGTAGAATTGGATGAGTGTTGCTGTTCTTAGTGTTTGTTTGTGTTTAAAGCTTTGCATGTGTGCTATCCTGATGAGAGATGGTTGTTGAGATGCTATGGTGATGGGATTCAAAGAAAAGATGGACATGCATGTTGGTTTTGTAGCTCGGATTGTGTTGCATGTGGATTTGGCACTCGTCCTTAGCTTGCAAGAGCTTCTATGATCTATGATTGATGACATATGATGCATGTGATCTAATATGTCTAGTTTTAGTGTATTCTTAGGCTGTGAACTTATGTGGTTCGAATTTAAAATCAATCTAGACCTTTAGCTTTGATTTCCAAAAACTAGAGTTGTTGGACTTTTCTAGTTTGTTAATTTTGTGGAATTTTGGGTGGTTCGAATTTAAGAAGACTTTCTTCATGAAAGTTGTACAAAAAATCTTGAAGCATGACATACTTTAATTTTGGAATTTTCTAACGTGATATGGATGGTACGATGGACTTCTCCTTTACCATGTTTGACTTGTCCAGTACAGTAGGAACAGTGACCCGATTGTTTTCCTGAATTTTCATAGAACTTTCCTTTTAGATTTCGAATTGATTCCTTCATAAAAGTTGTAGAGAACATTCTGATTTATAACATATCCAAAATTTAAGATGTTTTGATATGTTTATGGCTGTGAAATGAGTATAATTTTATGATTGGTTGCTCTTTCCATTGCACCAGATTTTGCGTGACTTTGTGCAATTTTCTGCTCTTTATACAAGTTGTTTTGGACTTAGTCTCCTAATCAAAAATGGTTTTTGAGGTCTTCTCTATAACATATTACAATTTTAGAGTTTTTCAAGTTCATTTACTATGGTTTTGGTAGTCCGTTCTACCTTTGGTCTTAATTTTGTTAAATTCTATAGGAAGATGATGAAATCTTGAATTGTGGTCTACTAATGATAGAAATTACATTCATTGGCTACCCACTGGTCTATATTTGGTTTTAATCTAATACCATATGCTTGTGGAAATTGAGCTAAAACATGAGGGCAGAATCTAGATTTTTCTATATACTCTATTTTCAATGTGCCCTTGTGTCAATAATTGGTTGTGGTGACTTAGTGCTCATCCTGGTGTCACGTGCACCGCAGTAGGTACAATCTATGGTGTATGATTGCTATGTCAGTGCACATGTGTGATGTGCTTACAATGCATGAGATGGGATTGGTATATATGATGCCCAAAGCCAAAGGACGTTGAATGCCTGACGATAGCCCATAATAGATGTTGGAGGTGAATGCCTTTGCTAACAAACAAGATGCCCCAGTAGTTAGTAGGGATGCCCGGGCTAGTGACAAACCCCAGAAGTCTTAATGTTCACTCAAGAGCTCGACAATGGCCCGGAGTGGATGTTGAAGGAGAATGCCTTGGCTAGCAAACAGATGCCCCGGATTATAATAAGGATGCCTATGGTACAAGAGCCATGGATGCCTAGTTTGTGAACCAAAAGTCACTACTAGAGCCGCCTACATGGACTGGTAAAGCAGTTGAAATGGGGTTAAACCCCGATGACATTGTGCTTGAAAAGTGTGAATTGTGACGCATCCATTGCATAGTATTGTGATCCATGTGATTAAATATGATGCTTTCGCATTAGATGCATACCAACACTACTTGTGTGACTGGAAATGGCTTGAGGTATGTCATGTGCTCATACTCATGTACCAGCTTACTTGGATATTCATTATGTCCTAAGAATCAAGAGTCAATTAGATCGAGTAGTTTATGAGTTCACTTTACTTCCGCTAAACATCAGCTCATTCCTATTGTTACATTTTTCAGAGTGATAGTCATGCCACCAATCCCTACATCCCCCATTTCCTAATTTGGAGCTCCCATGGTATTAGAGGGTGAACATCATGAGTTCACCAACCTTGATTTTCCAGGCACCATGTTTGTATGCTACACAGATGTGTTATTGGTAGATATAGGACAACTCAACTTGATCTCGTATCATTTCGTGGCCATATTCGTGTTGGCGGATGGTTGACTAATAGGGTCGATCTCGTTTCCTCATACCCTTGGTGCAAGTAGTGGGATTGATGCAGATGACTAGGTGTTGGTGTATGTCGAAGCGCAGTAGAGGGGTCATGTTTGTTGTTTGACACTATTGAAACTTTTTGGGGATGTAGGATCGTGTAGTTGGGTTTGATGAATAAATTAAATGGCAGTAAGGAGTTTGTTGGGGCAGGGTTAGGGAGATAGGGACTTCTTGGAGTTCTCCTAGTTAGGTTCTTTCTTTTGATGTACTTTCCATCACCCAATGTAAATAGAAGTGTGGTAAATAATGGAAGCATGGTCCCCTACTATTGATTCTTTTGTGGTGCATATATAATTCATGTATAAATGCTAACCTTCATAAAGGCTTCCGCTTGCGTAATAACTAAAAGTAGTCACTAGAATAAGGATTAGTGAAGTGACAGACCAGGACATCACATACTGTTTCACTCTCTTTACTCTCATAAGTACACATTATGATCATTAGCTTTAAAACATCACCTTGACTTGATCTTTACTTAGTGTCAGCTAATTTCCGCGAAAGATTGTCAAGTTTTCTAAAATAACTATTCACCCCTCTAGGTTGAATTTGTTAGCCCCCAACATTACGTTCACCTGAGCATGTCGAATATTTTGTTTATGGAAATTGTGTTTCATGCCTACAATTTGTAGTGAAGTTGTGCAAAAATGACCAGAATTGCATTTACACTATTAGCATGTTTTTGTTATGACAAAAATGGAGAGAGGTTAGATGAAATTTGCATATGTGTTTGGGGAAGTAATAGTTTATATTGTAAATGTTCATGAATGTTCATTCCTCATGTGATTTAGTGATTTTTGCAGAAGCATGAGCTGTTGATAATCCATATTCTTTGCTCATATGTTTCTACCTGCTAGCTCCTAATTATATTAATTGAATATCTTGATGTATAGAGTTACAGTACATTCTTATTATGCCCTAAATTAAATTCCTATTTTTGGCAAGATAAGCAAATTTGTTTACTTTTCACGCATACAAAATTTAAAATGTTTTATTGTGTGTGAGATGTATGCATATTTAGAGATTATTTTATCATCACCAAAAAAGGGGGAAATTATTGGGAAAATCCCTTATATTGTTCTAAAAATGACAAAATAATAAAATGCTACTAATGCATGTATTGGTTAAGTAGTACCTAGTGATATATACACAAACCAATATACATATGATGTCATAATCAGCACAAGATGAGCTAATATGAAAAGTGCTCACCACTATCAAGAGTCTGCCGTTATCAAGGAATCACTGCTAATTTCAAGGATGAACAAGGAATTGGATGTCAAGATGTCCATAAGTTTGAAGGATTTTAAGATAAGGTGAATATCTAGAAGGACCTTGATCGAGGGTAAACAAATCAGGAAGAATGGGGATGGTAGTAATGACTTGAAGGTAGTAACATCGAGTGAACAATTAGATGGACCTTGTGATGGTGAACAAGCCTAGAATAAGGATGTTCAAAAAAGCTAAAAAAAAAAAGACCATGAAAGTGAGTAGTTAGGTATTGTTATAATCACCAATATGCTTGGAAGGACCAAAAGATAGAATATCTAATTGTTTTTCAAAGCAGCATATCGTAACCAAAAGCAGCAAATTGATTGGCAGGAGTAGCTCTCTTTATCAGATGAGGTGGAAGAGTATGATGATATTGATGACCTATGTGAAGACTGATAATATTGATGACCTACATGAGTTCAGGTAAAACTAATGAAGATATTGATAAAAGAAGAACAAGTTTAATATGATGAGGATTTCATGAAAACTTGGAGGTACCATGGTCATGTTTTCATCAACTATAAGTCTTTAGAAGCTAACATGGTCAAAAGGATCATTAGATGATTGATTGCAAGTCATTTCATTAGGTTTGATTATGGACAACACCAATAGACTAATGATAATGAGCATGCCCCGTCTTGATTATGAGTAATGGATCGTGTAGATATTGAGTTGGAAAGTGCTAGTCACTTGTTCATGATTGTAAAGTTGATCAAAACGAAAAGAATTGTTACAAAGATTTGAAAATCGTAAAGGAGCACCAGAATTGATCGGGAGTAGTTCTGGTAATTATGAGCAAGCGATAGACTCTAAACAAAGTAGATTGATGCTATTTTGGGAAATTGACTCTATCATAGAGACATTTTAACGATTATGAGCATCAAAGAAATGTTCTGCTACTGATAGTGGAGAACCATCGGCTAATTGATGGAGTTGAATTTAAAATGGTCATCTAAGGTTGGAAGCTATATATTTAATCCATGAGCAATAATAGGGTTTAATGGAAACAAACAAAACTATTCTAGTGTTTTGAGTGTTCTTCTTTACTTTATATTTATTGATAGTAGCTGTACATTACTGATTATTCGACATAAGCATATTTAAAGTGCTAAAAGTTGTGAAGACGCTCATTTTGATGCCAAAAGTTTCTTTTGGATTACTTAAGTGCCAATTGTTTTTAAAAATGATCTTGTTAGTGCCAACTCTGATATGGTTGGCCAGAAATTTGACGCAGCCTTTTTTTATTATTATTCATTTCTGAAGCTAACGTAATCAATATGTGAATAAATAAAATGATGTCGTTTGGTGGATTTCCCCTCAATAAGAACCCTAAATCCCCAAATTGAATGAGAATCCCAAATTAAAAATCCCAACTAGCCAATTTGAGCACCTATTTGGTTTGCCCCCAAAACTACCAATTCAATCTTGTAAATGGAGGGCAGGAGCTTTAGCAATAGCTTACATTCATTCCAACAAAGTGAATTAGATAGTGAGTATGACTACTATTATGGGTTACTAAGTCCAACCAAAGCATTTTGGACTCAATTGAATCCCGAAAGAAGATTTCATGGATGCGCTAATTTTAGAGAAGGCTTGAAATGCAAATATTTCAAATGGATTGATGTGAAATTCTTTGATCAAGCAACAAAAGTGATCTTGGAGCTACTTGAGGATGATATCAACCTCTACTTAAATTAATGGACGAGTTGGATGATATTGACAAATGCAAGCTCAAATAAAGGCTTTAATATCTTTGGCCAACCATTTGAAGAAAAAAGTTTCATAGCTAAAAATTGAAAGAAACTTTTATCGAGCATTGATTGTGTTGTTTGTATTCTTGTGTAGCCTATTTTATGGTCAAATGTGAAGGGAGTAATGAGAAGAAATTTGTATGTCTACCATAGTTGAAGATGTACTTGTATTGGGTTATTTGTAAGTATTATTGTGTTATTGGTTTGCTGCAATTTTTGTATCGAGCAAAAGGTTTGTTGTAATCTATGGTAGAAATAGAAGGTTGGAATTTATTAGTTATGAGCATTTAATTTTTTTTACTTAGTTGTGTATTGTCAATGTTTGTTTGCTTAGTTTTTGCTTCAGTTGTTTGGTTTGCTTCAAATGTAATTTTCAACTACATTTTTTGCTTTATAATGGTATACTAGTTTGCTGCAACTATTGTTGCAAACCAAGCTGAATTAAGGAGTGGTAACAAATTCACGAGTGACTATTTCAGTTTCATAAGCTGTAAATAGTGATCATTTGAACATTAATATATATATTTTTTAAAGTGATCACTTAAGTACTATTCATGGTTAAAAAATGATCACTCATGTTACATAAGTTTTAAAAAATGGGCATGTTGGTTTCAAAATTTTTTGTTTCACTTGGCTTGCACTCGCACCCACATAGATGCACCGGCACTAACTCTACTCTAGCACATAGTTGGTGCATCTTGTTGCACCATTGTTTCTCACGCCCCGAACCTCGAGCACGTGCCCATCCCTCGGTGGTCGATAAAATTGCGACGTTCTAGGACGCGTTACCGACCCATTCATTTTAATGCACATGCGGAAGCGAAACAATACCCCTGACAAAAATCAACACGAGATAGAAAAGCAGGAAACAATTTCACAACCAAAACGCTTTTATAAACACCCCAGTTTATATACAACACTAGTCTATAAACAAGAGTCTACAAAGGACCGGCTCTCAAAAGAAGCTATCTAAGACACTAGTCCCTAACGTTCTCCGATCCTTGGGGACTCGGGTCCAACACAAGACCACCATCGGGGGTCGGTTGTACCTCTCACCTGAGCAACGTCTATCATCGAAGCTGGGACCTCAAAATCCTGTAGGGGACCCACTCTGTATCCATTGAGCCCGTGACGATACCACGCCTTAAATCGATAGGGTACCCTCTGAGGTAGGCCCTCATCGACCCAGATGGTAGTCACCACGCGTTCATAGACCCGGACTCCATGGCCCCGATCGGGATATCGCAAAACTCTCTCTATAACCTCTTGGGCTAACCAAAATGTTCTAGAGGAACCGCCATCTAAGGACCTGAAAAGATTGAGCCCACGACGGGATGAGACAATGTCTTAGCAAGTTCACCTCCTAAACTCCGACTAGGAAGGAAATACGCCTAAAGGCAGTTTATGCACACAAGATAGATGACTTACCTTGCCTCAGTTCCTTCCTGCACGTAAGTACAATTCTTATACTCAATCAATTCAATTCGATCCATTCAATCGATTCAATTCCAATTCGATTATTGCTCGCAGAAGCATGAACTACCGACACACATCAGTCCTCTGGCGTAGCCAGGGATTATTGCTCACACAAGCTGATATGATCATTGCTCACACAAGTTGATAGATCAATGCTCTCACAAGCTGACAGATCAATGCTCTCACAAGCTGACAGATCAATTTGAACCGGAAAATTTGATATTCACACTTTTAAAATCCCACGATTTGATTTGGTGCTTAAAACCATTTTCGGTGTCAAAACCCGACACTTGGGATTTTTCCAATCAAATATCAAAATTCCACAATTTTGGAATAAATATCCAAAATCACAATTATCACTCAATTTGCACAATTTAGCCTTCAATTGCATAAACTAAGCATACCATTGTAATTGGCACGAAATTCCGGTCTCCGGCTATCTCGGTTAATTTTTGGAAAATAATAAATAATTAAATAAATACCAAAAATAATTAAATAAATGCAATTAAATACCAAAAATACCAACTTAGGCCGGAAATGCTAAATTAACCACCTAAACGGGCCTAGAAAATTCCCAAACCTATCTAGATAAATAGCACAACTTATCTAGTCCTTAATTAAACTATTCTAACCACTTAACATGCACAATTGAATAATTAAATCACTAATCCATTCTAACTAACCACATAAACCCTAATTAACGTAAATTAAACACCCCTTAAGCATCATTAACTCTCTAAGCAGAGTTTAGCAAGTAAACTCACCGGTTTTGCGATCCGGTGAGTCCATGACGACGGCAATGTGGAGACGGGCAACAACCAAGCCCACGGCGACATCAAATGGAGACTCGACAGGCTTGAAAACGGGCCACGAGTCCCAAAAGACCCTTATTGGCTTTCAGTTTGTCCTTGGGCCGACTTGGAACCGGGTTGGGCTAGAACGGCAAGGTGGGTGCGGAGACAACAAAGAGGGCGATGGCGGCTGTTGGATGGTGGCGGAGCCAAACGATGGCCGGGCGACGGCGATGGTGGAACCGGGGACTACTACAAGATGGCGAGGAGGCGCGGGACAAGCGAGACGACGAGCAAGGAGGCGGATGGCTCGCGGGCGTAGGCGAGTGGCTTCGGCGAGCGTGCGACGAGCTAGGGGGCTCCGGCGATGGTCGACGAGGCTAGGGGGAGGGCTGCCGGTTTCTCTCTAGTTTTTGGAGCTCAAGAAGTGATCAACAATGGATAAAGTGGCCCCAAGCTTGAAGAAGGAGCTGCTAAAGATGGAGGGTCCCCTTTGCCCAAAAGTCTTCACTTCTATCCCTTTGTGCTCATTGCAAAGGCCCCACTTGTCTTTCCTGTCATCCTCAAGCCAATTTGCTGCATAAAAAATTCCCCTAGAAGCTTCTCCAAGTGGTCCAAAATGTTGCACCCCAAAGGACCTACGAATGTTGGAACATTTTCCTTCAAATTGAACCAAATCCCCTCTAATTGAGCCTAAATTGATGCCCATAAAATCAACCAAGGTGTCCTCACAAGATTAACATTTTTCCTCACCAATTTGTCCAACTTAAATCCCAAAAACGCATAAAAAAGTCCTCTATTTTCCAATCCAAAACGGCCCTACTTTGAATTTTTGCCAAAAATCTTGTTTTGCAGAAAAATATTTAAAAGGTGAGTCAACGCTTCCTAAAATGAATCGTGACATGACAGAACTTTTAATTTCTGAAATCGGGTTTAAATTCGCGGTTAATTTCAATCTGGCATAATTTTAGCGTGACCTAACCTATCAGGTAGCTTTTAGGAATTTTTTGTGCAATTGACCCGTGGTCGATTATTTTCGAGCCACATTGTACGTCTTCGACACATTGGCGACTCTCGGTTATCATGAAAATCTCGAAGTTTCAAATACGGACACAGGGTACCAAAACGATAGAAAAATCGGTCTAGTGCCGATCGACGAGAATTTTGCAATTAGGTGGAATCACCCACACTTAATCACATGGCTCAGTCGAATCAACCTATCTCCGGTCTCTAATCGATTTTTTAACTGTGCTATAATGACCCTTGCAGATTAGCACGGTTGAGCAGTTGATTTCTGGTCGAATTCTCAAATCTATTGCGTTAAAATCCCTTAACGGCTTCACCAGGTAGATTAGTTATCTCCTGAGTGATCAGCTCAGAGAATAGAACTATGGGCGCGTCAATGAAAAACCCGACTCATTCAATTAAAAACAGAATTGGAAAATCAAGATGTCACAACTCTTCCCCTCTTATAAAAATTTCGTCCTTGAAATTTAAACCATTACAAATCTTTAAACAAAAAGGTGGGGGTACAGTCGTCTCATCGAATCTTCACTTTCCCAAGTTGCTCCTTCTGTGTCGTGGTGTTGCCAAACCACTTTAATCAACA
Organism: Eucalyptus marginata; assembly: GCA_014182565.1. Lineage (NCBI taxonomy): Eukaryota > Viridiplantae > Streptophyta > Magnoliopsida > Myrtales > Myrtaceae > Eucalyptus > Eucalyptus marginata. The sequence continues at coordinate 15,961,383 of CM024593.1, forward strand.
TGATTGTCTTGGTGCACAGAACCTGCTCCTTCCGATCTATAATCTGAACCGGTCTCTCTACGTACGACACCCTGTCGTCCATGTCTAATTCTTCAAAATTCAGCACGTGGGTCGGGTCAGGTTCATACTTTCTCAACATCGACACGTGAAAGACGTCATGCACTTGCACCAACCTCAGCGGCAATGCAAGATGATACACTAGAATCCCTATTCTTTCTAGAATCTCAAAGGGACCTATGTATCTCAGACTCAACTTTCCCTTTTTGCCGAAGCGCAAAGTACCCCTCATTGGTGACACCTTCAAAAAGACATGCTCACCAACTTGGAATTCCAATGGCCTTCGACGCTTATCAGCGTAGCTTTTCTGGCGGCTCTGGACGGTCTTTAATCTATCCATGATGACGGTATAACGACCCGGGCCCCACTGTGTAATATTGTCCGCTTTGGACATTGAGTCCTCACGGCTTTAAAACGTGTTACACAGATTAAAGGGACCCTAAGCCTTATAAACTAGCCCCAGGACTCCCCCCTAAGCAATGTGGGACTAGAGAGGACTCCTCCCCTTCCTTGGGTTGTCACACTCTCCACCCCTTAATAGCACAGCGTCCTCGCTATGGCCCCCACACGCGGTCAGGAGTCGACTCTGATACCATTTGTAACGACCCGGGCCCCACTATGTAATATTGTCCGCTTTGGACATTGAGTCCTCACGGCTTTAAAACGCGTTACACAAATTAAAGGGACCCTAAGCCTTATAAACTAGCCCCAGGACTCCCCCCTAAGCGATGTGGGACTAAAGAGGACCCCTCCCCTTCCTTGGGCTGTCACAGACGGCAACTGCATCCACTAACTACTGGACTAATTCTGGGCCTGTGATCTTTCGTTCTCCGACCTCATCCCAACATACTGGCATTTTGCACACTCTACCATACAACGCTTCGAAATGTGCCATCTGAATGCTCTGCTGGTAGCTGTTGTTGTAGGCGAACTTGACGAGATGAAGCTGTTCCTCCCAGCTTCCCTTGAAATCCAACATGCAAGCTCATAGCGTCTTCGAGGGTTTGAATCGTCCTCTCAAACTGGCCATCCGTTTGAGAATGATAGGACGTATGGTACTACAGCTTCATTCCTAAGGCAACTTGCAAACTTTTCCAAAAGGCAACTGTAAATCTCGAGTCTCTGTTTGATGTAATCGTCATTGGCACTCCATGTAGACGAACTATCTGACGCACATACAACTCTGCATGCCTGTCCAAATCAAGATCCTTTCGTACGGTGATAAAGTGAACCGACTTCATCAGTCTGTCAACCACTACCCAAATAGAATCATTACCCCTCTAACTCCTTGGTAAGCTTGTCACAAAATCCATTGTGATGTGTTCCCATTTCCACTTGGGAATCTCGAGAGGTTGCAAAAGTCCTCCCGACTTACAATGTTGTGCATTTACTTATTGACACGTTAGACACTTGGTGACATGCTTGGCGATATCCGTCTTCATACCGGACCACCAATAGTGTTGACGTAAATTCTAGTACATCTTCGTACTACCATGATGAATGCTGTAATTGCTATGATGAGCTTCTGATAAGATCTCTTCTTTAAGCTCTGTATCGTCAGGACACACAATCGTCCTCGGAACCTTAGTGTTTTGTCTTAAAAAATCTGAAAATCAGCCTTTCTCTTATCGGTATCCTCTTGTAGGATCTTCTAAACATCCAGGTCTGTCAACTGAAGAATCTTAATTCTGACCTGGACTTTTGGCTCAATTCTGAGGGTGGCCATAAGACTTGAAAGGTGGCTTACTCAAACTTGAAAATCGAATCTTGAGCCCTCTCAAGTAAAATCCATTCCTTAACCATCATATGTGCAACTGAAGATTTCCGACTTAGTGCATTTACGACCTTGTTCGCCTTTCCAAGATGATACAGAATGTCGCAATCATAGTCCTTCAGGAGTTCCATCTAGCGACGTTGTCTCATATTCAACTCTTTATGAGAGAATAGGTACTTGAGACTTTGATGGTCTTGTGAAGATCTGGAATCTTTCTCCACACAAATAATGTCTCCAAATCTTTAGAGCGAAAATGATCGCTGCGACTTCTAAGTCATGCGTCGGATAATTCAGCTCATGAGGTCTCAACTAACGGGACGCGTATGCAACAACCCTACCTTATTGTATTAGCACGCAACCCGGTCCTTAAACGACACATCACTATAGATCTTGCATTTTCCAAGACCATATGGTATGGTTAGCACATGTGTGATAGTCAGCTTCTGCTTAAGCTCTTGGAAACTACACTTCGCACTTGTCCGTCCACATGAACTTCTCTTCCTTCTTCAATAGTCGAGTCAACGGCGACGCTAATGCTGAAAATCCTTCCACGAACCTTCTATAGTAACTTGCCAAACCAAAAAGCTTCTGATCTCTGTCACGGTTGTTAGTCTTGGCCAGTTGATAACGGCTTCAATCTTGGTCGGGTCCACGGAGATTCCTTCACCTGAAATCACATGACCTAGGAACGCCACACGAGTCAACCAAAACTCGCACTTACTGAACTTGGTGTACAGCTCATGATTTCTCGGTGTCTGAAGTACCATCCTCAAATGCCTTTCGTGCTCCTCTGAAGTTCTCGAATAAACCAGAATATCATCGATGAACATTATCACAAACTGATCCAAGTACTCTTTGAACACTCGGTTCATCAGATCCATGAAAGCAGTTAAGGCGTTCGTTAAACAAAACGACATTACAGTAAACTCATAATGGCCGTATCGAGTACGAAACGCTGACTTCGGTATGTCCTCCTTTCTAATCCTCAGCTGATGATATCCTGTTCTCAAGTCGATCTTAGAGAATATCGACGCTCCTTGTAGCTGATCAAACAAATCATCAATCCTCGGTAGTGAATACTTGTTCTTTATTGTCACTTGATTGAGTTGGTGATAGTCGATGCACAAGCGCGACGAACCATCTTTCTTGTTCCCGAACAGCATTGGTGCTCCCCGATGTGATGCACTGGGACGTATGAATTCTTTATCCAACAATTCCTGCATCTACACCTTCAGTTCCTTCAATTCTGACAACGCCATCTGGTAAAGAGCCTTAGAGATAGGCTCTATCCCGAGTGCTAACTCAATCACGAACTCTATCTCATTCTCTGGCGGTAGGCTTGGCAATTTCTTTGGAAACACGTTTGGAAATTCTTGTACCACTAAGATATCTTCAATCTTCAGCTCCTCAATTATCGTATCCATGACAGTTGCCAGGTAACCATGTCAACCCTCGTCTAACAAACGGGTTGCCTCAAGCGACGAGATTAAGGTAATCGAGGGTCCTCCTCGACTCCCAATAAACTCGAAACTTTCACCCGCTAACGGGTTAAATTGAATCGCTTTATGATAGTAGTCCATCTTAACTCGTTACTTGGTGAGCCAGTTCATGCCAATTATCACATCAAAATCATACATGGCTAGGACTATCAAATCTATCCTCCCCTCTCGCTCACCAATCACTAACTTGCAACCAGGACAACCAACTGTAGTTAACACCTTATCCTTTAACGATGTAAATATGCTAACCACTAACTTCAACAACTCAAGAATCAATCCTACCAGCTTAACAATTTGATCAGCTACAAATGAATGAGTTGCACCAGGGTCAAATAAAGCATAAGCAACATGGTCATTCAACGAAACTGTACATGTAATCACATCAGGTGAGTCCTCAACTTGTCCTCTTGTGATAGCATACGTCCTTCCTTGAGCTAGAGGTCTATTCAGTCCACCATGTGGTGCAATCTGTGGTGCGAACCCTCTATTCTGACCCATTGGTGGTGGCGGCGATAACTGCTCTAGTCCCCTTGGCCTTCTGGGACAGTCTCTGGCCTAATGACCCTATTGGCCACACTCGAAGCAAGCACCCATCCTTAAATGGCACAGGGCTGAACCATGTCACCTTCCACAAAAGCGACACGCGCCATTCTGACTTGACACTAACTGGCCTATCCCACCCTTCCTGATGGGCGAGACATGATACCTTCTTCCGGTCATGGGCCTCTTCCCGAACCGGTTTCTGTCTCTATTCAAATCGAACCTTAAACTAGACGCAGCAGTCTGTTCACTCAAGTTCCTCTCTATTAGCTGGGCCCAACCATAAACCTCACTGCAATCATTCAGGTCTAATGGCACCAGTGGATTCCTCAACTCTAGTCGGAGGCCATTCTTGAACCTCCAAGCTTTATCTTCAGGATCCTCTACCAGTCTTGGAGTGTATTGGGACAGCTCAACAAACTTAGCTTCATATTGATCCAAGGTTAGCATGTCTTGACAGAGGCGCTGGAATTCCTCCATCTTCTGCTCTCGGGCACTACCCGAAAAGTACTTGCCATTGAAAGCTCTGAGGAAGGGGTTCCACATCGGAACTACACCTTCTGGGAAAATTGTGTCTCTGGTGGCCCTCCACCAAGTATTCAGCGTTACCCTGCAACTGGTATATTGCCATGACAACTTTCTCCTCCTCAGTGCACATCAAAAGTGTGAAGGCTTTCTTTAGGTCTTGGATCCAAAGCGATGCAGTCTCGGATCTCCCGCGCCAGTGAACCTCAGCGGGTTTAGCTTTAAGAACTATTCTACCAACTTGTGAATAGGTCTCTCCCTCTTAAATACTACGTTCCCAGGTGGAACTTTCAGCCGATTACGGCAGGCATCAACGGCGGCGGCGAACGGCGGACAACGGCAAAGAGAGCGGTAGGTAGTGGTGGCGGTTTGATGGTAGGCTTGATTCTAGGCCTACTGCCCTGTCAAAGCTCCTAGCATCTCAAGCGCCTGCATGATCCCTTCGATCCTAGGATCACCAGGGGCTGCTACCCCAGCACTAATTGGAGGCAATGCTACTCCACTAACGCTAGCCTGAGCCGACGCTCTACCACGACCCCCTCGGGTACCAACCCTTGTCGACGTCCTACCCCAAGTCGCTGGTCCAATGGTTCTCTTCCTAGGAGTCCTCTGCTCTTAATCACTTATTACGCAAATTCTATATAGAAACCTATTTTCAATTCCACAAAGAATTAGAAGCTGAGCGATCCCCACAAAACAATCTATCAAACAACTATCACTTACATGCATCAGCATGAAATAAAGGCCATCCTACTAACTATCCCATAAACCATCGCACCTTATTACTCTAACTATCGACCGGCTCTGATACCACTCCGGGCGGGGATGTCACGCCTAGAACCTCGAGCGCCTACCCATCCCTCGATGGTCAATAAAATTGCGACGTCTTAGGATGCGTTACCGACCCATTCATTTTAATGCACATGCGGAAGCGAAACAATACCCTTGACAACAACCAACACATGATAGAAAAGTAGGAAACATATTCACGACCAAAACACTTTTATAAACACCTCGGTTTATATACAACGCTAGTCTATGGATAAGAGTCTACAAAGGACCGCTCTCAAAAGAAGCTATCCTAAGACCTATTAGTCCCATCGTTTAAAACCTTTTGGTCTCCACAGTTCTCTGGGGGCTTGGGTCCACAACACCACTCAAGAGGGTTAGGCCTACTCTCACCTATAAGCGGCGTCGACACCACGAGGGGATCTCAAAACCCTAGAGGGACCCACCCTCTTGTATCATTGAACCCGCGGTGATACCACGCCTTAAATTGATGGGGTACCCTCTGAGGTAGGCCCTCATCGACCTAAACGGTAGTCACCACGCGTTCATAGACCCTCCATGGACCCCGGGAAGGGGTAGTCAAAACTCCTCTCTGTAACCCTCATAGGCCGACCAAAACGTTTCGGAGGAACCGCCATCTAAGGACCTGAAAAGATTGAGCCCACGACGGGGTGAGACAATTTCTTAGGAAGTTCACCCCCTAAACTCCGACTAGAAAGGAAATACGCCTAATGGCAGTCTATGCACATAAGACAGAGGACTTACCTTGCCTCAGTTTCTTCCTGCACGTCAGTACAATGCATATACTCAATCAATTCAATTCAATCCATTCAATCGATTCAATTCGATTATTGCTCGCACAAGCATGAACTACCAACACACATCGATCCTCTGGCATAGCCAAGGGATTACTACTCACACAAGCTAAGATGATCATTGCTCACCCAAGCTGATAAATCAATGCTCTCACAAGTTGACAGATCAATGCTCTCACAAGTTGACGGATCAATTTGAACTAGAAAAATTGATATTCACATTTTTAAAATCCCACGATTCGATTTGGTCCTTAAAACGATTTTCGGTGTCAAAACCCAACACTCGGGATTTTTCTAATTAAATATCAAAATTTCACAATTTTGGAATAAATATCCAAAATCACAATTTCCACTTAATTTGCACAATTTAGCATTCAATTGCATAAACTAACCACACCATTGCAATCGACACAAAATTTTGATCACCGATTATCCCGGTATAATTTTCGGAAATAATAAATAATTAAATAAATACCAAAAATAATTAAATAAATGCAATTAAATAACAAAAATATCAACTTAGGCTGAAAATGCTAAATTAACTACCTAAACAGGCCTAGAAAATTTCCGAACCTATCTAGATAAATAGCACAACTTATCTAGTCCTTAATTAATATATTCTAACCACCTAACATGCACAATTGAATAATTAAATCACTAATCCATTCTAACTAACCACCTAAAGCCTAATTAGCCTAAACTAATCACCCCTTAAGCATCATTAACTCCCTAAGCAGAGTTTAGCAAGTAAACTCACTGATTTTGCGATCCGATGAGTCCACGACGATAGTGACGCGGAGACAAGCAACAACCAAGCCCATAGCAACATTAAACGGAGACCGGACGGGCTTGAAAACGGTCCTTGAAGTCCCACGGCCCTTGCTGGCTTTCAGCTATGTCCATGGGCTGAAAGAGTTGGAACCAGCGGCTGGCTAGGCTAGAACGAGCAAGATGGGCTGGCGGAGACAGCGGTGGGTGACGGCGGCTGTTGGACGGCGGCGAAGATGGCTCAAGCGACCACGACGGCGACTAGGGATTGCTACGAGATGGCGAGGAGGCGCGGGACAGGCGAGACGACGAGCAAGGAGGCGGACGGCTTGCGGGCGTGGGCGAGTGGCTCCGACAGGCATGCGACGGGCTAGGGGGCTCTGGCGGTGGTCGATGGGCTAGGGGGAAGGGCTGCTGGTTTCTCTCTGTTTTTTGGAGCTCAAGAAGTGATCAACAATGGAGAAAGCAAGTTCCAAGCTTGAAGAAGGAGCTGCTGAAGATAGAGGGGGACCCAATTACTTAAAAGTCCACACTTCTATCCTCAATTGATCATTGCAAAGGTCCCACTAGTCTTGGCTGTCATCCAAGCCAATTTGCTACACAAAATTCCCCCTAGAAGCTTCTCCAAGTGGTCTAAAATGTTGTTGCACCCTTGGCCTACGAATTTTGGGCAAATTTCCCCCAAATTGAATCAAATCCCCTCCAATTGAGCTCAATTTGATGCCCATAAAATCAACCAAGGTGTCCTCATCAAGATTAACATTTTTCCTCACCAATTTGTCCAACTTGAATCCCAAAAACGCGACAAAAAACGGTCCTCTAATTTTCCTGGTTCAAAATGGCCCTACTTTGAATTTTCGTCGAAAATCCCGGTTTGCAGAAAAAATATTTAGAGGATGAGTCAACGTTCCTAAAATGAATCGTGACATGAAAAAACTTAATCGGGTTTAAATTCGCAGTTAATTTCAATCTGGGGCAATTTTAGCGTAACCTAACCTATCGAGTAGCTTTTAGGAATTTTTTTGTGCAATTGACCCGTGGTCGATTATTTTCGAGCCACATTATACACTTTCGACACATTGGTGACTCTCGGTTGTCGTGAAAATATCGAGGTTTCAAATATAGACATGGAATAGCAAAACGACAGAAAAATCGATCTAGTGTCAATCGACGAAAATTTTGCAATTAGGTGGAATCACCCACACTTAATCACATGACTCAGTCGAATCGACCTATCTCCAGTCTCCAATCGATTTTTAACTGTACCGTAATGACCCTTGCAGACTAACATGGTCGAGCAGTCGATTTTTGGTCGAATTCTCGAATTTATTGCGTTAAAATCCCTTAACGGCTTCACCAGGTAGACTAGTTATCTCATGAGTGATTAACTCAGAGAATAAAACTACGGGCGCATCGATGAAAAGCCCAACTTATTCAATTGAAAACAGAACTGGAAAATTAGGATGTCACATTGTTAGTGCATCTTGTTCTTGCAAAAACACATACAAGTGTTGATAAAACAAGATGTACCAGTAACCAGAATTGCAATAGGATGTAGTGGTACATCTTGTTTTTGCACCAACACCATATGACTGGTGGTGATGCAAACACTACACTAGCACCCATAAATATACTAGCATCCGCAACTTCCACAAGCAACAAAATATTAGCCCATCACTTCTAAAAACAACATCAGCCTCATAAAAATGTTGCACCAATAGTGAAAATTTATACAACATAACAACCATTCGCATCACCAATCGAAACCAAGACAAGAAAATGAAAATAGACAAAAACATCTTTGCCATTGACATCGAACTGATGTTTTTACAAAAAAAAAAAAAAATCTCTTACTTTACTCCCCCATCACTCAAGGTTCCTTCCCACCTAACAAGTCAAGACCAACCCAAACAAAAACAATGGTAGCAACCCCTATCAATCAAGCTTTTCATAAAATAAATAAATAAATAATAAAAATAAAAATAAAATCATGTTTAGCACCTTCCTATCAGTCAATATGCACAACATCTCCAGTTCCTTTTCCTTTTGGACTTTTGACTTTATTCATAATCCCTGCACTCTTTCTAATTAGACATGTTGATTCTTTAATTAATCTTTCTATCTAATATACCTTCTTCTTAACATTGGTTATTTTCTTTCTAGTACATTTCATGTGTTGGGAGCTCTTCGTGAGGTCAACATTAGTCCCATGATTAGTCGATTGAGAAGGAACTAGTGTTGAGTTCTTTGTTGGTGGCTATTTTGGAGCTATACTTGATATCTTCTTCTTTGGAGCACTTTTCTTTGACACGGCCCTTGACTCTTCAATTGGGCTACCTTAAAAAATAAGCACCTCCAAACTTCTCCAAGATGACTACAACATAACCATATTGTCAACCAAATGAAATAGAAATACCGTAAATTAAACTTACAAGTCCTACAAATCTTACATTCAAAACTGTCATTCTAATACATTTGTCTATATAAATGCCATGATCATATTGTCTTATCCTTTTTCCCAAGAACCCCTATTGTTTGCTGTGGTGCCTCACTTTTAGCAACCTATGGGGAGCAACCGTCTTCTCACTTGAGAAAGACCTAACAAAATTAAATGTAAGCCTATAAAATAACACAAAACAAACACGGCCATATACAACTTACTAGATACTTTTTTCTTGTCTGTTTAACGATCAACTTAGTTGTTGTTGCTACTATTTTGCCTGTACTAGTCCTTACACCTAGCCTTATAGCATGGCATTCAGTTGGCTCTTTAATAGATCCTTCTCTTACCCCTTTAACTGGCCTTACACCTGGTCTTACAGGAGGTCTTTCTCTTGGCCCCACATTAACCCTTGCAACAACCCGTTGTTCTTGATATTGCTTTTTCAGCTCACAACCTTTTCTATTGTGCCATTTCTTGCGAAAATAAGAGCACTTCAATTTTGTCTCAATCTTACTCATCCTCTGACTTAAGGTTTACCCCTTCTGCATTCTTTATCTCCTTTTTGGCCTTCCTATTTGCTTCTTTAGTGGCAGAGGTATAGGGTCTTCATGATCTATTAACTTCCAAAATTTGCTACATCTGATAGGCTAGATCGTGAATTGATATGAAGTAAGGTATGTACTTTTCTTTTAACATTCATCTAGGTCTTCCAATTTTTATTACTTCATCTGAATGGCATGAATGTCATAGACAAAAGAAATTCTAGTTAGTTGCTAGGCTCGATATGAACACTTTCTCTTATTTAGGTTGACGACATGCTTATCATCGCTGTTTATAATCTCATATCCATTATTTCCTTTCTAAAATCGATGGCAAAACCTACTAGCAGTCATGTTCTCATCTAATCTCTTTGCAATCCTAGGACCACATTATCTAGTTCTCTTTGTAGCCTCACCTCTTTATCAATGCAACCTAGTCATGACCATAACTTGAATATCATCAAGCATGTTAATGATTGGTTTGCACCCAACCTCTATTGTTTTTCCATTGAAAGCTTTATTGAAGTTGTTGTTAATGATATCATATTTGAATTTATTCGTTGAAGAATGCCTTACACCAATGCTTAGCTTCCGTTTGGAATAGTGTTTCAAAACCTTCATTTGTCAATAGCAAAAACCTTTGTTAGGCGAATCTAAAATCAGTCATGTTAGGACTCTTTGCAATTTGCCAAAATTGCTTCTACATCTTATCTCATTTGTAGTTATTTGCCTAGTTTACATATATGTGCCTCATACATATATTATGCTCAACATGTGGCATCAACTCAGCCTATACAAGAACAAGTCCTTGCAAAAATTCAAAACAACAAATACAAGTCAAAAAAATATGTGATTAATTAATACTAATAATTCATCTTCTATGAATGTCCATCCTCCTTCATCGGTTATTTCAAGGTCGGTTATTATATTTTTTAGGAACTAGTACCAAGTGTCCTTATTCTTTATCTTGACAATTACCCAAGCTAGCAAAGATATTTGGTTATTGGAATTTCTCCCTATAGCAGACAACAACTCTCTCTTGCATTAATCCTTCATTAAACATCCATCCAATCCTAGAACTCTTCTATAATTAGCCAAAAATCCCCATTTGAATGCGTCGAAGAAAATATAAAATTTATCAAATTTAGACACACAGTCAGGTAGTGACCTCTCCACAATCTCTACGTATGCTCTACTAGATAGGTTTTGAAGCATGCATTTGCAAGCATAATCTCAAATCTAAACAAATTCTTCCTTCTACCAATCCATTAGTGTTTTCATCCCCCTTTACTTGGTTTTTTTGTACTGATTCCTCAACATATTAACCCGTATTTGCTCCTTCACTAACTTGCTAAAACTAAGGACTCTTGATATAGGCATTGCCTTGATAGTGTTGAAGAAGTGCTTCGATAATCAAACAATTATTACCTTTTTATTGTCTAATATAATGGAACAAGTATGTTCCCCCTAGAAGGACTTAATCTAAAATAACCCTTTTTCCTACTCAACGTGCCATAAATAGATCATGCTATCAAGAATCAAGTGTTGCTATCACTTTGTGCACTTGATCTTTTACATGATTACAAGCCAACAAGAACGCTACAGTGAAGATCCTAAGAGAATGATATATTTTTCCGCTAAGAACACGACTTTTAATAGATTTCCAAATTTTATGTATTGCTCGGCTAACATTTTAGCTTCGAGGATCTTCTCTTATATAGTCATCTTCAAATTTCCCATTAAAAGACTCGGAGAAGAAAAGAACCAGTAGAGTTCCATTGGTACTGTTGTCCAAAGATAGAACTGCCCATACAAACTTTTTTTTCTTAACATTTGCAAGCTAACCTGAAATAGCTTTTAATGTTGTTGCCTCATTGATGGCTTTGACAAGCCTGTTAGAAAACCCATTTCTAGTTTTTCTAAAGCGCATCTCCAAGCGACAAGAGTTATATTGGACTTCTGCGAATCATCTAGAGTGGTTGTTGCTCCAACAACACCAATGACATGATATTTATAGCATCGACATAAAACATTGTCATCAATTGATCTTTGAGAGTCCGTTAGTACTATTTACAAACAGAGTAGATTCAAATTTTTTTCCCTTTACAGATATCACTTCTATCTTTTATATACCATCACAAACATCTATAAGTACCATACTAAACATTAAACTAAGGATAATATGGGGATCATCAAATTCTTTGAGATGTTTCTCCAACAAACATTAACGCTTGTTATGGTTGGTAAAATGATTTCTTCTATCCAAAACCAGGAGTTCATTTTTCTAATTTTATTTATTGTAAATGTCTTAAGAGTGTGTTTATTTTGCGAATCATTTCGTGACAAAGGAAAATACTTTATATGAAAATTAGTTTTAAGGAAAATAATTAGTTTTCATTTGCTCGGTGTTATGCTAAAAAAAACATAAAACTCTATTTTAAGATAGAAGGTAAAAAGCTGCTAAGCATTTGTTGTCATAGACTTGTTTTGCTTAGGAAAATGATTTTTCATTATTTAGAATCAGTAATTCATTTTTCTAAATTTCAAGTGTGGATGTTTTATTTGATCATAAATCCGTTAACTAACATTTTGAGCAAACTAAACACGTGAAAGTTTGGAAAACTAATTCATGGAAAGCTCTTTTGGTGAAACAAACATGCCCCAAGTTAAATGAGCCACTTGATTAATTGCTACATATGAGTTTGTCGACACAAGAAGAATTTGGCTGAACAACACCGCAAACAATACTTTGGACAGACACCAAGGCATCAGAACTAACATGAGGCCTTCTTTACTCAGAACCAGAAATGATAGTCGAAACTTTAGCAGAAGCTGTCATGCCAACACTTTCCTTCATGTCATATCTGGCCCCAGAGCGTTTGTCTAAGATTCATTCCTATCCCAATGTACAGTGCTCTTTTTCTTCTCTTTTTTCGGGGAGGACGTTTGAATTAAGGGTTGGAGATGGGTTAGGTTTAAAACAGCTGTGTGGTCTTAAGACACGTGAAAATTCGCACGGTCGTGTGGTCCAAACATAGGTAGAGTGAAGTGGGCCTGGGCCTTGTATTCATCACATACAGACTCGCATACGTTCGCACTAAAAAAGAGAGAAAGAGGGGGAGAGTTGGAAGGTACTGTTTCCACTTGGAGAAAATAGCCTCTCCAATCACTCCCTCGTCCCACTTCCATTATTGGAATGTTTGTTCTTGCATCGCCACACCCACTTGAAAAGGATTCTCACACACGCAGAGAGAGAGAGAGAGAGAGAGAGTGGGGGAGAGATTGAAGATTAGATGGGTTGATGGACGGATTGACACATCTAAAATAAATTTGGGCCTTTGTTGGAATTTTGTCTGGTGCGAATTGACGTGGCCCCTTTCTCTTCCCACTTCTTTTTCCTTTCCCTCTGTGTGCCGTGGGCCCCCATATTTTTCTTTTTGTTTTTGGAGACCAAATTTCTGTTTCTCTCTGACACATTATAGCCTCATCCCACAATCTTTATTTATTTCTTTAATTGTTTATTATTGTGATATTTTCAGTCTAATCTGTAAATAAAATTACCCGAGCCTTTTTTTTCTTTCCTTTCCTGTTCTTTTCTAGGAGCATTTTGATTCTGTGGATGATGTAAACCATGATGATATGTTACAAATATACGGATCTATCTATCAATCTATCCCATAAGGCTGAGTTGTCTTCAGCAATTTTTGTTCAAACATTAGAACCACATTCCCAAGAAGAGTGTGCTCAACTTAGCTTGCATTTTCTATCCTTCTCCTTTATTTTTCACCTGTTAACGAAGATCAAGAAGAAGATGCATTATCTCGATAAACAATGTCACTAATCACTAATCTTTACTACTTTTAGGAGACAATACCCTTTAAAAATTTGATGAACCACTACTTATGGAAAAAGCAACTTTTACAACATCGATGAACACATCTTTAATCAGGCAACAAACTCAATATATTCGTATCAACTGAACTCTTTTGATCACTGAGTTCCACGAGTAGGAGCTAGCCCCGACAGTTTCTTTTTTCACGTTCAATTGGTCAACATTGAGAATTGATTGAGCCATAAAAAGACTGATAAAAACTTTAGGAAATGGAAAGAAAGTACAAGTTTTTTGAAGAAATCGGAGAAAGGGTGTCAAAAATTTCTTTGGGGAACAGACACTTAGATCTTTTCTTGTACTTTTCTATTCAGTTATTATCATTATTTTTAAAAAAAATGTATTAAAAGCATAAGATGCATTTGCATATGCATAAGCAGCTTCAAGTGGGCATCACTTGGTCCAAAACTTGAGTTAGCATATGCAAGAATCAAGAACCCAAGAATGGTCGATGCTTCCCAGGGGAGTACGGAGATCTGTACATGGCATGGAGATTGAACGAAAAAAAACCCTAGTACATGATCTCCATGGATATGTCCCCTAAAATAGGGCAAAATTTTCTTTTTGTAAAAATAATTAAACTTTTGCAATTTGTTTGTGCTTGGCTTGGGAACAAGCACGTGAGGCCCACGCGCTGTAAAAGTAGAGAGTGGAGGGGCTAGAGAGAGAGAGTCGGCCATAAAAACGAGGTACATCATAGGCAGGCCATTGGTCAGGATATGAACCAAAGAGGCAATGGTGGCCCTCTTCCCGTACTCTTGGATTGGACTTTTCTGGAAAGATTTTCCTTTTGTTACCATTATTCCATTTTTCCTTTTTCTGATACCAAACCCCCCTCTCTCTACCCCCTCTCTCTCTTCTTAGATTTTATTTGATTCTTTCCAACTTTTTCAATTTTTCTTTTTTATCACTGTTAACCAAGAGAGAAAGAAAGACAACCCCACTAATTTTTATGACCCGAAATGACCACCCCTCGGGGCTCGGCCATTTACTGCTGCCGTTACAAATGGTAAAAACTAATATTCTTTTTGGCGTGAGGAGGAAGTGAATGTAATGATAATTATGACAAAAATAATATTATAAAGAAAAATCGCTTTTTTTGAATGTGAGAGGGAGAGAGAAAGGTGGGGGCGGGGGGGGGGGGCGGTGGGGGTGGGGCGATGCTCTGAAAACTCGACACCACCCAAATTGCCATTAATAAATTGATAGGTGGAGATGACTTGTGGTGTGAGTGAACGAATGATAATTACTATCTAATAAAGGTAATGAAGGGACGAGAGAGGGAGGAGGATGCTTTTCGATTTGGTTAACGTGGGAAAGCTGAGTAAGAAAGAGACGGTTCATTCTTTCCCATTATCCCAACTCAGATGCATTTATATATGCTAGAAAAAGAAGATGTATGTGGTGTGTACATTCTGGGGAGAGAGATGATGAATTGGTAAAGTTTGTAACCCATTTTTACAAAGAGAGAGAAAGAAGGAAAGAAAAACAAAAACTAGTGCTGGGGTTAATGCAAATTGGAGAAACCCAACAAAGCAGAAGCCAAACCAATTTCTTTTTCGGATTCATTGAAAATATAGAACTTGGCCTTTCATAGAGAGAGAGAGAGAGGGAGAGAGAGACATAGATAGAGGCAAGTGGCTAGAGAGAGAGAGAGAGAGATAATGCTTTCGGCTAATCAAGCTAATACCCCCCTCGTCTATGCTGTATTGGGCAGTTAAGGGAATACCAAAATCTCACAGACATCCTCCTCTCTTACGACCTTTTTGCAATTGCGCTCTCTCTCACTCCCTCTCTTTTTAGTCCTAGGTTTTCCACTTTCAAGAATCAAGACTCAAGCCATAGTTCCTCCTCTCAACCCACCTTCTCTTCTTTACCCATAAAGCACCAAATATAGCCCGAGAAAATCCTCAAATCCCCCGCTCTGTCTCTCCCTCTTATTTTGCCTTGTGGCTTGTGAGGGAGGGATGATCAGCAAGTACAAGATCCGCACACGCTTTCCTCTAGAAGGAAGAAGAATTTACACATAACTTACATAGAGTGGTCATCGAATTTTTTTCCCCTTCAAGCTTGCCCACAACGAGTTAGCAAGTGGAGCAAAGGAGGAGGGAGCCAAAAAAAAATGTGGAATCTCAACGACTCGCCCGATCCTGCGGTGAGGCCGGGCGAGGAATCGGAAGGCTGTTCCTCCCCGAAGACCTCCGACGACGAAACTGCGGCCGACGCGCGGGGCAAGCGGGTCGGATCCATGTCCAATTCCAGCTCCTCCGCGGTGGTCATCGAGGACGGATCCGACGACGAGGAGGGCCTGGCGACGGCGGCCGCCAAGGCTCACAGGAAGCGCAGCAGCAAGATTTTCGGGTTCTCGGTGACCCAAGAGGAGGAGGCCGATTACGACGAGGGCGGCGACGACAATCTGGGGAGCCGCCACCCGGTGACCCGGCAGTTCTTCCCGGTGGAGGAGGAGGAACTGGAAGAGGATGGCGAGCGGGCAGGAATGGGGAGAGCCGCAGTGCCGCCGGGGTTCCCGAGGGCGCACTGGTTCGGAGTCAGGTTCCGCCAGTCGGATCACCATCCAATCGGATCGGGCAAGGCCTCACCGATGTTGGAGGGTTCACAGCCCATGAAGAAGAGCAGGAGAGGGCCGAGGTCGCGGAGCTCCCAGTATAGAGGGGTCACTTTTTACAGGCGAACTGGAAGATGGGAGTCTCACATATGGTCTGTCATTCTCAATTTTAATTTTTTTTTTCTGTGAATTTTCTGCAAAATTTTCGCCCTTTTTTTTTTTTTTGGGTTACACTTTTTAGTGAGTTTTGGCCAATCAGGATCTGAGTTTCTCGTTTTGCTTCTCTGTGAATGGTGCAGGGACTGTGGAAAGCAAGTATATCTGGGTATGTATATATGTATGCACTTCCTGGGGGGTTGATCTTCTTATTCATCTCTTCATTTTCTTGGTAGGAAGGGAAATAAAAATGAAAAAAAAAAATGCCTTCCTTTCTTTCCCCCATGATATGTGCTCTTTACAGATTGTTTTCGGGTTGAATGTTGAGATGATATTGTATGCTTAATTTTTTGTGTCCATAGGTGGGTTTGACACTGCACATGCAGCTGCTCGGTAAGCTCCTCTTTCCCTTCTAGTTCGAGAAAATATTTATGGTCTTTTCTCCCTCATTTTTTTGGAGGGTTTGTCACGAAATAACGTGAGATTAAATGAGCTCATATTTTTGGCAAAAAAAAAAAAAATGAAATTCAGAGCGTATGATAGAGCGGCAATCAAGTTCCGGGGAGTAGACGCAGATATAAATTTCCGGATTGAAGACTATCAAGAAGACATGAAACAGGTAAAGTCTGCAAGAGAGAGTTGTACAGAAAAGCAAAAATAGATAAAATAGAGTGAAAAGAAATATACCGAGGCCACATCTCTTGTTCCTTCTTTTATGTCGACTGCTTCCCACTTCATCTCTGAAGTTCAACTTCCCAGATGCCTTTTTCTTCCCTTCTTTTTTCATGTTTTATTTCGAAAAATAATGGCTTTGAACTCTTAAGAAATAACCATTAGGCACACAGTGAAGACAAAGGTTGGGTTATTGTTGCAGATGAGTAATTTAACGAAGGAAGAATTCGTGCATGTACTTCGCCGCCAAAGCACTGGATTTCCAAGAGGAAGCTCGAAGTACCGGGGAGTCACATTGCACAAGTGCGGAAGATGGGAGGCTAGAATGGGACAATTTCTGGGCAAAAAGTATTTTCCGCTACATTCATCTTCATGATATGCCTTGTTGATTTTATATCCCCCCCTTGATTTCTTTCAATGCGGTTGATTCAACAGGTATGTGTATCTAGGACTGTTCGATACCGAGATTGACGCTGCAAGGTTTGTGCATTTAGGTTTAGCTTTCCTTGGGAAAATTGTAAAATGAAGTTGGAAATAGTAAATGTGTTGGAAGAATTAGTGAAATGAATTTCCTGGTAATTACGAATTCTTGCAGGGCTTATGATAAAGCTGCAATTAAGTGTAATGGCAAGGATGCTGTCACCAATTTTGACCCAAGCATCTACGAGGATGAGCTTAACCCCAGTGGTACAATTTTGCAGATCGACTCCTAAATTCAAATGATCTCATTGTTATGCAAGGAGTGAGTGAACTTGTGTTTGTTGTCTTTGTATTGGTTATGTGCGGGGGGAGCAGAATCTTCTGGTAATGCTGCAGATCACAATCTTGATCTGAGTTTAGGAAGTTCAGCTTCAAAGCCAAACAATCTTGAAGTTGGAAATGATGTCCCAATTGTCGGGGTTGACCAGAGTTCCTCGTCAATGCCGTACGATGGCGACTGGCGAAATCGAGAATTAAGGCCCAAGGTTGATACTTTTGACGTTCTTCTGCATTAATGTACTTGACAATCTTCTACGAGTTTGGTACTCCTTTTCTCTTTATCGGTATGAAGTGGAGTACCAAGTTTCTGCTTCTGATTATGGGTTTGCAGTTAAATCTGCATCAAGAGCCAGGAAGAAGGAATGGGTACAGTGAAGCCGAGACCACGCTGTTGCTGAGCCAAACACACATTCACTCTCCGGGCTCCATGAGAGCTCCTACTGCTCATGATGAACTGCAAAGATATGGACAAATGAAGAGACCAGGAAATCATCAAGCTCACAACATGCTTCACCTTCTTCCACCGCATCTCGGCTCCCCAAATTACCAAGTGATCATCTCTGACACATAACTTTTCTTTCTTTTCGGTAGCTTGGATATCCAATTATTTCTGCAAAACTAGTTCCATGATTTTTTTTTTCTCTGTGATTCTTGTTCAATGTACATAAATATTCAGTAGTCCTATAGTAGAAGGAAATTTGCCTAACCCCTTGAAGAAAAGGTTGCAAATTTTCAAGTGACGCAAAAATTAATATAGCAATGCCTTAATTGGATAAAGTAAAGATTTGAGAAAACACCCAATTAGATTCCATCAAATCTGTTTCAGTGAGTATTTATTATGAGCAGCAATTTATTGCTCGTTGACATTATGAGGTGCAATGATAAATGCATAGTTTGAATGGGTTGAGGGTTGAGTCATTATATGTGCGCAAGTTGTCCAATCTTTTCTTTCTTAATAGTTTCCTTTGTAGGTGCAGTTCTCAAGCAGCAGCTATGGAGGAAGGATTGGAGATCTTTCACTGTCATCAACACCACCACCGCCGACAAGCGAGCATCAACAATGGCACTCATCGACTCCATCAGCAGCATCATCACCATCATCATCATCGAGTGCTCTCCATGTATTTGCACCTGCTGCAGCATCATCAGGATTCCCACAGCAGATCAGACCCACCCCAAATTGGCTGCAGAAAAATGGGTTTCACTCATTCACGAGACCTTGATTGAACTCCCCACCTAAAAAAAAAGGGACGAAGAAACCAAAATTGTCTTC
This sequence comes from Eucalyptus marginata, assembly GCA_014182565.1. Lineage (NCBI taxonomy): Eukaryota > Viridiplantae > Streptophyta > Magnoliopsida > Myrtales > Myrtaceae > Eucalyptus > Eucalyptus marginata. The sequence goes on from CM024593.1 coordinate 15,980,447, forward strand.
TAATAATTTTTCTGCTCTGTCCATTTATCTGGGTCATCCTCCAAATTTTTGTTCTTCTCTTCTATAAAATATCAAGCTCTGTAACGAAACCCTCCTTTTCCTTCACTTTTGAATTTTTTTCCCCCTTCTCTCTAACCCCAAAAGTAGAGAGAGAAGAAAGGGAGGGAGGGAGAGTGAGAAGTAGAGGAATATCAAGGATGTTTTTCAGACTACGGAAGCGTGGGAGGGACCTTGGTCAGTCGGTCAAAACTAACAAACGGACGAAATCTATTGACTAGATTTTCTGGGTTTCTGACTAGAAACTGCTCCAATCTTAATGCATCTCTCTGCTGTTTGTTCTGTTTTGTTTTGCCGCCCTATATAATTTATTACCTCGCATCTACCCTCTATAATAAAAGTAATATGACAATGCATTTTCATTAATTTTCTTTATTTCGAGGGTTTTCGGTGGAAGTTTTCGTTCTCGCTCTATGTAATACCCACCTCGACTCTTTTGTTCTCTTGTTTATGGACATTCCTGTTTTCTTTTAAGGCATTGTCCCACCATCTTGTTGGCCTGTTGTTCGATTTTAGCAATGTCTTTGGCTACTTTGTTGGGCTGATGAGAGGGAGACCCTACAAGGGGGGGTCTTTAATTCATGGTTTCCCTAATGGAGTAAAATGCTAAAATAAGTACACGAGTGATTGGGAGGTGGGGTGAAAAAGAGAAATCTAGCTTACGTTCTTATCAAAAGAGGAGCGAGACATATACGAAGAAATTCAGGAGGGGTGAATTTCAAAGAAAAGAAGAGAAAACGAAAGGGTAATTTTGTAAAAATATAGACTTCTTCATTTGGGGGGGACGAATGAAGAGAAATTACGAATTGGGAGGTGATTTTAATTTGGCATGGCGTTGGAAATATCAACTGGATAGGGATGAATGGTCGCCATCAAGGGTGTCCTTTGAATCAGTTCTCTCGGCCAAAAGCAGTCAGACACGGCTATTATTACGAGAGGGACTTATCATCCTTAACCCCAAACTTTCCAAAGGACACTGATAAAAGGGTGGAGAGGGGACTGTGCCCTAAAGGGCAAGGGTTAACCCCTGAGAAAGAGAGTAATTTCCCTCTTGGTTTTTTTTTTTTTTCCCTTTCTATTATATTCTGCGAGGAAAGCAAAAAAAGAAAAAGAAAAAGGAGAAGTGCAATCGCTTACAAAGAAAATGCTCAGGGACCTTTTGCTTTCTTTTTTGTTTGAAGGAAAACAAGGAAAAAAGAAGGGAGACATGAAATTGCTTCCTGAGGATTCTACATATATGGACATCTAAAATATTAGGGTTTACTTAGATGACTGGTGGCAATTACAATACGCAAACTGAAAGGAGCTTGTGTTTTTAAGTGAGTGCCAGTCTGGATCTTGAATATTTCTACTGACTCGGTTTTAAAAAGAAATGAGTCTAGATAAATATTTATTTCATGCATAATGATTTTTGTGAACTGGGTAGTTATTGCGTTATAATGCACATGAAATATATATTCCTTTGTGTTTTGAAAAATCATAAAAGACGCTTGTGTGTGTAATTATTTCATGGGGCCGCAAAAAGTCTCAAATATAATATTTAAAGTCTAAATATTCACATCTCTATCGTTATAATTACTCGAGTTCCTGAACTCCAAATAGACGAGGTGTCACTGTGCGCCACCAGCTGCCGGTCAAAGTAAAATGTCCATAATGATGGGCGAAAAATAGATTTTTAGATTTCGTTCCCCGTATATGTTTTTGTCCCTCTCATCCCTTCGCATGAAACTAGGTTAATGGACATGCGAATAAACTTTCTTGTTTGCTACTGTCAAACCTGCGAGGATACGAAGCTGCGAGGGTTTAGATGAATGCACCTCCTGCAAGCAACGATATTTTATTGATTTATTTATCATTTTAGCAATAAAGAAAACCTGCCAAGAGGGGTAACTCCATGACAGCAGAGCTTAATAAAATAATCAGGGGCGATTAAAAGATTATCAACTTGGAGAAGATATTTCTAGATTTAGGTGACGAGGAATAAAATATGGAGAAGCAAATACGTCATCTGGGTCGTCAACCTTGATTTTTATAATATTGTGCCAAGAATAAAGAAGGATCCCACCATTTCTTTATTCTTATTTTTTTTTCCTTATCAAGAATTTCTAGGGCACAATATAATCTTCTCAGACACTGTTACACATGGGTGCACTGTCATGTTGGACCTCCTTTTCTCGTCCACTCGAAAATTCATGAGACATCCTAGAATAGTATAACCTGTGTCGCTTATCAAGCTTCAAAATAATGAAGAGTTTGGCACTAGTGGTAACATATTCTATAGCTTGGAAAGAGTGCTGCCTAGAGGGCGGAGGGGAGGGGGGGTAATTAAATTAGTTGCGAACTTAAAAGTAGAGTCGGTATAATATAAAATTAATAGGTTGTGCCCACTCAATCGAAGATCTTTTCAATTTATGGAATATAAAACGTTTCTCCTAAATTGGTAATCTACTCTCAAGTCTCATCATTTTAAATCAAAGTAGGTATCAACATATACTAGGTGGCTAAAAAGTGTCATTGAAGAAACATGAACATTATCACTAACCTATAGCACATAGCCCAATTCAGTGACAAGCCACTAGAGGCTATGTCATTGAAGGACTCTTTAACGATTCGTGGCGGGACCGTGACAACATTTTACTAAGCCACTCCATGTCCAAGTTAGCCTAACATGATAGTCAATACAGGTTATAAGCTGTGCAACCCGTAGAAGCACAGGACCACAAAAAGTGGATTTCGTAGCGTAACTCGGGGATGATCGTCGGATTCTGGAAGGTAGAGGTGCCCCGGAACTCCGGTGATGGTTGAGCCACGAGATGAGCTTGGGTGTGAGAGAAAGAGAGAGAGAGAGGTGGTGGGCTAGTGAGGGGAGCGTCGACATCCAGGAGGCTGGGTGGCGAGTTGCTCAGAAAGCGGCATGATGTCGTGAGATGCTGGTGTTGGAGGCTTGATGATGACAAGTTTAATTGCACCAATCGAGCAAGTTTCAAAGGAATCGTCCATGGATGGACGACTGAAGCCAAATATTGAAATCAAGGATGATAATCATGTAGGGACTATGTTGAGATAAGGAAAGGGTTGATTTTTGCAACTCAAGTAGACCCAAGCCCCACCGGTCATTTCCGACAGAGATCAAATGGGAGAAACCTAACTGAGGTGGATAACAAGCGCGCAACTTGCAATCCTACTTTGAGAACTCCTATGATCGAATTCAATCTTCCAGTCGTGCAGGTACTTATGAATCATTTTGAGTGCATTTCCAAATTCTTTCATTGGAAGAAAAAAGAGGGATTCGTCGTGGTCAAAGTCATCTGTCGGGAGAACCATTTCCAAACACCCAAGGTCTGCTACTGGGCACTCCACCTTATATTTAGGGCTTCGTTTGTCTCGCGTAAAATAATTTTGAAAAATATATATTTAAAAATGACCGTTTGAACCGTTTAAAAAAATTAGTCAATGAAAATTTTCATTACTGATAATAATTTATATCTAAATAATTTCGTGGGATATGAAAAAAAAAAAAAAATTCGTTCATTCATTTTTATAAGTGATGGAAGTAATCCTTTTTTTGAGAAATATTTTTCAAATTATTCATTTTCCGTGAAATGAACAAAATCTTGGTGAATACAAGTTGGCTCGTCTGATTGAGGACTCGAGGCATCCGACTTACGCATCAAGAGCCTAACTAAGGCACATAACGTAGATGAAATAAGAATAGTAGGAGTGCCAAAACTTTCGTACAACGCTCACTTGAGTGTCAATTATGACAAATCATCCTATGCCGAATTTTTTTTTTATTTTTATTTTTTTGGTTTTTTTTTTCATTAGGGCTGGCCAAGGCCGCCGGCACACCAACTGCAAAACCCTCACCCAAATTGGGTGATAGCCACCTCGCCCTTTGTTGCAAAGGCCTTGGGCGAGGTCATTAGGGCCCTTGCTAGCTTTGGGCAACCGTAGGTGAGGCTTCTCACAGCCTCACCCACTACCGTGGAGGCTATAGGCAAGAGCGAGGCTACAAGGGCCCTCGCCAATGGCCGACGAGGTCCAACGGCCTCGCCAGGGCCTTTGCGACCAAAGACGAGGATGTCATAGCTAGTGAGGATCACCTATGACCCTCGCTTGCCCTAAAGCCAAAAAAAAATTTTTTTAAAAAAATATTAAAAATTATTTTTAAAAATATTAAAAAATTATTCATGTCAGTACCAGCGAAGCCACATCGAACGATTAGCATCCACCTTGCATTTTCCAACAAGACAAATCGATTAGCACTCAAGTGTTTGATTTTTTAAATTTGTGGTATTCAAGTGAGCAAAAAAAAGTTTGATACTTAAGTGAACGTCGTACGAAAATTTTGACACTTCTAGTATTCTTACCCCTAATGTTAACATTTAACCAACATTTTCAAATTTTCAACTTTGTGGACACTCCAATGCAGATTTATATTGCATGTAAAACAGATAGAACATGTCAATTTTTGGGAGGGAAGTTGAGAGAATTAAATTTTAAGAGGAAGAACTTCTAACTTTGGAAGCTCCTATTATGCGAATGAGAAAACTTACGAGGTTGGGAGGTCCAAAATCGTCAAAATGATTGATAGTCGTGTTGAATTTTTTATGGAAGAATCTTGCCAATAACAGACAATTCTAAGAACTTTTATTGTTGAGAAAAAAAAAACACTCATACAATAAAATAAATAGAACAAGCAAATAATCGAACATCTTATTTATGTGATTTGGTTGATGGGACTTGATCCATGGGAAGAGCAGTACATGATTCCACTATAAATCAAATAATAACAATATATAAACATTGAACCTCACCTTTATATGTTAAATGAAGGCGCAATTTAATATTTAAATATTCTTGCATAAATGATGCACTCAAATGGTTTTAGTATTTTCATCCTCCATTTACACCTCATAAGTCACATAATATTTAGCTCCCATAGTTTCTCACCAAATAATCTCTAACCTCACAAAAGAACTAACAAACAATCTCTGACCTCTTATTATATATAGATAATATTTGCATCCAAAATACAAAACCTCTCAACCTAATCAAACTTTGAAACCACGCAAATCGGGTTTCTTATAGAAGCTCAAACTCATTACATATTTTCAATAATCTCCACCTTGATTCGATATTAGAGTCAAGTCACAACTGCTGCTCTGAAAATGATCACTAGTACTCTCCCATAGCCCCTCATGGCTCACCAGACACCTACATTTTCAAAGTAGAATTCACACTTGAACTTTGCCATAATTGTGAACCTCATCAAAACAAACTCTACTAGCAGCTTTAACCTCTCTTCAAAGATTGCAAACACAACCTCCTCTATCACAAATAAAGCAAAACCACCATTGCATCCATATCTGTGAGAAGGTCATATATATGCTTTGTTTAACTTAATGGGTACAACCGTTGTTGACTATACATTCTCCATTTCACTATAAGTAAGGGTGAGCATGGTTCGAATGGGTGGTTCCCACCTTGGAACTGGGAAGCACCCACTAGGGATTAGTTCCAAAAAAATTGGGACTGGGACCCACCTATTGGTTCGATGGATTAACCTAGGAACCGGATTGCTTGTCCGGTCCAATTCTTAGGTGGGTTAATGAAATCGGTCCCCAATCCTTATAAAATTATATTCAATAAATAATTTTTACAATGAACCTAACTTCTATTTAGAGCACCAAAGCTTGTTCGGCCTTATATTCGGGTTGAATTGCGAGCTATTAATTTTGATTTAGGATTGAAAATTATAGGGCGGAATGAATAAATAATACTCGTTAGCTAAAAAATTAATTTATTTGAAGATCATGGGGTGGTCCTCTTAAAATTTCCCGACACCGGAAACATGTGAAGAATTAAATTTCACGTTAAAAGTCCTAACATCTACAGAAGTTAAAACATTAATCTCCAATTGGTTATCTCATTCCTGTACGTTTGTTTATTTTGTTTTGGTTGAGAAAACAAGTAAATGGATTATTAAAATGAAAAAAAGAAAATAAATCCTTTTACGTCAATAATGTCCAATAACTACAAATATACATATATTTACATATATATTTAGTTAAAAAACTACAAAATAATTTAAAAAATTGGGATGAAATTTCTTTTTTTTTAAATATTTTATATATATACTTGGTCTGGTCCGAGTGGGTAGGCAGCCAGTTCCACGCCTAGAATCTAGAACCGGATCGGTACTCACCGATTCCACTAAATTGGAACCAAGAATTGGACTGGCTCTCATGAAAACCACTGGTTCCGGTCTAGTCTTGTTTGATTTCGAACCGTTTGGGTAGTTTCCGATTCTTTTGCACACCCCTAACTATAAGCATTGTCTGTGTTATTTACCACACTAGCACTCGCTATATCAAGAGTTTTTTTTTTTTTTTTTTTTTTTTTTTTTTTTTTTAAATTTCAGCTCCATCTTGAGCTGAACATCGTCAAGATGTATATAAATAATGTCGCAATCATCCTTCCCAAAAGTATTGGAGAATTGTTAAAGTGTAACTTCTCCATTGAAGACAAGTAAAAGACACCATAGTTGATTGTCCCGCTCACATTGTTCATAACTTAACAATATGTACTTACTCTCCCAATAAGATTGTGACATCCTAATTTTCAAGTTCCGATTTCGATTGGATAAGTTGAGTTTTTCATCGACGCGCCTATAGTTCTTTTCTCTGAGTTGGCCACTCACGAGATAACTAGTCTATTAGGTGAAGCTGGTAACGGATTTTAATGCAATAAACTTGAAAATTCGACCAAGACCGTGCTAATATGCAAGGGTCATTACGGCATTGTCAAAATCGACCAGAGATCAGAGATAGGTCGACTCAACTGAGATATGTGATCAAAGTGTGGGTGATTCCACCTGATTACGAAATTCTTGTCGATCGGCACTAAACCGATTTTTCTGTTATTTTGGGTATCCTGTGTCCGTATTTGAAACCTTAAGATTCCCACGACAACCAAGAGTTGCCAATGTGTTGAAGATGTACATTGTGACTTGAATTAAATCGATCACGGGTCAATTGCACCAAAAATTCCAAAAAGCTACCTAGTAGGTTAGGTCACGCTAAAATCACGCCAGATTGAAATTAACCGCAAATTTGAATTTGATTTCAAAAATTGAAACTTCTATCATGTCACGATTTATTTTAGGACCGTCGACTCATCCTTCGAAGATTTTTCTGCAAACCAAGATTTTTGGCAAAAAGTCAAAATAGGATCGTTTTTGTCCGGAAAATTCAAGGGACCGGTTTTGATCACGTTTTTGGGATGCAAGTTGGTTCTATTGGCAAGAAAAAATGTGAATCAAAGTGTGGACATGTTAATTGAATTTATAGGGACCGATTTAAGCTTAATTGGAGATGAAATGGGTTCAATTTAGGGGAAATGGGTGCAAATTCGTAGCCCCCATGGTGCACCACCTTTTGGACCACTTGGAGTTCCTAGGGAGATATTTGTGCACAAAATTGGCTGAGGATAGGGCTGAATTGGTGGGGACCAAAGTAATGATCAAGAGAGAGATATTTGGCCAAGGGGGTCCCTCCTTTGTATAGCCGTCTTCCTCTTCTTCTCCAGCTGCTTGCTTTCCCCATTAGTGACACTTTGAAGCTCTGAAAATTCCAGAGAACCGAGCAGCACACCCCCCCACTTTGTCGACCACCGCCTAAAGCCGCCGAGCGCCCATCACTGCCACCGCAGCCCCCGCACGAGCCCGCGTCCCTACCATGTCGTCCTGCAGGTCCCGTCGCCGTGCCGCCTTCCCCAAGTCTGTCCAGCCACCATTGCGTAGGTCGTCGAAGCCGCCTGGCCGTCTGCCCCGCCGCTATGAAGCTCCGCCCACCCATTTACTCGCCTGCCTAGCCGCCGAACCTCCTCTGGTTGTCACTCCAACCTTGGGCCAACAAGCTCGGTTCTTGGATAGAACCGAGCTGCCCAGCCAGCCGTGGGCCATTTCCAGGCCTCGCTTGGTGCCCCCGCTTTGGAGTTTGTTGCCCGCCTTCGCGTCCCCATCATTGTGAACTTATCGGATTTCTAAACTAGTGAGTTTACTCACTAATCTCCACTTATGGAGTTAATTATGCTTAAGGGTTGATTAGTTTAGGCTAATTAAGGATTATGTGGTTAGTTAGAACGGATTAGCAATTTAGTTATTCATTCATGCATGTTAGGTGGTTAAAGTAGCATAATTAGAGACTAGATAAGCTGTAGTATTTATCTAGATCGGTTCAGGATTTTTCCGGAACCGTTTCGGTATTTAATTAGGCTTTTCTAGCCTAAGTTGCATTTATCGGTATTTATTTAATTAATTTTGGTAATTATTTAATTAATTATTATTTTCCGGAAATTAGACCAGGATAGTCGGTGACCGGAATTTCGTGCTAATCGCAATGGTATGATTGGTTTATTTAATTGAGTGCCGGTTTGTGCAAATTGAGTGTGAATTGTAATTTTGGGGTATTTATCCTAAAATTTGATGTCCCGATCGGGATGCCCCATGAGCAAATGGTGTAGGATGCCTCAAAGTTGAAATGCCTCACTATATGAGCAGGATGCCTCGAGGAGTGTTTCGGAAGGAGTGATGATAAGCATAATACATGCTGATGAGCACACATACTTGCATGTTGATGAGGCACCATATGATACTAATGCATCAAGAAATTACATGCCATAACTACATTTGCGTGAGGCATTTGTAATAGAAGGTATGGTATCTGCTCATGCATTGATTATATTGTTTCGAATGCTTGTGATTGTTATATCAGGTTGAGTGATAAGATGATTTACTAACTTAAACCTAGAAATTTCACCTACTGGGTTTCAACTTACTCATCTTTTTTTTTTTTTTTTTAGAAATGTAGGATGGACAGCTCATTGCGTATGCTTTTTGAAGTGTCTGTGTATCACGAGTGTGATTATGAGACTATGTCTATACCTAGATTGGAAGCCTATTATACTAAGTGTACGTCTACTATATGGGTCAACAAGGGACTCCCACAGTGGATCCATCACCGTTTTGTTGCTTGCTACCTGAACCTCAAGGGTGATTTGATCGGACCATTGAGAGGCTTTGACGGTGAAGGCAACGAATTGTTGGGTGAGGTTGTCGACCCGTAGTGGGTGGTTTGTCTTTTGTACAGGCAGGTTTTTCGGTGAGAGTAGTAATGAAGATAGATGATCGTAACCCTTCCTAGGTCTTTCGTGTTTTGTGTGATGTATGGAATAATATTTTGGGTTTGTAAATCTAAAGCTAGCATAATGAGACATATGTCTAATTATTAACTTGTGTATTTTTGTATGATGTGTTGTTATGTATTTTGGGGTGCTTTCGCATCCTATTAATTAAAGAAAAAATATAATTGATAATAATACATGTAGCACATGACGTGCTTGGGGCATCACACATGATCTCCTCAAGTGCCAATTGTTGAGCTTTAGCATACCTAACTAGTAAGTTTTGAGTAATGCAAGTCAATCAATTTGCATGATTTGTGCAAGTAATCCTTTAAGGAGCAATTATGGTGGAGTTTTGCTAAGGGAGATGGACCAACAAGTTGTGGTGGTGAAATAAGAGGTATAGTTACTATCTCCTTTCCAGGAAGTAATTGAGATTCAGGCTTCTTTGCTACTAGCATTATTCATTCCATAGAGGATGGTAACGCTGCACTAGCTATTCTTCCTCCGGCCTGTTGAGACTGAGCAATACTTTAGCTTTGGGTTGCTTCAGTCAATCCCTCAAGTTGGTTAGTGAGTTTGATGGATGATGATCCTTCTTTGGGTCCTAGCCATTACTGTTGCGGTGCAATAGAATTTCCTAGTTGATTTTTGAGTAAGACAAGGTTTGAGAGCCATTTTGGTCTAGAGAATTTTGTGTGTGAGAAGATAATGAGGAGAAGAGAATATGTAGAGGTTAACGGAGAGAGGTTTGTGAAAGGACATGTAAGCACTACAAATTCATATAAATAGTAGCAATTTAACCATTCATTTATCAACCAAATATTCGAAATAATCAATCAAGAACGCTCAAAGAGACAGAGAATTATACTGCTCATACCAATATAATCATAGTAAAAATTGTGAATGAGGTGATTGTGTGTCAGAACGGCTACCGAAAGGAGAGTAAAAGTACTATAATAGTAACTTTTCCAAATTTAAGAACTTTGTACCCAATATTTGCTATCATCCTGATCTTTGGCATATTAAGAGACTAGTTTAAACATTATTTAGAAGATACTATTCAAGTGCATTGCAATTTCCTAGGACGCCTCTGATCAACAAAAAAGCTTGTTTGTCTTGTGGCTTGGTGAAAATGTCTGCTAGATAATGTTTTGATTCAATTAACTATATACAAACATCTCAATTATTGACATGATCTCTAACGAAATAATGTCTTACCTCAATGTGTTTGGCCCTCGAGCGCAAAATTGGGTTTTTCATCAAGTTTATAGCACTTGTATTATCACAAAAAATTGGAATATTCCCATTTTCTTCTCCAAAGTCATTGAACTGTTACTTTATCCAGATTAATTGAGCACAACAACTTTCAAGTGCAATATACTCAACTTCAGTGGTTGAGAAAGCAATAGAACTTTATTTCTTTAAGAACCAAGAGATTGGCATACTTTTTTTATTGATCTTACAACCTATAAAGTCAACATCTGAGTATCCTAGCAGCATAAAGTTTGTATTTTTAGGATTCCAAATTCCTAGATTTGAAAAGGATCCAACATATCGAATGATGCATTTAACAGTAGATAAGTGTGATTCTTTAGGATTGGATTGAAAATGAGCACACAAACTTGTACTAAATAGGATATCAACTTTAGATGCTATCAAGTAAAGCAGTGATCACATCATACATCTATACAATTTAGGATTGATGGACTTACCGTTTTCGTCCTTATCTAGGTTGATAGAATAGGACATTTGTGTTTCAATCTTTTTACACTCCTCCAAACCAAACATTTTCATTATCTCCCTTGCATACTTCTCTTGATGTATGAAAGTACCTTCTAGAGTTTGCTTGATTTGAAGTCCAAGAAAGAAATTGAGTTCTCCAATTAAGCTCATCTCGAACTCACTTTTCATGATATTTGCAAAATCCTTGCACAATACATCATCAATAGTTCCAACAATTATGTCATCAACATATATTTGAATAATGAGCAAATCTTTACCTTTTTTTTAATTGATGAAGAGTGTAGGATCTACCTTACATTTTTCAAAATCATGTTTAATCAAGAATGTATTCAACCTTTCATACCAGGCTCTTCGTGCTTGCTTGAGTCCCTATAATGCTTTCTTGAGTTGATACACATCTTTAGGTCTTTTTGGGTCTTCAAAACCCGAGGGCTATCCAACAAAGACTTTTTCTTTGATATATCCATTTAGAAATGCCCTTGTAATATCCATTTGATATAGTATGAAGTTGTGACAATAAGCATATGCTAATAATAAATCTATAACTTCTAGTCTAAGCAATAGGAGCATATGTTTTCATCAAAATCAATACTTTCCACTTGTTTCGCAACTAGTCTTACTTTATTGCGAATCACGTTACCTTTCTCATCAAGCTTGTTTTGAAATGCCCATTTGGTTCCTATGACCAAATGATTTTTGGGTCTTATGACTAATTCCCAAATATCATTGACTTTGAATTGATGCAGTTCGTCTTACATAGCTTCAATCCAGTTTTCATCAGTGATTGCTTCTTCAATTCCTTTCAGTTCTAGTTGAGGTATTAAAGCTAGGGAGTTCAACATACTTTTTAGAGATGATCTGGTCTTGTAACATTCATCTACTTTCCCAATTATTTGTTCCTTAGGATGTTCAGTTTTGAATCTCCAATCCTTAGGAGTTTGCTTTTGATTTGATTGATTCACTGTAGGTTGGGGTTCTTGCTATTTGCTTATGATTGGCATAGATATTTGCATGACATCCTCACAATCATCAGCTCATATCCCCCTTTGATCATCTTTGAATTTCACATTTATGGATTCTTCCACTACCTTTGTATCTTTATTGAACACACAATAAGCATTACTAGTGGTAGAGTACTTAAGAAAAATACATTTAATTGATCTTGCATCAAACTTCCCAATGTTGTCATTTTCATTCTTGAAAATGAAACATTTGCATTTAAACACATAGAAGTAGTGTATGATTGGCTTCCTTCCTTTGAAGATTTCGTATGGAGTCTTTTCATCAAAGTTCTCAATGATACTCTGTTTAGTGTATAGCAAGTAGTAGCAATAGCTTCAGCTTAGAAGTGTGAACGCCACTTTTGATCATAATAGTTCTAGCCATTTCTTGCAGTGATTGATTCCTTCTTTCAATTACACCATTTTGTTGAGGAGTATATGCAATAAAAAAGATTTGATGTCGTCTCTACTCATACACAACCTCAAGCTGCTCTTTCGAGGATTGCGATTTCTCATGAAAATTGACCAATTCAAACCCTTGTCCTAAATAAAATATGATTTTTTAAGCTAGGTCAAAGTCAAACTAACAATTCCATTTTGGTTTGACTTTTCCCACAAAAAGTTGTAATAACAAAAACACATGGATTTGACAGGAAGTAGACGTGGTCTTGATTGATTCATTCTTTAAATTACACCATTTTGTTGAGGAGTATATGTAATAAAAAAGATTTGATGTTGTCTCTTCTCATACACAACCTCAAGCTGCTCTTTCGAGGATTGCAATTTCTCATGAAAATCGACCAATTCAAACCCTTGTCCTAAATAAAATATGATTTTTTAAGCTAGGTCAAAGTCAAACTAACAATTCCATTTTGGTTTGACTTTTCCCACAAAAAGTTGTAATAACAAAAACACTCGGATTTGACGGGAAGCAGACATTGTCTTTTATGATCAAGGTTTGACATGGTCTTGAACCTAGCTACCACCTTGCGTCCCCCCCCCGCCCCAAAAAAAAAAAAAAAAAAAAAACCAATAGAAATTATACATGAGATTCGATGCTATATCCCTTTTCGTTTTAAATTCGTCAAGCAAATTTCTCAAATGAGTGAAATGTCTCATTGTGAGATAGAAACATTACCCATGTGAATCGTGAATATTTGAATAAATCAAGCTGAAATAAAAATAAAATTTAAAAAAAAAAAAAGCCCAAGATCTCAATCTTTGACTCGAATTAGAAAAGACTAAGCAGGACACCACGGATATAAAATTCATTAAGTGTTAGAGTTCCTAGTCGACAAGTATGCATGGTCGACAAAATAATCGATATTTGACAGCAAATGCAAAGGAAGATTACTAAAATCCTAAGACATGAGTGTTAGTTAATGAGGCTCAGTCTAGTCAACAAGAGAGCCAAAGCTGTGGTGACTTGACAAGAGCTAGAAATAAGGCAGTTATCAAAGTAGTGAAGCTCAAGCTGTAGTGCTGCCATGAAGATCATAGTGGCTGTAAGGCCAACACAATCATTAAATCGTGGAATCATAGAACTCGAAAGCCACTAACTGTAAAGGCCAAGAAACATGGGATGTTGTAACCTTCAGGAAATAGAGCCACAAGCTTCAAAAGGAACCGATGATGGTGGGCGTGAAGAAATAGAAAAGCAAAAAGTGTCGAGTAGGGGGTTATTTTATAATCGTTTGTACATACATGTTGCTGAATTAGATGAGTCACAAGGAAGTGCACGAGGAAGTGTTTATTTTCTTTGTAACTGTTGTTGACCGTCAGTAGTTGTATAAATACTTGAATTGTAATTTGTATGACACTGCCAATCAATCAATGAAGACTAATTGTTCAACTTCTTGTTTATCTTTGCATTTTAGTATCATTTTACATGGGTGATTGCAATTATCTCCAATCTCAGTACTTCTATTTTTCTCGTGAATTCATGTTTCCTATCCAAGAATAAGCAAAGGACCCTTCACATCCTTTATTGATCACCATATCGATTCTTATTTTGAAAGGCTTTTCATTAGTAACTTATCAGCGAAACAGTGTTGTACTTTATTAAAGAATTATAAGCTTTTCAATAACTCTAAATAATTCTTTATTTATTTTGGGCATCTGTGTACGCTTTTTGCTAGTTGTTACTATATATTTGTTATCTTAGAGGAAGTTATTTTTTAGATCAAGAAACTTGTTGTTTAACTGATTAAGGGAATGAAGAAAACCATAAAATCCATTTTCTTGAAAATGAACTCTCAAAATTAGAAGCTAATACATCAAATCCAATGTCACTTTAGTTAATTTTAAATTTTTTTGTAGTTTACCTAATTAATTGACTCAATTTCGTTTGAGATACCCTTTAGTAACGAAATTTACTAAAATATTAGAAGCAACATAGTTAAGATTTTGCTCCTTCACGCTCAAAATCCCACCTGAGGGGTCTCTCTCTCTCTCTCTCTCTCTCTCTCTCTCTCTCTCTCTCGCTGATATGTTCTAAAACTGTCGGGGTCTCTCATCTCTGTTCTACCTCTAAGATCACACGACCACCGCGGTGGTCGTACTCCTTGGCGGCAAACACCATGGTGGTCGCCATGTTCTTTAGCATAAACTGTCTCTCGTCCTTCTATTTTGGCGTATTTCTGTCGCAATGGGACCATCATGAGAGAGGTAACCTCCCCAACAGGAATCGCCATGAAGAGGCGACCATCGCGGTGGTCAATATTTCAGTAATTTAGTCTTGAGGGTTTCCTTTTCTTTTTTAAGCATTTTATTTACATTTTTTCTATTATTAACTAACCCTACCCTAGGTTCATCAAACACTTCATAAGATTGGATTTGAACTTATTGATTGTAAAGTCCTGTATTTACCAAACAAAATATAAGACTTCATATCTGAGAGGTTTTATATCTCATCTAATCCTATCATATCTCTATCCAAGCCTAGGTGACCCATGCAACCATAGGGTTTTACATAATGAGATCCCAAACTCGTCTCTACGTTAGAACGCATTCTGTTTAAATCCTATTAGGATTCAGGATGAGTTGGGTGTCCACTAACCTGACCTACTGCCATCGCTGTTGCTGAAGTCCCACATTCGTAATCTGGTAACTAAGACTACAGGTTTGAGTTAAACCAGCTCTTACGCCCACTCTTTCTGAGACCAGGTCACAAGCATGGTATCGACAAGCAAAATATGAGGTGCATGCGCAATGTACAGCACCAAAAGCCAAGGGCATTAACTTTGTGTTGGCGAGAAGCTGCACAAAAGGAAACAAACTGATTCTGTCACGCATAGCTGGCAAATGGCCCTTGGTTTAGATCCATCTCCTTAGGATCGGACCTGCGAAATACTGCAACATCACACATACATCGTCCTCTATCTGGACCCCGGTACTTTATCAACATCCCATTAAAGCTGGGCCCTATATATGCCAAAAAAGAAAAGGAACCCTAGATTCTAATTCTTTTTTTCAAACAAAGGAAAACCGAAATGAGGGACTTCAACAAAAGCAAAAAAGAAAGAAGGTCTCATTAGAATATAATATAACATTCAATCTTTAAATAGATAATGAAGAAAACTCTACCTATCAACAGTTGAGTGTCACATAACGCTCCAAAGTTTTGAATTAAAAAAAAAAATCAAAATGCATGATCCACGAGATTTAGATTGAGTAAAAAGTAAAAGTTAATCTAGACATACCCAAAGCAAGGGCAAAAGATAGGTGGGTGGAGGGAGAAAGATTATGGGAGCATATTAAAGTAGAGAAAATGAAACTCCAAATAAGTATAGGAATCAAGAGTATCTAAAAGAAAAAACGTGAGAGCTGAAAAAAAAGGGGATAATGTCAGGAACTCTACTATTTCCTTTTTTTTTTTTTTCATTTTATATGGTACGTAGTTTTTCGAGATGGATATTGGGGTCTTGCTATAAATGGGATTTCTTCAACGGTTGGATTCATAATGTAGCTTGAAAGGAAATTAATCACGACCATTTCCTCCTCTTTTGTTTTTCTCTTTGGCTTTGCGTTGATGAGGCTGTGTTCGGATGTGTGTGGTTGCTTCTTTTCTCCAATCTGATGAATTCTGACTGCGACTGCGACTGCGACTCGACTGTGTGGGCTATCATCGCTCGTTAAGTGTTAGATCGCTTTCATCATTCACCCAGACAAACAGCTCCTTCTGTCACCCTCTCTAGGACTCTCTTTCTCTCTCTCTCTCTCTCTCGAAAACAGACCATTTCTAGCAATTCTCTCTCTCCCTCTCTCTCTCCCACCATTTATGCACTTTCCTTTTATGGTATCTTTTTGGGCTTTGTTTCATCGCAACCACCAAATTTGCAGCGGTCTGCACCCTCCCACCGGTAATGTTTCTTTCGTAAGTATTTGGCAGGGTAAAAGGAACACCTTTTCCCACTTTCTCATTTGCAGCTGTCTCAAACGAGAGAAAAGAAAAAAAAAAATTGCAGTGGGCGACATCGTTGACGGATGAAGCCTATTACCGCATTTGAATTTCACGGAAACTTGTAAATTTTCAGGTTTATCCCTAGCAACGCATCTCATGCACTTGATACACTTAATAGTGGCTTCTCCTGTTTTCTCTCAATTATTTTCCTGTGGCCAAGACATGCTTTTAAATTTAGAGCTCTTAGAGCTTATCTGTCAATGTGGTATCTTTGCAGAGAAGATCCTCCATCTGATATTGTACTTCCCTTGATGCCTCCAAAAATCTGAATTTATGGTCAAAGTTTCCTTTCACAAATTAAAGGCTACCAAAAGAAATTTCTACAGTGATAAGAACCCTAGAGTAGATTTAAATTGAGTGAAACCAAGACGCAAAGTCCTAGGGTAGATTTAAAGTCCCTCTGTGTGTGCTGCCAAATCAATTTCATTCCCTGTCCCAACCTTATTCAACTATCGACCCAAAATTGGTAGTAGAAATAGATGTGTTAATGAGAGAATGTGAGAATGTAAATTTAGCTTTAGTACCTATCGTAATCATGCACTTATCTTCCCAAGTTTATAAAACTCAAACAAGATGTGCTTCTGGATGATAATAGCCACTGACCTAACTATTAATTGAGACATTAATTGGCGATTATCGTTGATGAAATGCTTTGATCTTTATCAACTGATCATGACGAGAGCCAAAATTGAGCTAATCAAGTGAGTGTGCTTCTAGCTATTAATAAATATACTGATCAACATTTTTTTTTTTTGAAAATCCAAAAAAAAAAAAAAACGAAAAAGTGACATACTTCAAAATAGAATATGCAGGTTTCCAAAACACAAATATTGACCTTTAACAAGTGCTTAAGGGTCGAGCTTACAATATAGGGTAGCTGATGGAAGTAATTTACTTGGACACTCAAAAAAGAGAAATTTAAATGAGTGTTCCCCTTTTTTTCGGTACCTCATTTATTGAGGCGACCAGAAATTCTGTCAAGGTAATTTGCGCCAAACCTAACAAATTAAGAACACCCCCTTAATTAATCTCGAAAATGACATTTTCATCTGATGAATTTAACAGCCAGACTAAGAAGATGATATGATGAATGCTAAGTTCTCTAAGTAAACTTTCTTTGCCAAATTGAGCATAGGAAGGTGGTCTGGCGAGTGACCCCCAGTTTCCGCATTCAGTGCGAAGATGCGAAATGATGTTAGGAGGGGGCTTGAGGGGGACACGATCGGCTTTATTCATTGCACGAGCAATTATTTAAAGGGGCGTGCTATTAAGGAAACAACATTCTCGGAAAGTTTTGCCTAGGTACCCTTAAGATATCTGTCAAAGTTCCTCTATTTCACGATATAAAGTGACCTGAGTTTTAATAGCAATTGCGACGGCTTCTAGGTTACATCCACATCAAGTGATCTGTCACCAACCTAACACATTGGACTCATGAGGGCCACGCAATTCCGGTATTTCCCATTCGTATGTGTGTGTTACAAGCTGCTAGGTTCACGAACATAACATCAAAAATGAGCTCCTTTCAACGAATCGAAACTCAGAAAAACACGTTCATTTTGTCGGGAGTCCGGGCCGTTTGGACCACATGAGAAAAAGGCCCTTGGAATAACTCCTGGAAATAGAAAGTGGGGCTTTTTGGTCCCCCTCGGCAAAAGGGCAAGCTTCAAAACTTGGTTTATCCGAAGGGTTGGGCATGTGCTTCTTTCTAAAGATGTGTTGTTTAGCATGAGTGGCCTTGTTTGTAAGATAGTGCCAAAAAAATACAAAAAACGAAAATTAATTGTAAGATGGCAAAGTCATCAGTAACTGGTACGATCTTGAGGAGGAGATCTTGGTTTTTTTTTTTTTTTTTTTTTTTTTTGGGGGGGGGGGCGGCCGAAGACCTAACTTATGAATTTGGAATGATTTCAACTGAATTTCAAACCAAACTAATGAAAACCGACAGACCAGAGCCGAACCTTATCGGTCGATTTGCTTCTTTGTGACCCTTAATGTTATTGCTTTAGAGTTTAAACAGTTAGCTGACTGCATTTATTCAATATTTAAATATTTTAACTCTTTAAATTAGGCTTAACATTTAAGCTTCAAAATGAAAAAAAAAAAAAAAAGAAACAAAAAAAAAACATGTATTTGTCTAAAATTATGGAAAGATGAGAACAATGAACATGATATCAATGTGTATGAGATTGTGAATTCATTTTAGGGTTAATACCCTGAAAAACCCCAAACTGGTACACATGTGATAAATTTATCCTTAATTAATTTTTGAACCACCAAAAACCTTAAGTTTGTACACCTTTGACAAATTTACCCCAAACTAGTATACTCGTGACAGATTTACCCTCTGTTAGTTTTAGTTAAATTATATTGTCAAATTATTAAGTTGAATGACATGTAACAGTTGGCTGGTGTATCGGTTTATGATTTTACTTTCCGTTTGTCACAGTTATATAATTTTTGTGATTTTTTGTGATATCAATCCAATTTAACAGAGGGTATATTTGTCACAAATGTACCAGTTTGGGATTTTTTACGGTTGTATAAATTAGTTTAGTGTAAATTTGTTACAAATAAATCAATTTAGAATTTTTTATGGTCAATTTGGGTAAATTTATCAATGGTGTACCGGTTTGAGATTTTTCATAGTTAAAAAAATAGTTTTGTGTAAATTTGTCATATGTATACCAGTTTGTGATTTTTCAAGATATTAACCATTTATTTTATGAAGTTTCATGTTTTAAAATACACTTAAAAATGAATAATATTTAGTATTTATTAGAAACTCAAACTTATTAGTGACGTCGATATTAACCCTCTATTTTTCTCATCGGGGAAGGCATACTCCGCTTTCAGGTTCATTTAGCTTAACTAAGCTACAGATTATTAAAATTCGTTTTTTCTTTCAAATTATCAATTTGGTTCTATTTTTAAACCAATATACCAAAGTGTGCTGACAATGAATGAAAAGTAAAAAAGCCAAAACTGGAATTAAACAAAAAAAAATGAACTAATTGCTTTGGTTTGGCTTGTTGATTCGAGCTGAAGGTCCAGTGATGGCAAAGTAGACCCGATCTATTTTTATTTTTTATTTTTTTTAGCGATTAGGTAGTGTCCAGCTAGTTTAACATATCTCGACTAGTCTACTTGCCCGGGTAATTTTACGGGCACGCACTCTCACATTGGCTTAATGCATTCAGGAACTTATTTATGAGGCGCTTCCAACAACATTTGAACCCTAGACCACAAAGAGAGAACTCACATTCCATCTAAACCAACACCTCTATTATATATAATTAAAGCCAGAGTTGAGATAGTGCTCGCTTATGTACAAGTGATGTGACATTTAATTTTATCTTCGTGATTTTCACATGGCATTTAACATTATCTCATCTACATCCACTCTGTCTCACACAGTAACACCTTTGTCATATAATTAAAGTTGGAGTTGAGATAGTGCTGGCCTTTGTACACACCAAGTGATTGTCCTATGACACTAGACTTTATCTCCTCTACATTTATTGCTGTCTCACATCATAACATTATACACAATATATGTATTAGTCTAATCTCCCCCTCCCCCCCCAGAAAAAAGTGTTTCTCCTCTCCATAATGTTTTAAAAATACTTTTATCTATACTTTAAAGATATTTGTTAATTACATAAAAATATCGACCACGATATTATGTTCTTATTTTATGTGTTTCCAAATTCCTAACATTAAGTTTGTATTGTAGTTCTTATAATCTAATAGTACGTCGATATATAGTTATATGTTGTACATCGTCCTTTATCATATATTTATCAGATCCATGCAATGCCCACCTACCCTTCAGTGCACGAACCGGTCAAATTTTATACCCGAAAAGTAAGAAAATGGGACAAGAAGTGGGACAGCAGTGCGAAAATTTTTTAGTTCATCTTTCCCGAAATACCCGAAATAAGAGGGGACCGCTATTTTCACGGCATTATTTGCTTGCGACACTGGTTTTACTTTGAAAGACAAAATTACTCCTGGTGAATGAGTACGAATTAAACTCTTTGAAACGTAGTGACTTCCATAATATTATTTTTCGGCCAATCTTCTTGACTTTTCCTTTGTCTTTTGTCTTCTCACTTCAAATTTCAAAAGGAAGGACCTATATGCATTTCGCGTGAAAAATCTCAACATCAAATATTTTTAATCAAATTGTATAGAGGGATTCCACTCCAGGGTAACATTAGTCCGACCCTAGCCAATTTAAATACTAAATTTGATCTGTAAGTATAGTAGAATTTCGCGAACCTTCTTATCAATGAACTGTGCTTTTTTGTTAGCTTGGGATGAGTTGAATGGTGAATTGGGAGATTTAATTGGAATTGCAACTTATAAAAGTTGTTAATGTTGAGTTTGGAAAATCCCAAAAGCCAGGTATGGATGATCGAAATTAAGTAGTATTGTCCTCACTGATGTATAGGCATGGAGAGAATGAAGGGAACGAAGGAATTAGGGCACGGAGCAATGAGAGGAAAGAACCAATTGGGTTACGTATGACGCATCTTTGGCTGTGGAAATAGTCACATCACAGATGAGAGTATAATTTAGGCTACCACGAAAGGGAAGGAGTAGGATTAGTACACTTTGTTAGGGTTTGATTTGAAGATTTTCCCAAATTGGAATGTTCATGGTGGGTGTGTGATGAGGCTTTGAAAAGTGATCACGAAAAGCCAATCATCTGCAACCACACATTCAAGGTCCATATCTTTGGACCGTAGTAGGTAAGATGGAATTATGCCCTACATGTTAGGTATGCATCCTCACTTTTTTTCATTTGTAATAGCAATTTGGATTTCAAACAAGATTAATTATGATGTTTTTATTTAATCGAAAAATACACCTGAAATGACTGAACATAATAAAAGCGGAGGTGAATTGGTTGGTGTAGGGTTTTTACAACTTTTTTCATACAAAACATGTAAAGAATGAAACAGTGTTTGTAGAAGAAATACGTATTGCAGAGCAAATATCTTCTATTACCAGAATTGTAAATTAAATAAGATATAAGAGATATTGCAAAGCAATTTACAGCAGTCAAGCTTTCTACTTAGCCTACGCTACTCTCTCTGCTCTTACAACTTAATAACAAGGTCGGAATCAATTAGTGCAATTTTTTAGGCCTTTCACAATGTTTGCGATGAAGTTTCTATTAGCTATATGCCCTAAACTAACCACTAACCATAAAATAATTACATGTTAGGCATTATTTAATGGCAAAGAAATATTCATCATTGTCCTATTTATATGAATGAATCCACAAGATCAATTGAGACTAAACCTATTATTAAGGTTCTAAGAATATATGTGATAGGTTTACAGTTGTGCTTAATCTTTAAACAATTCACAATCGATGAATCATTGAGAGGATATTAATGATCCTATTGAGACCGTTGTGTTCTCAAACTTCACCATTCAGTATTGGATACATGAAGGAATGATGAGTCACAAGTCATTGGGAATTGTGATAACCGAGCTAGAACAGGGGTGCTTGTCTTAGACAAGTTCACTAAACGTGACACACATAAAATGATTGACAATATGAAAGCTTTTAGCAGGGTCAATGACTAATCGATCGTGCTTCAGTATAGTGTAAGATCCTTAGACCTGAGGCATAATGCTGACTTGTATGTTGGATGGTTGTGATTCACAAGTGCGCATATTGACGCTTCTTCGAACCGTCTCTGTACTCGATGGTCATAGTTTGTTCTTATACGAAGGCACATGCGTGCACAATATGGAATCTATCTTCTTGTTATATATAAGTATACAAAATTGATGTCCTATGTGATCTAATTGTGACATTGTATTGAAATTATTGGCCAGGATTGTAACCAAGAATGAATGGTTCATGTCTCGTCAAATACATATCAATTAGATTTGGGCATATGATCGAATTTGTGACTTGACAAATAATTCCATGGCCTTTGTTTGATCGAGACATAATGAGATAGAATGATCAAATTCCATAGTCACCAAAGCTAATAGGCTCATTATGTTCTTGAAACATTCACATTGTTTAGGTAGTCATGACATATTGCTAAATGTCACTCATGATTTGTAGGATTTGGAGATTGATCAGGACAATCAATTCTCTTTATTATGCTAATGTGTTAGAACAAATCCTATTGCCAGCTCAGTGATGAACCTAGGAATGTCACGCTCCATAACCAATTCAAAATGACATTTGAACGGGAGAGACAATATTGCAAATGAATTTGCACTCAAGGCAATCAACTTAAGCGCTGGCAATATAATTTCTAAAATGGTTTCAAACTTTACGACCATATCAAAGATCTAAAAGGGATTTCAAACTTTACGGCCAAATTAAAGATGTGAAGTGGGTGCAGATTCAACGACTGAATCAAAGATCTGAAACGGGTTTAGATTCAACGGCCAAATTAAATATCCAAAGCAGTTCAGAATTAATGATAGTATTAATTATCTAAAGTAAGTTTAGAATCAATGGTCACATGAATGATTTGAAATGGTTTCAAAATCAATGGTCAATTTAATGATATGAAACAATTTTAGATTCAAATGACCAATTAATGTTTTGAAACGGTTTCATATATAACGGCCACATTAAAGTTCTATAATAGTTAGAAAGTTAATACCCAAAATAAAGACTTGTAATGGTTATTAATTAATGCTTGAAATAATGCTCTATTATAGTTACAGAATTAATGTCCGAATTAGTGTCTGAAACAGTTACGTCCCTAGACATTATGGTCGAATTAATTCTTCGAAACAGTTTTAGAGTTAATGAGCCAAATTAAGTATGATTTGGGACTGGTTATAAAAGGCGATTGAGAGAGCACATCACATGATGATGGAGGATCGACAATTAAGAGTGTTGATAATGATCAACCAAATCATTCACACACGTGAGCAATTGCTAGCACAATTTTAGCTATAAGATTTCTCAATTTCTCTCTACTTTTTAATGTGAAATTGGTGGTGTGTCTGAATTAGAGGCCCGGCATTTGTGGAGATAGATCTAAAGTGGTAAGAATTCCAAGAACATCAGAAAGTGTTGCTAAGAGATCAAATGTTCATAATTAGAATTTCAAGAACGTCAGAACCAATGCTGTGAGGATATTAGACGTTCATAGTCAAAATCTGAAGAGCATCATAACCAAATTTTTTAGCACATTTTTAGCACAGTTCAAGGGTAATGTGATTAGCCCCTTTATCACTTCTATGTATTTTTATTAAAATGCATGAACAATACTTTAGAAATATGAGTATGGGTGTTTTTACTTCCGCTGCAAATCATTTTGGTTGAAATTTACCTATCCACGTATTCTTGTTTATTGAAACAAATCCCAAAAGTGGTATCAAAGCCAATCCTTAGACTTTTTCATGCTTTTAATTGTTGATTGGTTCATGTTATTTGTATGATTTGATAATCGATTTCCATTTATGATGAGAAATCTTTTTCCAAAGTAGCCTTCAGATTTTATTTGATATAATATGCAAGGGGAGATTGTTGATAAAGTCACGCCTCGATCCTCAAGCGCATGCCCATCCCTCGGTGGTTGATTAAATTGCGACGTCTCAAGATGCGTTGCCGACCCTTTTCATTTTAATGCACATGCAGAAGCGAAACAAAACCCCTGACAACAACAAACACGGGATAGAAAAGCAGGAAGTACATTCACAACCAAAACACTTTTATAAACACTCCGGTTTATATACAAGACTAGTCTAAAGACAAAAGTCTACAAAAGACTAGCTCTCAAAAGAAGCTGTCCTAAGACCTACTAGTCGGACACATTCGCCGATCCTTTGGTCTCCACAGGCTCCGAGGGCTCCGGGTCCTCCATAACACCATCGGGAGGGTCAGCTGCACTCTCACCTAGAGCGGCGTCGACTACCATAAAGGGGATCTCAAAACCCTGAAGGGGACCCACTCTGAATTCATTAGGTCTGTAGTGAAACCACGCTCTAAATCGATGAGGTACCCTCTGAGGTAGGCCCTCTTCGACCCAGACAGTGGTCACCACAAGTTCATAGACCCAGTGACTTCCGAGATTAGGGTAGTTAAAAATCCGCTCGGTAACCCTCATGGGCCGACCAAAATGTTCCGAAGGAACCACCATCTAAGGACCTGAAAAGATTGAGCCCACGACAGGGTGAGACAATGTCTCAACAAGTTCACCCCCTAAACTCCGACTAGGAAGGAAATACGCCAAAAAGCTGTCTATGCACACAAGACAAAGGACTTACCTTGCCTCAGTTCCTTCCTGCACATCAGTACAATTCATATACTCAATCAATCGATTCAATTCAAACCATCGATACGATCTATACCATTTATCAATTCAATCAATCGATCACTGCTCACACAAGCTGAGGTATGATTATGCTCACACAAGCTGATATAGATGGTTGCTCGCACAAGCATATATATTATAGCTCACCCAAGTTGATATAGAATATTGCTCTCACAAGCTGACACATAATTGCTCACACAAGCTGACTGATCAATGCTCTCACAAGCTGACGATTCAATTTGAACAAGAAAAGTTGATACTCACACTGTTAAAATCCCATGATTCAATCTAGTCCTCAAAACCATTTTCGGTGTCAAAACCCGACACCCGGGATTTTTCCAATCAAATATCAAAATTTTGCAATTTTGGAATAAATACCCAAAACCACAATTTTCACTCAATTTGCACAATTTAACACTCAATTAAATAAACCAAGCACACCATTGCAATCAGCACAAAATTCCAGTCATCAGCTATCCCAGTATAATTCCAGAAAATGATAAATAATTAAATAAATACCAAAATAATAAAATAAATGTAATTAATTACCAAAAATACCAACTTAGTCCGGAAATGTTTAATTAACCACCCGAACGGGCCGAGAAAATTTTCGAACCTATCTAGATAAATAGAACGATCTATCTAGTCCTTAATTACACCATTCTAACCACCTAACATGCATAAACGAATAATTAAATCACTAATCCGTTCTAACTAACCACCTAAACCTTAATTAGCCAAAACTAATCAACCATTAAGTATTATTAACTCCCTAAGAAAATTTTAGTGAGTAAACTCACCGATTTAGCGTTCTGGTGAGTCCACAATGACGGCGACGCGGAGACGGGCGACAAATGACCTTGCGGCGGCACCAAACAAGGCCTAGAAGAGGTCCGAAATGGGCCTCAAAGCCATAAAGCCCTTGCTGGCTTTGGTTTTTGCTGGGGCCGAGAAGAGCTGGAACCAGCAGTTGAAATGGCAAGGCGGGCGGACGGGCGGCTGTAGCGGGCCAGGCAGAGGTGGACGGTGGCTGAACAGCAACGGCAAGGCTCCAGCTGAGCTGCTACAAAGACTAGGGATGGCTTGGGGGACGGCCAGGAGAGGGACGATGGCGCACAGGCGCACGGGCAAGCGGAACGCCGAGTTGGACTCGCAAGCGGCATGGCGGACATGTGACGGGTCCAACGACGGCAGGGGGGCTCCGTTGGCTCTAGCTTGGCCGCTAGGCTTCTCTGGTTCTCTCAAGCTTTCAAAGCACAACAACAATGGATAAAGTGGGCCTTGAGAGGAAGAAGAAGCTACTAAAGACTTGGAGGGTCCCCTTTGGGCCATAAAAGTCTTATATTCTATTCCTTTGTCCCTTGGCAAGGCCCCACTAGCCTTGGCTATCTTCCTTAGCCAATTTGCAGCCCTCAAACTTCCCTAGCGAGCCAACCAAGTAGTCCAAATGTTCCCTCCCCCATGACCTACGAATTTTAGAATATTTTCCCCCAAATTGAACCCAATTCCCCTCCAATTGGATCCAACTTGATGTCCATAAATCCCACCAAGGTGCCATCATCCCATTCAACATTTTTCATCATCAATTGAACCAACTTGAATCCCAAAAATGCGACAAAAAACGGCCCTCTGATTTTTCCGATAAAAAATGGCCCTACTTTGAAATTTTTCCAAAAATCCCGGTTTGCAAAAAAATTTTCGAAGGATGAGTCGACATTCGTAAAATGAATCGTGACATGACAATTTCTGAAATCGGGTTCAAATTCGTGGTTAATTTCAATCTGGCGCGATTTTAGCGTGACCTAACCTACCAAGTAGCTTTTAGGAATTTTTAGTGCAATTGACCTGTGGTCGATTATTTTTTAGCCACATTGTACATCTTTGACACATTGATGACTCTCGGTTGTCGTGAAAATCTCGAGATTTCAAATACGGACATAGGGTACCAAAACGACAGAAAAATCGATCTAGTGCCGATCGACGAGAATTTTGCAATTAGGTGGAATCACCAACATTAAATCACATGACTCAATCGAATTGACCTATCTCCGGTCTCTAATCGACTTTTAATTGTGCCGGAATGACCCTTACAAACTAACGTGGTCGAACAGTCGATTTCTGGTCGAATTCTCAAATCTATTGCGTTAAAATCCCTTAATGGCTTCACCAGATAGACTAGTTATCTCGTGAGTGATCAGCTCAGAAAATAGAACTATAGGCGCGTCAATGAAAAGCCCGATTCATTCAATTGAAAATAGAATTGGAAATTCAGGATGTCACAACTCTCCCCCTCTTATAAAAATTTCGTCCTCGAAAAGTAAATCATTACAAATCTTTAAACAAAAAGGTGGGGGTACAGTCATCTCATCGAATCTTCACTTTCCCAAGTTGCCCATTCTATGCCGTGGTGTTGCCAGACCACTTTAACCAACGGGATTGTCTTGGTACGCAGAACTTGCTCCTTCTGATCTACAATCTGAACCGGTCTTTCCATGTACGACACCCTGTCGTCCACATCCAATTCTTCAAAATTCAGCACGTGGGTTGGGTCAGTTTCATACTTCCTCAACATCGACACGTGAAAGATGTCATGCACTTGCGCCAACCTTAGCGGCAATACAAGACGATATGCTAGAGTCCCTATCCTTTCTAGAATGTCAAAGGGACCTACGTACCTCGGACTCGGCTTTCCCTTTTTGCCGAAGCGCGAAATACCCCTCATTGGTGACACCTTCAGAAAGACGTGCTCACCAACTTGGAATTCCAATGGCCTTCGACGCTTATCAGCATATCTTTTGTGGCGGCTCTAAGCGGTCTTTAGTCTGTCCCTGATAACTGCAACTGCATCCACTGACTGCTGGACTAACTCCTGACCTGTGATCTTCCGTTCTCCAACCTCATCCCAACACATTGGCGTTCTGTACGCTCTACCATACAACGCTTCGAAAGGTGCCATCCGAATGCTCTGCTGGTAGCTGTTGTTATAGGCAAACTCAATGAGATGAAGATGTTCCTCCCAACTTCCTTTGAAATCTAGCACACATGCTCTCAACATGGCCTTGAGAGTTTGAATCGTCCTTTCAGACTGACCATCCATCTTAGGATAATAGGCCATACTATACTGCAGCTTCATTCCTAAGGCGATCTGTAAGTTTTTCCAAAAGGCAGCTGTAAACCTCGGGTCTCTATCAGATGTGATCGTCACTGGTACTCCATGCAGACGAATATCTGACACACATACAACTCTGCATGCCTGTCCAAATCAAGGTCCTTTTGTACGGCGATGAAGTGAGCCAACTTCGTCAGTCTATCAACCACTACCCAAATGGAATCATTACCCCTCTAACTCATTGGTAAGCTTTTCACAAAGTCTATTGTAATGTGTTCCCATTTCCACTCGGGAATCTTAAGAGGTTGCAAAAGTCTTCCCGACTTATAATGTTGTGCCTTTACTTGCTGACACGTCAAACACTTGGCGACATGCTTGGCGATATCCGCCTTCATACCGGACCACCAATAGTGTTGACACAGATTCTGATACATCTTCGTACTGCCAGGATGAATGCTGTAACTGCTACGATGAGCTTCTAATAAGATCTCCTATTTAAGCTCTACATCGTTAGGTACACACAATCGTCCTCGGAACCTTAGTGTTCCATATTCAGAAATCTGAAAGTCAGCTTTCCTCTTGTTAGTATCCTCTTGCAGGATTTTCTGAACATCTGGGTCTGTCAACTAAAGTGTTTTGATTATAATCTGGACTTCTGGCTCAATTCTGAGGGTGGCCATAAGACTTGAAAGGTGGCTTACCTCAAACTTGAAAATCGAATCTCGAGCTCTCTCGAGTAAAACCCATTCCTTAACCATCATATGCGCAACTAAAGACTTCCGACTCAGCGCATCTGCGACCTTGTTCGGCTTTCCAGGATGATACAGAATATCACAATCATAGTCCTTCAGAAGTTCCATCCGTTGACGTTATCTCATATTCAACTCCTTCTGAGAGAATAGATACTTGAGACTTTGATGGTCCATAAAGATCTGGAATATTTCTCCACACAAATAATGTCTCCAAATCTTCAGAGCGAAAATGATCGCTGCGAGTTCCAAGTCATGCGTCGGGTAATTCAGCTCATGAGGTCTCAACTGACGAGACGCGTATGCAACAACCCTACCATGTTGCATTAACACACAACCCAGTCCTCTAAACGACGCATCACTATAGATCTTGTATCCTCCAAGACCAGATGGTATGGTCAGCACAGGTGTGGTAATCAGCTTCTGCTTAAGCTCTTGGAAACTACACTCGCACTTGTCTGTTCACACGAACTTATCTTCCTTCTTCAATAGTCAAGCCAACGGCGATGCTAACGCTAAAAATCCTTCCACGAACCTTCTGTAGTAACCTGGCAAACCCAAAAAGCTTCTGATCTCTGTCATGGTAGTCGGTCTTGGCCAGCTGATAACTGCTTCGATCTTGGTTGGGTCAACGAAGATTCCTTCGCCTGAAATCACATGACCTAGGAACGCAACATGAGTCAACCAAAACTGCACTTGCTAAACTTAGCATACAATCCATGAATCCTCAGGGTCTGAAGTACCATTCTCAAATGCCTCTCGTGCTCCTCAGCACTTCTTGAATACACCAGGATATCGTCGATGAACACAATCACAAACTGATTCAGATACTCTTTGAACACTCGGTTCATCAGATCCATGAAAGTAGCTGGGGGCATTCGTCAAACCAAACAGCATTACAGTAAACTCATAATGGCCATATCGAGTACGAAACGCTGACTTCAGTATGTCCTCCTTTCTGATCCTCAACTGATGATACCTTGTCCTTAAGTCGATCTTTGAAAATATCGACGCTCTTTGCAGCTGGTCAAACAAGTCATCGATCCTCGGGAGTGAATACTTGTTCTTGATCGTCACCTGATTGAGTTGGCGATAGTCGATGCACAGACACAACAAACCATCTTTCTTTTACAGACGCAACAAACCATCTTTCTTTTCACGAACAGAACTGGTGCTCCCCAAGGTGATGCACTGGGACGTATGAATCCCTTATCCAACAATTCTTGCATCTGCACCTTCAGTTCTTTCAACTCAGACAACGCCATCCAGTAAGGAGCCTTAGAGATTGGCTCTGTCTCGAGTGCTAACTCAATCACGAACTCTATCTCTCTCTTTGACGGCAGGCCTGGCAATTCTTTCGGGAACATGTCTGGAAATTCTTGTACCACTGCGATATCTTCAATCTTTAGCTCCTCAACTGTCGTATCCAAAACAGTTGCCAGGTAACCCTGACAACCCCCGTCTAACAAACGGGTTGCCTCAAGCGACGAGATTAAGGAAATCAAGGGTCCTCCTCGACTCCTAGTAAACTCAAAACTTTCACCCAACAACAGGTTAAACTGAATCGCTTTATAATAGCAGTCCATCTTAGCTCATTACTTAGTGAGCCAGTCCATGCCAATTATCACATCAAAATCATACATGGCTAAGACTATCAAATCTATCATCCCCTCTCGCTCACCAATCACTAACTTGCAACCAGGACAACCCACTATAGCTAACACCTTATCCTTTAACGGTGTAGATATGTTAACCACTAACTCTAACAACTCAGGAATCACTCTTACCAGCTTAACAAATTGCTCAGCTATAAACGAATGAGTTGCACCAGGATCAAATAAAGCATAAGCAGCGTGGTCATTCAACGAAACCATACATGTAATCACATTAGGCAAGTCCTCAGCCTATCCTCTTGTGATAGCATACGTCCTTCACTGAGCTGGAGGTCTGTTATGTTCTCCTTACTGTGCAATCTATGGCACAAACCTTCTATTATAACCCATCGGTGGCAGCGACAGTAATTGCTGTAGTCCCCTCAGTCTTTTGGAACAGTCTCTGGCCAGGTGACTCTACTGGTTACACTCGAAACAAGCACCCATCCTAAGATAGCACAGAGCTGAACCATGTCGCCTTCCACAGAAGCGACATGCGCCATTCTGATTCGGCGCTGACTTGCCAATTCCACCCTTCCTATTGGGCTGAACATGGAACCTTCCTCCAATCATAGGCTTCTTCCCAAACTAGTTTCCGTCTCTGTTCGAATTGAACCTTGAACCAGACACATAAGTCTATTCACTCAGGCTCCTCTCTATCAACTGGGCTCGTCCATATACCTCGTTGTAGTCCTTAAGATCGAACGGCACCAGTGGATTTCTCAACTCTAGTCGGAGGCCGTTCCTGAACCTCCGAGCTTTATTTTCAGGATCCTCTATCAGCCTTAGAGCATATTGAGATAGCTCCGCAAACTTAACCTCATACTGATCTACTGTCAGCATTCCTTGTGAAGGCACTAGAATTCCTCTATCTTCTGCTCTCGGGTGCTACCCGAAAAATACTTGTTGTTAAAAGGCTCTGAGGAAGGCGTTCCATACCGGAACTACGCCTTCTGGAAATACTGTGCTTCTGGTGGCCCTCCACCAAGTATTCGCGCTACCCTGCAGCTGGTATCTGCCAGGACAACTTTCTCCTCCTCGGTGCACATTAGAAGTGCAAAGGCCTTCTCTAGGTCTTGGATCCAGAGCGTTGCAGTCGAGATCTCCTGCACCAGTGAACTTCAGCAAGTTCAGCTTCAAGAACTGCTCCACGAGCTTATGAATAGGTCTCTCCCTCTCAACAACCATGTTCCCAGCTGGAACTTCGGCAGGTACGGCAGCAGTAGCAGCATCAGTAGCGGCGGCGACGACAGCAGTAGCAGTAGCTATAGCGACGGCAATAATGGCGGCAGCTTGATTCTAGGCCCGCTGCCCCATCAGTTTTCTAAGCGTCTCAAGCGCCTGCATGATCCCTTCGATCCTAGGATCACCAGGGGCTATTACCCCAGCACCAACAGGATGCGATGCTACGCCACTAGCGCTAACTTGAGTCGACGTTCAACCACGACCCCCTCAGGTGCTGACTCTTGTCGGCGTCCTACCCCGAGTAATAGGTCCAATGGTTCTCTTTCTAGGAGTCCTCTGCTCCTGATCACTCATTACGCGAATTCTATACAGGAACCTGCTTTCCAATTCCACTCAGAATTAGAAGATGAGTGATCCCCACAAAACAATTTACCAAACAACTATCACTAACATGCACCAGCATAAAATGAAGGCCATCCTACTAACTATCCCATAAACCATCGCACCTTATCACTCCAAGTATCGACCAACTCTGATACCACTTCGAGCAGGGATCTCACGCCCCGATCCTCGAGCGTGTGCCCATCCCTCGGTCGTCGATTAAATTGCGACGTCCCAAGACACGTCGCCGACCCTTTTCATTTTAATGCACATGTGGAAGCAAAACAAAACCCATGGCAACAATCAACATGGGATAGAAAAGCAGGAAGCACATTCACAACCAAAACACTTTTATAAACACTCTGGTTTATATACAAGACTAGTCCAAAGACAAAGTTTACAAAAGACCAACTCTCAAAAGAAGTTGTCCTAAGACCTATTAGTCGGACGCATTCACCGATCGTTCAGTCTCCACAGGCTCCAGGGGCTACGAGTCCTCCACAGCACCATCAGAAGGGTCAGCTGCACTCTCCCCTAGAGCGGCATCGACTACCACAAAGGGAATCTCAAAACCCTGAAGGGGACCCACCCTGAATCCATTGGGTCCGTAGCGAAACCACGCTCTGAATCGATGAGGTACCCTCTAAGGTAGGCCCTCTTCGACCTAGACAGTGGTCACCACAAGTTCATAGACCCAGTGACTTATGGGATCAGGGTAGTTAAAAATCCGCTCAGTAACCCTCATGGACTGACCAAAATGTTCCGGAGAACAAAGGTCTACTCCAAAAAGAAGAGCCACCCAGCTAACTAGGCACAGGACTCCTCAGCCAAGACCTCTGAGACCTCCAGGGGATCTGGGTCTTCCACGACACCATCAGGGGGATCAACAACCCCCTCACCTGCCGCGGCGTTGACCGCAACAGCAGGGATGTAGGAACCCTGCAAGGGACCTTCCCTGATCCCATTGATCCCATGGCGAAACCACGCCCTAAATTGATGAGGTACCAACTGTGGTCAACCCTCATCGACGAAGATAGTGGTCACTATGAGCTCATGGAGCCAGGGACTCACAGGGACAGGGACATCAATACTATGCTCAGTATACTCCCTCGGCTTCCCAAAACGTACTGGAGGGACTGCCATCTACGGACCTAAAAAGAATTGAGCCCACGACAAGGTGAGACAACATCTCAGCAAGTTCACCCCTAAACCTCGATTAGAAAGGAAATACACCTAGGGGCGTCCTAACCACACAACCACACAACCACAGAGACTCACCTCGTCTCAGATCCTCCCTACTTGTCAGCACAGTTCATATCACAGACATAAGCACAAATCAACTCAATCAATTGGAACGCCACATCTTATATCTCACACAGCCACATGGGTCCCAATTATAAGGCCAAATCGTTATGACACGTCCCATACCGTGTCACACAATTTTGTCCCATAATCAGGCACGGTTAAGGCACTCAATCATGCATTCCAATTTTTATCACGGCCTACTCGACGTTTGGCAATCTTCTAGCGTAACCAGGCATCATCTCACTCCATTGAGCACAGCAACGTCTACTTGAGAATGTAATCCTTTAAAAGCATCGGTCCATAATCTACTACAACCAGCATCCATTGACTTGGGGCATCCCATATAGGAGCAGTGTCCACCCAACTCACATCGGGGACGAGTTCTTATAACCATTCATGCACCCATCCAATCTTGGCCAAGACATCGTGCTTTACACTCAAATGTCTCAATAAAAATAATGTACTTGGCTCATTTTTTTCATATTAAAAATACACGGTAAAATAATTGTGTATGGATACACGGTCAATTTGAATCAGAAAAATTGATATCATTCCTTTTAAAATCCCAATATTTGATATAGTATTTAAAATCATTTTTGGTGTCAAAACCCGACACTCGGTAATTTCTAATTAATTACCAAAATTTTGAAATAAATATTCAAAATCACAATCACCACTCAATTTGCACAAATTAACACTCAATTGTATAAACTAAGCACACCACTACAATCAGCACGAAATTCTGGTCACCAGCTATCTCGGTATAATTTCCGAAAAATATAAACTAATTAAATAAATTACAAAAAAATTAAATAATGCAAATTAAATCCCAAAAATGCTAACCTAGGCCGGAAATGCTAATCTAACCACCTAAACGGGCCTAGAAAATTACCACACATATCTAGATAAATAGTACAATCTATTTAGCCCCTAATCAATCTATTCTAACCACCTAACATGCATAATTAAACAATTAAATCATTAATCTAAACTAACTAACCACCTAATCCATACTTAGTCTAAACTAATTATCTACTAAACGTCATTAACTCCCTAAGCAGAGTTTAGCAAGTAAACTCACCGATTTAGCGGGCCGGTGAGTCCACGGCGATGGTGATGCGGAGGTGAGGAACACTCAAGCCTACGGCGACACCAATGGACGTCCGAACGGGCCTTAAAATGAGCCATAATCTCACGGCTCTAAGCTAAGAGTTCGGCTTCTGCTTGCTATTGGAAGGGGCGGTCCGAGCAGCTAGTTGGTGCGGAAACGGCGAGGAGGTGGACCAGTGGCTGTAGTGGGCGACAACGGTGGCTCCAGCGGCTGAACAACGACCAGGGCAAGCTTGGGACGGTGGCTGGGCACGAGCAGGAGGCGAGACGGCAGGGGCTCGGCGACGAGCCCACGGGCGTGCGGTTGGTGTGCGATGAGCGGCTAGGGGACTCCGACGGCCGCTGCTCGCTCTTGGCTAGCTTTCTCTAGATTTTTTAGCTCACAACAATGTAGAAAGTGATCCAAGGAAGAAGAAGGAGGCTGCTGCAGCTAGAGGGGGCCACCAAAATATCCCAAATACTCAAGTTTTATACCCCACCAGCCATAGCTGTCATCCTCAGTCATTTGCCCCTCCATAGCTTCCCAAACAACCTTCCCAAAGGGTCCAAATGTGGCTGACCACCATGTTATATGTGTGACATATTGATTTTCAAGTTTTGTTTTCGATTGAATAAGTTGGGCTTTTCATCAACACACCTATAGTTCTTTTCTTTAAGTTGGCCACTCATGAGATAACTAGTCCATCAGGTGGAGCTGTTAAGGAATCTAAATGCAATAGACTTGAGAATTCGATCGGGAATCGACTGCTCAACCGTACTAATCTGTAAGGGTCATTACGGCACTGCCAAAATCAATCAGAGACCGAAGATAGGTCGATTTAATAGAGGTATGTGATTAGTGTGTGGGTGATTCCACCTAATTGCAAAATTTATGTCAAATGGCACTAGACTTATTTTTCTGTCATTACTATACCCTGTGCCCGTAATTGCAACCTCAAGATTTTTACGACAATCGAGAGTAGCCAATATGTCGAAAATGTACAATGTGGTTCGAAAATAATCGACCACGGGTCAATTGCACCAAAAATTCCTAAAAGCTACTAGGTAGGTTAGGTCACGCTAAAATCGCGCCTGGTTGAAATTAACCGCGAATTTGAACCCGATTTCAGAAATTGAAAGTTCAGTTATGTCACGATTCATTTTAGGAGCGTCGAATCACATTCCTAATATTTTTCTACAAACCGGGATTTTTGGCAAAAATTCAATGTAGGGCCGTTTTGGATCGAAAAATTCAAGGAACCGCTTTTGGTTGCATTTTTGGGATTCAAGTTGGTTCAATTGACAAGGAAAAATGTGAATTCAAGTGTGGGCACCTTGGTTGAATTTATGGGCTTCAATTGAACTCAATTGGAGGGGAATTTAATCAAATTGGATTGCAATTATACAAAATTCGTAGGCCAAGGGTACAACAACATTTTGGACCTCTTCAATAGCTTCTAGGGGAAGCTTCAAGGTTGCAAATGGATAAGAATTGAAGGCAGCAACTGGTGGGGCATGTGTGATGATGAAAATAGGATATTTAGGCTTGGTGGCCCCCTCTCTTCAGCAGCTGGCTTCTTCTTCCTCATTGATCTTACTTTCTCCATTTTAGAGTGTTTTGAGAGCTCAAAGTTGCAGAGAAACTAGCCAGCAGCTTCCTTTGCCCATCGACCAACCGGAGCTCCACCGCCATCGCCAGCTGCACGCCCGCAAGCGCCCAAGCCCCACGCGACAGTCCACTCATGTCCCGCTCATTTCACGCCGTCTCGCGGTCCCCTGCGATTCCTAGCCACCGTCGAGACCTCCAAGCCACCGTCTAGGCCACCAGAACCGTCGTCATCGCCCACCTAGCCTTGCTGTAGCCACCGCCGCCCACCTTGCTCATTCCAGTCCAAACCGAGCCCCGCACTAACTCTTTCGGCCCAAGGATAGAGTCGAAAGGCCAACAAGGGTCCTTGGTCTTCTAGGCCTGTTTCTAGGCCCGTCCGAACCTTCGTTGGTGTCGCCGTGGGCTTAATTGTCACCCGCCTTCGCGTCGCCATCGCCGTGAACTCATTGGAACACTATACCGGTGAGTTTACTTGCTAAACTCTGCTTAGGGAGTTAATTATGCTTAAGGGATAATTATTTTAGGCTAATTAAGGTTTAGGTGGTTAGTTAGATTGGATTAGTGATTTAATTATTTAATTTTGCATGTTAGGTGGTTAGATTAGACTAATTAGGGACTAGATAGATTGTACTATTTATCTAGATAGGTTCGAAAATTTTCTAGGAATGTTTAAGTGGTTAGATAAGCATTTCTGGCCTAAGTTGGTATTTATTGCATTTAATTTGCATTATTTAATTAATTTTGGTACTTATTTAATTAATTAATATTTTCCGAAAATTATACTAATTGTGATTGTCCTGCTTTCCTATCCCATGATGTTTGTTGTTAGGGGTTTTTAATTCGCTTCCGCATGTGCAATAAAATGAATGGGTCAGCGACGCGTCCTAAGACGTCGCAATTTTATCGACCACCGAGGGATGGGCACGCGCTCGAGGTTCGGGGCGTGACATCCCCGCCCGAAGTGGTATCAGAGCTGGTCAGTAGTTGGAGTGATAAGGTGCGATGGGTTTTTGGGATAGTTAGTAGGAAATGCTTCATTTTACGCTGATGCATTTGAGTGATAGCTGTTTGGTACATTGTTTTATGGGGATCACTCAGTTTCTAATTCTGTATGGAATTGGAAACAGGTTCTGTAGAAGGTCTATATAATGAGTGATCAGGAGCAAAGGTTCCTATGAAAAGGACCATTGGACCAGTGACTCGGGGTAGGACGCTGACAAGGGTCGGTACCCAAGGTGGTCGTGGTAGAGCGCCAGCTCAAGCTAACGCTAGTGGAGCAGCACCGCCTCCAGTCAGTGCTAGGGTAGCAGCCCCTAGTGATCCAAGGTTCGACGGGATTATGCAGGTGCTAGAGATGCTTGGGAATGTGGTTGGCCAGCAGGCCCAGAATCAAGTTGCCGCCACCACCGCTTCAGTTGCCGCTACCGCAACAGCCACTACTGCCGCCAATGCGCCGCTGATGCTGCTGCTGCCGCAGCTGTAGCCGAACCTGCCATAGTTCTACCTGGGAACGTGGTTGTTGAGAGAGAAAGGCCTAGGCATAAGCTCATTGAGCAATTTTTGAAGTTGAACCCATGAAGGTTCACTAGCGTAGGAGACTCCGAAGCTGCAGCCCTTTGGATCCAAGACTTGGAAAAGGCATATGCACTGCTAAGGTGCACAGAGGAGGTGAAGGTCGTCCTTGCAGTCTATCAACTGTAGGGTAACGCAAGCACTTGATGGAGGGCCACCAGAGGACTAGTGTTCCTACTTCCGAAGTGGAATGCCTTCGTTGAAGTATTCAACGGCAAGTATTTTTCTTACAGTGCTAGGGAATTGAAGATGGCGGAATTCCAATGCCTTCGTCAAGGTCTAATGACAGTAGACCAATACGAGGTGAAGTTCGCTGAACTATCGCAGTACGCCCCCAAACTGATCGAGGATCCAATAGACTGAGCTAGAAGGTTCAAAGATGGGCTCAGACCGGAATTGAGGAGTGTGCTGGTGCCATTTAATTTGAAGGACTACAACAACTTGTATGAACGGGCCTAGTTAATAGAGAGAGACCAAAACGAATAAGCCGTCGCGTCTGGGTCAAGGTTTAGCTCAAGTAGTGATGGAAGTAGGTTTGGGAAGAAACCTATGATAGGAGGAAGGTACCCTGTTCCGCCCAATAGGAAGGGTGGGATAGGAAAGTCAGTGCCAAGACAGAATGGCGTGTGTCGTTTCTATGGAATACAACATGGATCAGTCTCATGCCATTCTAGGCCAGGTGCTTATTATGAGTGTGGCCAACAGGGTCACATAGCTAGGAATTGTCCCAGATACCGATGGGACTACAACAGTTGTCGCCACCGCCACCAATGGATCAAAATCGTGGATACGCGCCCCCGGATGCACAGCAGGGTGGACTAATCAGGCCTCCAGCTCAAGGAAGAACGTACACTATCACTAGAGGACAAGCTGAGGACTCACCTGATGTGATTACAGGTACTGTTTCGCTAAACAACTACGCTACTTATGCTTTATTTGACCCTGGTGCAACTCATTCATTTATAACTGAGCAATTTGTTAAGCTAGTAGGATTGATTCCTGAGTTGTTGGAGTTAGTGGTTAGCATATCTATACCATAAAAGGATAAGGTGTTAGCTACAATGGGTTGTCCTAGTTGCAAGTTAGTGATTGGTGAGCGAGAGGGGAGGATAAATTTGATAGTCCTAGCCATGTATGATTTCGATGTGATAATTGGCATGGACTAGCTCACCAAGCAACGAGCTAAGATGGACTGCTATCGTAAAGCGATTCAGTTTAACCCGTTGCGGGTGAAAGTTTCGAGTTTATTAGAAGTCGAGGAGGACCCTCGATTACCTTAATCTCGTCGTTTGAGGCAACCTGTTTGTTAGACGGGGGTTGCCAAGGTTACTTGGCGACTGTCATGGATACGACAGTTGAGGAGTTGAAGATCGAGGACATCGCTGTAGTACAAGAGTTTCCATATGTGTTTCTAAAGGAATTGCCAGGTCTACCGCCAGAGAGAGAGATAGAATTCGTGATTGAGTTAGCCCCTGGGATAGAGCCAATCTCTAAGGCTCCTTACCGAATGGCGTTATCTGAGTTGAAAGAACTGAAGGTGCAGATGCAGGATTTGTTGGATAAGGGATTCATACGTCCTAGTGCATCACCTTGGGGAGCACCAGTTCTATTCATAAAGAAGAAAGATGGTTCGTTGCGCCTATGCATCGACTATCATCAACTCAATCAGGTGACGATCAAGAATAAGTATCCACTGCCGAGGATCGATGACTTGTTTGACTAGTTGCAAAGAGCGTCGATATTCCCTAAGATTGACTTGAGGACGGGATATCATTAGCTAAGGATAAGGAAGGAGGACATACCGAAGTTAGCGTTTCATACTTGATATGGCCATTATGAGTTCACTGTAATGCCGTTTGGTTTGACGAACGCCCCAGTTGCTTTCATGGATTTGATGAACCAAGTTTTTAAAGAGTACATGGATCAGTTTGTGATCATGTTCATCGACGATATCCTGGTGTACTCGAGAAGTCCAAAGGAGCACGAAAGACATTTGAGATTGGTGCTTGAAACACTGAGGAATCATGGATTGTACGCTAAGTTTAGCAAGTGCGAGTTTTGGTTGACTCGCGTAGCTTTCCTAGGTCACGTGATTTCAGGCGAAGGAATCTCCGTGGACCCGACCAAGATCGAAGCAGTTATCAACTGGCCAAGACCGACTACAGTGACAGAAATCAGAAGTTTCTTGGGTTTAGCAGGGTATTACAGAAGGTTCATATAAGGGTTTTCAACTTTAGCCTCACTGTTGACTCGACTGCTGAAGAAGGAAGAGAAATTTGTATGGACAGACAAATGCGAGCGTAGTTTCCAAGAGCTTAAGCAGAAGCTGACTACCGCAACAGTGCTAACCATACCATCTGGTCCTGGAGGATATGAGATCTACAGTGATGCATCATTTAGAGGACTGGGTTGCGTGTTAATGCAACATGGCAAAGTCGTTGCATACGCATCCCGTTAGTTGAGATCTCATGAGTTGAATTATCCAACGCATGACTTAGAAGTCATAGCAATTATTTTCACTCTGAAGATTTGGAGACATTATTTGTGCGGATAAAGATTCCAGATCTTTACAGACCATCAAAGTCTCAAGTACATATTCTCTTAGAAGGAGTTGAATATGAGACAACGTCGCTAGATGGAACTCCTGAAGGACTATGATTGTGATATTCGGTATCACCCTGGAAAGGCTAATAAAGCAGCAGATGTGTTAAGTCGAAAGTCTTCAGTTGCACATATGATGGTCAAGGAATGGATTTTACTCGAGAGAGCTCGAGATTCGATTTTCAAATTTGAGGTAGGCCACCTTTCAAATCTTATGGCCACTCTCAGAATTGAGCCGGAAGTGCAGATCAGAATTAAGACGCTTCAGCCGACAAACCCAGATATTCTGAAGATCCTGCAAGAGAATACCGAAAAAAGAAAGACTGATTTTCATATTTTTGAAGACGGAATACTAAGGTTCCGAGGATGATTATGTGTACCTGACGATACTGAGCTTAAGGAAAAAATCTTGTTAGAAGCTCATCGTAGCAATTACAGCATTCATCCAAGCTGTACGAAAATGTATTAGAATCTGCGTCAACACTATTGGTGAACCGGTATGAAGGCAGATATCACCAAGCATGTCGCTAAATGTCTGACGTGTCAACAAGTGAAGACACGGCATTGTAAGCCGAGAGGACTTTTGCAACCTCTCGAGATTCCCAAGTGGAAATGGGAACACATCACAATGGATTTTGTGACAGGCTTACCAAAGAGTTAAAGGGGTAATGATTCCATTTGAGTAGTGGTCGACAGACTAACGAAGTCGGCTCACTTTATCGCCGTACGAAAGGACCTTGAGTTGGACAAGCATGCAGAATTGTACGTGCGTCAGATTGTTTGTCTGCATGGAGTGCCGGTGACGATTACATCTGATAGAGACCCAAGGTTTACAACCGCCTTTTGGAAAAGTTTGAAACCGCCTTAGGAACGAAGCTACAGGACAGTACGACTTATCATCCTCAGATGAATGGCCAGTTTGAGAAGACGATTCAAACCCTCGAAGACATGCTGCGAGCTTGCATGTTGGATTTCAAGAGAAGCTGGGAAGAACAGCTTCATCTTGTCGAGTTTACTTACAACAATAGCTACCAACATAGTATTCAGATGGCTCCTTTCAAAGCGTTATATGGCAGAGCGTGCAGAACACCAGTTTGTTAGGATAAGGTTGGAGAACGAAAGGTCACAAGCCCAGAGTTAGTCCAATAGTCAGTGGATGCAATTGCTGTTATCAGGAATAGATTAAAGAACACTCAGAGCCGCCAGAAAAGCTACACTGATAAGCGTCGAAGACCATTGGAATTCCAAGTTGGTGAGCACATCTTTTTAAAGGTGTCACCAATGAGAGTACTTCGCGCTTCGACAAGAAAGAGATGCTAAGTCCGAGATACGTAGATCCCTTTGAGATTTTGGAAAGGATAGGGATTCTCGTATCATCTTGCATTGCCGCAAGGTTAGCACAAGTGCATGACGTCTTTCCCGTGTCGATGTTGAGGAAGTATGAGCCTAACCCGACCCACATGCTAAATTTTGAAGACTTAGACGTGGACGACAGGGTGTCGTACGTGGAAAGACCGGTTCAGATTGTGGACCGCAAGGAACGGGTTCTACACACCAAGACGATTCCGTTGGTTAAAAAGTGGTTTGGCAACACCACGGCACATAAGGAGTAACTTGGGAAAGTGAAGATTCGATGAGACGACTGTACCCCCACCTTTTTGTTTAAAGATCTGTAATGGTTTAAATTTCGAGGACGAAATTTTTATAAGAGGAGAAGAGTTGTAACATCCTGATTTTCAGGTTCTGTTTTCAATTGAATAAGTTGGGCTTTTCATCGACGCGCCTATAGTTCTTTTCTCTGAGTTGGCCACTCACGAGATAACTAGTCTATCAGGTGAAGCCATTAAGAAATCTAAACGCAATAGATTTGAGAATTCGACCAAGAATCGACCGCTTGACCGTGCTAATCTGCAAGGGTCATTATGGCACTATCAAAATCAATCAGAGACCGGAGATAAGTCGATTCGATAGAGGTATGTGATTAGTGTGTGGGTGATTCCACCTAATTGCAAAATTTCTGTCGAATGGCACTAAACCGATTTTTCTGTCATTTCCGTACCCTATGCCCGTATTTGAAACCTCGAGATCTTCACGACAACCGAGAGTCGCCAATGTGTTAAAGATGTACAATGTGGCTCGAAAATAATCGACCACGGGTCAATTGCACCAAAAATTTCTAAAAGTTACCCGGTAGGTTAGGTCACGCAAAAATCGCGCCCGGTTGAAATTAACTGCGAATTTGAACCCGATTTTAGAAATTGAAAGTTCTTTTATGTCACGATTCATTTTAGGAGCATCAAATCACCTTCCAAAATTTTTCTACAAACCGGGATTTTTGGCAAATATTCAAAGTAGGGCCGTTTTGGACCGGAAAATTCAAGGGACCGCTTTTGGTCGCATTTTTGGGATTAAAGTTGGTTCAATTGGCGAGGAAAAATGTGAATTCAAGTGTGGGCACCTTGGTTGAATTTATGGGCTTCAATTGAACTCAATTTGAGGGGAATTGAATCAAATTGGATTGCAATTGTACAAAATTTGTAGGCCAAGGGTGCAGCAACATTTTGGACCTCTTCAATAGCTTCTAGGGGAAGCTTGAAGGCTGCAATGGGTGAGGATTGCAGGCAGCAGCTGGTGGGGCTTGTGTGATGATGAAAATGGGATATTTAGGCTTGGTGGCCCCCTCTCTTCAGTAGCTGGCTTCTTCTTCCTCATTTATCTTGCTTTCTCCATTTATAGTGTTTTGAGAGCTCAAAGTTGCAAAGAAACCAGCCAACAGCTTCCCTTGCCCGTCGACCAACCGAAGCTCCACCGTCGTCGCCAACCGCACGCCCGCGAGCGCCCGAGCCCCGCACGCCAGCCCGCTCGCGTCCCGCTCGTTTCACGCTGTCTCACCATCCCCCGCGATCCCTCGCCACCGTCAAGACCTCCAGGCCATCATCTAGGCCGTTGGAACCGTCGCCGTCGCCTGCCTGGCCTTGCTACAACCGCCATCGCCCGCCTTACTCGTTCCAATCCAAGCCAAGCCCCGCACCAACTCTTTCGGCCAAGGATAGAGCCGAAAGGCCAGCAAGGGTCCTTGGTCTTCTAGGCCCATCCGGACCTCCGTTGGTGTCGCCGTGAGCTTAGTTGTTGCCCGTCTTCGCATCGCTGTCGCCGTGAACTCATCGGAATGCTAAATCGGTGAGTTTACTTGCTAAACTCTGCTTAAGGAGTTAATGATGCTTAAGGGATGATTAGTTTAGGCTAATTAAGGTTTAAGTGGTTTGTTAGATTGGATTAGTGATTTAATTATTTAATTTTGCATATTAGGTGGTTAGATTAGACTAATTGGGGACTAGATAGATTGTACTATTTATCTAGATAGGTTCGGAAATTTTCTAGGCCCATTTAGGTGGTTAGATTAGTGTTTCC
Organism: Eucalyptus marginata; assembly: GCA_014182565.1. Taxonomy (NCBI): domain Eukaryota; kingdom Viridiplantae; phylum Streptophyta; class Magnoliopsida; order Myrtales; family Myrtaceae; genus Eucalyptus; species Eucalyptus marginata. The sequence goes on from CM024593.1 coordinate 16,023,874, forward strand.
AGCCTAAGTTGGTATTTATTGCATTTAATTTACATTATTTAATTAATTTTGGTATTTATTTAATTAATTAATATTTTTCGAAAATTATACTAGGATAGCCGGTGACTAGAATTTTGTACTGATTGCAATGGTGTGCTTAGTTTCTACAATTGAGTGTTAAATTGTACAAATTGATTGGTGATTGAAATTTTTAGTATTTAATTCAAAATTTGGAAATTTTGGTAATTATTTAGAAACTACCGGGTGTCAGGTTTTGACACCGAAAATGGTTTTAAAGACTATATCAAATAGTGGGATTTTAAAAGGAAGGGTATCAATTTTTCTAGTTCAAATTGACCGTATACCCACACGATTATTTTTATCGTGTGTTTTTAATACAAAGAAAAATGGCCAAGTATATTATTTTAATTGGGACATTTGAGTACAAAGCACGATATCTTGGCCGAGAATTGAATGGATGCATGAATGGTTATGAGAACCCGTCCCGAGCTGTTGAGCTGCACGTGCCCCTATATAGGATGCCCTACCAATGAATGGCAGTCGCAGTAGAGGCTAGATCGATGCTCCTTTATGGAATGCCGTCGACGTAGTGATGTTTCCGTGCTCGATAGGGCAAGACGACACCTGACTACACCAGAAGACCGCCGAATGTCGAGTAGGCCGTGCCCGTGTGTGACCGTGATTAACAATTGGAACGCATGTTGAGTGAAATTGACACGCTGAATTATGTGACAAAATTGTGTGGCACGAAATGGGACGTGTCATAACAATTTGGCCCTATAATCGGGACCCCTTATTTTTATTAGGATGAAGGTGTTGGCATTCCAATTGTTTGAGTTTGATTACCGCATATGGTTGGGTATATAAATTGTGCTGATAAGCAGGAAGGATTTGAGACGAGATAAGTCTCTGTGATTGTGTGGCTGCGTGGTTAGGACGCTCTAAGCGTATTTCCTTCCTAGTCGGAGTTTAGGAGGTGAACTTGCTAAGAAATTGTCTCACCCCGTCGTGGGCTCAATATTTTCAGGTACTTAGATGGCAGTTCCTCCGGAACGTTTTGGACAGCTGCAGGCTATTACTGAGCGGGTAATAGATGTTCGAATCCTTGGTAGTCATTGGGTTTATGAGTTGATTGTGACCGCCATCTGGGTCAATGAGGACCTACCTGAGAGGGTACCTCATCAATATTCAGGGCGTGGTTCCGCCATGGACTCAATGGATACCGGGTGGGTCCCCTCCAGGGTTTTGAGATCCCCTCAGTGGTTGTCAATGTTGCTTTTGGTGAGGGTGCAGCTAACCCTTCTGATGGAGCTGTAGAGGACCCGGTGCCCCCGGAGCCGATGGAGTCCGAAGGATCGATGAACGTGTCCGACTAGTAGGTCGTTGGACAGTTCCTTTTTGAAATCCGATCTTTTGTAGACCTTTGTACATAAACTCGATTTGTTTATAAAATTGTTTGGTTTGATGCGATTGTCCTGCTTTCTTATCCCATGCTGTTTGTTGTCAAGGATTTTTAATTCACTTCCGCATGTGCAATAAAATGAATGGGTCAGCAACGCATCCTAGGACGTCACAATTTCATCGACCACTGAGGGATGGGCACGCACTCGAGGTTCGGTGTGACAATACGAATTTGGACATTTCCCTCTTCAATTTCATTTCAATTCCCCTCCAATTGAGCTCAATTTGGCCCCCATAAAATCAACCAAGGTGCCATTGTCCATCTCATGATTTTTCCTCATCAATTGAACCAACTTGATGGCCAAAAATGCGACCAAAAACAGCCCTCTAATTTTTCCAATCCAAAATAACCCAACTTTGATTTTTCGCCGAAATCTTGGGTTTGCAGAAAAATCTTCGGAGGGTGAGTCGACGTTCCTAAAATGAATTGTGACATGATAGAACTTCAGGTTCAAATTCGCGATTAATTTCAACCGAGCGCAATTTTAACGTGACCTAACCTATTGGGTAGCTTTTAGGAATTTTTAAAGCAATTAACCCGTGGTTGATTATTTTCAAGCCACATTGTGCATCTTCGACTCATTGGAGACTCTTGGTTGTCGTGAAAATCTCGAGATTTCAAATTCAAGCACAGGGTACAGAAATGACAGAAAAATCAATCTAATGCCGTTCGATGAGAATTTTGCAATTAGATGGGATCACCCACACTTTAATCACATACCTCAGTCAAACCGACCTATCTCCAACCTCTTATCGATTTTGACAGTGCTGTATTGATCCTTGCAGATTAGCACGGTCGAGCAGTCGATTTCTAGTCAAATTCTCAAGTCTATTGCGTTAAAATCCCTTAACGGCTTCACTTGATAGACTAGTTATCTCGTGAGTGATCAGCTCAGAGAAAATAACTATAGGCACGTCGATAAAAAACCCAATTCATTCGATTGAAAACAAAATAAAAAATTTGGGATGTCATAGCTTTACTTTTCAAAACCCATTTATGACCCATATTTTGAGTTTAAAGTGATTCATATATGAAAATAAATGTAGGTTAAAATATGAACTTGTAACTCATTTTGACAGCTCTACTATCAAGTCACAACTACCAATGATTCTCCTCTACTAACCACCATTGGCTGTGGTCCAAAGGTCCCTAATGATCTTGAGAAAATTGATTTTGACGGGACTTAAATTCATGACCACACTTCTTGAGGCTCCAAATCAAACTGCCTCTCAAGAAGCTGTATGGTCATAAGCTTGAGTTATGGTAAAGACTATTTTCTTGAGGCCGCCCTCAGAAGCCTTTGCCTTTTGTAGTTACTCCATTATGGTAGGACAGACACACTGCCATGACCCGGGCTATTAAGAAGTACCGAACTTCAACAAAAGATAAATGCAGACATTAATTCCAGCTTGCGTGTTTGTACTTTTTTCTGTCATTTACCATCCCCTATGTTTATCCTATATGTGTAATTGAGGGAGAGAGAGAGAGAGTGAGTGGCATTACTTTTCTTCCAAAGTGATCACTTAATCTCCATCAAAGATGGTAGGCCCAAATTATCTTTCGAATCTTATCCTTTTTAGCATGTTTAGTATATGCGTTGAACATGTATCATATCATTCATGTTTATCAATGGATTTTTTCATCTTTTCCTTCATTATATGATTATGTAAGTTGACTTTGCTTTAACCACTATGGTAATGGCAAGCGATTAATTTTCAACAGAGTCTTGAAAGACATGTGGAAAAGTTCAGATTTTTAGGAATGATTGCATAGCACACGATTTGGTTTTACCACATTGGGCATTTCATTGTTGCAATAAAGACGTGCCTCTTAAGACTAAAAATAGAAAGACGAGGGTTATATCTCGTAGATGTTGACAAGTATTATAAATATTAACACCTAAAAATGATCAACTTTTGGTTATAATTGACAGGTGTCAATTTTAGTCGATAATAGCAAAATTTGGTAGATAACAGAAGTCGTCACTGAAAAGAGCAATCAACAACTTGAAGAGCATTGACAACTTGCCAAGGAAGATCTAGACAATAGTCATCAGTTATCAAATAGAACCTTCATTGGGGATGAAATCATCGACATCAATATGTAAATATTGAGTGGTGATATGTTTGGATATATAACTACTTTAAGATAAGTGCTACTAAATAATAAGTAACTGTTGGGTGGTTATGTTTGGCGCCACTATTTTAGGATTTTTGTAAGTTCTTGTAGATAAGTGTTGTTGTAAATTCTTGCAACTACAAATAAAATTAGGAAGTTATTTGTTTTTAAAATAGGATGAGGAAGTTATCTATTTAAATTAAGTAATCATTTGTAATCGTCAATTGTAGGCTTTAAAAAGCCACATAGACCCCCAATCAATCACAGAACTCAATGTTCTTTACAAATTTATCTTTACTTTTCCTGAATTTAATGGCTGGCCATATACCTTCAAAATTCCAGTCATTGATTCTCTTGTCCAAAATCAACCAAAAAAAAACGCTTCATAACCTTTATCGATTCACTTATCAATCCATCCACATTTAAAAAGGTTATCGGTAACTTTTTGACAAAATGTCTTTTTAGCACGCCTAGTGGGGGTACAATTCGTTGATTTGAGGAGACTATCATGACAAGCCAGAAATGAAGAAGAGTCTAATAATGTTGTTGACAACAACAATCCAATGCCACAAACTAGTGACAAAGTTGCTACGCACTTTAACTCTTCAACGGTTAACCAAGCGGCAAAAGAAGGAGAACGTGAGGGGGAAGACCTTCCCCAACGTCTCACTGAAGAGCAGTCAAGAGAAGGTGCACCTAATCCTCATGTGTGGGCCGCTATGAAGAGGATAATCGAAGAGCGGTGAAACAATATGACCAACTACATTGTGAGCCATAGGTCAAACATAATCAAGCCGATCTTCATCGATGTTGAGAATGATGTTCTCTCGAGTCTAGGATCATTCAATCAACCACCACTATTCAATCTAAAAAAAAAATCTACTGTAGCTGGGTGTGTTCTTAATCGCTCTCCATCTATTGATGCTAATAAAGTTAGTCAGAACAATCAAATTGGTGACATTAATTTGGAAAATCAAACTGATTGATAGACCGGTCAATTGCCAAATGTTGAAAATGTAAGGCCAATGACTCTACTAGTAACACCAATGAGAATATTCTTGTTAGGCTTAACTTGTCCATCAACATAAACCAGTATCATTGCCTAGGGGTAAAATGGCCGACCAAATCCAAAATTGAATCTAGTACAGTTCGTTGAAGAAGTTCAATAGTGATTGGGATTAGATAGTAGTGTTATCTTAACTCTTTATAGAAAACCACATCCCGAATTGATTAATAATCAGCCTTTCCAAAAACTTTCAAAATGTCCAACTTTGCCGTTTTTACTAGCGAAAAATGAACGATCAACCATCAAACACATGGTTTGATTTATAGCCCAATGTGGGGAAGAAGGGACAAATGAGTTTTGAAATTATAGGTTATTTCCTTTGTCTTTATCAAAAACTGTTTTTACCTAGTACACTAATTTGCCACATAATTAGTGTACAATTAGGTAGAGATGGAAAGATAATTTCATTCGTTCTCAATTTTATAGAGCGATATCTAAAGTATTAATTACTTATTTGGCCAGGTTCTATCAATACAATAATGAGTTGGTTAATCAATTTATTAATCAATTTAAGAAGGATAGAAATAAAGGCCTTACTTCATTCTCATAAAAACATTTCACGAATTCAGTTTTCGATGGATTGAAATTCAATCTAAGAGAAAAAATTGAAGGCTAAAACTTCGCTGATTTATTTCAATTGGCAACCGAGTATCTAAGTATGAGAAACTTCTTAACGAAGGATATAAAGAGCCACCTAAAAACTTTACACAAAACGTGGCTGTAATGTAAATCATGAGTCGGAGTATGAATCTAACCCAAATGAAAACATTGAAATAATTGTGGCAAATATGATGCCCGACAAGCTTTACATTTGTCAATCCTTAAAGCCTACCAAAATTAAAGAAAAAAGAACGATTAAGGCAAAAGACACTCAAATTTACTCGTTCAACAATAAGTTGGATGAAATCTTTGATCTACTCTTAAACGATGGCTTGATAAAATTAATGGAATGCTAATTATCCTAAGTAAAGATGATTTAGTAAATAAAAAATAGGGATAAGTTCACTAGAAATCATAAAACTTATCACAAAATTGAGTCATAAAATTTGCAAAAAAGTGCAATCAAGTTCTAAAACTTCTCAAATAGATGCAATCAATTCCTAAAGGTAACACTATCAAATTATTTAACGGAAAATGTTAATGCGGCATTTTTCATTATTTTCTTTTTAAAAAATTATTTAAATCAGATTTAAAAACTACAGAAAAGCCAACATTGTATATTAAAAACAAAACTAACCAAAAAAAGAAAACATGGAGAGAAGGGCCGGGCAAACCATGCCAGTAGGTGCCGCCACCGCTGCCACCCATCGTTGGAGGGGCCGACGGAAGTCGCTAGCCCTAAGCGAGGGTGGTTGGCCCCCACTAGCTCCAAGCAAAGCCTCACCAGCCCTAAGTGAGGATAGGAGACCCTTGTTGGCTCGAGTGAGGGTGCCCAGATTTGGGTACCCACCTAGATCTAGGCAACGCCAACTATTGCCTAGAGCTAGCGACCTTGTAGGCCCTAGGCAAGGCCTCGTCAGCCCTAATCTAGGCGCTTGAGCATAAGCTCGAGCCTTGCGAGGGTCGCCGGCCCTTGCTTAGGGCCGACGAGGCCTTGCTCGGGACTAACGAGGGCTAGCCACCCTTGCCCAAGATCGGTAAAGGTTGCCGACCCCTCTACTAATGGGTGGCACCGGCGATGACACCTACAAGTGTGGCTTGCATTGCCCTGCTCTTCTCTGGTTTTTTTTTTTTTTCAATTTTTTTTTTTTTCAATAAAATTTTAGCTCTTTTTAGTTTTTTAATATGATTTAAATAAGATATTAAGAAGAAAACAATAGAAAATGCCAACTAGGAGAGAGAAATTAACTTTAAATTGCCACGTCAGCATTTTGCGTTAAATAAATTGACAGTGTTAACTTTAGAATTTGATTGTATCTTTTGCAAATTTTAGGACTCAATTACACTTTCATTATGAGTTTTAGGACTCCCAGTAAACTTATCCCTAAAAAATGGCAAGTAACACCACTCATGAAGCCATAACATGGTTACTTGTGATGTTTTCAAGAAAACAATTCAAGAGCCAATGCAGCAAGGAAAAATTGAATTTGCTTATGACAGAGAGGCATACGATGACCATTTATTATGTAATTTAAAATAATCAAGGAGGTATTTGTTGAGACCAAAAAAGTTACCAACTTTGGCTGTAATCGATAAGTGACAGACTTAGTTGATAATAATAAAGTTGGTGAGCAATGGAATCGATGAAAAAAACAATCGATAACTTGAAGAGCATCAATAACTCACTAAGGAAGTTATCAATTGCAATTATCAATCATTGATGAAAATCTTTACTGGAGATGAAGTCATCGACATCCACATTTAACTATTGAGTAGTGATATTTTCGAATAAGTAACTTCTTTTAGATAAACATTACTAGAAAATAGGTAGCTATTGGGTCATTATGTTTAGTGCCACTATTTTAGCATTTTTTAACTTCTTTTGAATAAGCATTATTGTAACTTCCTATAACTGAAGATAGGATTAGGAAATTATTTGTTTTGAAGATAGGATTAGGAAGTTATTTTTTCAAATTCAATAAAGTCTGTAACCGTCAATTGTAGCATTTAAATAGTCACATTGTACTCTTTGTAAAGAAACCCCCATCATCAACACAAACAATATATCTTTCAGTTAATCAATTTAACATTCCAGTTACTGCATTTACTTTCCTTTAGAGTAATTAGTTCTAGTTCTTGTTCTTTGTTACACTTGACACTTCATGTCCGAATTGTGACGGAACTTGATTCACATATAAATAGAAGATGTAACCTTTGATAAAGGTATTTTGTTGCGTGTAGCCATTCTTGGCGAAACAAGAAAATGAGTCATTGTAGCCATATCTTAGTCCATAATTATAATGGTTAGTGTCTTAATATAGTGATTATTTTAACACATCAACATTTTTCGCACACATTTTTCTACTTGCTTTTTGACGTTGTGTAGTGATCTTTCCAATTGAAAATAGAGGCCAAATGAAGTAACTTGAGAGAAAATTGACGGGAAGTCCTAAATCTTATACAAAAAATGCAGTCAAATCCTATATCTTTCAATTAGTTCAATAAAATCCTAAAACTTCTTTAAAAAGTGCATCAAGTCCTTTCAAGTCCTTTTGATAAACAATACTTAAAATTGTCTTTCTGTCAATCAGAAAATGCTTATTTGGAATTTTTAAATGGTGTTTTAAACATAAGTTTAGGACTTAATTGAACATTTCAATATAATTTGAGAACTTTATTGAATTAATTGGAAAGTCTAAGATTCGATTGCACTTTTTTGTTAAAAGTTTAAGATTTGATTGAATCAAATTGAATGTCTTAGACTTAATTACATTCCATGTAAAAAGTTTAGGACGTCGTGCAATTTTCCAACTCAATCCTACATTTATAAAGCACATTTTTTCTCGATTTTAAACATATATCTATTGCGAATCTAGAGTCTCATAGTCATCAAGACAAAAAATAAAATTAGCACCCAAAAAAAAAAAAAAAATAAAAATTCATTACTCTCGCATGTTTGATAGTTCCCCATATCAAACCGACTCGCGTGTACGATTTACATTCATTACTATACACGTTCTTAGTATCAGATTTAGCCCGCAGCAGGAAAGAGTAAAATCGTCAATGCTTGCTGAGAAAAGAAGCATGCGAACGTTGATGTTGTACCATCAGAAATAAACAGCTCGATCACCAGATTACAAGATTCGACTAGACTTGTAAAACCCATCAATGTCTGTTCAGAGGCACATAAAAAATTTAAAGAAGATGTGACTGAAGGTGCTTGTCCCAATTGCTTACCTGCATTCAGAAAGTGATAAAATTGCCCCTTTTGGATCTGAGAAAGATGGTCACGAGTTTCCAATTAAGGAATGTTTGTGGATCGCTTATCAATTAAATTCTTGCCTAATCAATCGGTTCTTTTTCAAAAAGTTGGGGGTCTCATCATGACTATTGGTGGCAAGTCCTGCACAAAAGTAGAGAGGAGAGGTGGACTATCAACCACTTTCTTTTTCCAAAAATGGGTTATGTGATTTTGGGTTTTATCACAACGTTTTGGAAGGTCAATCTTTTTTTTAGCTTTTTGTAGGTGGGGTGAAATGAGTTTTCATTGCTTTGATGGACTTTTGGAATGCATTTTCCTTGAAATGGATATGATTCGGTGTTGAACGTAATGTCATTGCGTCTCATTGAAGATCTCTCTCTCTAAAATAAGTCTTTTAGCTGTAAGATTTGACATTAGAAAGTTATTTCAATTTAGCAAATATTTGTGCCAACCGATACTTACGATCATTAGGCCAAAAGGAGTATTAATAACAATTGTTACATCGATGAACCAAACAATGGATAAACAAAATTTCCTGAAGTTGGAATCCTAGTATTTGGATTCCAAATCCATTTCAATTTTCTTTCCACTCTAAGCAACCAAATATGACCTTAGAACAGTCTATTTCCAAAACGAAAGGCCTGCTAGCCATTAATTGAATGCCCTAGGTAACAAAATACTCTAAGTTGGCATGTTTGATGCAATATTTCTTGTTGTATTGAAAGAGCCAAAAAGGGGTCGAGTAGTTGGAAGCTATCATCCTACAAGTTCTTGCTGGAGAAATGGACCTTATATCAAACAAGTCAAAATCCTATATTGAGAAGATCTTTCATATTTTGTGTCGAAACATTCGTCTTTTTAACATCCTTTTATGTTTTCTATGCTTGCTCAGCTGGCATTCCCAAATTTAGATTCAATTGGGTTAATTCTTGAAACGAGAACTTTGAGTGTAATATGTAGGATTTATAATCAATGATTCATTTGAAATCGAGAATAACCACCAAACTCTGAAATTTGTTAGGAAAAAACATCTGCTTGGATGTTTAAATAATTTGTAGTACTTTGGGTATAAACATTTCGCATTGCGTGTCACATTGTATTTCAATGTAATGGTCCTCATCTTATGTCAATGAAATTACCAAATTTTGTACTTCGATCGCGAAAGGGAGAGCCATGAATGTGTGTGTATGCATATACATGGATTATGCTTGGATTATGCTTGCTGATGGGCCACATATTCACCGACCAAAGAATTTTCTCAATTTACAGAGCCCAGCCCCTTAACCCTCTCATAGGCAAAAGTGTTCTCAATCCTGCAAATTTGATATTGGATTGACTATGGCATTAACAATAAAAGCAGACTTTTCCATGTCCTTGATGAACAATAACAGGTCCTCGTTAAAGAGGACGAATAAAACAGGTTATAATCTGTACGCAAACAAATCACAAAGCCCGTTTCGCTCTGATCTGAAGCTTTATATAAAACTAGTAAATTGACCAAGAGGTTATTTTTTGTGTCAGTACATGAGTCCTAGTAGAGTATAACTAGTAAAACTATTGCATATATAAGCATAAACAAAAGCTCGAGTAGTTCATTAGCAGCAGAATTGCGATGGCTCCGAAAATAGGCCATTGAAACTGGAGAAGATGAGGAGGGCCGATGAATGCGGAGAGACGAGAAATATGGGTTAGTACTTCGTCACCACAGCTTCTTCAGCTGCAAGTTGCCATTTAGGACCAGAAGTTCTAAGCGGCAGAACCTGCAAAAAGAAAACTGATAGTAATTCACCAAAAAGACAGGGAATGCTTGCTCGAGTCTGGTCTTTCCTTTGTTTTTTAAAGATGGAAATTGCCATAATGCACGACAAGGTGTTTAGGAGTCTTGAAGGATGGGGGTTTCACAAACATTACACACAACTTCTATTAGACAACTCCGAACCTTCTATCTGTTCTCTAAGCTTTCATGCACCACACTCCCAATAGATTTTTAGAACATCCATTGAAGGGCATTCTACCATTAGAGAAACAGTTTGTCGCATTGTAACAATATCCATCGTGGCTATATAAACAGACACAAAAATCATACTAGTCAGCAACAGCACACCTCATGCTCTGGCCCTAAGTATGCCAATTTTTCTATAACGGTGGAGCTACATAAGAGAATAAGAACTCGACTAGAAGTAATGCATGCATTCCTCACTTAGTTGGCAACCCGTGGGAGCAGTCTTTGACCCCCAAGAGCACATGTCTTTGGTGAAGCCCTCATGGTGGGACCAATACAATTTTAAGGGGGCTTCCCAACTCCATATATTCAATTCAATAATTAGCATGGTCAAGGAAACTAGGGTCCTGAGTGACAAAACAAAAGGTGAAAGAAAAGAAACAAGTCCAAAAAATGCTTCGACACGAATATTACCTACCTGAGGTGAAGGTTTGATTATTCATTTGCACGGGGATTGAAGCAAACATTTGGTGCATACTTCCATCATCACAATCACTTTGCAACACCTACAATATATGCATTCCACGAATCTTGTTGTTCAAAGCTCTTAACCTCTTCATACTTCAAGTCCTTTCCGATGCCAAATCCCTCTACACTCTTAATATTTTCAGAGTCAGGCATCTGCCTAATCCAAAAATGGACAGACTGAAAGCCAGCCTCTTCCAAACAGTCTTTGATTTCAGGTAATGACCACCTGCAGTGATGCAAGACCGCCTATTATAAATTTCAAAATTTACTGAAAACTAGTTTCATAAACGGAAAAGCATATGCATGACACTTCATTAATATTAAAAAACATTTCAGGGTTGCCCCACTTCAAAAATATAAAGACACTTAAGAAGTGCAGGAAATCTAGCTTAAAGAAACCCGTACAGTCTCCAGCTGTATGAAAAGGCATAAGGCAGCTTCTTCTGTGGCTTTTGAAGATGAAAGTGGAGGCTAATCCTTGTTTTCCGCTCGATAATGTCAAATTCAGCTTGCTCCCACACATACTGCACATTTTAATCAGAGCATTTCGATAACAGTCGGTTGGAAGCATCAAGCTGTACTTCCCCCATTATTAACAAAGTAACAAAGAACACATCCACCAGCAAAAAGTAAGCTCATCCAATATAATACTAGCTCCCAGCACTTGTGCTATGAACCCTTTTTCTTTTCCACAGTACCAATGGAAAATTCATTGCTTGAAGGTATAGTATATGCTCACATGCACAAAACAAACATCCTAATGTATGGGGAGCACTTTTGACCATACCAATGGCCCAAAACAAGGAACAGGGTGCTACCTGATTCAGAAGAAGCAACCAATGGCGCAAAACAAGGAAAAGGTGCTACATGATTCAGAAGAAGAAAGTGGGGACCGGGGGGTGGGGTGCGGAGGGGGAGAGAGAGAGAGAGAGAGAGAGAGTGTAGGAAAATGATGGTATTCTAGAAACATATGCATCTCCTGTGTCTGACATGCTTATCTAGAGCTAGATTTATTACCCTAGAATAATTAAGATTCAAACAGATTTTGTACGAGTGGTATTTAGATACCAGTGAACTCCAATGATATTCATAAAGATGATAACTCATTACACAGATCGAGTAATCAATTATATCCTGAGCATCCTGAGCATACTTTTATTTCAAAGTTACCCCATGATAAGATGCAATATGTGTACCTTGAAATTGGCAAACCTCCTTTGAAGCCTTAACTTTTGCTCTGATGATGTGCCACCATACAAATCCATAACAAATATACCTCCTCTTCTGGACAAGAAACCTAAAACATGGCTGAAATACAAAACCAGGTCTTTACGTTTATGGAGGCAGCAACAGCTGTAGTTGAAGGCGCATACTATGTCCCTCCCAGGGAGTTGCTTGGAACTTATATTCAAAGACATCGTACGTGGAGAGCTTATACAATCAACCTGCAAACTGGATTGTTGATCGTCCATTCCTGGACCCTCTTCACTTGGATCTAGTCTAATAGTTCTTATGCAATCTCCAGAATCAAAACTGACAAGCTTGGCCTCACAAGGTTGAAGAACATTTCCATGAAAAAGGGAAATTCTTGAGTAACTGTCAGATCCAATGGTATTCACGTTGTTCTCCATACACCAATTTAATGCCTCGAGGTCTAAATCCAACCCCACAGCAGTGCGCCTTGGGTCATTTCGGAGCCATTCTGTGCTGTCAAATGCACAGAGAGAATGAAATTTTGGCCAATACAAATGTAACAACAATCAAGCAATACGGGAAACATCATTACTCTACTGACTGACTAGATTATCAAAGAGACATATCAATCAAATTTTTGGTCTTCCAGATCGTTCTTTGACATCATTCATAAAATCCGATGTGCATGAGATGGAATATTTTTCAAATACCTGAAGAAGAATCAAAATTCTCCATAATTCACATTAAAAACAAATTGCAAATTGATTTAAGAGTAAGCAATTAAATGACCAACAAGAACCTATTTATTTGACCAAGATACGAAGATGTCTCCATAACCAAGTCACCAAATTGCAGAAGCAAACAAAATTACAGGCACAATAATAGAAGGATTGAGAACAGCAGTCCAGTTCCAATAACTGATGTCAGTGAACACATACTTAATTGAACATCCAGTTGCAATTAGTTTCTAAGGAATCTAGGATGCCTTCAATATTGATAGTATTATTTTCAGGTGAATTTATATTTCTGGTCATCAAGGTTGACTAGAGTGACCAAAAGTGTCTAATATACCTGAGAAGAGCAGTCCCACAAAAATCTTCTTGCAGATGGAGGGGCTGCCTTCCACCCACATACATGAGAAAAAATTTCTGCAAATAGCTTATATCTCCTTTGGGCGACTGCATTCAGAGAGACACACAGGGAAGCCTCATTACAGCTCTATGAGCACAAAATTGTTAGCAGGAATTCAATTTTATGCATAAATCTTCTCTCGGGAAGATTTGAAACTAAACAGAGTCAAAGAACCGCAGACCTGGACAGATTGTTGGTAGAGGAGGAATTTTGATGGAATATCTAGTGATGGGCTTCGGCCCTCATGTTCTTGCTCTTGTTCTTCCTCCTCATTCTCCTCTTCCTCATCCTCTTCATCGGAAAGAGGAGGCTTCGAAGGTGAGGGGAAGTTTTCATAGCTGAAACTATCCTCTCCTCCTTCGAGATATTGAGAGGCTTCTCTGCGAGGGTGTCTTTGGTGCCTCTGCTTCTTCTCTCGCTTTCCCATCTCCTGGAATGCCCAATACCAAGCTTATGATGCAGACAAATTATTCAAAGTCTTATTTTGGCCAGTGAAGATTGTGAAGTTCACCACGACCCATTGTTACCCTCGTCAGGTAACAAATCTCAGACAACTGATAGAGAGAACAAAAAATGTCCGTTCTACATTACCGTAAATTAACTAACTCCCATGGGAGAGGCTACATGATTGAGTGTACAGGTGTGGGTGTAAGACCCATGATGAGGAACTGCCACTGGACAAAATTGAGCCAATTTCACATAACTAGGCATCTTATTCCACGACTCAACGAGTTAATTACAAGGCTCATTGCCTCGTGAACATGTCCAATTGATCCGGAAACTGGGTTTGCATATGCAGATTAATTTCCAATTAGTTCTCATTCTCAATGTGGGTCAATCTTGCATCAAGTCAACCTTCAATTGTTTTTCCCCAACGAGTTCAAACAGTTAACGACAAGAAAGTACACATTCTAATAGTTATGACCCATTGAACTTACATTCTCCTGATTAATGCCAGCTTTTAAAGAGCTTAATCAAAAGAAATTCCAGAAGCCATTTTAAGAAAACGAAAAAAAAAAAAAAATGGTTGAACAAGCCCAGAAGATGCTCCCACCTAAACACCGAACAACCAGAGAAAGAAAGTACCTAAAGGGCCACCAACGAGTTCAAACAGTTAACAAAAAGAAATTACTCATACTAATACTTATGACCCACTGAACTTACATTGTCCTGATTGATGCAAGCTCTTGAAGAGCTTAATCAAAAGAAATTCCAGAAACCATTTCAAGAAAAAGACAAGGGAAAAAAAAGAAAACCTTTTCTTGAACAAGCCCAGAAGATGCTCCCACATAAAAGCAACCGGAGAAAGAACCTAAAGGGTATTTGTCTTCCCCACAACGAGTTCAAATAGCTAACAACGAGAAATTACACATACTAATAGTTATGACCCATTGAACTTACATTCTCCTGATTAACGCAAGCTCTTGAAGAGTTTAATCAAAAAGAAATTCCAGAAACCATTTCAAGAAAACGAAAAGAAAAAAAAAAAAAGAAAACCCATTTTGAACTAGCCCAGAAGATGCTCCCACGTAAACACCCAACAACCGGAGAAAGAAAGAACCCAAAGGGCTGCGAGCGAGAGAGAGAGAGGGAGAGGATTAACCTGGTGATGGTGGCGGCGACGGGGTTAGGCTGCGGAGAGACGAGCAGAGCGGCGAGAGAGAAGAGGCTGGACTGGGGTCAGAATTAGAAAGGGCTTCTGTTCAGCATCTGGCCTGCGCAAAACGCGCACTCAACATATAAAGCATTCCCATGGACAAAAACAGTATTTCCACACTAGAAAAATGGCAATTTGCGTAGGCGTTTCTCGAAAATTAGTTTTTCGGATTTTTATTTATTTGGCTCGTCAAAATAATTAATTAACCGAAAAAAATTCTTGATTAATTAAAATATTCATCGATGAAATTAGGAAAGTGAATTTTTAAATTTAAAATTGTGAAAATGCTCTATGGAATTACTAATATTGGTTCTTTAAATATTTTATTTTATTATTTTTTTTTTTTATCTTCTTTTTTTTTCTTTCTCCCTCCATCAATGCCAAGTTGCGACAACTAGTGACTAGCCACGGGCACACAGGCCAACAAGGTTGACCTCCCCATATCCCCACTAAGCTTAAGCCTAGCTCAGGGCAGAGGCTCCATCTCGTTAGATCCGGCAAGGCTCAAGCCTTGCTTGTGACCTATCGTTAAGGGAAGGGAAAAAAGATAAGAATTTAAAAAAAAAATTGAAACTTCATTTTTTTCTTAAAATAAAATCATGACATTGAAATTATTTTTCCAAATGAGGTCAAAATATTATAAAAAATTTTGATCACATATCACTAAATAAAAGAAAATTGTCTATATTCTTAAAAATGATTTTTTTAAAAAGTATTTTTGTATTATGAAATTTTTCTCCAAATAAAATGCTCTAAGTTAATAATTTTCAATATTGAGCTATCACATCAATTAGTGCTTTACTTTTGTAAATTGATAAAATACATGACATTATTTATGTTTTATTTGTTGTTAGGAGATTTGAACGTGGAACGGGCATTTCATGAGAGTTCATTCTACTCTTTTTATGAAAAAAAAAAAAAACAGTGTACAAGTTTCAATTGCGAAATAATACCATCGATTAAATGTACATAAGTAATTTATAATTTATGTTTAAAGTTGAATTACATTTTATAGTAAATTAATATTGAAAAAATGTGATGATGAAAGAGAGTAAATGTTGGTAAAACAAAGAAATCCAGTTTTTTTTAATTTTTAACGATGTGAATTGCACATCAGCCTAATTCGTTATTGAAACCTCGAGAATGAAAGGTAGATTTTTTTTAAAAGTGCAAGAATCATTTTGAATAGAAAAATAAAGAGATGGTTTTAAATTTTGGCTAAAATTACAAAAATCATCAATGTCGTTATATCTTCATATATATTTATGAGCTACACAATTAGTCTTAAAGATGAGCATCCAAGGCGGTTCAATCTAGGTAGGGGTGAGTATGGTCTAAGTTGGGCCGGTCCACCCTCTAATCTTAGGACCAACCCGCACAGTGTTGATCCTCAATTTTTGGGACCGAGGACCGACCCTATTGAGCTTGGGATCGATGACCGAACCGACCCAGTGGTTCGGTCCGGTTCCAAGGTCAACCCGAGACCAACTGATAATTTTTTATTTTATTTTTTGTACTCCTTGCAAAAGCAATTGAGGACTAGATTGACCCAATGGGTTCAGTCCGGTTCCAAAGTCAACCTAGAACCAATCGATAATTTTTTATTTCATTTTTTGTATTCCTTGAAAGGGCAGTCGAGGATCGGATCGATCCAATGGGTTCGACAATGAGTGAGATCAGCTAAGAAAGGCAAACGGTGAGGGTCTAGTGGGGTGAGCGTCGAATAGAGTGAGCATCGAGTGTCGAGCGGAGAGCAACAAGCCAAGCAAGCATCAAGCGGCAAGTGGCACGAGTGGCCCAAAGCAAGTGAGGCGAGTGTCAAGTAGCAAGTAGAAGAAGTTATTTATTTCATTTTGGCAAATTGAATACTAAGAGGACAAATAAGATAGAAGAGAACTAGTACTAGATGAGGATGCCGTAAGGAGCTCTTTATGTCATTTTGGATGCCATGAGGACTCCTCACAAAAACATTTTCTTCCTTCATAAATTATAACTATTGATGCCATAAAAGATATTAAAAATCTAAGTTATTAAATAATAATATAAAATTACTTGAACTCCTCACTAAAGAATTGTTTAATGTTGTTGATGTCGTTTATTTTAAAGTTTTCTCTATATAAAAAAATTATAAATAATATATATATATATAATATTTATATAGTTGGTCTTAGTTGGATTACTAACTCCCAAGACCGAGGACCAACCTCACAACGTCGGTCCCAGGAATCCTAGGACTAAGGACCAACCGACCTAGTCTCCTTGAGAACTGGACTAGAACCAACAGGGTTAGGCCAATCCAAGGTCGATCTAGGGTAGACCTTGGACCGATGCTCACCCCTAAATCTAGGTATCGTCCCAAATCTGCTTTACTTGGCCAACTCAAAGCTGCACAAGAATCAGTATTTAGTTTAAGTTTACAAAAATTGGGACTAAGCAAATACTTGGTCAATTCCTGATTTCGTATTCTGAACCGGTTCGAACTAGGGGTAAGCATGGTCCAAATTGGGCCGATCCACCCCCTAACCCTATGACCAACCCGTACAGTACCGGTCCTTAATTTTTGGGACCAAGGACCAACCCTATTGAGCTTAGGACCGAGGATCGGACTGACCTAATGGGTTCGGTCTAGTTCCAAGGTCAACCCGGGACCAACTGATAATTTTTTAGTTCATTTTTTGTATTCTTTTAAAAAGGCAATTGAGGATCGGACTGACCCAATGAGTTTGGTCCGGTTTCAAGATCAACCTAGGACTAAACAATAATTTTTTATTTTATTTTTTGTACTTCTTGAAAGGGCAACCGAGGACCGTACCGATTCAATGGGTTCGATGATGAGTAAGGTCAGCTAAGAAAAGCAAGCGGTGAGGGTTAAGTGGGGTGAGCGTCGAACAGAATGAGCATCGAATGTCGAGCGGGGAGCAACAAGCCAAGCAAGCATCGAGCAGCGAGCGGCGAGCGGCACGAGTAACCCAAAGCGAGCGAGGAGAGTGTTGAGTAACGAGTGTCGAGTAGCGAGCGGAGAAATTGTTTTTTCGATTTTAGCAAATTGAAGACTAAGAAGATAAATAAGACTAAAGAGAACGAATACTAAATGAGAATGTTATAAGGTGCCTTATTGGACGCCGTAAAGACTCCTCACAAAAACATTTTCCTCCTTAGTAAATTATGATTATTGACGCCATAAAAGACATTAAAAACCTAAATTATTAAAGAACAATGTAAAATTATTTAAACTCCTCACTAAAGAGTTGTTTGATGTTGTTGATACTGTTTATTTTAAGGTTTTCTCTCTATAAAAAAATTATAAATAATATTTTATATATATAGTCGGGGTTGGTCAGGGTTGGGCCAGTGACCGACTCAAATTCTCGTAACCGATGACCGCCCGCACGATCTTGGCCAGTGAATCCTAGGATCGACCGACTCTCCCTGATTTCGTTGGGCCGGTCCGGGTCTGAACCTGACCCTGGGCGATGCTCACCCCTAGTTCGAACCAACCCTAGGAACAATTGGTAGTTCCTGACATGCCCAAACCCCTTTTGTTTTTCTTACGGTTTTCCTTCTTTTGCTCTTTATGGGCTTGTATAAGTTAATTCTAGCTCAATGGGCTTAAGTTCTATTCACCAGTAAAGCATGGGCTGACACCATTCATCAAAATTAGGTCCATGGGACAAGGTGATGAGTTTGGGCATGGGCCGCGTGAATTGACCTGGGCCGTGGATGGCAGATTTGACTAATTGTGTCAGGGTCCCTCTCGTGGGTTTATACAAATTGGACCAAAACCCAATTAATCCTTCCTTTAATTAATTTTTATTTTTCTTTTTATTTGCTTGTTATCCGTTTATTTATTTATTTTTGTCATTATCTGGTCATTTTCTTTTATTTTGTACTGTTACAAGAATGAAGATTTGAATTGTTGACTAAAACTCAGGTGTCAATAGAAATGAGTAAATTGTAATCATTTTGCTCTATTTTTCATGTGTTCCGCTAATTTCGTGTGAGAGGTGAATTCTTTTGCTTTTGATCGAGTCAAGACGCTATTAGCAAAGCAGCAGGGAGAGCATTCCACCTTTCTTTTTCTCAGGGTAGATTTCATTCTCATAATCACGCTGGCAACTTGGCCGTGATTTGGAATTATTCGGTAAATTTTCACATAATTACAGGAAAGCAATCAAATATAAATTGTCGAATAGCACAAATTCATGATTTTTATTTGGCAGGTTAAATTGGAAATCATAATTTCCTCTCGGCTTTGCTTTTGTGACTCATCTATAGAAGCACTTCAAAATTGTGGAAAGCTATTTTCCCGATTATTCGTTATTTGTTACCTTTTAGAAAATCAGTCAACCATTTTGTTTAAGGATCACAAAATTTATAGCTATTTTTGTCAAAGAGGGCTCCCAAGTCATTCTTCAAAATTCACTTCCACCTTCGCAATTGCCATGGGTTGGACATACGCCATCAACAAGCAATAGGAATAAAAATCAACGCAAAGAGGGTGATCTTTTTAAGGCCTTTTGCTGAAGAGCAGCTAAGGGATGTTGCTCTAAATTCTAGTATGGTGTCTACCATGAGAAGATTTGCTCAAAAATAGCAAAATGATATGGTGAGTCACATTTCAAATGGGATAAAGCCAATTGTCATTAATGCCATAAGTGATAAATCTTCTTATAAAGATAATAATCAGGCTGATGTTGGTCAAAATAACCAAATTGGTGATAATAATTTGGCAAATCAAACTATTGAACAAGACGGTCAATTGCCAAATGTTGAAAATGCAAGGCAAGTAGCCTCATTGGTACCACTCAAATGTGAATATTCCTATTGGGCTTAACATGTCAATTAACATAAATAATCCAACAAGACCAGCATCGCTACCTAGGGAAAAAATGGCCAACCAAATCCACACTTGGATGCTGCATAGTTTGTCGAAGAAGTTTGACAACAATTGGGGTTGGACATGATTGTTATCACACTTGTTTATAGGAAACCACATTTGAATGGATTGATAATCAGCCTTTTCCAAGAAGTTTCAATATGCTCGACTTTGCCATTTTTACTAGTGGAGATGAACAATTGATCATCGAACACATTGTTTGATTTATAGCCCAATTTGGGGAAGTAGAGACAAATGAGTTTTTAAGATTTAGGTTGTTTCCTATCTTTGTTGAAAATTGCTTTCATTTAATATGCTAATTTACCACCCAATGTAGTGTGTAATTGGGTAGGAGATGGAAAGACAATTCCATTCTTAATTTTATAGAACAATACTTGAAGTATCGATCGCTAATTTGGCTAGATTTTATCAAACATAATAGTTAGTCAGTCGATCAATTTATTACTCAATTTAAAAAGACAAAAAATGGATGCTTCACTTCGCTATCATAAAGAAGTCGCTAATTTGACTTTCAATAGATTAAAATTTGACTTGCGAAAAATATTTGAAGATCAAGACTTTGTTAAATTATTTCAATTGGCAACAAGAGTGTCTAAATATGAGCAATCTCTAAAAGATAAAGATAAAGAGACACATGAATACTTTATACAAAACATGGCTCTAATAGAGTCAGAATATGAATCCAACCTCTATGGAAACATTAAAATAAATGTTTGCAAAATTGATGCTCAACAAGTCTTACATTTATTAATCCCTGAAGCCTACCAAAATAAAAGACACAAGAATGGTCAAGGCTAAAGACACTCAAGTTTACTCATTTGACATTAATAAGTGGGATGAAGTCTTTGATTTACTCCATAAAAGATGGCCTGATAAAATTAACGGAAGGTTAAGTTATCTTGAGCAAGGAATTTACAAAAAATATGGCAAGGGGCACCATTCCTAGAGTTATAACACAATGAATTGTATTGTTTTCAAGATAGCAATACAAATGGCAATTTAGAAGGGAAATATTAACTTTCCCATTGACAGTAAGGCATTTGATTACTCTTAATTATCTAATTTATAAGAATCAAATCATTGATTAATTGTTCAATTATTTTAAAAGGAGTGTGTTGACACAAAAAAATAACCAAGTTTTAATTATTATTGACAAATATCATAACTTAGTCGATAAGAGCAGAATTTGGTTAACAATTAACAGAATAATCGATAGTTTGAAGAAGATAGACAACTCGCCAAGGAAGTCATCCACAACATCTAAAACCATCTTCAAAGAGTTATAAATATCCCAAGTGTGTTCATTATAAAATGACTCCCAATCAATCAAAGAACTCAACATTCTCACAAATTTATAATTTATCTTTACTTTCTTGTATCTTATATAATTGGCAACTATCATTCCTAATATTGTACTTCTTCGCATTTTGTTATTGCTTTACAACTTTTACTGATTCACTCGCTAAACCATTCATATTCTTGAAGGATATTTCATTGCCATTTTTGGTGAAATAGATTAAGTGCGCATAAATTCTATAGCATAATTAATAAAAAAGAATAGTCCTTTCCAATTATATAATTTTACACCATTACAAAATTCGATTAATCTGACCCAAATAAAAATCCGACTATGAAACTTGAGTACCACCCCCTGCTGCGTGCACAGCCACGTCGCATTTATTTCTTTTCTGGGCCATTTTCGGGCGTACGAATTCTGTACAGTAATCGAAATGGCGCAAATAAAGATAATCGTGTCTCGGCCACGCTCTCCAAGACGCGTGAGAACAACCCTCCCTCTCGGGCGTTTTCTCCGTGAACAATCTTGGCCCCTCCTCTGTCCGGCCAAATATCCTTCTCCTAACATCACAAACAAATTGCAACATGACACGTGCAATTGTGACAATTTCCAACTCGCCATGCTCTCTAATGTCTTACTAATTCCCAAAAAAAAAAAAAAAAAAAGAAAGAAAAGCTCTATCATGGGATTGTAAAATAGTCTATTAAATAGGAGAGGAGGACAATCAAATACCATAATTTTCCTATATAAATGTCATAATTTTTTTTTCCAATCACTTAAGGTGCAAATAATAACTATTTTAGCTAAAAATTGATTTTTGTAAGAAAAATAGATTTATCCATATTTATTTTTAAATGAATTTTTAAGCAAAAATACACGTTTGATAATAATACAAAATTTGCCACTCCCGGGGCAATTGGCGACAATTGCGGCAAGTAGCCGGCGATCAATGATGGCCGGGAGTGGCGATGGCGAACTGTGGATGACAATTGGTGGCGACAGATGGGCAGTTAGCGACCGGCGACTAGCGTTAGTTGCGGCGATGGCTAGGGAGTGGCGATGGTGGACGGCCGATGGTAACATATGAACGATCAGCTAGTAGCAAGGATGAACGATAAGAAGAGTTTTTTTTTTTTTCATATTTGTTTAAGAAATAGAAAAGTAAAATAAAAAAATTATTTCTTATTTATGTTCCAAACCTATTTCTGAAGTAAAAATCTATTTCAAAAATAGAAAAATGAAATAGTTTTACCAAGCGAATTTATGTTTCAAAATAAGTCTAAAATAGAAAAATAGTTCTAGAACGGAAATCGAATGGTTATCATACATGCCCTTAAGTATCATAACTTTTTAAAAATATTCACTACAAGTGCATGCCACTTTGGATTACAACACTTGGATGAATTTTTTTAGAAGTTATAGCACTCAATAGGGATGAGCATGGTTCAAGTGGACTGTTCCCACCTTAAAAACAAGAATAGCCTAGTAATGACCAATAGGAACTAGAGCCAGGCCACCGCTCCGGTCCAGCTCTTAAATTTGTTAATCATGATGACAATATGAGTTGTTGGCTCGTAAAATTGTACATGATGACAAAGCATTGTAACATTTATTGGACATCTTCAATCGGTTCTCTTCTTCCTCTTCGTTTGTTTATTTTGTTTCGGTTGAGAAACCAAGTAAATTGATTATTAGAATGGAAAAAAAAAAAAAAAGAACAAGGGGTTAATCCTATTACCAAGAGATAATAATATCTAAATAACTACAAATATATTGGTCAAAAAACTACAAAATAATTAAGTAGTTGAGATGAAATTTCTTTTTTTTTAATATATATATCGGTTCGATTCGGGTGAATGGTTGGGTGATTCTATGCTTAGAATTGAGAATTGGACCTATACTTACTGGTTCCATTAAATTGGAACTGAGAACCAAATTGGTCGCCATGAGAACTTTTGGTTCTAGGCCGGTTTGGTTCATTCCAAGTGGTCCAGGCATCTCTTAGTTCCTTTGCACACCCATAGCATTCAAGTCATAGATTGAAAGTTATGACAAGTAAATATTTTTTTAGAAGTTATGACATCCAACTGATTAAAAAAGAGAGTTATGGCATTCAAGTAAACGTTATACGAAAATTATTACACTTGTAGTTTCTTATCCCATAACATAGTTCTTAACTTTTTTTCCCCTACACAAACAACATGGAAAATCTTTATATGAAAAGTTCTTGTTACATAGTACTGAAATATATATAGGTAATTAAGCTATAAGAATGAATTTCAAACCTAGTATTTTAACATATTGGGTGAAGCCCCCGTGTTTTTTTTTTAATCCATCAGCACATACTCTCGCTATTTATGCATCATCTAAAGTCTCCGTAAGGGAGCTTATTTATGAAGTTATTCATAAGCATGAGTTACTAAAAAAAAAACTAGAAATAACACTTAGATGGGATGAATAGGTGTTTAAAAAGGATTTTAACAAATGATCGCGAAATAAAATAAGATACAAGTAAAATTTGAATGAGGAATAAAAACAGTTTTGCGAAACAACAGATTTTTCTAAAGATCAAAAAGAGTGTAACGGATTTTAAATAAAGAGTTAAGGGAAGAGAAGATTGCACATGAATTATATAGTAGTTTAGCTTAGATCAGGCTCACGTCCATTTTCTCATGCTGATAGCCGACTGACTAGAATTCACTATAGGATCAACAAAAATTACAATGTATGAGTGCAAACACTTAGTGTTAGATCTCTTTAGCTCACTAAGACACTTTTTGTGTTTTCTCTTTTGATCACAATCTGTAATACTTAGAGACGAAGACAAACAATTGAGAGTAACTTTAGACTTTGGAATTTCAAGTTCACGTTCCTATTTCTTCTTGACCGAATGAGCTCCTTTAAATACTTCTCCATGCCACACTAGCCGTTGACATTCTTCAAAAAAAAAAAAATATATGAAACTTATCTTCAAGATTGATTTTTGCCAATTTGTAATTGACTCAATCAATGTAATTGTATATGGTAAGTGAAATCCTTAACTAGAAACTAGTCATTATAGAATAGATTCCAAATAAAGTTCATTCAGGATTTGTGTCGCAAACATACTAAGTCTAATTTTGGACTCTTCCTCGTTCTAAATATGATATTGTTTTGGACTCATTAGAGTGGGAAATGCTTTTGGGATAAAATAGACTTTGATAGAAGTCTTCTATAGTTCCTTAGAAACAACTTATAAACAATCTTTTCTTAATATGAGTGTTAGAACCAGAAAATTTTGCCAACTTCAAAACCTCTCAACAGTTACATTTATTGGAATAATCACTCCTTGAAGCACTCTATTTTTTTGATTCAACCCACATGGATCGAGCCTGGGTAGTTACAAAAAGGAAAAAGGATACAATGAATGTCATAATTTTCGTACGATGCTAACTTCAATACTAAAATTTTTTTTCGATCACTAGAGCGTCATATGTGATCACTTCAGTGCCTTCAGTGATATATTCAGGCACTTCATCTTATTTGAATTATTTAAATCTAACATGGCTTTTAAGATTTGAGATCTTTCATATATCCCCCATCCAACACTATCAATTCAATCCTTGAATTCGTGCTCAGCATTGTCTCATCTTTATGAAGTTGTGCTAATGTTTGCGATGGCCGAGTTGCCTCAGAATGAGTATACATCAACGTGGGACAAGAGGTCCTAGTTCATTTCTAGATTCACCAGAAGTGCCAAGGAGTTTTGTTTTCCCTTTTTGTCATTTTATATGTACTTATAAAATTGTTTGATTGCGTTTTTAGTCACCGGTCTCTAACCCCATCATTCGTGCCCAATCACAGAATAAGAATCTGCGATGAGAAGTGCTACTTCCATCGTGAAGAACAACGAGAGGAACCTTATCCCGCGGTGGATGCGTTGGTTCACGCCCTGCCCCCTCATCCGGGAGGGGAGGGGTTCGAAACTTCGCGCCCCCATTATGCGACTTAAGTGAAGTGCTATGAGAGGTGGACCCCCACGCTAGTACTCCCCTGGTTTGCGCTACCGGCTGCCGGCTATACGGTTGTTCTAGGGTCATCAAAAAAAAAAAAAACAACGAAAGGAAATTGAACCCAAAGTGGCTGAGAAATTGTTTTACTCGATTTTTTGGTTTATTTTTTTTTCTTGAATAGTACGGAGCACGAAGCTGATTTATTGTCTACTCTTTGAACCCTTTCATCTCCTTGCCTCCATTAGTTCTATTGACTTCTTGGATACCGCTATTTGTTTGGTTTGATTCAGCCTTTTGGTTCTTAATATCTCCCGGTTGGATTTTTGGGATATAGCAATTTTCATTGGATATTATGAATCAGCAATATTTGGGCTTAGCAATTCTTTTGGGTTGGCCTTTGTCTTTATATTAGTAGGGCCAAAACAGCGTTGTTTTTATGGTTTTTGCTAAGCAGATTTCTCTTTGGAGTCACACAAACTGATTCATAATAAAATATTATCATATCGGATTTTCCGATTATATAAATTTGATAGCGCTGAAATGATCGATTTTTTTAGGAAAAGAGGCGCTCAAAAGATCAAAAAACAAGTTTTGTCACTAAAGTGAAGAATATATGAAAATTATAGGACTTGTGATATCATTTTCCCGTTACAAATACTATCAAAGCTAGTACATCATTAGGAAGAATGTGTCATTTCCAAAGAAATTGAGATTGTCTAATAAAGACAAGGAGTAATTGATAGCATAAGAGGGCTCATACGCTTCAATGCGATATGTCACTGGAACTTACCATCATAGTAAAGTTTAATAAAATTAATAAATTGGACTTATCGAAACCAAGCATTGTAACTTTTAATTCGTAGCAGTTAAACATCTTCTCATTGTATGACTTACTTAAAAAAAAATATTATGAAAAATGTGTTGGAGACAACTATAATTCTTTAAGTTGGAATTGCTTATTTTGTAAATTTGACTCGAAAGGATTCAATATTAAATAAAAATCAAATTTTAGACATTAAATGTGCTTTATATGCTCGTCATCCTTTACTAATCACTGAGTTACACATTTTAGAATGGATGCCGCTCTAGATGTGATATAACTAAACCAGTCATGAATATGTGCTTGGCAAGTCACTCCGAATGACTTGAATGTTAGTTTATATTGTCACGATTTTATGAGTAATAAGGGTGGAGTTCGAGTACAATGCAGCTAAATCAAGAATTAACTCATAATGTAAATCAATTCTTTTTTTGTCTTTATCGAAAATTCTTTTCTCTTTCTAAAAAGAATCTTATTTGGTCCAATTTAAGAGAATTACAAGTTAAGCATAATTGGAGGAAGTACAAAATCGAGCCAAATCGAATTGAACTTTTCAATGTGAAATAAAAAAAATAAATCAAATTCGATTTTCTCTCTCCCTCTCTAAGAAAGAATTTTAAGAATATATAAGATCCATCAAAGCTCAAATTATAAGATCCATTTCACTATAACGAAACTCAATTAAACCTCTTTTTCTTAAAAAAAAAAAAGAAAAAGAAAAATGCAGAGAACCATTTTTCCCGCTTCCCCGCCTATATATATATATATAGCATTCCCTCCGATTTCCGATCGTTTCAAAAATCCTCAAAAATTCGAAAGTCTCTTCTTCTTCGCAGGAGCGAATTGCAGACGCACGGAACTTCATCGCCGATCGTCAAACTCCGCCGTTCGAAGATGCTCTCATCTCTCAAGTGAGTCTCGCGATCTTCCGCGGATTTCGATTCACGTCCCTTTCGCGATCCTGAGTTTCGTCTCGGCGTTTCTCGTCGACGTTCAGAGCCGAAGAGCAGAGCGGCCAGCTGCAGATGGTGGCGCGAGAAGACGTCGACGACGACGACGGAGGCGACCTGTTCGAAACGATCGACAGACGTAAGTTAGGGCGAAAACACTCTGTTCATGTCATCGCTTTTGCGGTGAGTTGCAGAGCGTCGTGTTTTAGGCTTGCGATCGACGATTCGGTCTGATTCCGAGATGATGATCGTGGTTTTCTGATCAGCTAGGCGTTTATTGACTTGGCTAGCTCCGTTTTACATAAAAAAAATGAGTTCAAGAGCATGTTCTCGTCTAGTTTGTTCGGTCTACGCTCTGAAGATGAAATAGAATGCAAATAGTTCGATGGAGCTGTGACTGTAAATCTCTTTGAATATCGATATTAAGTGACTCTGATTACTGCTGAGCGGTTGAGCTCGATTTTCCTGGAACATCACCGTGAATCTGTTAGTGTTTGTACATCTCGACCTTCGTCTTGAACCTGTCGTGATTGTTCTGTGCATGCGATAGTTTTAGTTTTTGTCTTCTGATCGCACAAGAGCGATTCAGCCCTTGTTATGTTACGTGACATTGAAATTGCGCCATTGCATGTCTTGTTTTCCATGTATTTGTGATGTAGCACTGTCGGAACACTAAATTGTCATTAGATGCTTTTGTCCTGACATTCTACATTCTCCAGAAAACATGGAGTTTAAGACGATGATGAGTTGTTTTCATTTTCTTTCTGAATGTTCTCACATTTTTTTGTTTTATTTTTTTTGTTTGCAGTTATATCTCAGGGAATAAATGCTGGAGATGTGAAAAAACTACAGGATGCAGGAATCTACACTTGCAATGGCTTGATGATGCATACAAGGAAGGTAATCTGATCTTCAGTTCTGAAAATTAGGTGGAGGTATTATTTGGCTAAGGTGATTCACTTTGTCTTTGTTCTTCTTTTTGGTAGCACTTAACTGGAATCAAAGGTTTATCTGAAGCAAAAGTTGACAAGATATGTGAAGCTGCTGAAAAGATAGTGGTTAGAGCTTTTAAATTCTTTGTATACCTGAGATGGCAGTTCCATTCAATTGGAACTTTTATGAGCATCTCGCATTGACTTCAATTTGTTTCATCAGAATTTTGGTTATATTACTGGAAGTACTGCTCTGCTCAGAGTAAGTTCTTAATTCTGCAAACTTTGAGCCAAAATGGTTCGGAAGAATAAAGCCTGCAAATCAGCATATGAATTGGAGACAGCTCCACTTGCTCTAGACACTGTTGACCTCTCAGAACAAAGTACTCTTAATGTCTTTGTCTCCAGAGAAAGTCAGTTGTTCGCATCACAACTGGAAGCCAAGCCCTTGATGAGCTTTTAGGCGGTAAAACTTTCCTTCATGGACTGTGTTTATTATTATTCTTCATGCGTTTCAACAAGAACAAACTTTCACTGGTTTGGCAATGTTAAACAGGTGGTATTGAAACTCTGGCAATTACAGAAGCATTTGGCGAATTTCGGTGAAAATCACAGTCCAACAACATTACCTTTGATGAGCTTTTAATTGCTTTTGTTAGTTGGCTTTCTCAGAAAATGCTGCTGACATCACTTCAGGTCTGGAAAAACACAGCTTGCACATACTCTGTGTGTTTCTACTCAGGTTGGTCTCAATTGCATATTAGGTTTCCGTCATTAACTTCTGTTGCATTTTCTGTTTCCTAGATGAAGAATGCATATGGTAACATAGTGATGAATTTCTAGTAAAGAATACAGCAGTGGGTGATCTTTGGCATCAGAGGGTGTATTAGTGATTCTGGAAGTATGGTACTGTCATTTTCTGTAATCTGCTGTCAGTATACTGGAATGCATAACATGCAGGGGTTCAAACCAAGTAGGAAAAAGGCCAGGAGACCGTACTAGGTCATAAACGATTAGAAGCCTTAATCATTGTCAGACTTGGACTTGGGTTGGTCATCGATCGAATGTGATGCTTGAAGATACTCTACTTTATTTGCAAATCCTACAACAGTATTCACCTCTGTTTTCAATCATTCTTTATTTATGGTTTGTGGATTCCATGTTCATCGAAAAATTTCAGCTGCCAACTCATATGAGAGGAGGAAATGGCAAGGTAGCTTATATCGACACTGAAGGAACTTTGTATCCTATTATAATCTGTCTGTGTTTATCTTGACCTCGACAAAGCTGCTTGTGTTTCATAATTGTCGTATGTCCATGTAATTGCGTGTGCACTTTCTTAACTTGGTACACCTGCAGTCGCCCTGATCGAATTGTACCAATTGCCGAGAGATTTGGCATGGATCCTGGTGCAGTCCTTGATAATGTAAGCTAAGCTTTCTATACAGGTGGCAACTCTTCCTTCTTTTCTGGCTAGTGTACCCGCTATAATCTAGTCTTTCCATGAATTTCAGATCATTTATGCCCGTGCCTATACTTATGAGCATCAGTACAACTTGCTTCTTGGTTTGGCTGCCAAAATGTCTGAAGAACCATTTAGGTTGCTGGTAAGACACACTGCTCGAGAATCAAACCATACAGATTTTCTGAGGTGTGGATGGTTGACCCAAGGTGAGTACTATTTTCAGATTGTAGATTCAGTGATTGCTCTCTTCCGAGTGGATTTTACTGGAAGAGGAGAACTTGCAGAGCGCCAG
Source organism: Eucalyptus marginata (assembly GCA_014182565.1). NCBI lineage: Eukaryota > Viridiplantae > Streptophyta > Magnoliopsida > Myrtales > Myrtaceae > Eucalyptus > Eucalyptus marginata. The sequence continues at coordinate 16,053,479 of CM024593.1, forward strand.
GTTGATCCTAAAACCATCAAATCATGCGAGTTGTGATTCTTCAGCTTATCTGGTTTGACACTAATGGATTCCAAATTGCAGCAAAAATTGGCACAAATGCTCTCACGTTTAATTAAGATAGCTGAGGAATTTAACGTGGCAGTGTACATGACCAATCAAGGTACTGCATCACATCTCATTTCTCCCACATAGTCGTGCATCCATTAAAAGTTCTTATCCAATTTAGCCGTTTGATGGTTGCCTACTGACAAATACCAAATTGGGGACTGCACTAAGCTCATATAATTCTTGTTAATCTCAAGAACTAGCTATTTGTTGCAAACTGGTGATGCGCATAGTAGTTGCAGTCCATGAGTTAGGGAAAAAGATGTTTTTTTTATGACTTTGTCTTTGATTTATTTGTTTCAGTCGTAGCTGATCCAGGGGGAGGTGTATTCATATCAGACCCAAAGAAACCTGCAGGTGGGCATGTTCTGGCTCATGCAGCCACAATTAGGTTGATGTTTAGGAAAGGCAAAGGTGAGCAGCGCGTCTGCAAGGTGTTTGATGCCCCAAACCTACCCGAAGCTGAAGCTATATCCTTTTTGCACCAGATCTTTCTCTAGTTATGTACTTCATTGAAACTTATCACATCATGTTGCGGAGACCAAGTAAAATATCTAGAAGTCTATATCCAAATCTGTGAGAAAGTCGATACTGAGTCTACATAGAGATAGGTGGAGACCTGATTTAAGCATGATATTCACAGTATACTTGATGTTGCATGGACATCCATGAACATATATGTGAATTTTGTGCAGAGGAATTAAACAAAAAGAAGTGGATATCGAGAATTTTTCCAATTATTACTGGTAGACTAGCTGTGCAGGTTGTGCTGCGTAGACGATGCACATCTATCAACACCATCCCTCAATATTGTCAGAAAATTTAGCAAGAGCTCATCTCTCAATAAGATGAGACTGAGATTTATTCCATCTACGTTAAACTTGACAAACACAAGTTTTCCAGATTACACCAGGAGGCATCGCTGATGCAAAGGACTAAAGAAGTCTCTCCAACCAGGAGGGCGGGCAAAGCGCTTTTTTTTTCCCTTTTCTTTGTGTTAATCTGCAATTTGATATTAGTCATTGTATAGACAGCTTCCTTTATCTTCTTTTGCATCCTAATCTTCGATATGCAGGGTGACATCCGTCCATCATCACCTTCAGCATTGCAGCATCGCTAGAAGCAGATAATGAGCTCCCAAGAACCTGTTCATTTCCTTTCTCTGCAATGGACACTTTGTCACCCTTGTCATTACTGTCCCTAAGTTTCATGTGCTCGACAACAAACCATTCATGAATGACATGAAATACTTCCTCTAACTGTGATGGTGGCCCAAAAGGTTTGTCAACTACATTGTCACCTTTGCGTATCAAATACAAAATATATTGTTAAGGGTAAGGCTGAAGTATCCTTTCTGGTCTATATGTCTAGCCAATCGAATTTAAAAAAGTTCTTTGGTCCTATGTCATGGTTTTATTCAATGTCATTTCGAATAACTTCAAAAGAAATGAGATTTACCACAAGAAAAGAAAAGAACATAAAATTAACTAGTATGCAATTTGAAAGCTTCTTGGAATCATACACAAGAAGAAATCAACATCATCTCCATTAAGTTTGGAATAATTTTCTTTTGGTAAGTAAAAGGACATTGCAAAATGGCATCCAGCGGATGCTAGCTCATGCAACAAATCACAAACACAATTTATGTCATCAATGAGGTATAAGAAAGAATGCACATTCACAATGTCATTTCCGCACCACCAAAAGCTGTAGAAAGCCATCTATCATTCAAACTAAAGAATGAGTCTTCTTAATTTCAAAGGCAATATTAAGGACAAATGAGGAATAAGCTGGATCAGCCTGCTATTTGGTTTAGTTTACAGATGTCAATGCAAGTTTGTCTAATTTAATCTATACAGCAGATACTCAAAACTTTGAACTTGTGGAGAAAAAGACTGAAAAAGCAAGTTATCTCGGCAGCTCAAACAAGAACACTGGACCTTAAATTGAATCACGGGGTTTGTATGCGCTGTCAATTTTAGCAGTATCCATGAAGGAGCTGTCTCCACCTGCAATATCCTCCAATTCACCGATGGCTTCCTCTTGGTCAAGCTGCATAGGGATGCCTTCGTCCTCAGAGCTATCCTCAAGAAAATCATTATCTTCCGTATCTGATAAGCCTGTAAAAGTTTCTATCTCTTTTTTCATCCCTCTACGACCAATAAGGCTTAGGACCTATTTCTTCAAAAAAACCAACGGACATTTCTGAATCAGCTCTGCACCTTCATAAGCTCCCGTCAAGAAAACACTAAACCTCTTCCCACTCTCAGAGACGTAGAAAATGCCAAAAATGCTTCAACAGGAGTCTCATGAGCTTCTGAGGCATCATGAATTCTCGTCGAAAGTGGGTGAGGTGATCGGTTACCAACCTCTTTTCCATTGTGAAGCTCAGTAGCTCAAGCATCGCCGCAATGGCCCTCTTATCGAATTCTTTCAATCCAGCTTGGAGGCCATGTGCATCAGCATAAGGAGATACGTAAGACCTTTTCTGAAAGTGCTCAGTCTTCCCTCCATTTCTATACACCTTGTAGGTGTTAGCAAACTTCAAGGGGAAAGATAGGGAAAGCAACCTTGGATTATGAGAGGCAGATTCTGATACCCCCATTATGGCTGGCAAACCAAACTCTCTCCTGAAATGAGCAATTTTGTCTAGAGGAAGCCGTTTATCGACCGAAATCATCAACATCCTAGTCACGTATTCAGCAACCATGCCGGAGTGGTCCCTAATCAATCTCTCCTCTTCCTCTAGCAAGTCTGCAGCTTCTTTGTTCATTCCACACAACGATAGCCCCATCTAATCTTTACACTACTCAAAACAGTTTTGGTGACTTCCAAATAAAATCCACTATACCGTCTTGTCTTGGGCAAAATAATTTGTTGCTAGTATCAATCCAACGACCTCATGGGGATGATCATCTCAGGTTCTTTCTTCAATTCAAGACGCCACTTAATGCTTCTGGGTGGCGATTTCGAGATCATGGACCCTCTTGTTCTTGCTCCTATCTTGCACTCTTTTGCTGGTGGTCATGAATCTGAGCTGCGATCAGTTATGTGAAACCTCACCGAAACACTATTGACCTCACAGCACAAAGTACTTTTAATAGCTTTGTTTTCAGAGAAAGTTGGTTGTTCGCATCACAACCTTCTGAGCCCTCGATGAGCTTTGAGGTGGCAATAAACTTTCCTTTGTGGACTGCGTATATTATTTGTCATCTGGTTTGGCAATGTTAAACAGGTGGTGTTGAAACTCTTTACAGAAGCATTTGGTGAATTTAGGTAGAAATCACAGTCCAACAATGTTACCTTTGATGAACTTTTACTTGCTTTTTTTAGTTGGCTTTCTCAGAATATGCTGCCAACATCACTTCAGGTAACACAGCTTGCACATAACCTGTGTTTTTCTACTCGGATTGGTCTGAATTGCATAGCATGTTTCCAAGATGGACAACGCAAATAGCAAGATAATGATTGAATTTCTAGTAAAGAATAAAGCTGCGGGAGATCTTGGCATCAGAACGTGCGTATTAATTCATTCTTGAAGCTTGGCACCCTCAATTTCCTGTAAACTGCAGTCGGTATACTGGAACGCATCATCTACACGGGTTCAAACCAAGTGGGAAAAAGGCCAAGAGAGTATACTATTTCATGACCAATTAAAAAGCCTTAATCATTCTCAGACTCAAGACTTGGGTTGATCATCAGTCGAATGTGATGCTTGAAGATACTCTATTTCATTTGCAAATCCTACAGCAGTATCTTCCCCTCTTTTCACAATTTTTCCAGGAGAGAATGGCAAGGTAGATTAGAGACACAGAAGGAACTTTGTATCCTATTGTAATGTCTTTTTCTTGACCTCGACAAAGCTGCTTCTGTTTCATTATTGTCTTACAGCCATGCAAGTGCATATGCACTAAACTTGGTACACCTACAGTCGCCCTGATCAAATTGTACCAATAGCCTAGCTATTTGGCAAGCATCCTCGTGCAGTCCGTACGCTAATTTGCAGGCTGATATTCTTTCATATTATCCAATGTTATGTTATTCGCTTTCTTGTCTATTGTGTTGCCGATATCTCTATTAGTATATTACACCAAAATAACTTGGAGCATGCTACTTCCCATATGGAAATCGAGTTAGCACAATGCCTTATGAAGGGTCAGCAGCAGTCAAATTAAGCTGTCAACATGGAACTTGGCGCATGCCGGTACAGACTTAATATGAATTCAAAGAATAGAAAGTCAACTAAGACTTTATTATTTATTACCTCCTAAAGGAAATTCATTTTATTTCAACGTGGCAAATCCTGGAGGAGATCACGACCCATTGACGTAGATCTCCCCAAGCAAATCCAATACAACTTGGCTCAAAAGAAAAGATTGATGAAAAATCCTCGCATCACTTTTGATGAAAACAAAAGGTCTAGAATGCGCATCAAGCATAGACATCGGGATTGACTGAAAGGTACTCCTCGACGACCTTGTACAACCCCATAGCCTTCTTTTGCCTTGTTTGATGTCCTCTTCCTTAAGCTCCACACCAGCTTTGGTGTGATACTCACTCGACATCTTGCAAATGCATCCGCCATTGCTTGAAGCCTCAAATTTGACCTCATAGGCAACTGATTCAATTTTATCAAAGATCACATCGCCTTCAATCAAGGTGTATTTGCAAACTAGATTATCCAAGTCAAGAGCGTCGATCTTATGTTTCAAACACTTCAAGTGACCACCTGGCATAACAAGCCACCAAATTAAAACTCATGTTTAGAATCACTAGAATAGGAATCGATAAGAAGGACAGATTGGAGTATGCATATCATTGATTAAGGACAATACATACCTTCAGCAAAATTAGTCTGTTTGATGCTTCCAACTCCTCCATCTCCTTCAATAAACTCAATGCTCTTGATGCCCTGGGGGGCAATCTTGGGGATGAGATTGTGCGAATCGAGAATCAAAGCCTTGAACATTCTGGATGGAGCAGTTGAGGTTGTGAATTCTTGAGTAAAGGTAATGATGCCCATGTTTGTTTGTCAGAGTAAAGATCTGAATACAGAGGAGTACTGTGAATAAGATCTAGTTGGAGGTAGTAGAAGACTGTCGAGTTTCTTTGTGAAGATGTTGAGCAACAGCAGATGGGTATTTATAGATTCTAGGAAATGTATGTGTAATTGCTTAGTTGTTTTAGTTGACAAAGAAGTTTCGCAGCACTCCACTTTGGACTGGCCCAAGTTCTAGATGGAAAAAAACATATATAACGACATTTTGAGAGATTGACCAAAGTCTAATATTCCATGTATAATAGGATTCAAATGAGGCATACTTGTCATTGACCACCGTAGTACGGAGAATTTTGGATATTTTATAGTTTCTATATGGTCAGCTGGAACTTGGAAGGAACACACCATTCTTTTCTAGAAAACGTTTCGCAGCCGGATTTTGACTACTGCGATTTTTCTTTTCATGGGAATGATGTGAGGATTGTAGGGATTGGTAAGGACGTTTATAACCGACCTATTACAGTTAGAAATCCTCAACGTTTTGTTTTGTTTTGTTTTTTTTTTTTTTTTTTTTTTGAGGGATAGAAATGTTGGATGGAAAAATTACCAAAAAGTCTTAGGCTCCGTTCGTTTTGCGAGAAAATAATTTCCGGGAAAATGTTTTCCATGAAAGGAAAAATGTCTTCTAAATCGGGGAAAATGTTTTCCACTTTTGAAAAGTGTAAAATATTTTCCTCATTTGATCTCTCTTATCTCACACCTCTACAAATCCTCACTTCCTCCTCTCATTTCTTCTTCTTCTTTTCTTTTTTATTCGAATTATTTTTTAATTTTCCTTTTCTTTTTTAATTTGAATTATTTTTAATTTCCTTTTTTCTTTTCTATTTCTTTTCTTTTTTCCTTTTTCCTTTTTCCTTTTTCTCTTTCTCTTTTTTTCTTTTTTTCTTTTCTTTGTTTCCCATCTTCTTCTTTCTTGGCTAGTCTTCGGCCGTTGCTAGGCGAACCTCGAGCTCGTCGATCTCAAGCTTTCACTCTGCACTCTTGCTTATCATTTTCTTTATTTACTCTACTCTGCAGTTGTACATTACTCAATTAAATGGCTCTACATGCTTTGCTTATTTTTTCTTTTGTTTATTAGAACACAAAATACGCAAGGGGAGAACAGGCCACTCAATTGGAAGATTCTCATTAGGTCTATACAAGTTTTGCTTCTTTTCTCTTTTGCTTTTTTTTTTTTTTTTTAAATCCGTACGAACATTTTTTAGAGTAGATGAATGTTTGACAATAATGAGGGAACAAAGATATGAAGCAAGTTTACCCGAATTTAAAGACAAATTCATATTTGATGGATTTATAGGTCGGTAAGTGATGCATGCCTAAGTGATGAAGTCTTAGAAAATATTTTCCTTACCGAAAACCAGAAAATATTTTCCGAAACATTTTCAGGTTTTAGCCGAACACTAGAAAATATTATCATTTTCCTAAAAAATGACTTATGAGAAAATATTTTTGGAAATTGCCCATTTTTCGCGAAACGAACAAACCCTAAATGTCATTTGAAAAGGCCCTTCTTATCGATTGATTGTGTATTTGCTGTCAATACAAAGTTACAAAATCTATGAGCGTGGAACCGACCCAAAAAGAAAAAAACCCTATGAGCATGGCAACAAAAGTAGGTAGAAATATCGCTTAGAGGCATGAACCACCTATATATCGGATGTCCAAATCTCAAAACAAAAGTCCATTCTTTTACATATGGGAAAAAAAAAAGACAAATTTTCATATATAATATGATATGATCTTTTGCGCATAGGACAATAATAACACAACCTTTCAAATAGCCCTAAAAAACCTTTCACTTATGGGACACAGTTCACACCTATTTCAATTCTGTCCACTTTCACTATTAAATCATCAGACGTCATCTTACGTGGGTCATTGCGTAAGCGTGCACAATGAACCTCGTTAATCCCGACAAAAAAAAAATCATTTTGGGTACAAAATGCAAGAAATTTGGTAACAAAGCTTATAAAAAGATGAGGCCAGGTAAGATCATAAAGAAATTTCTTGATAAACTTATTTCACAGTGCACGTCAGCATTGTGAGGCAGGTATCATGACTCGTGGCTACATGATGGAGAGGATGGACAGAACTTGCAACTGGCATCATCTATGCCCCATAATTGAAAGGTTGGACATTTTAATTGGGATAATTGAAAGATTATGTTATTATTGTCCCAAGTGCAAAATGTGCTTTTTATTTTTTGGGATTAGGCCAATAAGCGGATAGGGGCTTAAGTTTTGTTTTACTTAATTATTTACAGAGAAAAATTAAACAAATGATTCCTGAACTCTAATCCTCTATGCAATGTTATATCTCAACTTTTAATTTATTCAACGTAATTCTTGAACTTTAGCTCAATGTACAATGTATCTATGAATTTTCAATTTGTTCAATATAATCTCTAAATTTTGGTACCATATTCAATATAATCTCTAAACTTTTAAATACTTTTATGTAGTTTACGGCCTACATTGCACATTTTCAGGGACCACATTAAACAAATTTAAAGTCTATGGAGGACATTGCACATTGGGTTAAAGTTAAATGATTACATTACATAAATTACAAGTTTAAGGACAACATCACACACTGAACCAAGTTCAGGGATTAGTTGTGCTATTATCCCTATTTACTATTTACATAGTCACAAAAATGTAAATGCTGGCCCTTTAGGTGGTCTATCGCATTGATTTAAGAAAAGATTATTCAAATCTAATTTCAACATCAGTGAATTATATGTTATATGGAGTCGGGCAGGTTCAAAGCACAACTATCATCGTCTCTTCCATTAATTCTTACCAAGACAGTACAAATTTCCTTGGAGTTGAATATAAAATCTCAAAAGATACTGGACATTAGTAGCAGTCAACGAAAATGAAAGGGCTACTTTAATAATCTATGAGAACATTCAACATTGAAAATTTTACCAAAAAATCTTAAACCTATTATATTAATACCAATTCAATCCAGATATTTTAATTGTGTCAATTAAGTCCTAAACCTTTTTACATCTTATCAATTGAGTCCATCCCATCAATTTTAATTGAAAACCGCTGACGTGGCGATCCAGTTAGCATGCTCGTCCAATGTGATGTACCGGCACTAATGGGGATAATTTTTAAAATTTTTCAGAATTGTTTTCATTTTTTTCTTTTTCTACTTTTTTCTTTCCTATTTGCCGATGGCTAGTCTTAGGTGATTGCTAGCCAATGAGGGCGACTTGGCTAGCCACCAAGAGGACTAGGCGAGGTCGCCCTTGCTGGCCACATGAGAGGGACAGCCTTGCCCTACCCAAGCAAGGCTGCCCGCAATAGCCATAGGCAAGGGCTGGGGTCACCTGGGAAAGGGTCATTAGCACTCGGTCAAAAAATCAAGTAAAGAAAAGAAAAAAAGAACCAAAATTTTATAAAAATTCAAATGATTATTAAAATATTTTAAAAAAGGTCAACATCATTGCCAATTGAGCCATGTAAAATGGTCAGTGTCCATGTTAGCAATTTCCGTGACTGGATAAACTCAAATGTCAAAACATCAAAAAATTTATAACTCAATTGATACAAATACAATAAATTTAAGACTTTTTTGATAATTTTTCCATCCTACATTTCTATCCCTCAAAAAATAAAAATAAAAACGTTGAGGATTTCTAACTGTAATAGGTCGGTTATAAACGTCCTTACCAATCCCTACAATCCTCACATCATTCCCATGAAAAGAAAAATCGCAGTAGTCAAAATCCGGCCGCGAAACGTTTTCTAGAAAAGAATGGTGTGTTCCTTCCAGCTTACCATATAGAAACTATAAAATATCCAAAATTCTCCGTACTACGGTGGTCAATGACAAGTATGCCTCATTTGAATCCTATTATACATGGAATATTAGACTTTGGTCAATCTCTCAAAATGTCGTTATATATGTTTTTTTCCATCTAGAACTTGGGCCAGTCCAAAGTGGAGTGCTGCGAAACTTCTTTGTCAACTAAAACAACTAAGCAATTACACATACATTTCCTAGAATCTATAAATACCCATCTGCTGTTGCTCAACATCTTCACAGCAAACTCGACAGTCTTCTACTACCTCCAACTAGATCTTATTCACAGTACTCCTCTGTATTCAGATATTTACTCTAACAAACAAACATGGGCATCATTACCTTTACTCAAGAATTCACAACCTCAATTGCTCCATCCAGAATGTTCAAGGCTTTGATTCTTGATTCGCACAATCTAATCCCAAAGATTGCCCCCTAGGGCATCAAGAGCATCGAGTTTATTGAAGGAGATGGAGGAGTTGGAAGCATCAAACAGACTAATTTTGCGGAAGGTATGTATTGTCCTTAATCAATGATATGCATACTCCAATCTATCCTTCTTATCGATTCCTATTCTAATGATTCTAAACATGAACTTTAATTTGGTTGCTTGTTATTTCAGGTGGTCACTTGAAGTGTTTGAAACATAAGATTGATGTTCTTGACTTGGATAATCTAGTTTGCAAATACACCTTGATTGAAGGCGATGTGATCTTTGATAAAATTGAATCCGTTACCTATGAGGTCAAATTTGAGGCTTCAAGCAATGGCGGATGCATTTGCAAGATGTCTAGTGAGTATCACACCAAAGCTGGTGTGGAGCTTAAGGAAGAGGACATCAAACAAGGCAAAGAGAAGGCTATGGGGTTGTACAAGGTCGTTGAGGAGTACCTTTCGGCCAATCCCGATGTCTATGCTTGATGTGCATTCTAGACCCTTTGTTTTCATCAAAAGTGGTGCGAGGATTTTTCATCGATCTTTTCTTTTGAGCCAAGTTGTATTGGATTTGCCTGGAGAGATCTACGTCAATGGGTCGTGATCTCCGCCAGGATTTGCCACGTTGAAATAAAATGAATTTCCTTTAGGAGGTAATAAATAATAAAGTCTTAGTTGACTAATTTCTATTCTTTTAATTCATATTAAGTCTTTATCGGCATGCGCCAAGTTCCATGTTGACAGCTTAATTTGACTGCTGCTGGCCCTTCATAAGGCATTGTGCTAACTCGATTTCCATATGGGAAGTAGCATGCTTCAAGTTATTTTGGTGTAATATACTAATAGAGATATCAGCAACACAATAGACAAGAAAGCGAAATAACATAACATTGGATAATATGAAAGAATATCAGCCTGCAAATTAGCGTATGGACTACACGAGGATGCTTGCCAAATCGCTAGGCTATTGGTACAATTTGATCGGGGCGACTGCAGGTGTACCAAGTTTAGTGCATATGCACTTGCATGGCTAAAAGACGATAATGAAACAGAAGCAGCTTTGTCGAGGTCAAGAAAAAGGCAGATTACAATAGGATACAAGGTTCCTTGTGTGTCTGTATAAGCTAACTTGTCATTCTCTCCTGGAAAAATTGTGAAAAGAGGGGAAGATACTGCTGTAGGATTTGCAAATGAAATAGAGTATCTTCAAGCATCACATTCGACTGATGATCGACCCAACTTTTGAGTCTGAGAATGATTAAGGCTTTTTAATTGGTCATGAAATAGTATACTCTCTTGGCCTTTTTCCCACTTGGTTTGAACCCCTGTAGATGATGCGTTCCAGTATACCGACTGCAATTTACAGGAAATTGAGGGTGCCAAGCTTCAAGAATGAATTAGTACGCACGTTCTGATGCCAAGATCTCCCACAGCTTTATTCTTTACTAATAAATTCAATCATTATCTTGCTACTTGCGTTGTCCAACTTGGAAACATGCTATGCAACAGATGGACAACATGCTATGCAACAGAAGTTAATGATGGAAACCTAATATGCAATTCAGACCAACACGAGTAGAAACACACGGTATGTGCAAGCTGTGTTACCTGAAGTGATGTTGGCAGCATATTCTGAGAAAGCCAACTAACAAAAGCAAGTAAAAGTTCATCAAAGGTAACATTGTTGGACTGTGATTTCTACCGAAATTCCCCAAATGCTTCTGTAAATGTCAGAGTTTCAACACCACCTGTTTAACATTGCCAAACCAGATGATGAATGATATACGCAGTCCACAAAGGAAAGTTTATTGCCACCTCAAAGCTCATCGAGGGCTTGGAAGGTTGTGATGCGAACAACCAACTTTCTCTGAAAACAAAGCTATTAAAAGTACTTTGTGCTGTAAGGTCAATAGTGTTTTGGCAAGGTTTCACATAACTGATCGCAGCTCAGATTCATGACCACCAGCAAAAGAGTGCAAGATAGGAGCAAGAACAAGAGCGTCCATGATCTTGAAATCGCCACCCAGAAGCATTAAGTGGCGTCTTGAATTGAAGAAAGAACCTGAGATGATAATCCCCATGAGGTCGTTGGATTGATACTGGCAACAAATTATTCTGCCCAAGACAGACAGTATAGTGGATTTTATTTGGAAGTCACCAAAACTGTTTTGAGTAGTGTAAAGATCAGATGGGGCTATTGTAGTGTGGAATGAACAAAGAAGCTGCAGACTTGCTAAAGGAAGAGGAGAGATTGATTAGGGACCACTCCGGCATGGTTGCTGAATACGTGACTAGGATGTTGATGATTTCGGTCGATAAACAGCTTCTTCTAGACAAAATTGCTCATTTCAGGTGAGAGTTTGGTTTGCCAGCCATAATGGGGGTATCTGAATCTGCCTCTCATAATCCAAGGTTGCTTTCCCTATCTTTCCCCTTGAAGTTTGCTAACACCTACAAGGTGTATAGAAATGGAGGGAAGACTGAGCACTTTCAGAAAAGGTCTTACGTATCTGCTTATGCTGATGCACATGGCCTCCAAGCTGGATTGAAAGAATTCGATAAAAGGGCCACTGCGGTGATGTTTGAGCTACTGAGCTTCACAATGGAAAAGAGGTTGGTAACCGATCACCTCACCCACTTTTGACGAGAATTCATGATGCCTCAGAAGCTCATGAGACTCGTGTTGAAGCATTTTTGGCATATTCTACGTCTCTGAGAGTGGGAAGAGGTTTAGTGTTTTCTTGACGGGAGCTTATGAAGGTGTGGAGCTGATTCAGAAATGTCCATTGGATTTTTCGAAGGAATAGGTCCTAAGCCCTATTGGTTATAGAGGGATGAAAAAAGAGATAGAAACCTTTACAGGCTTATCGGATATGGATGATAATGATTTTCTTGAGGATAGCTCTGAGGACAAAGGCATCCCTATGCAGCTTGACCAAGAGGAAGCCATCGGTGAATTGGAGGATATTGCAGGTGGAGACAGCTCCTTCATGGATACTAGTAAAATTGACAGCGCATACAAACCTCGTGATTCAATTTAAGGTCCAGTGTTCTTGTTTGAGCTGTCGAGATTACTTGCTTTTTCTGTCTTTTTCTCCATAAGTTCAAAGTTTTGAGTATCTGCTGTATAGATTAAATTAGACAAACTTGCATTGACATCTGTAAACTAAACCAAATAGCAGGCTGATCCAGCTTATTCCTCATTTGTCTTAAATATTGCCTTTGAAAATAAGAAGACTCATTCTTTAGTTTGAATGATAGATGGCTTTCTACAGCTTTTGGTGGTGCGGAAATGACATTGTGAATGTGCATTCTTTCTTATGCCTCAAATCTAACAGTCAGGCTTCACTCATGGTGGTAGCTCAAACTTAGATCTAGAGGCCACGCTCCACCAAATGTCAAGCTCGACCCTGAATTTGGGCTTGAGCTTTGTTACGAATCCTTGATTCACTTGAAGAAGGAGATGAACAGCAACGACGGGTGCACAAGAAAGGAAAAAAGAAGAAGAAGAAGAAGAAGAAGAAGAAGACTTGTTGGTGTCATGTGTATTTAAACAACTTATGAAAAAGCCACTTTAGCATTTCCGTTTAAAAAAATTGAACATAGTTAACGTACGAATTTGATTTCATCGATTTGATAAGTTTTAAAACTTAATCATACTTTTTGAAAATTTAATAATTTAATTGCATTTTTGTAATAAGTCTTAAGACTTCTAATACATTTATTACTAAAATATTTATAATCTGTCCACAGACTGTTAATCATAATCAAACACACTTTGCATGCTTCTGCCAAAATCTCAAATTCATTTCGACACGCCTTTTCTTCCACTCTTCGACCGAGCTCATTCCTTTCTTACACGTCCTCGTTCCGTATAAAATGCTTCTAGCCATTACTCTTGGTGCGAGGGGGCGTATCAAGATGCCACTGGATAGCTCACATAAAATCCATGCTCCCGCAATTTCTGGGGGAATGCGGTAGCTCATAAAGTAAGGAGAACCATGACTGAAGGAGTCAAATGAATGGCACATCAAGTCTTTAATCAGACGTGAATGGGGTCCGAGCCACCAAGCCTCTTCCTCCCTCTGTCCTCTTTGGCTACATTTGGTCGTCCGGATTTTTAATCAGAATAGGACTGGATATGATAGGATATGAAATCTTGGGATTTTCTATATCCTATGCACCGTTTGGTGAATCATAGTATTAAAGTCGAATATATTCACATCATCATATATTTTTAATATAAACGACATATCCTTGTAAATGAACCTAAGAGTTCATAAACGGAGATGGTCAAAATTTCTCGTGACTTTATTCCTTAATTTATTTTTAATTTATTTTTCCTCTTTTTAAAATTATTTTCTTTATTATTTACTTTTTCCCCTTTATCATTCTTTAATAAAATTTTATCAAAGAGTAAACTGTATTAACATACCTAAAATACAAAAATACCTAAAATATATATAATAAATATAAATATATAATTTATAGATTGAATTTTTATTATAAGATAGAATCAAAGTTGAATATATAAATTAAAATAAGATTAAATTAACAAATAATTTTTTATTTTTAAATTTTTATTTCTTAAATTAGAATTCAAATATTATTTATATTGAAATATAATTTTATTTTATTTTTAATTTAATAAGTTTGTTATTTGAGAAAAATAACTTTTCTATTATGAATATTAGAAATCATATCCACCTTTATCCTACCTCTCTCATGAGATAATTTTATTCGGCCTATATCTCTCTTATATCCAACTTTATCCTATCCTGAGCAAGCACCAAATGTAGGATAGGATAGGATAGGATAAATCATATCATATCCTGAATTTTATCTTGATTGCCAAACGCAGCTTCTGGCTTCGTTTGGTCGTCCGAATTTCTAATCAGGATAGGACTTAATAGAATAGGATATGAAATCACGGGATTTTTATATCCTATCTGTTTGGTGAATCACGGTATTAAAGTCGGATATATTCACATCATATCATATATATATTTTTTAATATAAACAACATATCATTGTAAATGAACCTAAGAGTTCATAAACGGAGATAGACAAAATCTCTCGTGACATTATTCCTTAATTTATTTTTATTTCATTTTTCCTCTTTTTAAAATTATTTTCTTTATTATTTCTTTTTTCCCTTTATCATTCTTTAATAAAATTTTATCAAATAGTAAACCATACTAACATACCTAAAATACAAAAATACCTAAAAATATATAATAAATATAAATATATAATCTATAGATTGAATTTTTATTATAAGATAGAATCAAAGTTGAATATATAAATTAAAATAAGATTAAATTAACAAATAATTTAAAAAAAATTATTTCTTAAATTAGAATTCAAATATTATTTATATTGAAATATAATTTTATTTTATTTTTAATTTAATAAGTTTGTTATTTGAGAAAAATAACTTTTCTATTATGAATATTAGAAATCCTATCCACCTTTATCCCGCCTCCCATGGAATAATTTTATCCAGCTTATATCTCCCTTATATCCGACTTTATCCTATCCTGAGCAAGCATCAAATGTAGGATAGGATAAATCATATCATATCTTGAATTTTATCCGATTGCCAAACACATGTGTTTTTTTCTCTTTGACCGTACATGAATTGTAAAGACTTAGAGCTACTTTTATAGCGTAAAATTAGGTCTACCCCTTTTTATGAGGAAAATTTCGGCCGCATAGGCTCAACTAAGCACAAAGTCCCATTTAATTAAAGTTCAAATTGATCACATGGACTCAATTAAATAAGTTCCAGCCTTAATCATAGATTCAAACAAGCCCAGAGACTCTCCCTTTTATGTGAATTTTGGCCATAATATTGCTCTCTACGGGTTTGATTGGATTTCGCTATGCAAATAATTCAATTAAGTTCCAAGCCTTTAATAAATTTATCCATCGGCAGTCCATTGCAATTTATGAGGTCATCTATAACCAATAATGCAAATGCTCCTGAAAAAAAAAAAAAAAAAAAACTATATACTATGCAATCTAGTTTTAATATTTTTGTTTAGGGTCTAAATGTTAATTCATAATTTTCTAAGCAATTATCCCTAAATGGTAAGTCAAATTTTATGTGTCAATAACTGCCACCCATTTCTTCTCTCCAAATCAAATCAAGGTTTTGAGAATTAGAGATGTCCAATTGTACCCAGGATGGTTTCATTGTTGGATCACCGTAACAATCATCAACGTTTCCCTGTCCGCCAAGTCCTCAAGCGAGCTTCACTCCACGGCATGATGTCTTAGTGTTTGGACGCAAATATGAAGTAGATCATATGAGTGAAGAAGCGGAAGAACTGAAGGGCCTAATCGATGAAGGGTATGAGTAGAGATGTTAAAATTGGTCTTAAACCCATATATTTATTTAAAACATAAATGGATCATAAATGGGTCACTTAAACCTTGAAGAACCTGTTAAAATAGAATTAAAAATTGAAAGCCTAAAATAAATGATTCTAAATGGGTAGGACTTAGAACCCATTTCCAACCCATGACTCACACACTCTCTTTCCCTCTTTAACCTTATAAAAATCAAAGTTATAATTATTTTTATATTTTTTTTTCTTTTTCTTTCCTTTTTTTCTTTCTTCTTCCATCTTCAGCGGGTGGCCGGCACGGCAACAGCCGACAAAACTCAAGCTTGCTAGCCTTGGGGAGCTCGAGGTTGCTGATGTTTGGCGAGGCTTGAGCCTCACCAATCGGGTGAGACTCCAGCTACCTAGCCTTGGGCGAGCTTGAGCTTGCTAACGTCCAGCGTGGCTTGAGCCTTATTGATTTGGCAAGACTCAAGCTTGCCTATGGCTAGTCGTCGACTGTCCTCGTGGCCGGCGACTAGCCGAAGAAGAAGGAAAAGAAAAATTAAATATTCACTTTAAAAAAGATAAAGAAAAAAGAAATAATTTAAATTTTGTTTTAAAAATAAAAAGAATTATAAAATATTTTTAAAAAGAAAAATATTAAAATGAGTGTAGGAGGAAAATTTAATCATATTTTTCATACTAAATGATAGAAAATATTTTCAAATTTTAGGCAAAAACAAGAAAATATTGTAATTTTCCGAAAAAAAATACTTTTGGAAAATATTTTCTTAGAAACAAACGGAGGAATATTTTTAGAAAAAATTATTAAAATTATCCACTATATTTGTATTGCATGAAAGTATTTTAGCAATACCAATTTTTTTAAAAAAATCATAACAAATAAGCTTTCTTAGGTTTAATTAAATGGGTCAACAATGGGTTGGGAATGGTTGGGTTAGGTATGGGTCAAGAATTTTGCATTATGATAAATGGATCACAAACGGATTAAATGGGTCCATTTAGGTCGGACCATTTATGATCCAATCCAAACCCAACCCAATCCATTCGTTTGACAAGTCTAAGTAAGAATTGGTGGGCATGTTCAACTAGTCAGACCACTTTCCATGGCCATCGGGCCAAACGCGAGTGATTCTTACCCAATGTCAAGGTTGCCAAATGATCAGGGAACATAGAAAGCCCCAAATTGAAGCTCCGTTAGTGAAATTAGATGGAAAATTGCTCTGACGAGAACCATCCAAGAATCTTAACTTCAACTTGCGGCTTCTTCACATAGAATCAAAGTCGAAAGTTTCAGAAAAAATTACCCCTGATGTTGTCAGAATAAGCTGGTAGGTGAGCTTGGCACTTATTTTAAACTAAGTTCGCAACTTCATAACTTCATTTGAGACAAAGTTCATTCAAGACACTCTTTTAGGAATATGGCCCCACTTCATATCTAGATTTGAAAATTTCCTCTTCTTGGTAAGCTTGTGAATGCAAAATTTTTAACACCGCAATCGGAACTCTATCTACCTTGATTCTTTTTCTACCCTTTTGTGGTTCCATTTTGTCTCAACAAAATATTTGGCACATGCATTCGCAATCTGAAGGTAATAATTTCATGAGAATAGGAATTGGCTCGTACGATTACGACGGTATCATAGACAATTTAATGTACGAATAGGTCGTACAATTCAATCTACGACTTTCGTGGTCTTCTCTTGACAGCGAATTTATTTGGCGTTGCTCTGGAAGGAGGAATAAAGAAACTAGTTGACTTCTACTTTTCAAATGCATTGCACATAATTCATGCTCCCCCTTTTTTTTTTCTGAACAATTTTTTTTTTCAACAGTCATGCGTCCCCTTTCCTAATTTAAGATTCTCACTCATTTCGATATACTGTTATTTACATGATAGTGGGTCCATATACTATGTGGAAAGGAAGAAAGGTATAGGATGGTGGCTAACGACCAACGAGTCCGTTTTGGAGGGCTCTAGGTATGAACTCTTGAAAGCGTGGGATGAGTAGCTAAATTAATTAGGCCATTCATCTCTATAAATACCCACCAGATGAGTACTCTTCACCATCAACAAGAACTCAAGCTTCTGCATTAAGCTGAGCATCCCTAGTAATACTTTCAAATACTGCATAATCTGTCTTCTTCATTTCTATCAATAAAATGGCTGTTACTAGCTACACTCAGGAGTTCATAACTCCAATTGCTCCATCTAGGATGTTCAAGGCTTTGATTCTTGATTCACACAATCTTATGCCCAAGGTCGTTCCTCAGGGCATCAAAAGCATTGAGTTCATCGAGGGCGATGGAGGAGCCGGAAGCATTAAGCAAACCAACTTTGCTGAAGGTTAGACTTGAAGCAAACTCACTTTCATACTCATCAGATAGATGTGTTTTCTTGAATTAAAATTCAATTAATGTGTTAACTTAAATGGGTGATATTGCAGGGGGTCATTTGAAGTACTTGAAGCACCGAATTGATGCCATTGACATCGAGAACCTCGTGTGCAAGTATACTTTGATCGAGGGTGACGTAGTTTTTGACAAGATCGAGTTCGTTGCTTATGAGGTCAAGTTTGAAGCTTCAAGTGATGGCGGATGCATGTGCAAGATGACCAGCGAGTACCACACTAAGGCAGGTGCCGAGCTCAAAGAAGAGGACATCAAACAAGGCAAAGACAAGGCCATGGGATTATACAAAGTGGTCGAGGAATACCTTTTGGCCAACTCCAATGCCTATGCTTAAAATGATTTTCTTGTGCTTTAATGAGTTGTAATTTCCCATATTTCAGCTTTGGTGTTTGTCCTGTTCCTCTGCTGCTTCGAGTCCCGTATGAGTCACACGAAAAGATTTCTTGTATTTTCATATTATATTCATAAGGAAAAGATTGTCATTCGATTTGAGATTTAGTTGAAATAAAGAATGCATTATTGCACTCATTATCCGAAAGCTGTTCAATAATGAGTGCAATAATGCATTCTTTATTTCAACTAAATCTCAAATCGAATGACAATCTTTTCCTTATGAATATAATATGAAAATACAAGAAATCTTTTCGTGACTCATATGGGACTCGAAGCAACAGAGGAACAGGACAAACACCAAAGCTGAAATATGGGAAATTACAACTCATTAAAGCACAAGGAAAACATTTTAAGCATAGGCATTGGGGTTGGCCAAAAGGTATTCCTCGACCACTTTGTATAATCCCATGGCCTTGTCTTTGCCTTGTTTGATGTCCTCTTCTTTGAGCTCGGCACCTGCCTTAGTGTGGTACTCGCTGGTCATCTTGCACATGCATCCTCCATCACTTGAAGCTTCAAACTTGACCTCATAAGCAACGAACTCGATCTTGTCAAAAACTATGTCACCCTCGATCAAAGTATACTTGCACACGAGGTTCTCGATGTCAATGGCATCAATTCGTGCTTCAAGTACTTCAAATGACCCCTTTGCAATATCACCCATTTAAGTTAACACATTAACTGAATTTTAATTCAAGAAAACACATCTATATGATGAGTATGAAAGTGAGTTTGCTTCAAGTCTAACCTTCAGCAAAGTTGGTTTCCTTAATGCTTCCGGCTCCTCCATCGCCCTCGATGAACTCGATGCTTTTGATGCCCTGAGGAACGACCTTGGGCATAAGATTATGTGAATCAAGAATCAAAGCCTTGAACATCCTAGATGGAGCAATTGGAGTTATGAACTCCTGAGTGTAGCTAGTAACAGCCATTTTATTGATAGAAATGAAGAAGACAGATTATGCAGTATTTGAAAGTATTACTAGGGATGCTCAGCTTAATGCAGAAGCTTGAGTTCTTGTTGATGGTGAAGAGTACTCATCTGGTGGGTATTTATAGAGATGAATGGCCTAATTAATTTAGCTACTCATCCCACGCTTTCAAGAGTTCATACCTAGAGCCCTCCAAAACGGACTCGTTGGTCGTTAGCCACCATCCTATACCTTTCTTCCTTTCCACATAGTATATGGACCCACTATCATGTAAATAACAGTATATCGAAATGAGTGAGAATCTTAAATTAGGAAAGGGGACGCATGAATTATGTGCAATGCATTTGAAAAGTAGAAGTCTAATTAGTTTCTTTATTCCTCCTTCTAGAGCAACGCCAAATAAATTCGCTGTCAAGAAAAGACCATGAGAGTCGTAGATTGAATTGTACGACCTATTCGTACATTAAATTGTCTATGATACCGTCATAATCGTACGAGCCAATTCCTATTCTCATGAAATTATTACCTTCAGATTGCAAGTGCATGTGCCAAATATTTTGTTGAGACAAAATGGAACCACAAAAGGGTAGAAAAAGAAGCAAGGTAGATAGAGTTCCGATTGCGGTGTTAAACATTTTGCATTCACAAGCTTTACCAAGAAGAGGAAATTTTCAAATCTAGATATGAAGTGAGGCCATATTCCTAAAAGAGTGTCTTGAATGAACTTTGTCTCAAATGAAGTTATGAAGTTGCGAACTTAGTTTAAAATAAGTGCCAAGCTCGCCTCCCAGCTTATTCTGACAACAACATCAGGGGTAATTTTTTCTGAAACTTTCGACTTTGATCCTATGTGAAGAAGCCGCAAGTTGAAGTTAAGATTCTTGGAAGGTTCTCGTCAGAGCAATTTTCCATCTAATTTCACTAACGGAGCTTCAATTTGGGGCTTTCTATGTTCCCTGATCATTTGGCGACCTTGACATTGGGTAAGAATCACTCGCGTTTGGCCCAGTGGCCATGGAAAGTGGTCTGACTAGTTGAACATGCCCACCAATTCATACTTAGACTTGTCAAACGAATGGATTGGGTCGGGTTTGGATTGGATCATAAATGGTCCGACCCAAATCGACCCATTTCAGCAAAATTCTTGACCCATACCTAACCCAACCATTCCCAACCCATTGTTGACCCATTTAATTAAACATAAGAAAGCTTATTTGTTATGATTTTTTTTTCAAAAATGGTATTGCCAAAATACTTTCATGCAATACAAATCTAGTGGATAATTTTAATAATTTTTTAAAAAATAAGCCTCCGTTTGTTTCTTAGAAAATATTTTCCAAAAAGTATTTTTTCGGGAAAATTACAATATTTTCTTGTTTTTGCCTAAAATTTGAAAATGTTTTCTATCATTTAGTATGAAAAATATGATTAAATTTTCCTCCTACACTCATTTTAATATTTTCTTTTAAAAAAAATAATTTATAATACTTTTTATTTTTAAAACAAAATTTAAATTATTTATTTTTTCTTTATCTTTTTTTAAAGTGAATATTTAATTTTTCTTTTTCCTTCTTCTTCGGCTAGTCGCCGGCCACGAGGATAGTCGACGACTAGCCATAGGCAAGCTTGAGTCTCGCCAAATCAGTAAGGCTCAAGCCTCGCTGGATGTTAGCGAGCTCAAGCTTGCCCAAGGCCAAGCAGCGTGAGTCTCATCCGATTGGTGAGGCTCAAGCCTCGCCAAACATCGGCAACCTCGAGCTCCCCGAGGCTAGCAAGCTTGAGCTTTCGTCGGCTGTTGCCGTGCCGGCCACCTACTGAAGATGGAAGAAGAAAGAAAAAAAAGGAAAGAAAAAGAAAAAGAAAAAGAAAAAAAGAAACATAAAAATAATTATAACTTTAATTTTTATAAGGTTAAAGAGGGAACGAGTGTGTGAGCCGTGGGTTGGAAATGGGTTCTAAGTCCTACCCATTTAGACTCATTTATTTTAGGCTTTCAATTTTTAAATCTATTTTAATGGGTTCTTCAAGGTTTAAGTGACCCATTCATGATCCATGTATGTTTTAAATAAATATATGGGTTGAAGACCAATTTTAACATCTCTACTCATACCCTTCATCGATTAGGCCCTTCAGTTCTTCCGCTTCTTCACTCATATGATCTACTTCATATTTGCGTCCAAACACTAAGACATCATGCCGTGGAGTGAAGCTCGCTTGAGGACTTGGCGGACAGGGAAACGTTGATGATTGTTACGGTGATCCAACAATGAAACCATCCTGGGTACAATTGGACATCTCTAATTCTCAAAACCTTGATTTGATTTGGAGAGAAGAAATGGGTGGCAGTTATTGACACATAAAATTTGACTTACCATTTAAGGATAATTGCTTAGAAAATTATGAATTAACATTTAGACCCTAAACAAAAATATTAAAACTAGATTGCATAGTATATAGTTTTTTTTTTTCAGGAGCATTTGCATTATTGGTTATAGATGACCTCATAAATTGCAATGGACTGCCGATGGATAAATTTATTAAAGGCTTGGAACTTAATTGAATTATTTGCATAGCGAAATCCGATCAAATCCATAGAGAGCAATATTATGGCCAAAATTCACATAAAAGGGAGAGTCTCTGGGCTTGTTTGAATCTATGATTAAGGCTGGAATTTATTTAATTGAGCCCATGTGATCGATTTGAACTTTAATTAAATGACACTTTGTGCTTAGTTGAGCCTATGCGGCCGAAATTTTCCTCATAAAAAGGGGTAGACCTAATTTTACGCTATAAAAGTAGCTCTAAATCTTGACAATTCATGTACGGTCAAAGAGAAAAAAACATAGAGGCTATGTTTGGCAGTTAAGATAAAATTCGGGATAGGATATGATTTATCCTATCTTACATTTGATGCTTTCTTTCGATATGATAAAGTCGAATATAAGGGAGATAGGATAAAAGTGGATATGATTTCTAATATTCATAATAGGAAAGTTATTTTTTCGAATAACAAACTTATTAAATTAAAATTAAAATAAAATTATATTTCAATATAAATAATATTCAAATTCTAATTTAAGAAATAAAAATTTAAAAATAAAAATTTAAAAATAAAAATTTATTTGTTAATTTAATCTTATTTTAATTTATATATTCAACTTTCATTCTATATTATAATAAAAATTCAATCTATAAATTATATATTTATATTTATAATATATATTTTAGGTATTTTTGTATTTTAGGTATGTTAGTACAGTTTACTATTTGATAAAATTTTATCAAAGAATGATAAAGAGGAAAAAGGAAATAATAAAGAAAATAATTTTAAAAAGAGGAAAAATAAAATAAAGATAAATTAAGGAATAATGTCACGAGAGATTTTGACCATCTCCGTTTATGAACTCTTAGGTTCATTTACAATGATATGTTGTTTATATTAAAAAAATATATATGATATGATGTGAATATATCTGACTTTAATACTGTGATTCACCAAACAGTGCATAGGATATAGAAAAATCCTAGGATTTCATATCCTATTCTATCTAGTCCTATCCTGATTAGAAATCCGGACGACCAAACGTAGCCAGAGAGAATAGAGGGAGGGAGAGGCCTGGTGGCTTGGACCCCATTCACGTATGATTAAAGACTTGATGTGCCATTCATTTGACTCCATCAGTCATGGTGCTCCTTACTTTATGAGCTACCGCATTCCCCCAGAAATTGCGGGAGCATGGATTTTATGTGTGCTATCCAGCGGCATCTTGATACGCCCCCTCGCACCGAGGGTAATGGCTAGAAGCGTTTTATACGGAACGAGGACGTGTAAGAAAGGAATGAGCTCCGTCAAAGAGTGGAAGAAAAGGCGTGTCGAAACGAATTTGAGATTTTGGCGGAAGCATGCAAAGTGTCTGATTATGATTAACAGTCTATGGACAGATTATAAAGATTTTAGTAATAAATGTATTAGAAGTCTTAAGACTTATTACAAAAATGCAATTAAATTATTAAATTTTCAAAAAGTATGATTAAGTTTTAAAACTTATCAAATCAATGAAATCAAATCCGTACGTTAACTATGTTCAATTTTTTAAAACGGAAATGCTAAAGTGGCTTTTTCATAAGTTGTTTAAATACACATGGCACCGACAAGTCTTCTTCTTCTTCTTCTTCTTTCCTTTCTTGTGCACCCGTCGTTGCTGTTCATCTCCTTCTTCAAGTGAATCAAGGATTCGTAACAAAGCTCAAGCCCAAATTCAGGGTCGAGCTTGACATTGGTGGAGCATGGCCTCTAGATCTAAGTTTGAGCTACCACCATGAGTGAAGCCTGACTGTTAGATTTGAGGTATAAGAAAAATTGCACATTCACAATGTCATTTCCGACCACCAAAAGCTGTAGAAAGCCATCTATCATTCAAACTAAAGAATGAGTCTTCTTATTTTCAAAGGCAATATTTAGGACAAATGAGGAATAAGCTGGATCAGCCTGCTATTTGGTTTAGTTTACAGGTGTCAATGCAAGTTTGTCTAATTTAATCTATACAGCAGATACTCAAAACTTTGAACTTGTGGAGAAAAGGACTGAAAAAGCAAGTTATCTCGACAGCTCAAACAAGAACACTGGACCTTAAATTGAATCACGAGGTTTGTATGCGCTGTCAATTTTAGCAGTATCCATGAAGGAACTGTCTCCACCTGCAATATCCTCCAATTCACCGATGGCTTCCTCTTGGTCAAGCTGCGTAGGGATGCCTTCGTCCTCAGAGCTATCCTCAAGAAAATCATTATCTTCCATATCTGATAAGCCCGTAAAAGTTTCTATTTCTTTTTTCATCCCTCTATAACCAATAAGGCTTAGGACCTATTCCTTCGAAAAATCCAACGGACATTTCTGAATCAGCTCCGCACCTTCACAAGCTCCCGTCAAGAAAAACTAAACCTCTTCCCACTCTCAGAGACGTAGAAAATGCCAAAAATGCTTCAACAGGAGTCTCATGAGCTTCTGAGGCATCACGAATTCTCGTTGAAAGTGGGTGAGGTGATCGGTTACCAACCTCTTTTCCATTGTGAAGCTCAGTAGCTCAAGCATTGCCGCAATGGCCCTTTTATTGAATTCTTTTTAATCCAGCTTGGAGGCCATGTGCATCAGCATAAGGAGATACGTAAGACCTTTTCTGAAAGTGCTCAGTCTTCCCTCCATTTCTATACACCTTGTAGGTGTTAGAAAACTTCAAGGGGAACGATAGGAAAAGCAACCTTGGATTATGAGAGGCAGATTCTAATACCCCCATTATGGCTGGCAAACCAAACTCTCTCCTGAAATGAGCAATTTTGTCTAGAGGAAGCCGTTATCGACCGAAATCATCAACATCCTAGTCACGTATTCAGCAACCATGCCGGAGTGGTCCCTAATCAATCTCTCCTCTTCCTCTAGCAAGTCTGCAGCTTCTTTGTTCATTCCACACAACGATAGCCCCATCTAATCTTTACACTACTCAAAACAGTTTTGGTGACTTCCAAATAAAATCCACTATACCGTCTTGTCTTGGGCAAAATAATTTGTTGCCAGTATCAATCCAACGACCTCATGGGGATTATCATCTCAGGTTCTTTCTTCAATTCAAGATGCCACTTAATGCTTCTGGGTGGTGATTTTGAGATCATGGACCCTCTTGTTCTTGCTCCTATCTTGCACTCTTTGGCTGGTGGTCATGAATCTGAGCTGCGATCAGTTATGTGAAACCTCGCCAAAACACTATTGACCTCACAGCACAAAGTACTTTTACTAGCGTTGTTTTCAGAGAAAGTTGGTTGTTCGCATCACAACCTTCCAAGCCCTTGATGAGCTTTGAGGTGGCAATAAACTTTCCTTTGTGGACTGCGTATATTATTTATCATCTGGTTTGGCAATGTTAAACAGGTGGTGTTGAAACTCTTTACAAAAGCATTTGGCGAATTTCGGTAGAAATCACAGTCCAACAATGTTACCTTTGATGAACTTTTACTTGCTTTTTTTAGTTGGCTTTCTCAGAATATGCTGCCAACATCACTTCAGGTAACACAGCTTGCACATAACCTGTGTGTTTCTACTCGGGTTGGTCTGAAGTGCATATTAGGTTTCCGTCATTAACTTCTGTCTTATAGCCATCTGTTGCATAGCATGTTTCCAAGATGGACAGCGCAAATAGCAAGATAATGATTGAATTTCTAGTAAAGAATAAAGCTGCGGGAGATCTTGGCATCAGAACATGCGTATTAATTCATTCTTGAAGCTTGGCACCCTCAATTTCCTATAAACTACAGTTGGTATACTGGAACGCATCATCTACACAGGGTTCAAACCAAGAGGGAAAAAGGCCAAGAGAGTATACTATTTCATGACCAATTAAAAAGCCTTAATCATTCTCAGACTCAAGACTTTGGTTGATCATCAGCGAATGTGATGCTTGAAGATACTCTGTTTCATTTGCA
The DNA here is from genome assembly GCA_014182565.1 of Eucalyptus marginata. Classification (NCBI taxonomy): domain Eukaryota; kingdom Viridiplantae; phylum Streptophyta; class Magnoliopsida; order Myrtales; family Myrtaceae; genus Eucalyptus; species Eucalyptus marginata. The sequence continues at coordinate 16,079,458 of CM024593.1, forward strand.
AATCCTACAGCAGTATCTTCCCCTCTTTTCACAATTTTTCCATGAGGGAATGGCAAGGGAGCTTATACAGACACAGAAGGAACCTTGTTTCCTATTGTAATCTGTCTTTTTCTTGACCTCGACAAAGCTGCTTCTGTTTCACTATCGTCTTTCCGCCATGCAAGTGCATATGCACTAAACTTGGTACACCTGCAGTCGCCCCGATCAAATTGTACCAATAGCCTAGCGATTTGGCAAGCATCCTCGTGCAGTCCATACGCTAATTTGCAGGCTGATATTCTTTCATATCATCCAATGTTATGTTATTCGCTTTCTTGTCTATTGTGTTGCCGATATCTCTATTAGTATATTACACCAAAATAACTTGGAGCATGCTACTTCCCATATGGAAATCGAGTTAGCACAATGCCTTATGAAGGGTCAGCAGCAGTCAAATTAAGCTGTCAACATGGAACTTCGCGCATGCCGATACAGACTTAATATGAATTCAAAGAATAGAAATTAGTCAACTAAGACTTCATTATTTATTACCTCCTAAAGGAAATTCATTTTATTTCAACGTGGCAAATCCTGGAGGAGATCACGACCCATTGACGTAGATTTCCCCAAGCAAATCCAATACAACTTGGCTCAAAAGAAAAGATTGATGAAAAATCCTCGCATCACTTTTGATGAAAACAAAAGGTCTAGAATGCGCATCAAGCATAGACATCGGGATTGACTGAAAGGTACTCCTCGACGACCTTGTACAACCCCATAGCCTTCTCTTTGCCTTGTTTGATGTCCTCTTCCTTAAGCTCCACACCAGCTTTGGTGTGATACTCACTGGACATCTTGCAAATGCATCCGCCATTGCTTGAAGCCTCAAATTTGACCTCATAGGCAATGGATTCAATTTTATCAAAGATCACATCGCCTTCAATCAAGGTGTATTTGCAAACTAGATTATCCAAGTCAAGAGCATCAATCTTATGTTTCAAACACTTCAAGTGACCACCTGGCATAACAAGCCACCAAATTAAAACTCATGTTTAGAATCACTAGAATAGGAATCGATAAGAAGGACAGATTGGAGTATGCATATCATTGATTAAGGACAATACATACCTTCAGCAAAATTAGTCTGTTTGATGCTTCCAACTCCTCCATCTCCTTCAATAAACTCGATGCTCTTGATGCCTTGGGGGGCAATCTTGGGGATGAGATTGTGCGAATCGAGAATCAAAGCCTTGAACATTCTGGATGGAGCAATTGAGGTTGTGAATTCTTGAGTAAAGGTAATGACACCCATGTTTGTTTGTCAGAGTAAAGATCTGAATACAGAGGAGTACTGTGAATAAGATCTAGTTGGAGGTAGAAGAAGACTGTCGAGTTTGCTGTGAAGATGTTGAGCAACAACGGATGGGTATTTATAGATTCTAGGGAATGTGTGTGTAATTGCTTAGTTGTTTTAGTTGACAAAGAAGTTTTGCAGCACTCCACTTTGGACTGGCCCAACTTCTAGATGGAAAAAAACATATATAACGACATTTTGAGAGATTGACCAAAGTCTAATATTCCATGTATAATAGCATTCAAATGAGGCATACTTGTCATTGACCACCGTAGTACGGAGAATTTTGGATATTTTATAGTTTTTATATGGTAAGCTGGAAGGAACACACCATTCTTTTCTAGAAAACGTTTCACGGCCGGATTTTGACTAGAAAATCATACACAAATAACAAAAGTCTGACTAAACATGGGTAAAATTGGGGTTCCAAATTTAACCTAAATCAGATTTCTAACCTAATTTGGTAAAAATGGGAAAAGGGGCCAAATGATAAATAAATCACACAAAATCAGCGGCATTGAAAAGATCTAGATGACTCCTATGACTTCTTAGAAAGGTTCGAATCCAATCGAGGTTTGATATTCGAAAATCGATATTTGTGAAATTGCGTATGTCAGCCACTAACAAGACAGAATGTGGTGCATGCTTAATAGTTCAAAAGACCATTTAAACAATGCATGAATGATATGAATCTCGCATATGACGAAAGATTGGATGCGAAAATGATTGAGTAAAACATCTAATCCTAGGTCATGGTGCAAAGGAATCACACAATTCATCAATATTGCAAAATGACTTAGAACTTAAAATGACATGTTCAATAAATTTCAAATGCAATTGGCCTAATTAACGAACAATGTTCACATAGCAAATGAAGTTCAAATGCGATATGCCATATATGGACGCGAAGTTTATAACATGCACTTTAAATGTCAAGGAGGCATTGATGCATGATTTGGTCTTTAAGAGATTCAAACAAATGTGTTTTAGCATACTCATTAAGCCCCCAATCTAAGACAACCATCACATAACATGCTTAATCTTGATGATCTAATGACGTGTAAAAATCTTACAAAAATTCTACACATGGAATGCGGGATGAACATTTTTTGTGAAGAAATCTAAACTCAATTCAGATCACACAATCTTAAATGAAAATAGAAAAAACAGAGGCATATTATGAGATGCACTTGCAGCGGTACCTAAATACATTTGTGCATGCAATCAACATACCTAGTGATGTTCAAATCATGCAAATCATACCTCTTTAGAACATGTACAACATGTATTACAAATCTCATGGAGGACATGAAATTAAATGGACTCATCTACAATCTCAATTTCAGGTTTTAGGGCAGATCAACATAGGTTCTATTTTTGACGATTTTACCTAATCAAAACATCTTCAAAAATTCTAGAAAAAATATATGTTGTAAAAAAGATAATTTTGTACAAATCTTATGAAGAAAGCTTTTCCAGAATCCAATCCCAAAAATCAGTATGAAAATAATAATACAGCAAGTCGGAACAAAGTCAGAATCACAAATCAACCTAACACTGCTACAGAATCGATTGATTTCGGAGGTGTTTTTCGGTGACCAAACGACGTCTGTTCGAGATGTGTGACTTTAAATTTTTCCAAAAGGTTAATTTTTGAATCAAACTTTGAAATTTTTGAAAATTGATCTGACTAAAGTGAAATAAAAGTTATTTGACATTTTTTTGGGAAATAGCTAACTTTTGACACGATGTTGACTTTTGGTCAAAGGGTTGATGAAAAAGTCAACCCAAAAGTCAACAATTAGATTTCGGATTTTCGTTGAACATGACTAGAAAATTACTTAAAAGTGACAATGCAAAAGATAGAAATGAAAATTAATGTTTTTTGGTTGAGAAATGGATTCCGTTGCGATTGGAAACCCTAATCCTATTTTTTACTTTTTGTTTAATTTCGATTAAAAGTCAAGTGCCAACAAATACATGTCATGACTCAAGTACCGAACTCGAGGTAGAAAAATATAACATACCCCAAAATGAAAATATATGAAATTACAACTCATTAGAGCATAAACATATAAAGAATAGACATCAGGGTTTGCCAAAAAGGTATGTGACAACTTGGTACAATCAAATCCCCTTGTCTTTATCTTAGTTGATGTCCTCTTCTTTTAGCTACATACTTGCCTTGTAGTGATACTCACTAGTCATCTTGTAAACACATCCATCATCACTTGAAGCTTTAAACTTGACCTCATAAGCAACTGACTTAATCTTGTCAAAAACTATATCGGCCTTAATCAAAGTATACTTGCACACACAATTCTTAGGGTCAATGGCATCAATCTCGCCCCATCGAGCATGACAACGTCTACCTCTAGACGACATTCCCGAAGGAGCATCGGTCCTGTTTTTACTGTGATCGGCATCCGTCGTCAGGGGCATTCCATATAGGAGCAACGTCCACCCGACGCACGTCGGGTGACGGGTTCTCATAACCATCACGTGTACACCCAATCCCGGCTAAGGACATTGTGCTTTGCACTCAAATGCCTCAATAAAGATAATGTACTTGGCCTATTTTCTTCATATTAAAAACACTCGGTAAAATAATCGTGTGTGGGTACATGGTCAGATCGAACCATAAAAAGTGATATCATTCCTTTTAAAAATCCCACTATTTGATATAGTACTTAAAAACATTTTCAGCGTAAAAAACCGACACCCGATATTTTCTAATTAAATACCAAAATTTCATAATTTTGAAATAATAACTGAAAATCAACAATCATCACTCAATTGCACAATCTAACAATCAATTGCACAAAATAATTACACCATGGCAATCGGCACGAAATTCTGACCTATTATCCTAGTATAATTTCTGGAAAATATTAAATAATTAAATAAATTACAAAATTAATTAAATAAATACAAAATAATTAGATAAATGCCTAATTAAGCTAAATACACTAATCTAACCACCTAATTGGACTTAAATAAATAATGTACTAGGCTAAATAAATTACACAATCTAATTAACTCTTAATTAAACTAATCTAACCACCTAATAAGCATAATTAACTAACTAAATTACTAATTACACTAATCTAACCACCTAAACCAATCTTAAGCTAAGCTAATCCTCTTTTAAGCATAATTAATCCCCTAAGCAAGGTTTAGCAAGTAAACTCACCGGATTTGCAAGCCGATGAGTTCACGATGACGGCGACACGGAGGTGAGTGAAACACAACGAGGCTTAGAAGGGCCCGGAAGAGGCCACAAAGCCTCATAGCCCAACTGTGAGGTTTGGTTCTGTCCAAGGGCTGGACCGAAGGCTTTGACGGCTGAAACGGGCTAGGCTGGCCCAAGAGTGAGCAAGGCGAGCGGGTGGAGCTGCGGCGGCTCGAGCGGCGAGGTGGCTTCCAGGCAGAGTTGCGAAGGTGGCCAAGGGCTTCGGGACAGCAGCTCAAGTAGGGATGGCGCGAGTGGGGTTAGAGTCGCGCGAGTGAGCGGGACGACGGGTGAGCAGGAAGCAAGTCGGCGAGCTCGGGTAGGCATGTGGCTTCGGCGGCGAAGGGTGGTCGACGGCAGGGGGGCTGGCTCAACTTTCTCTGCTAGTTCCTCTGGACTTGAAGATCTTCAGCTGTTGGAAAATGGAGAAGAGGCTAAGGTAGAAGAAGAGTTGCTGCTTCAAGGGGGACAAAGGCCACCAAAGTCTTCACAAATATCCCAAAACACTCATTACTTGGCCCCCACCAGCTACAACCTCATCCACAGCAGCCATTTCCCCTCTAAAACTTCCCAAGCAAGCCAAGATGGTGTTGAAATGTTGCACCCCACCTAGGCATACGAATTTCCAAGTATCCAACTTCAATTTCAACTCAATTCTCCTTCAATTGGCCTCAAATCAATGGCCAAAATGCCAAGGAGGATGCCCACATTCAATTCTATAATTTCCCTTGCCAATTTATCCAACTTGACGGCCAAAAATGCACTAAAAAATGGCCATATGAATTTCCCGGTCCAAAATCGCCTAACTTTGAATTTTCGCCAAAAATCCGAACTCGCTGAAAATTCTT